>CAWUFW010001256.1:0-1200000 GCA_963921515.1 Calotriton arnoldi
CTCATGCTTCTTTCTGCACCCCTCATGCTTCTTTCTGCAGCTCTGCTGCTTCTTTCTGCACTTCTCTTGCTTCTTTATGTACCTCCCTGGCTTTTTACTGCACCCTTTGTGCCTCTTTCTGCATCGCTCTTCCCTCTTTCTGCACCCCTCTTGCCTCTTTCTGCACCTCTGTTCCTTCTTTCTGCATTTCTTTTTTTTCTTTCTGCACCTCTCTTGCTGCTTCTTTCTGCTTCCCTCTTGCCTCTTTGTCCACCCCTCTTCCCCCTTTCTGCACTTCTCTTGCCTCTTTCTGCAGCTCTGCTGCTTCTTTCTGCACTTCTCTTGATTCTTTCTGCACCTCTCTGGCTTCTTTCTGCAGCCCTCTTCCCTCTTTCTGCACCCCTCTTCCGTCTTTCTACACCCCTCCTGCCTCTTTCTGCACCTCTGTTCCTTCTTTCTGCATTTCTTTTTTTTCTTTCTGCACCTCTCTTGCTTCTTTCTGCACCGTTCTTGCCTCTTTCTCCACCCCTCATCCCCCTTTCTGCATGTCTATTGCTTCTTTCTGTACTTCTCCTGCCTCCTTCTCCACCCTCTTCCCTCTTTCTGCACCTCTGTTGCTTCTTTCTGCACCTCTCTTGCTTCTTTCTGCACCTCTCTTCCCTCTGTCTGCACTACTCTTCCCTCTTTCTGCACCCCTTTTGCCTCTTTCTGCAGCTCTGCTACTTCTTTCTGCACTTCTCTTGCTTCTTTCTGCATCTCTGTTGCTTCTTTATGCGACCCTTGTGCCTCTTTCTGCACCCCTCTTGCCTCTTTCTGCAGCTCTGTTGCTTCTTTCTGCACTTCTCCTTCTTCGTTCTGCACCTCTCTGGCTTCTTTCTGCACCCATGTGCCTCTTTCTGCACTGCTCTTCCCTCTTTCTGCACCCCTCTTGCCTCTTTCTGCACCTCTGTTTCTTCTTTCTGCACTTCTTTTGTTTCTTTCCGCACCTCTCTTGCTTCTTTCTGCTTCCCTCTTGCCTCTTTCTCCACCCCTCTTCCCCCTTTCTGCATGTCTGTTGCTTCTTTCTGCACTTCTCTTGCCTCTTTCTGCATCTCTGTTGCTTCTTTCTGCACTTCTCTTCCTTCTTTCTGCACCTCTCTTGCTTCTTTCTGTACCGCTCTTCCCTCTTTCTGCACCAATCTTCCCTCTTTCTGCACCACTCTTCCCTCTTTCTGCACCTATCTTGCCTCTTTCTGCACTTCTCTTGCCTCTTTCTGCACCCCTCTTGCCTCTTTCTGCAGCTCTGTTGCTTCTTTCTGCACTTCTCCTTCTTTCTGCACCTCTCTGGCTTCTTTCTGCACCCATGTGCCTCTTTCTGCACTGCTCTTCCCTCTTTCTGCACCCCTCTTGCCTCTTGCCTCTTTCTGCACCTCTGTTTCTTCTTTCTGCACTTCTTTTGTTTCTTTCCGCACCTCTCTTGCTTCTTTCTGCTTCCCTCTTGCCTCTTTCTCCACCCCTCTTCCCCCTTTCTGCATGTCTGTTGCTTCTTTCTGCACTTCTCTTGCCTCTTTCTGCACTTCTCTTGCCTCTTTCTGCATCTCTGTTGCTTCTTTCTGCACTTCTCTTCCTCCTTTCTGCACCTCTCTTGCTTCTTTCTGCACCGCTCTTCCCTCTTTCTGCACCGATCTTCCCTCTTTCTGCACCACTCTTCCCTCTTTCTGCACCTCTCTTCCTTCTTTCTGCACCCCTCATGCCTCTTTCTGCACTCTTCTTCCCTATTTCTGTACCTCTCTTGCCTCTTTCTGCACCCATGTTCCCTCTTTCTGCACCTCTCCTGCCTGTTTCTGCACCTGTCCTGCCTCTTTCTGCACTTCTCTTGCCTCTTTCTGCATCTCTGTTGCTTCTTTCTGCACTTTTCATGCCTATATCTGCACCCCTCTTGCCTCTTTCTGCACCTCTGTTGCTTCTTTCTGCACTTCTCTTGCTTCTTTCTGCACCTCACTTGCTTCTTTCTGCACCCCTCTTGCCTCTTTCTGCACCCTTCTTCCCTCTTTGTGCACCTCTTGTTCCTCTTTCTGCACCTCTCTTCCCTCTTTCTGTACCCCCTGCCTCTTTCTGCACTGCTTTTGTTTCTTTCTGCACCTCTCTTGCTTCTTTCTGCACCCCTCGTGCCTTTTTCTGCACCCCTCATGCTTCTTTCTGCAGCTCTGTTGCTTCTTTCTGCACTTCTCTTGCTTCTTTCTGCACCTCCCTGGCTTCTTTCAGCACCCCTTGTGCCTCTTTCAGCACCGCTCTTCCCTCTTTCTGCACCCCTCTTGCCTCTTTCTGCACCTCTGTTTCTTCTTTCTACACTTCTTTTGTTTCTTTCCGCACCACCCTTGCTGCTTCTTTCTGCTTCCCTCTTGCCTCTTTGTCCACCCCTCTTCCCCCTTTCTGCATGTCTGTTGCTTCTTTCTGCACTTCCCTTCCCTCTTTCTGCACCTCTGTTGCTTCTTTCTGCACTTCTCTTGCTTCTTTCTGGACCTCTCTTGCTTCTTTCTGTACTGCTCTTCCCTCTTTCTGCACCGCTCTTCCCTCTTTCTGCACCGCTCTTCCCTCTTTCTGCACCCCTCTTGCCACTTTCTGCAGCTCTGTTGCTTCTTTCTGCACTTCTCTTGCTTCTTTCTGCACCTCTCTGGCTTCCTTCTACACCCCTCTTCCCTCTTTCTGCATCCCTCTTCCTGCACCCCTTGTGCCTCTTTCTGCACCCCTTGTGCCTCTTTCTGCACCGCTCTTCTCTCTTTCTGCACCTCTGTTCCTTCTTTCTGCACTTCTTTTGTTTCTTTCTGCACCTCTCTTGCTTCTTTCTGCTTCCCTCTTGCCTCTTTCTCCACCCCTCTTCCCCCTTTCTGCATCTCTGTTGCTTCTTTCTGCACTTCTCTTGTCTCTTTCTCCACAACTCTTCCCTCTTTCTGCACCTCTGTTGCTTCTTTCTGCACCTCTCTTGCTTCTTTCTGCATCCCTCGTGCCTCTTCCACACCCCTCTTCCTTCTTTCTGCACCCTTCTTGCTTCTTTCTGCACCTCTGTTCCTTCTTTCTGCAATTCTTTTGTTTCTTTCTGCACCTCTCTTGCTTCTTTCTGTACCTCTTTTGCCTCTTTCTTCACCCCTCTTGCCTCTTTCTGCACCCCTCTTCCCTCTTTCTCCACCCCTCATCCGTCTTTCTGCTCCTTTGTTGCTTCTTTCTGCACATCTCTTGCTTCTTTCTGCACCCCTCTTCCCTCTTTCTCCACCCCTCATCCGTCTTTCTGCTCCTTTGTTGCTTCTTTCTGCACTGCTCTTGCCTCTTTCTGCACCTCTGTTCCTTCTTTCTGCACTTCTTTTGTTTCTTTCTGCACCTCTCTTGCTTCTTTCTGCTTCCCTCTTGCCTCTTTCTCCACCCCTCTTCCCCCTTTCTGCATGTCTGTTGCTTCTTTCTGCACTTCTCTTGCCTCTTTCTGCACTTCTCTTGCCTCTTTCTGCATCTCTGTTGCTTCTTTCTGCACTTCTCTTCCTTCTTTCTGCACCTCTCTTGCTTCTTTCTGCACCGCTCTTCCCTCTTTCTGCACCGATCTTCCCTCTTTCTGCACCACTCTTCCCTCTTTCTGCACCTCACTTGCTTCTTTCTGCACTCCTCTTGCCTCTTTCTGCACCCTTCTTCCCTCCTTCTGCACCTCTCTTGCCTCTTTCTGCACCCCTGTTCCCTCTTTCTGCACCTCTCCTGCCTGTTTCTGCACCTATCTTGCCTCTTTCTGCACTTCTCTTGCCTCTTTCTGCACCTCTGTTGCTTCTTTCTGCACTTTTCATGCCTATATCTGCACCCCTCTTGCCTCTTTCTGCACCTCTGTTGCTTCTTTCTGCACTTCTCTTGCTTCTTTCTGCACCTCACTTGCTTCTTTCTGCACCCCTCTTGCCTCTTTCTGCACCCTTCTTCCCTCTTTGTGCACCTCTTGTTCCTCTTTGTGCACCTCTCTTCCCTCTTTCTGTACCCCCTGCCTCTTTCTGCCCTGCTTTTGTTTCTTTCTGCACCACTCTTGCTTCTTTCTGCACCCCTCGTGCCTTTTTCTGCACCCCTCTTGCTTCTTTCTGCAGCTCTGTTGCTTCTTTCTGCACTTCTCTTGCTTCTTTCTGCACCTCCCTGGCTTCTTTCAGCACCCCTTGTGCCTCTTTCAGCACCGCTCTTCCCTCTTTCTGCACCCCTCTTGCCTCTTTCTGCACCTCTGTTTCTTCTTTCTACACTTCTTTTGTTTCTTTCCGCACCACCCTTGCTGCTTCTTTCTGCTTCCCTCTTGCCTCTTTGTCCACCCCTCTTCCCCCTTTCTGCATGTCTGTTGCTTCTTTCTGCACTTCCCTTCCCTCTTTCTGCACCTCTGTTGCTTCTTTCTGCACTTCTCTTGCTTCTTTCTGCACCTCTCTTGCTTCTTTCTGTACTGCTCTTCCCTCTTTCTGCACCGCTCTTCCCTCTTTCTGCACCGCTCTTCCCTCTTTCTGCACCCCTCTTGCCACTTTCTGCAGCTCTGTTGCTTCTTTCTGCACTTCTCTTGCTTCTTTCTGCACCGCTCTTCTCTCTTTCTGCACCTCTGTTCCTTCTTTCTGCACTTCTTTTGTTTCTTTCTGCACCTCTCTTGCTTCTTTCTGCTTCCCTCTTGCCTCTTTCTCCACCCCTCTTCCCCCTTTCTGCATCTCTGTTGCTTCTTTCTGCACTTCTCTTGTCTCTTTCTCCACAACTCTTCCCTCTTTCTGCACCTCTGTTGCTTCTTTCTGCACCTCTCTTGCTTCTTTCTGCATCCCTCGTGCCTCTTCCACACCCCTCTTCCTTCTTTCTGCACCCTTCTTGCTTCTTTCTGCACCTCTGTTCCTTCTTTCTGCAATTCTTTTGTTTCTTTCTGCACCTCTCTTGCTTCTTTCTGTACCCCTTTTGCCTCTTTCTTCACCCCTCTTGCCTCTTTCTGCACCCCTCTTCCCTCTTTCTCCACCCCTCATCCGTCTTTCTGCTCCTTTGTTGCTTCTTTCTGCACATCTCTTGCTTCTTTCTGCACCCCTCTTCCCTCTTTCTCCACCCCTCATCCGTCTTTCTGCTCCTTTGTTGCTTCTTTCTGCACTGCTCTTGCCTCTTTCTGCACCTCTGTTCCTTCTTTCTGCACTTCTTTTGTTTCTTTCTGCACCTCTCTTGCTTCTTTATGCCACCCTTGTGCCTCTTTCTGCACCCCTCTTGCCTCTTTATGCAGCTCTGTTGCTTTTTTCTGCACTTCTCTTGCTTCTTTCTGCACCTCTCTGGCCTCTTTCTGCACCCATGTGCCTCTTTCTGCACCGCTCTTCCCTCTTTCTGCACCCCTCTTGCCTCTTTCTGCACCCTTCTTCCCTTCTTCTGCACACTCTTGCCTCTTTCTGCACCCCTGTTCCCTCTTTCTGCACCTCGCCTGCCTGTTTCTGCACCTATCTTGCCTCTTTCTGCACTTCTCTTGCCTCTTTCTGCACTTCTCTTGCCTCTTTCTGCACCTCTGTTGCTTCTTTCTGTACTTTTCATGCCTATATCTGCACCCCTCTTGCCTCTTTCTGCACATCTGTTGCTTCTTTCTGCACTTCTCTAGCTTCTTTCTGCACCTCACTTGCTTCTTTCTGCACCCCTCTTGCCTCTTTCTGTACCCTTCTTCCCTCATTGTGCACCTCTTTTGCCTCTTTCTGCACCTCTCTTCCCTCTTTCTGTACCCCCTGCCTCTTTGTGCACCTCTGTTCATTTCTGCACTTCTTTTGTTTCTTTCTGCACTTCTCTTGCCTCTTTCTGCACACCTCTAGCCTCTTTCTGCACCTCTGTTGCTTCTTTCTGCACTTCTCTTGCTTCTTTCTACACCTCTCTTGCTTCTTTCTACACCTCTCTTGCTTCTTTCTGCACCCCTCTTGCCTCTTTCTGCACCCATCGTCCCTCTTTTTGTACCCATCTTGCCTCTTTGTGCACCTCTGTTCCTTCTTTCTGCACTTTTGTTTCTTTCTGCACCTCTCTTGCTTCTTTCTGCACCCTTCGTGCCTCTTTCTGCACCCTTCTTCCCTCTTTCTGCACCTCTCTTGCCTCTTCCTGCATCCCTGTTCCCTCTTTCTGCACCTCTCCTGCCTGTTTCTGCACCTCTCTTACCTCTTTCTGCACCTCACTTGCTTCGTTCTGCACTCCTCTTGCCTCTTTCTGCACCCTTCTTCCCTCTTTCTGCACCTCTCTTGCCTCTTCCTGCATCCCTGTTCCCTCTTTCTGCACCTCTCTTGCCTCTTTCTGCACTTCTCTTGCCTCTTTCTGCACTTCTCTTGCCTCTTTCTGCACCTCTGTTGCTTCTTTCTGCACTTCTCTTGTCTCTTTCTGCACCCCTCTTGCCTCTTTCTGCACCTTTGTTGCTTCTTTCTGCACTTCTCTAGCTTCTTTCTGCACCTCACTTGCTTCTTTCTGCACCCCTCTTGCCTCTTTCTGCACACTTCTTCCCTCTTTCTGCACCCCTCTTGCCTCTTTCTGCACCCCCTTCCTCTTTGTGCACCTCTGTTCCTACTTTCTGCACTTCTTTTGTTTTTTTCTGCACCTCTCTTGCTTCTTTCTGCACCCCTCGTGCCTCTTTCTGCACCCCTCATGCTTCTTTCTGCAGCTCTGTTGCTTCTTTCTGCACTTCTCTTACTTCTTTCTGTACCTCCCTGGCTTTTTTCTGCACCCTTTGTGCCTCTTTCTGCATTGCTCTTCCCTCTTTCTGCACCCCTCTTGCCTTTTTCTGCACCTCTGTTTCTTCTTTCTGCACTTCTTTTGTTTCTTTCCGCACCTCTCTTGCTGCTTCTTTCTGCTTCCCTCTTGCCTCTTTGTCCACCCCTCTTCCCCCTTTCTGCACTTCTCTTGCCTCTTTCTGCAGCTCTGCTGCTTCTTTCTGCACTTCTCTTGATTCTTTCTGCACCTCTCTGGCTTCTTTCTGCAGCCCGCTTCCCTCTTTCTGCAGCACTCTTCCCTCTCTCTGCACCCCTCTTCCCTCTTTCTGCACCCCTCCTGCCTCTTTCTGCACCTCTGTTCCTTCTTTCTGCATTTCTTTTGCTTCTTTCTGCACCCTTCTTGCCTCTTTCTCCACCCCTCGTCCCCCTTTCTGCATGTCTATTGCTTCTTTCTGTACTTCTGCTGCCTCCTTCTCCACCCTCTTCCCTCTTTCTGCACCTCTGTTGCTTCTTTCTGCACCTCTCTTGCTTCTTTCTGCTCCTCTCTTCCCTCTGTCTGCACTACTCTTCCCTCTTTCTGCACCCCTTTTGCCTCTTTCTGCAGCTCTGCTACTTCTTTCTGCACTTCTCTTGCTTCTTTCTGCATCTCTGTTGCTTCTTTATGCCACCCTTGTGCCTCTTTCTGCACCCCTCTTGCCTCTTTCTGCAGCTCTGTTGCTTCTTTCTGCACTTCTCCTTCTTCTTTCTGCACCTCTCTGGCTTCTTTCTGCACCCATGTGCCTCTTTCTGCACTGCTCTTCCCTCTTTCTGCACCCCTCTTGCCTCTTTCTGCACCTCTGTTTCTCCTTTCTGCACTTCTTTTGTTTCTTTCCGCACCTCTCTTGCTTCTTTCTGCTTCCCTCTTGCCTCTTTCTCCACCCCTCTTCCCCATTTCTGCATGTCTGTTGCTTCTTTCTGCACTTCTCTTGCCTCTTTCTGCATCTCTGTTGCTTCTTTCTGCACTTCTCTTCCTTCTTTCTGCACCTCTCTTGCTTCTTTCTGCACCGCTCTTCCCTCTTTCCGCACCGATCTTCCCTCTTTCTGCACCACTCTTCCCTCTTTCTGCACCTCACTTGCTTCTTTCTGCACTCCTCTTGCCTCTTTCTGCACCCTTCTTCCCTCTTTCTGCAACTCTCTTGCCTCTTTCTGCACCCCTGTTCCCTCTTTCTGCACCTCTCCTGCCTGTTTCTGCACCTATCTTGCCTCTTTCTGCACTTCTCTTGCCTCTTTCTGCACTTCTCTTGCTTCTTTCTGCACCTCTGTTGCTTCTTTCTGCACTTTTCATGCCTATATCTGCACCCCTCTTGCCTCTTTCTGCACCTCTGTTGCTTCTTTCTGCACTTCTCTTGCTTCTTTCTGCACCTCACTTGCTTCTTTCTGCACCCCTCTTGCCTCTTTCTGCACCTCTGTTTCTTCTTTCTGCACTTCTTTTGTTTCTTTCCGCACCTCTCTTGCTTCTTTCTGCTTCACTCTTGCCTCTTTCTCCACCCCTCTTCCCCCTTTCTGCATGTCTGTTGCTTCTTTCTGCACTTCTCTTCCTTCTTTCTGCACCTCTCTTGCTTCTTTCTGCACCGCTCTTCCCTCTTTCCGCACCGATCTTCCCTCTTTCTGCACCACTCTTCCCTCTTTCTGCACCTCACTTGCTTCTTTCTGTACTCCTCTTGCCTCTTTCTGCACCCTTCTTCCCTCTTTCTGCACCTCTCTTGCCTCTTTCTGCACCCCTGTTCCCTCTTTCTGCACCTCTCCTGCCTGTTTCTGCACCTATCTTGCCTCTTTCTGCACTTCTCTTGCCTTTTTCTGCACTTCTCTTGCCTCTTTCTGCACCTCTGTTGCTTCTTTCTGCACTTTTCATGCCTATATCTGCACCCCTCTTGCCTCTTTCTGCACCTCTGTTGCTTCTTTCTGCACTTCTCTTGCTTCTTTCTGCACCTCACTTGCTTCTTTCTGCACCCCTCTTGCCTCTTTCTGCACCCTTCTTCCCTCTTTGTGCACCTCTTGTTCCTCTTTCTGCACCTCTCTTCCCTCTTTCTGCACCCCTCATGCCTCTTTCTGCACTCCTGATGCTTCTTTCTGCAGATCTGTTGCTTCTTTCTGCACTTCTCTTGCTTCTTTCTGCACCTCCTGGCTTCTTTCAGCACCCCTTGTGCCTCTTTCAGCACCGCTCTTCCCTCTTTCTGCGCCCCTCTTGCCTCTTTCTGCACCTCTGTTTCTTCTTTCTGCACTTCTTTTGTTTCTTTCCGCACCACCCTTGCTGCTTCTTTCTGCTTCCCTCTTGCCTCTTTGTCCACCCCTCTTCCCCCTTTCTGCATGTCTGTTGCTTCTTTCTGCACTTCTCTTGCTTCTTTCTGTACCTCCCTGGCTTTTTTCTGCACCCTTTGTGCCTCTTTCTGCATCGCTCTTCCCTCTTTCTGCACCCCTCTTGCCTTTTTCTGCACCTCTGTTTCTTCTTTCTGCACTTCTTTTGTTTCTTTCCGCACCTCTCTTGCTGCTTCTTTCTGCTTCCCTCTTGCCTCTTTGTCCAACCCTCTTCCCCCTTTCTGCACTTCTCTTGCCTCTTTCTGCAGCTCTGCTGCTTCTTTCTGCACTTCTCTTGATTCTTTCTGCACCTCTCTGGCTTCTTTCTGCAGCCCGCTTCCCTCTTTCTGCACCCCTCTTCCCTCTCTCTGCACCCCTCTTCCCTCTTTCTGCACCCCTCCTGCCTCTTTCTGCACCTCTGTTCCTTCTTTCTGCATTTCTTTTGCTTCTTTCTGCACCCTTCTTGCCTCTTTCTCCACCCCTCGTCCCCCTTTCTGCATGTCTATTGCTTCTTTCTGTACTTCTGCTGCCTCCTTCTCCACCCTCTTCCCTCTTTCTGCACCTCTGTTGCTTCTTTCTGCACCTCTCTTGCTTCTTTCTGCACCTCTCTTCCCTCTGTCTGCACTACTCTTCCCTCTTTCTGCACCTCTTTTGCTTCTTTCTGCAGCTCTGCTACTTCTTTCTGCACTTCTCTTGCTTCTTTCTGCATCTCTGTTGCCTCTTTATGCCACCCTTGTGCCTCTTTCTGCACCCCTCTTGCCTCTTTCTGCAGCTCTGTTGCTTCTTTCTGCACTTCTCCTTCTTCTTTCTGCACCTCTCTGGCTTCTTTCTGCACCCATGTGCCTCTTTCTGCACTGCTCTTCCCTCTTTCTGCACCCCTCTTGCCTCTTTCTGCACCTCTGTTTCTCCTTTCTGCACTTCTTTTGTTTCTTTCCGCACCTCTCTTGCTTCTTTCTGCTTCCCTCTTGCCTCTTTCTCCACCCCTCTTCCCCCTTTCTGCATGTCTGTTGCTTCTTTCTGCACTTCTCTTGCCTCTTTCTGCATCTCTGTTGCTTCTTTCTGCACTTCTCTTCCTTCTTTCTGCACCTCTCTTGCTTCTTTCTGCACCGCTCTTCCCTCTTTCCGCACCGATCTTCCCTCTTTCTGCACCACTCTTCCCTCTTTCTGCACCTCACTTGCTTCTTTCTGCACTCCTCTTGCCTCTTTCTGCACCCTTCTTCCCTCTTTCTGCAACTCTCTTGCCTCTTTCTGCACCCCTGTTCCCTCTTTCTGCACCTCTCCTGCCTGTTTCTGCACCTATCTTGCCTCTTTCTGCACTTCTCTTGCCTCTTTCTGCACTTCTCTTGCTTCTTTCTGCACCTCTGTTGCTTCTTTCTGCACTTTTCATGCCTATATCTGCACCCCTCTTGCCTCTTTCTGCACCTCTGTTGCTTCTTTCTGCACTTCTCTTGCTTCTTTCTGCACCTCACTTGCTTCTTTCTGCACCCCTCTTGCCTCTTTCTGCACCCCTCTTGCCTCTTTCTGCACCCTTCTTCCCTCTTTGTGCACCTCTTGTTCCTCTTTCTGCACCCCTCTTGCCTCTTTCTGCAGCTCTGTTGCTTCTTTCTGCACTTCTCCTTCTTCTTTCTGCACCTCTCTGGCTTCTTTCTGCACCCATGTGCCTCTTTCTGCACTGCTCTTCCCTCTTTCTGCACCCCTCTTGCCTCTTTCTGCACCTCTGTTTCTTCTTTCTGCACTTCTTTTGTTTCTTTCCGCACCTCTCTTGCTTCTTTCTGCTTCACTCTTGCCTCTTTCTCCACCCCTCTTCCCCCTTTCTGCATGTCTGTTGCTTCTTTCTGCACCGCTCTTCCCTCTTTCTGCACCGATCTTCCCTCTTTCTGCACCACTCTTCCCTCTTTCTGCACCTCACTTGCTTCTTTCTGTACTCCTCTTGCCTCTTTCTGCACCCTTCTTCCCTCTTCTGCACCTCTCTTGCCTCTTTCTGCACCCCTGTTCCCTCTTTCTGCACCTCTCCTGCCTGTTTCTGCACCTATCTTGCCTCTTTCTGCACTTCTCTTGCCTTTTTCTGCACTTCTCTTGCCTCTTTCTGCACCTCTGTTGCTTCTTTCTGCACTTTTCATGCCTATATCTGCACCCCTCTTGCCTCTTTCTGTACCTCTGTTGCTTCTTTCTGCACTTCTCTTGCTTCTTTCTGCACCTCACTTGCTTCTTTCTGCACCCCTCTTGCCTCTTTCTGCACCCTTCTTCCCTCTTTGTGCACCTCTTGTTCCTCTTTCTGCACCTCTCTTCCCTCTTTCTGCACCCCTCATGCCTCTTTCTGCACCCCTGATGCATCTTTCTGCAGATCTGTTGCTTCTTTCTGCACTTCTCTTGCTTCTTTCTGCACCTCCTGGCTTCTTTCAGCACCCCTTGTGCCTCTTTCAGCACCGCTCTTCCCTCTTTCTGCGCCCCTCTTGCCTCTTTCTGCACCTGTTTCTTCTTTCTGCACTTCTTTTGTTTCTTTCCGCACCACCCTTGCTGCTTCTTTCTGCTTCCCTCTTGCCTCTTTGTCCACCCCTCTTCCCTCTTTCTGCATGTCTGTTGCTTCTTTCTGCACTTCCCTTGCCTCTTTCTGCACCTCTGTTGCTTCTTTCTGCACCTCTCTTGCTTCTTTCTGTACTGCTCTTCCCTATTTCTGCACCGCTCTTCCCTCTTTCTGCACCGCTCTTCCCTCTTTCTGCACCCCTCTTGCCACTTTCTGCAGCTCTGTTGCTTCTTTCTGCACTTCTCTTGCTTCTTTCTGCACCTCTCTGGCTTCCTTCTACACCCCTCTTCCCTCTTTCTGCATCCCTCTTCCTGCACCCCTCCTGCCTCTTTCTGCACCGCTATTCCTTTTTTCTGCATTTCTTTTGTTTCTTTCTCCACCTCTCTTGCTTCTTTCTGCACCCCTCTTGCCTCTTTCTCCACCCCTCTTCCCCCTTTCTGCATGTCTGTTGCTTCTTTCTACACTTCTCCTGCCTCTTTTTCGACCCCTCTTCCCTCTTTCTGCAACTCTGTTGCTTCTTTCTGCACTTCTCTTGCTTCTTTCTGCTCCTCTGCTGCTTCTTTCTGCACCCCTTGTGCCTCTTTCTGCACCCCTCTTCTCTCTTTCTGCACCTCTGTTCCTTCTTTCTGCACTTCTTTTGTTTCTTTCTGCACCTCTCTTGCTTCTTTCTGCTTCCCTCTTGCCTCTTTCTCCACCCCTCTTCCCCCTTTCTGCATCTCTGTTGCTTCTTTCTGCACTTCTCTTGTCTCTTTCTCCACAACTCTTCCCTCTTTCTGCACCGCTGTTGCTTCTTTCTGCACCTCTGTTGCTTCTTTCTGCACCTCTCTTGCTTCTTTCTGCATCCCTCGTGCCTCTTCCACACCCCTCTTCCTTCTTTCTGCACCCTTCTTGCTTCTTTCTGCACCTCTATTCCTTCTTTCTGCAATTCTTTTGTTTCTTTCTGCACCTCTCTTGCTTCTTTCTGTACCCCTTT
Source organism: Calotriton arnoldi (assembly GCA_963921515.1). Lineage (NCBI taxonomy): Eukaryota > Metazoa > Chordata > Amphibia > Caudata > Salamandridae > Calotriton > Calotriton arnoldi. The sequence goes on from CAWUFW010001256.1 coordinate 12,479, forward strand.
TGCCTCTTTCTTCACCCCTCTTGCCTCTTTCTGCACCCCTCTTCCCTCTTTCTCCACCCCTCATCCGTCTTTCTGCTCCTTTGTTGCTTCTTTCTGTACACCTCTTGCTTCTTTCTGCACCCCTCTTCCCTCTTTCTCCACCCCTCATCCGTCTTTCTGCTCCTTGGTTGCTTCTTTCTGCACTGCTCTTGCCTCTTTCTGCACCTCTGTTCCTTCTTTCTGCACTTCTTTTGTTTCTTTCTGCACCTCTCTTGCTTCTTTATGCCACCCTTGTGCCTCTTTCTGCACCCCTCTCGCCTCTTTCTGCAGCTCTGTTGCTTCTTTCTGCACTTCTCTTGCTTCTTTCTGCACCTCTCTGGCCTCTTTCTGCACCCATGTGCCACTTTCTGCACCGCTCTTCCCTCTTTCTGCACCCCTCTTGCCTCTTTTTTTGCACCTCTGTTTCTTCTTTCTGCACTTCTTTTGTTTCTTTCCGCACCTCTCTTGCTTCTTTCTGCTTCCCTCTTGCCTCTTTGTCCACCCCTCTTCCCCCTTTCTGCATGTCTGTTGCTTCTTTCTGCACTTCTCTTGCCTCTTCCTGCATCCCTATTCCCTCTTTCTGCACCTCTCCTGCCTGTTTCTGCACCTCCCTTACCTCTTTCTGCACCTCACTTGCTTCTTTCTGCCCTCCTCTTGCCTCTTTCTGCACCCTTCTTCCCTCTTTCTGCACCTCTCTTGCCTCTTTCTGCACCCCTGTTCCCTCTTTCTGCACCCCTGTTCCCTCTTTCTGCACGTCTCTTGCCTCTTTCTGCACTTCTCTTGCCTCTTTCTGCACCTCTGTTGTTTCTTTCTGAACTTCTCTTGCCTCTTTCTACACCCCTCTTGCCTCTTTCTGCACATCTGTTGCTTCTTTATGCACTTCTCTAGCTTCTTTCTGCACCTCACTTGCTTCTTTCTGGACCCCTCATGCCTCTTTCTGTACCCGTCTTCCCTCTTTGTGCACCTCTGTTGCCTCTTTCTGCACCTCTCTTCCCTCTTTCTGTACCCCCTGCCTCTTTGTGCACCTCTGTTCATTTCTGCACTTCTTTTGTTTCTTTCTGCACCTCTCTTGCTTCTTTTTGCACCCCTCGTGCCTCTTTCTGCACCCCTCATGCTTCTTTCTGCAGCTCTGTTGCTTCTTTCTATACTTCTCTTGCTTCTTTCTGCACCTCCCTGGCTTTTTTCTGCACCCTTTGTGCCTCTTTCTGCACCCCTCTTGCCTCTTTCTGCACCTCTGTTTCTTCTTTCTGCACTTCTTTTGTTTCTTTCCGCACCTCTCTTGCTGCTTCTTTCTGCTTCCCTCTTGCCTCTTTGTCTACCCCTCTTCCCCCTTTCTGCACCTCTGTTGCTTCTTTCTGCACCTCTCTTGCTTCTTTCTGCACCTCTCTTCCCTCTTTCTGCACCCCTCTTCCCTCTTTCTGCACCCCTCTTGCCTCTTTCTGCAGCTCTGCTGCTTCTTTCTGCACTTCTCTTGCTTCTTTCTGCACCTCTCTGGCTTCTTTCTGCACCCCTTTTCCCTCCTTCTGCACACCTCTTCCCCCTTTCTGCATCTCTGTTGCTTCTTTCTGCACTTCTCTTGTCTCTTTCTCCACAACTCTTCCCTCTTTCTGCACCTCTGTTGCTTCTTTCTGCACCTCTGTTGCTTCTTTCTGCACCTCTCTTGCTTCTTTCTGCATCCCTCGTGCCTCTTCCACACCCCTCTTCCTTCTTTCTGCACCCTTCTTGCTTCTTTCTTCACCTCTGTTCCTTCTTTCTGCAATTCTTTTGTTTCTTTCTGCACCTCTCTTGCTTCTTTCTGTACCCCTTTTGCCTTTCTTCACCCCTCTTGCCTCTTTCTGCACCCCTCTTCCCTCTTTCTCCACCCCTCATCCGTCTTTCTGCTCCTTTGTTGCTTCTTTCTGCACATCTCTTGCTTCTTTCTGCACCCCTCTTCCCTCTTTCTCCACCCCTCATCCATCTTTCTGCTCCTTGGTTGCTTCTTTCTGCACTGCTCTTGCCTCTTTCTGCACCTCTGTTCCTTCTTTCTGCACTTCTTTTGTTTCTTTCTGCACCTCTCTTGCTTCTTTATGCCACCCTTGTGCCTCTTTCTGCACCCCTCTCGCCTCTTTCTGCAGCTCTGTTGCTTCTTTCTGCACTTCTCTTGCTTCTTTCTGCACCTCTCTGGCCTCTTTCTGCACCCATGTGCATCTTTCTGCACCGCTCTTCCCTCTTTCTGCACCCCTCTTGCCTCTTTCTGCACCTCTGTTTCTTCTTCCTGCACTTCTTTTGTTTCTTTCCGCACCTCTCTTGCTTCTTTCTGCTTCCCTCTTGCCTCTTTGTCCACCCCTCTTCCCCCTTTCTGCATGTCTGTTGCTTCTTTCTGCACTTCTCTTGCCTCTTCCTGCATCCCTGTTCACTCTTTCTGCACCTCTCCTGCCTGTTTCTGCTCCTCCCTTACCTCTTTCTGCACCTCACTTGCTTCTTTCTGCCCTCCTCTTGCCTCTTTCTGCAACCTTCTTCCCTCTTTCTGCACCTCTCTTGCCTCTTTCTGCACCGCTGTTCCCTCTTTCTGCACCCCTGTTCCCTCTCTCTGCACATCTCTTGCCTCTTTCTGCACTTCTCTTGCCTCTTTCTGCACCTCTGTTGCTTCTTTCTGAACTTCTCTTGCCTCTTTCTACACCCCTCTTGCCTCTTTCTGCACATCTGTTGCTTCTTTCTGCACTTCTCTAGCTTCTTTCTGCACCTCACTTGCTTCTTTCTGCACCCCTCTTGCCTCTTTCTGTACCCTTCTTCCCTCTTTGTGCACCTCTCTTGCCTCTTTCTGCACCTCTCTTCCCTCTTTCTGTACCCCCTGCCTCTTTGTGTACCTCTGTTCATTTCTGCACTTTTTTTGTTTCTTTCTGCACCTCTCTTGCTTCTTTTTGCACCCCTCGTGCCTCTTTCTGCACCCCTCATGCTTCTTTCTGCAGCTCTGTTGCTTCTTTCTATACTTCTCTCGCTTCTTTCTGCACCTCCCTGGCTTTTTTCTGCACCCTTTGTGCCTCTTTCTGCACCCCTCTTGCCTCTTTCTGCACCTCTGTTTCTTCTTTCTGCACTTCTTTTGTTTCTTTCCGTACCTCTCATGCTGCTTCTTTCTGCTTCCCTCTTGCCTCTTTGTCTACCCCTCTTCCCCCTTTCTGACCTCTGTTGCTTCTTTCTGCACCTCTGTTGCTTCTTTCTGCCCCTCTGTTGCTTCTTTCTGCACCTCTCTTGCTTCTTTCTGCACCTCTCTTCCATCTTTCTGCACCCCTCTTCCCTCTTTCTGCACCCCTCTTGCCTCTTTCTGCAGCTCTGCTGCTTCTTTCTGCACTTCTCTTGCTTCTTTCTGCACCTCTCTGGCTTCTTTCTGCACCCCTCTTCCCTCCTTCTGCACACCTCTTCCCTATTTCTGCACCCCTCTTCCCTCTTTCTGCACCACTCCTGCCTCTTTCTACACCACTGTTTCTTCTTTCTGTATTTCTTTTGTTTCTTTCTGCACCTCTCTTGCTTCTTTCTGCACCTCTCTTGCTTCTTTCTGCACCCTTCTTGCCTTTTTCTCCACCCCTCGTCCCCCTTTCTGCATGTCTATTGCTTCTTTCTGCACTTTTCCTGCCTCTTTCTCTACCCTCCTCCCTCTTTCTGCACCTCTGTTGCTTCTTTCTGCACTTCTCTTGCTTCTTTCTGTACCTCTCTTGCTTCTTTCTGCACTTCCTTTGTTTCTTTCTGCACCTCTCTTGCTTCTTTATGCCACCCTTGTGCCTCTTTCTGCACCCCTCTTGCCTCTTTCTGCACTTCTCTTGCTTCTTTCTGCACCTCTCTGGCTTCTTTCTGCACCCATGTGCCTCTTTCTGTACTGCTCTTCCCGCACCCCTCTTGCCTCTTTCTGCACCTCTGTTTCTTCTTTCTGCACTTCTTTTGTTTCTTTCTGCACCGCTCTTGCTTCTTTCTGCTTCCCTCTTGCCTCTTTGTCCACCACTCTTCCCCCTTTCTGCATGTCTGTTCCTTATTCTGCACTTCTCTTGCCTCTTTCTGCACCTCTGTTGCTTCTTTCTGCACCTCTGTTGCTTCTTTATGCACCGCTCTTCCCTATTTCTGCACCGCTCTTCCCTATTTCTGCACCGTTCTTCCCTCTTTCTGTACCCCTCTTGCCTCTTTCTGCAGCTCTCTTGCTTGTTTCTGCACCTCTCTTACCTCTTTTTGTACCTCACTTGCTTCTTTCTGCACCTCTGTTCCTTCTTTCTGCATTTCTTTTGTTTCTTTCCGCACCTCTCTTGCTGCTTCTTTCTGCTTCCCTCTTGCCTCTTTGTCCACCCCTCTTCCCCCTTTCTGCATGTTTCTTGCTTCTTTCTGCACTTCTCCTGCTTCTTTCTGCACCTCTCTTGCTTCTTTCTGCACTGCTCTTCCCTCTTTCTGCACCACTCTTCCCTCTTTCTGCACCCCTCTTGCCTCTTTCTGCAGCTCTGTAGCTTCTTTCTGCACTTCTCTTGCTTCGTTCTGTACCTCTCTGGCTTCTTTCTACACCCCTCTTCCCTCTTTCTGCATCCCTCTTCCCTCTTTCTGCATCCCTCTTCCCTCTTTCTGCATCCCTCTTCCCTCTTTCTGCACCCCTCCTGCCTCTTTCTGCACCTCTGTTCCTTCTTTCTGCATTTCTTTTGTTTCTTTCTCCACCTCTCTTGCTTCTTTCTGTACCCCTCTTGCCTCTTTCTCCACCCCTCTTCCCCTTTCTGCATGTCTGTTGCGTCTTTCTGCACTTCCCCAGCCTTTTTCTCGACCCCTCTTCCCTCTTTCTGCACTTCTCTTGCTTCTTTCTGCATCTCTGTTGCTTCTTCCTGCACCCCTTGTGCCTCTTTCTGCACCACTCTTGCCTCTTTCTACACCTCTATTCCTTCTTTCTGCACTTCTTTTGTTTCTTTCTGCACCTCTCTTGCTTCTTTCTGCTTCCCTCTTGCCTCTTTCTCCACCCCTCTTCCCCCTTTCTACATCTCTGTTGCTTCTTTCTACACTTCTCTTGCCTATTTCTCACCCCCTTCCTTCTTTCTGCACCTCTGTTGCTTCTTTCTGCACTTCTTTTGCTTCTTTCTGCACCTCTCTTGCTTCTTTCTGTACCCCTCGTGCCTCTTTATGCACACCTCTTCCCTCTTTCTGCACCCCTCTTGCCTCTCTCTGCACCTCTGTTCCTTCCTTCTGCACTTCTTTGTTTCTTTCTGCACCTCTCTTGCTTCTTTCTGCATCCCTCTTGCCTCTTTCTCCACCCCCCTTATCCCTTTCTGTATCTCTGTTGCTTCTTTCTGCACTTCTCTTGTCTCTTTCTCCACCCCTCTTCCCTCTTTCTGCACCTCTGTTGCTTCTTTCTGCACCTCTCTTGCTTCTTTCTGCATCCCTCGTGCCTCTTCCACACTCCTCTTCCCTCTTCCTGCACCCTTCTTGCTTCTTTCTGCACCTCTGTTCCTTCTTTCTGCACTTCTTTTGTTTCTTTCTGCACCTCTCTTGCTTCTTTCTGTACCCCTTTTGCCTCTTTCTGCACCCCTCTTGCCTCTTTCTGCACCCCTCTTCCCTCTTTCTCCACCCCTCATCCGTCTTTCTGCTCCTTTGTTGCTTCTTTCTGCACTTCTCTTGCTTTTTTCTGCACCCCTCGTGCCTCTTTCTGCACCCCTCGTGCCTCTTTCTGCACCCCTCTGCCCTCGTTCTGCACTCCTGCTGCCTCTTTCTGCACCTCTGTTCCTTCTTTTGCCACTTCTTTTTTTCTTTCTTCACCTCTCTTGCCTCTTTCTCCATCCCTCTTCCCCCTTTCTGCATCTCTGTTGCTTATTTCTGCACTTCTCTTGCCTCTTTCTCCACCCCTCTTCCCTCTTTCTTCACCTCTGTTGCTTCTTTCTGCACTTCTCTTTCGGCACCTCTCTAGCTTCTTTCTGCACCCCTCTTCCCTCTTTCTGCACCTCTTTTGCCTGTTTCTGCAACTCTCTTGCCTCTTTCTGTACTTCTCTTGCCTCTTTCTGTACCTCTATTGCTTCTTTCTGCCTTCTCTTGCCTCTTTCTGCACCCCTCTTGCCTCTTTCTGCACCTCTGTTGTTTGTTTCTGCACTTCTCTTGCTTCTTTCTGCACCTGTCTTGCTTCCCTCTTGTCTCTTTCTCCACCCCTCTTCCCCCTTTCTGCATCTCTGTTGCTTCTTTCTACACTTCTCTGTCCTCTTTCTACACCTTTCTTCCTCTTTCTGCACCTCTCCTGGTTCCTTCTGCACTTCTCTTGCCTCTTTCTGCACATGTTTTACTCTTTCTGCACCTGTGTTGATTTTTCTGCACTTCTCTTGCCTCTTTCTGTTCTTCTCTCACCTCTTTCTGTAATCAAATGGGAAGTGCACGCTGTCAAGTTTAAAGGTCTGCGTGCTCTCAGGACTGAGGTACATGTCTACTTGTACATGTATTCTTACATGTGTTATGCATCTGAAGATGGTAACTTAAAATGCGGGTAACTTCTCCCATAGGTGGTCAAATCTTCTCAGTTCTGCTCTGTCATTCGGTTGCACAGGCAGGCATGTCTTATGTATATAGGTGTTATAGTGCCCCTCAAATATACTATTGAATACCCATGTACCCTTTATTGTGAGCAGAAAGAAATGCATACACCTTTTTGTACACAAATTTACAGAGTATGCTGTTTGAAACACAGGTATTCAAGTATTTGTATTTTTATTTTTATATAACATGTCACTAGGTAAAAGCGGAGACACACGCATGCATACCTTCACAAACTTGGTGAGACTTACAACAGTGATATGGTTCGGATTGCTCTTTTACATTTGGTAGGCCTAACATTCTGAGCAGTCGATGAATAGTGAACCTTGAAGAGCAAAGTGAGGTTTAAGACATCTTGGGAGAGGGATTAGTGATTAGGCTACTTTGTATGAGTCTGTGGAAAGGTAAAGTCAAAGTAGGCCTTTTTCTGCACCTCTGTTGCTTCTTTCTGCACTTCTCTTGCTTTTTTCTCCACCTTTCTTCCTCTTTCAGGGCTTCTGTTGCCTCTTTCTGAATTTTTCTTGCTTCTTTCTGCACCTTTTTTTCTCTTTCTGAACCTCTCTTCCCTCTTTCTGCACTTCTCTTGCTTCTTTCTGCGCCTTTCTTCCTCTTTCTGTACATATTCTACCTATGCAGGCATAGTTAGAAATTAGCATTTAAAAACCTTAGAAATTCACTGCAAAAACCACAGGCTTCAGGGACGTTATAGTTAATAATTAACATTAAAAAACCTTAGATATTCACTGAAAAAAACAGAGGTTTTAGGGATGTTATAGTTAGGGTTTAGCATTTAAAAAACCTTAGAAATTCACTGAAAAAACCACAGGTTTCCGGGACGTTATAGATAGGCTGACATTTCACTCGTACAAAACCAGAGAAATTCAGCCGTTATAGTTAGCTGAGCTAACTATAACTCACGCCCCCAATGCACTACAGATTGCATCACATATTACATCAAATGGGGGTGCACAACTCAAAAAGTCCAATTCAGCAGTTCGAAATTTATATTCTTTATTCAATTTCAGATATAAATCATCTGACAAAACAACTCCAGCCAACGCGTTTCATTCCCATACTAGGAACTTCATCAGGGCAAAATAGGGTCTTAAAAACACAATCAGCATAGACTGTCTGGAAAATTTCCAATGACCATAAAGATTTCCTATTAAGATCTCAGATTGACACGAATTCACCTAAACAGATGAATGAATTGTGGAGGTGCCGTGTAATTCACTGGGACCGTTGTGCACCAGTTGCAAATAGAACTGCTTGTATCGCAGCATCGGACAGAACTTCCTCTTTACTCGATGCTGCGATACAAGCAGTTCTATTTGCAACTGGTGCACAACGGTCCCAGTGAATTACACGGTACCTCCACAATTCATTCATCTGTTGGGGTGAATTCGTGTCAATCTGAGATCTTAATAGGAAATCTTTATGGTCATTGGAAATTTTCCAGACAGTCTATGCTGATTGTGTTTTTAAGACCCTATTTTGCCCTGATGAAGTTCCTAGTATGGGAATGAAACGCGTTGGCTGGAGTTGTTTTGTCAGATGATTTATATCTGAAATTGAATAAAGAATATACATTTGGAACTGCTGAATTGGACTTTTTTGAGTTGTGCACCCCCATTTGAAAAAATAGTACTTTTCTGATCTGGAGCACAGTTACACCAAGCAACGGCTGGTGTTGGGGTTGTTTGCACGGCAATTTTACACATTGGAACAGGTGTGAGGTGCGGTGCAGAAGGTCCGCCATTGGTTCTTTTTTGACTGCACATATTACATCACTCATGACATGGTCAGTGACATCACTGATGACATCACTGATGACATCTCAAATGACATCACTGATGACATCACATACATCGCAATAGGGTACGTACCCAAGACTTATAACTGAAATCCTGCTATGGATAAAAAAGATCAACACTCAATGGTGTCCTCCAAGGGAAAAGACGTGCTAGAAACAAAAATGCAAAAATACCCAATACATATACAACTGAAGAAACCCCCTGAAGGTCACAGCTGCTTTGTCCAAACACTACTGAAGGTTTTAAGATCTCTTTCTTTGGTATTGACAGGGTTCCGGCACATACGAGAGGGAGACAGAGAACGAGCTCTGAGAAGATTAGAATCTGAGTACATTATTCGTCTCAACAGTAAACATCCAGGTGGCCTCAACCAGGATGAGGAGCTCCATGTACATTTGGGCCGAGTTGCGAAAAATTCTGGCCAACAAGCCTAGCAGCCATATGTATTGGGTATTTTTGTAATTTTGTTTCTAGCGAGACCCCCAAATCCCACTAATTACCGTGGGCAAATCCATCCTCTGCGGGAAGGTGCGGAGATAATCGCGGACCTAGGAAAGAAAAGAGAAGAGAAGGAAAGGAAAGGATTAAGCCTCCCGGCCGCTCCCATGCAGTAAGAAGGAGGAGCCCACCCAGGGAAAAACCAATTCGGGACCCCACAGGAGGGAGAAAAGTTCATCACATCCGGACAGGAAGCCGAAGTCGAAGTCGAGAGGTGCAGTCGGAAGGAGCCGGAGGGTGCTGTGAAGAGAAGTCCACAAGGAGCGCCGAACGTAGGCAGCGGAGAACCAGAGGAATGCTCCGGGGACAAAGAGGAGACGTCGGAGGACTGGAGCGAGGACTGGTGGATTCCCCCCAGGAGATGCGCAATTGCCGCCGCAACTCAGGAGAGTTGCGGCACGGGCGGTGAGTGACCAAATCGGGGTACAGCCGAGCAGGGATTCTTAACCGGGGAAGCAGCCGAACACTGTGGGAGTGGGGTCGGGAAACGCAGAGAAGCTGTTGATTACTTTTGTGTTTGGTACGGCATTGTGTTACATACGTGTTTTAGAAGTCCTAACCAAAAAGGGTGGATTTTGTTTAATGTAAAAACACGAGTAGTTTTGGTTTGGTAAATTTTCCTTTCTTCTTTATTCTTTACTGGGATACTGCCCTGTAACCCCCTGGGATAAGAGCCCAGAAAACAGGTTGAAGATTAAGAAAAAGCAAATAGAAAGGCCTTGTGAACAAAACCAATTTGGGCTGATTGTTTGGATAGTCCAACCCTAATGCAGGTGGAACGCTCTTCCCAGATGCCTATAATTCCTTGTTGCTTTAGCTTTGACCCCAAAGTGTTCTCAGCCCATATGTGGAGATTTCCACCACTATTCATTTTTGACTGCAAAAGTGTGCTTGAGAGTGGGGAAAAGAAAAGATTTACTGTCCCCTGATGCTTTCAACTCTCACCCAACCCTAAAACTAGAGAGAGAGTAAATCCTAATTTTTTAATCTATTCACTCTTGGTGTGGTGAAGGATAGTATCCCTATTACAATTCAAAACATACAAGCCTCAAGATACTTACCGTCCTTTTTCCTCTTTTCCAGACTCCTGGGGATTTCCGCCTGGAGAAGAGTGACCTGAAAGAAAGAAGAAAAGCAAAAGGAGTGATCAAGCAGAGAAAACCAGAAGTCCAGGAAAAGAAATTAAATAGTTCATATGTGAAGTCCACTCTGCTAATAAATACGCAAAAATTGAGAAGCATATGAAGCCTCCTAGCTTCTATTTCCACCCGTCCCTCCCACAGTGCGTGAGTGGGTCTGTCGGTGGGTACGCAGTAAAGAAAAGTAGGGGGCACATGAGAGCAGGTCCCTGTGCCAGCTCCCCCTGTGATGGTCCTCCTGTCCAGCTTGCCTGCAGTCCGCTACTCTCTGCTGCTTTCGGTTTTGTGCCTACTCTGCTTGTTTCCTGCTCATTTTTCTGCATCTTCTCTGCTCGCTCCTGCCCTCTATGTTGCCTCTTGCTGCTTGCTCCTGACCTTTATTCTGCCTCATGCTGCTCATTTCTCACCTCTATTTTGCCTCTTGCTGCTCGTTTCTCACCTCTATTTTGCCTCTTTCTGCTCATTCCGCCTGTTATTTTGCCTTTCTGCTCATTTCCCACCTTTAGTCTGCTTCTTTCTGCTCATTTCTGACCTTTATTTTGCCTCTTTCTGCTTGTTTCTCACCATTATATTGTCTCTTCCTGCTCGGGATTGGCATATAGAGGAGCTCTAAAGAGGAATGAGACAGCAGTGAAATAGGTTGTTTGCTATTCTGTTTTTACTTCACTGCTTTGAAGATATCCTCAAACTTCAGTAACCTATCTGCAGTAGTAAGAATTCCAAAGCAGAGACAAATAGATTTGTTTTTCTGGCTTTCAGCCAACACAAGAATGTGTGCAGGTACTATTTGTATAGAGAGAACTAGCCAGAAGGCAACAGAGCGCTGTATGGGGTCAGATACTGTCAACGTGTGATTAGACGGATAGTCAACTGTTGCTGCATCGTGAGGTAGTGACTTCAGCTCTTTTGTCCTGTGTACACCACAAACCTTCAAGAAAATTCTTCTAACTACCTCTGCTGCCACACCAGTAAGAAGAATCATCAACAATTGCTTAACTACAGGAATATGTCCAGAAGATCTAAAAAAGTCATACATACGCCCATTAATAAAGAAAATAAACCTGGATGCGCTTAACCTTGACAACTACAGATCCATAACAAATGAATTTTTCCTGGGCAAACTGATAGAATGACCAGCATTCGCCCAGATGTCACAATTCATTGAAGATAATTTGACACTTTCAGACTTCCAAATAGGATTCCGTCCAGGAAGAGGAGCAGAATCTGCCCTCGTTGCCTTCTGGGATGACCTTAAAAACACAGTTGACAGGAACGGGGTTGCTGCACTACTTCTCTTGGACCTCTCAGCTGCCTTTGACATGGTTGACCATGACACTCTAATACTAAGACTCTATGAAGCTGGCATAGAGGGTACTGCTCTTGACTGGATCACATCCTCCCTTCAAAACAGAACTAATGTCATCCATATCCCCCTTTCTCATCCAAACCATACTTCACAAAAGTTGGGGTCCCTCAAGGCTCTATCATCTCACCCATGCTTTTCAACATCTATGTGAAGTCATTACCAGAGCTGAACAATCAATTTCCCCTCACATGTTATAACTATGCAGATGACACGCAAATAGTCCTTAAACTGAAAAGGCCCAAAGACATTGGAAACTCACAAATTTTCAGTTGCCTCAGAGCTGTGGATCAGTGGATGACTTGGAGCCATCTCAAATTGAATGCTTCCAAAATGAAAATACTCACATGCGGCAATCGGAAAAATTATGACCCACTCGCTGCATGCTACGAAAAACAGGATTAGGGAGTGAAGAGGTGCCCCTCGTGGGCACTAGAGGTGGATACGTCCTCCTCAGAGATTCATACGAAACAAAAGGATCCACCTCAGAAGAGGTTTTAAAGGACTGTGTTTCCAATCTTGGTAGGACACACACAGTGTTTGCTTAAATACCCCTCACACACCAAAAGGGCCCTTGGTGTCATGCTTCATCATAGGGGTCTTCCCGCCCCACTGCGGGACGTGGCGTGCTACGACCAGCGACTACGCGGGAGCACTGATATTGCAGTACTGTAGGGTGGTGTAGAGGTAGTGAGAGGAAGGGTCAGGGGTGGATGCGGGAAGTGAATTAAAAAGGACCTGGCCTCATGGACTTAAGAATATTTAATAGGTCAAGGAGGCTGGTGCTGTTAAAAAGGTGGTTCGGAGATGTCCTGCGTGTAATGTGCGGATACTCCTGATCAAGTCAACATGTTTCGAAGCATCAAGGCTTCTTCATCAGGACTAGAAATGATCCCTTCAGTACTCACTATGTTGCTATCAATTAGTGTTGGAATAATGTGCTATATACAAAAAGGTGACAAAAAAATGCAAGATATCATGCACTCTATACAGTACCCAATCAGTAATGCTAAAATGTAAGCCCACTCAGTATTTCTGAAATGTAAGCCTGAAAAAGAGAGAGCACAGTTAGTTTTTACAGGTGCACCTCCCAATGCGCAAACACATTTAGCCTGTGAATATAAAGCGTTACAATGTGACTGTGGTGTCCTTAGCCTTAGTTTGTAAATTTAAACCAAGTGCCGTGACCTGTTAGGATAAAAGGGACAAAACAAGACACACAAACAAAAACCAGAAAACACACTCTCTATGTTTGGGATTCAGAGTCACTGTAAATAAAGGTTGAAAGTACGTAAAACAAAGGTCCATGGTAGATGCATACTAGAATAAGCAGGAGATAATGCTCCCTGAGCCTTTTTTAACGGGTGGAAAGGGTGTTGCCACTGTATTCTGTTTGAAAAAGAAAATGCGGGAGAAAATCGTTTTTCACAAAGGGTTTGGTAGAGAAAACACAAGACTGGCGTTTCCATGGAATCTTTAGAAAGGCTAATAAGTCACTGGTTCCCTACACGGCTATGCCGTACTCACATCATAGTCAACAGCTCCTCGCTTCCGATAACGCCATCCCGCGGCTCCGTGGTGTGAGTGAGACCGCGGGGGAGGCTCTATTTATGTGGCAGTTAATAGGTAATTAGTCCACAAATGGGTGCACCTGTGCCGCAGTTTTTTTGCAACCGGAAATCGATGCCCAATCACTGCCGGTGGCTGCGATGTCTTGCAGACTAGAGCGGTAGTGTGCAATGTGGTTCTATAAGTGGAAGTGACTCTAACGCTAGCGCGCTAACCCGTTCCTACTCATGTGCAACCGGAAGTGGTTCTTATTCTGAAAGGATGCCGATCGTCTTGTATGCACACAGTGAAACGTACTTCACGGTCTCGTATGACTGAAGAGTTTAAAGGTTGCGAGTCTAAATACTCGTTCAATCAAAAAGGGGGGGGCAGACTAGAGCAGTAATGTGCAATGCATTCTCTAATCGGACGTGGTTCTAACGCTAGAGCGCTAACCCGTTCTTACTCATGTGCAACCGGAAGTGGTTCTTATTCTAAAAGAATGCCGATCGTCTTGTATGCACACTCGCTGCATGGCCTGACGATCTGGGAACACCGCCTAAAGAATCAAAAGATGTAAGAAACCTCGGAATTACCATGGACTCCAAGCTATCACTGAATGCCCAAGTGGACAAACTAGCAAGATCAAGCTTCATTACTATAAAAAGTCTGCAACGCATCTTCCCCCACCTGGGATTGCCACACAAGGTCCAGGCTACGATCTCTCCAAATACGCCAATAGCCTCTACCACGGATCATCTTTAACAACTATGAAAAGACTACAAAGGATTCAGAATTCTGCTGCCAGACTACTCTTACTTATAAAGCCGCAAGCCCACATCTCCCCTGCCTTGAAGGCCCTATATTGGTTGCTGGTTGCCAGAAGATCCACATTCAAGCTGCTTTGTATCACCCACAAAGCGATAAATAGAACAGGACCACTCTTCATCAGGAATAAAATCACCAGATACATTCAACAAAGAAACCTCCGCTCTAGATTGGCACCTCACCTCAAAATCCCACCGTACAAGAAAAAAACATAGGTGGCACATCCTTCTCTGTTCAAGCAGCCAAACTAGGGAACTCTTTACCCCCAAACATAAGATCCATGAATAACTACCTTATCTTCAGAAGACTATTAAAGAGTTGGCTCTTCCCCACATAACCACTATACTCAAACATAAATAAACAGCATATTCCCATGTATATAAGAATTTATTTAGACTATATATTTGTGCCTAGATATGTGTATTGCTTTGTATAGACGTGCATAATAATTATGTTTATAAATATATAGGTATGAGTTAGTTCTGATTAACAAATGTACATATTACTTATGAGTATATTATTCTATGTCTAACATGTATCTAGGTGACTGCATAAATAAGTAAATCGTTATCATAACAATTTATCTACATTTGCTTCACTATTGAATTACCCCAAAAAATATTTACAAAAACAAATAAATTAACTTAAAGTAATCAACACTTGAAAGTCTGGGTTTATTAAATGCAGCTTAAATCTACATATATTACCTTCCTCACGGCCCCCCTCCTTTACTTTTCAGGGCTGGCCCCAGGGAAGTGGTGGGCCCTGGCGCCCTATGTGCCCCTCTCCCATTTAAAAAAAAATATTTGGCCCCCAGGGAGGTGGTGGTCCCCAGGGCCCGGTGGGGGGGGGGAGGGGTGTCCGTGGGGCCCCCCATTAGATGTTATTTAGCCCCGGGGAGGTGAGGGGCCCCGGGGCTCTGGAGGTTCCATGCTGCGCCCGATCAATGTTTCTTTAGCCCTGGGGAGGTGGTGGTCCCCAGGCCTTTTAGAGCCCATGAAGGGGGGCCCCCATGCGCCTGTATCCAAACAAGCGCGGGAGCCCACGCTTGTTTTTTTTTTTTGCTGCGGATTCGCGGCTTCGTTGCGTTCCTGCGGCAAACTTTTTTTTAAACAAAGTGCTTTTTGGCCCTGTCGGGGTCACAGGGGAACCCCAGCACCACAGCAAAGGGGTCATGGTATTTCTACCCTGCACTGTTTCTTTTTTTAAAAAAAATTTTGGGTGGGACTTGGCTGAAGCTGAGTCCCAAGATAGCTGCCAACACTTCCTGGTTGAAGTGTTAGCAGCCAATCAGATTTGAGCACGAGGACTGTCGGATCCTCGGAGGATCCACGTCCCTCTATATCTAAATTTACATTTCTTTTAATATCTCAAAAACGACTGAATGGATTTACACCAATCCACATAAAGGTCACTTTATGAACCCACAGCTACCTTTCTGCCATATGTGGTGTAATTCCATTCAGCAGATCCGCTGTAGTAATGACTAAAATCCCTATGGGAATTTGCATGGGGAAAACATGTCTTGGGACTCCCCACTTGACGGATCACCCCGAAAACTTTCCAGACAGCAGCTGAAGTGAGTGTGGTACAAATTTTAAAAATTTCACGAGGATTCATCAAACGGCCACAAAGTAATTGGCAAAACAAAAAACTCTCTTCCTATGGAAACAAGCTCCTAACTAGTACCACCTACTGGCAACCACCAGTAGGTTATTTATATATATATAACATGTTTGGCGCTTGTTTGGAGGGGGAGGCTGGCTCATCTGCTGTCCTCACAAAGGAGGTGTTAACTCCCCGGGTGTGGCCTTTCCTCAGAGGGCAACTTTTTCGTGATTATGTTTGGCGGCCTGTCCGGTCGCGGAAAGGCCCCGCCGCAGATACAGCGGATCCAGGGTTGTCTTACATGGTGACCCGGCAGGACCGGGAGTACCCAACTGTGAGCGACTTTGTTACTGGCAGTGGAGCCAGGTTTTGCCCCTTCATCAAACCCACTGGGGTGAACATTGATTTAACGGGTGGCATCCAGCAGCACCCACTTGGATTTATTTATGAGCGGGTCTACGCAAACCAGCATGCAATTCTGCATACGCCTATTGGGCGAGACCTCAACGCCCACTGGGGCGGGAACTTATCATAATAAAGAGGCGTGTATCCCACTACTTGCTGCTGTCCGTCTTCTGTTGCCAGTGATCAAGGACGTTATCGTCTGAAACATGTTTGGCGCTTGTTTGGAGGGGGAGGCTGGCTCATCTGCTGTCCTCACAAAGGAGGTGTTAACTCCCCGGGTGTGGCCTTTCCTCAGAGGGCAACTTTTTCGTGATTATGTTTGGCGGCCTGTCCGGTCGCGGAAAGGCCCCGCCGCAGATACAGCGGATCCAGGGTTGTCTTACATGGTGACCCGGCAGGACCGGGGAGTACCCAACTGTGAGCGACTTCGTTACTGGCAGTGGAGCCAGGTTTTAACCTTCATCAAACCCACTGGGGTGAACATTGATTTAACGGGTGGCGTCCAGCAGCACCCACTTGGATTTATTTATGAGCGGGACTACGCAAACCAGCATGCAATTCTGCATACACCTATTGGGCGAGACCTCAACGCCCACTGGGGCGGGAACTTATCATAATAAAGAGGCGTGTATCCCACTACTTGCTGCTGTCCGTCTTCTGTTGCCAGTGATCAAGGACGTTATCGTCCGAAACATGTTTGGTGCTTGTTTGGAGGGGGAGGTTGGCACATCTGCTGTCCTCACAAAGGAGATGTTAACTCCCCGGGTGTGGCCTTTCCTCAGAGGGCAACTTTTTCGTGATTATGTTTGGCGGCCTGTCCGGTCGCGGAAAGGCCCCGCCGCAGATACAGCGGATCCAGGGTTGTCTTACATGGTGACCCGGCAGGACCCGGGAGTACCCAACTGTGAGCGACTTCGTTACTGGCAGTGGAGCCAGGTTTTAACCTTCATCAAACCCACTGGGGTGAACATTGATTTAACGGGTGGCGTCCAGCAGCACCCACTTGGATTTATTTATGAGCGGGACTACGCAAACCAGCATGCAATTCTGCATACGCCTATTGGGCGAGACCTCAACGCCCACAGGGGCGGGAACTTATCATAATAAAGAGGCGTGTATCCCACTACTTGCTGCTGTCCGTCTTCTGTTGCCAGTGATCAAGGACGTTATCGTCCGAAACATGTTTGGCGCTTCTTTGGAGGGGGAGGCTGGCTCATCTGCTGTCCTCACAAAGGAGGTGTTAACTCCCCGGGTGTGGCCTTTCCTCAGAGGGCAACTTTTTCGTGATATATATATATATATATATATATATATATATATATGTAGATAGATATATATATATATATATATATATGTAGATGTAGATAGATAGATATAGATAGATAGGTAGATATAGATAGGTAGATAGATAGATATAGATAGGTAGATAGATAGATATAGATAGGTAGATAGATAGATATAGATAGGTAGATGAATAGATAGATAGATAGATAGATAGATATAGATAGGTAGATAAATAGATAGAAATAAATAAATAATGAAGAGGCACACAAAAGAACAGTTGGAGAATATTTATAGGGCTTTAGAGAATCTGTGTAAGAATTTAGCAAGTCAAACTGGAAAGGACACAGCCAAGCCAAACTATAGCATACTGGTACCCACTTCGTGTTTGAGAAAGTAGAATGAAAACAACCACAAAATCAAGTCTACAGCAATTCATAAAAATGCACGGCGTCAGTACGTTTGAAAAGTAAAACATTGCAATTTTAATGTAGAGTAGGAATTCTTCCTAGTTTAAGTGCACAAATAAGAACTGAAAATACTGCATTGGAATTAAAAGGAATAAAATAGTTGTCAAAATCTTTCTTCAATGCGCTACTGCAAAAATCATTTGGGGAATTTTACAAAAAAAAGAGATTCATGCCCTGAACGTCCATGGATCACTGAAAACAAATTTCTTGCATTACCACATTCCATCATACATTTTATTCGAATCCCAACAAAGGTTAAGGACATTCAGTTTCAAAACTTAGAGGGTGAAGACATCAAGGCTTAACAATTCCAAATATTTTGTGTAATTTGATGCTCGTAAAGAACTCTGAATGTTTAAGGCCACCTAATACTTTCAAAAGTTTGAAGCCTTTATGACAGAGTGCAAGAGGTAGTTTTGGTCAATTCTCATAATTCCATGACAGAAGAAACCTGATTTGGATCTAGTTGTGGGTCAGAAGTTACTGGTGCAACATAGCCACAAAGAGCAAATGAAAATTATTAGTTCACACGGCCAAGCCAGATGTATGAATGTTTTGTATCAATTTAAAAGTTTGACTGAAACTAATTGAAGCATGAAAATACACACCTTACATAGCCCCAAAAGAAACCCATGTACCCTTTAAAAGACAGCCACCTAACCTACATTGATCCTCTCACTGAGTCACAATGACCCTCACATATAAGGTTGTAAGATGGATATATCACATAGGACACAACGCTGGGATTTGCTGGTGTTTTACTTGAATTAAATTAAGGGACGTGAACCTGGACTACAACTCTGAAAATGCATTTGTATACTTCTCAACCTTTTGCAGAAGCTTGGATAGTAATATTTAAGAATGAGATCTCTACCCTTGGTCTGTAAAGGAATAGTATGTTATGTTTATTTGTAAAGCACACTTTTACCCAATATGGTATTCTGGCACTGAGTAGGTGTATGTGCCTAGCCTAACATTCGTAGGTTGGTGTAGGATGCGGGCTCTTTATATGGTATATCAAAAAGAGGTATACCGTGCAAAGAGTCCAGGTATTAACTTACTGGTGGACAGGGGCTTGCTCTAGAAAACCCAAGGAGCTCTTCTAAGGGGTAGTGTGGTCGAGCAGCCTTAGGTTATCAGAGAGGATTGTTAGACATCCGTTGCACACACACAGCCAACAAATGATGCACACGACTCAATAAGGAGAGCCACACCAATTTATAAAAAAAACACTTCTTTATATACTTTCGGCATCAAGATCATCAAAATCAGATAAGTACTTTTGAAAATAGCAGATTTGAAGAAAACAGGTTTTTGACACTAAATCATAACTGAAGCTCTTCACGGCAATGTTAACCTAGGAGGAAAACATACACTGCATACGGTCACTTAACAACGACTTACGTAACCCTTCCCCGGGACTTAAGGTGAGCATGGGGCATGGTTCAAGGCAGCACCAACAGGTCACCTCGGGAGGCACTGGGGCATCCGGGTGCAGAGGTGTGTTTTTCAGCATTGGGTGATATTAATACTTTAGATCATAACTGAAGCTCTTCTCGGTAATGTTAACCTCAGGAGCAAAAACATGTATTGCATTCGGGCATTCAACAGCGACTTACAGGGCCAATCTTCTGGAATTAAGTTGAGTATGGGGCAAGGTCCAAGCTCACTCAAGCAGGCCACCTCCAGGGTGCACTAGGGCGGCCGGGTGCAGTGGTGCAAAACAGCATCGAGTGCCCAGTGTTCTCCAATGGGTATCGGTGTGGTCACAAAGAGGCTGCAGGTGGGGACTGAGAGGTCAGTCCGGCTGAACTAACGAGTGGGTTCAGGTCCTGTGATGTTGGGCGATGTGGGAACACCTTTGGTCCTCTTCTCCTCGGGTTGGAGCGGCCGGGTACAGAGGGTCTTTTGGATGTCGGGTTTCTTCGTCTGGTAACACTCGCGGTTGAGGGGGGCTGCAGACAAAGGCTGCAGGCGACGTCGGAGAGTTCATGAGGGGCAAAACCAAAGTGGGCTACGTCTCTTGAGGGCTTTGGGACCACGCTGACACCATTGGCACACTTTGGCATGGGCTGGGGGGCTCGGTGCAGTGGTGCTTGGCGGCAGCGGATTTTGGCGGTTCCGAAGTGTCCCAGTCTTCTTTGGGGTGCCTGCAAGATGCAGGGGAGTAGCTCCACTGCTCCACGGGAGTCCCTGGTTCTTTATTGAAGGCAGGCAGGCCTCCCAGGCTTTGGAGGCACAGCAGCTGCGTGACTAGACGACTTTTGGCGCACTCTGTCGGAAATAGCAAACAGGCCGTCTGTGCTTTTGCGGCTCTTCAGTTTTCTTCTTCTTCTAGGTTGGAAGGAATCTGGGGGCCACGTTGGCATCATTGGCCCACTTCAGCTCGGGCTAGGCGGCTTGGGTGCAGTGGTGCTTTCCGTGTCAGGTTTTCGCGATCTTTGATGAGCATCACAGCTCAGCTACTCGCTGTTCCACTGAAGTTCCTGAGTCTATGGAGAAGTTCTGGCAGTCCTCCCAAACTTTGGAGGATCAGAAGCTTGTAAGGCGAGACAAATTTGGCGCAATTGTCAAGAATAGGTGAACAAGCCGGCAGGGCTGGTGCCAAGTCAGTTGCTGCTTCTGCAGTTTTTGCTTTGACAGCTCCTTAGCCCATCTTCTTCTTTTAGTCAACAGAATCTGATTCTCTGGTGCCAAGGGTTCCCCTAAATACTGAATGTAGGGGCATTAGGGGAGTCTAGGGTAGTAGCCAATGGGCTACCTATCCCTGAGGTCACTACGCCCCCTATATTGCCACTTCCTGGGGGAGCTGGGCATAACCCTGTCCCAGAATTCCCAAGTTTGCCATCACCAAAATGGCTAACTTCAGGTAACCCACTTCAGAGGTGGCACTAGTCTGATGGTGGACACGCCTATCTGGCTAGCTAATTTTCCCATCTGTCCAGGTGCCAAAGCCCTCTAGACAAAGGGGAGCAGCATGCTCTCCTTTGAGGGAAGCCAGATTTGCATACCAAAAGGCAGTGGGCTCTTTGAAGCTCCACAGGTCATCCAGTGGGAGGGGGTGAAAACACTCTCTGCCCGAGCAGGCTTTGTTTCTGTCCTCCTGAGAGCAAAGGCCCTCACCCCTGGGGGTCAGAAACTCGTCTCTGGTGGCAGGCTGGCGTAAACCAGTCAGTCAGCACACCAGTGGCTGGTAGAATTTCAGGGGACTCCTCTAAGATGCCCCCTGGGTGCATGTATTAATAAATCCATCACTGGAATAAGTGTGGTTTTATTAATACGAGATGTTTGATACCAAACATCCCTATTTTCAGTGAAGCCATCATGTAGCTGGGGAACGCGTTTTCACCAGTGTCCAGTACATGTTTTAAAATGGCTTCCCTGATTGCTTGTACTGGCAGCAAAGGAACTGACTAGCATAGAGGCATATCTGCTCATGCAGATATGTCCTCACATGTAATATAAGGCACCCTGCCTTTGAGCTGTAAGGCCTGCTGTAGGGGTGCCTTACAAATATTGCATGCAGTGTTAGGGGACGTGACACACAGGGATGTGTGTCATGTCGGGTTTTCACTTTTGGGTCTGCACCAAAACATGCAGCTTGCAATAGCAGCCTTGCATGTGCTTGGTGAGGGGTCCCTTAGGGTGGCACAATTCGAGCTGCAGCCCTTACGGACCCTCTTTAGTACCTCAGGCCCTTGGTACCAGGGTACGATCTACTAGGGATTTACAGAGGGTACTAAAGGTATTGCCAGTTGGGGTACAATTGCACAGTTTTTGGGAAGGAACACTGGCACTGGGGACCTGGTTAGCAGGAACCCAGTGCACTTCAGTCAAAGTTGCATCAAATACCAGGCAAAAAGTGGGGGACTACTGCAACAAAACCCATTTTCCTACAGCTGGTTAATTGGATAGCCAGGTGTTCAGCTTCTGTGGAACTCAAGAAGAAGGGAGAAGGCTCTGAAGTGGAGAGGGAGGTCATTTCACGCTTTAGGAGCGATGTAAGAGAATACTCGTCTTCCTGGTCTGATTCTGTGTATGTGTGAGATGTTGGAAAGTAGGAGTCCTGGGGAACAGAGGTGTCTGTATGGTTGGTAGAAGGAGATACAACTGTTCAGGTACGTGGGGCTTAGGCTGTGAAGTGCCTTGAATGCGTGTGAGGAGTTTCAACTGAGCGTGTTTGTGTCTTGGAAGCCAGTGTTGTTCCCTGAGGTATGGTGTAATGTTCGTTCTGTGTGATAAGCTGAGGATGAGTGTGGCTGCCGAGTTCTGGATGATCTGGAGTCTTCTAGTGAGGTGCTCCTGGCGTAGAGGGTTTTCCCATAGTCCAACTTGCTGGTGACTAGTGCGTTAGATAGAGCCCCAGAGGGGATTTCTTCATGGTAGCAGCGATTTCAACAGTGGTGACGGCAGGACACGAAGTCAGAGTACGTTCATCATCCTTGATGGGAAGTTCAGTTTCAACAGTAATGGGGTCCGCTGAGGGTCCAAGTTGCTGTCTATGGAGGGGATTTTATTAGAGAAGAATTCCAAGAGCTTGTTGAAAAAGTCTTGTGAGGGGGTGATGTTGATGAAGTTGGCAGGAGGCGTGGTGAAATCTTTGATGATGGTGAAGATTTCCTTTCCTGTTAGTGCTGGCGTTGGTGCCATCTGCAAGAGCTGTGCGCTTGGTGTTCCATATCTGCTGGTGGTAGCGTCTTAGGGCTGTGACTAATATCAATCACATCACCAATTCAAAAATAGAATATGTAGGCTGGATATACAAATATTTATAGAAAGCTGACAAGTGGGCCTATGTCATTAGAGCAGAGGTATTCAAACTGTGGGGCACGACCCCCAGGGGGGCCGTGGAGTCTAAAGTCAGATTTAATTTGACATGCACCCAGGTGGCTACTTTAGAGGTTGCCCCACCCTTTCTTGTGTCCTGGCTGACAGCCTGCAGTTGCTGCCACCAAGACAGGAATCTGACCCCCTGCCAAGAGTTGTGAACACTCCTAGGAGTCAGAAACAAAACACACTAGTGCAGCTGCAGCTGGAAGCTGGAAGCTCGTACTTTGATATTACGGGGATACATGTTTAGGTAAGACACACTTGGAGAGGGACCTTTCCAGGGAGAAGAGCAACACGCACCTACGATGTAGAAATACCATCTATGGTCTAAGGTATGGGGTCTGCTGACAAAGCCCAGAGATCTTCTATTATATAATAATACTCCTTCTAGCCAAGGGGAGGGAGGTTAGGCACTATCGTCCTATCTCCATAGTCTATATAAGATGACATCTCCCTTTATGATGTATGGCCTAGCTACAATGCTAACGATATTCGGGTTATGCATTTTTCTGCTTGTTGTGGCACGTATACTGCATGTTAGAGCACGTTAGTTAAAATAAACATTTTAAACTATATTCGTGTCTCAGTCAGATCTTATTGTGGACAGGTTCGAGAGTGTGAGCGAAAAGTTGTGTCTTGTTACTGCAATTCCTGAGAGATACCAGAGTGTTGTGTTCTGGGGTGTCTAATCATTTGTCTCTCTATGAGTGTGTAGGAGGGTAAGTGAGACACTTTAGCTAGTCGGTCCTGTCCTCATGGGTACTAAGGCGGTAGGAAGGCACAGTCCCTATACACCGAAGTCCCATAATCCTGCGCATAGTTCTGTGTATGAGCAGAATCCCTACATCACTATGTGACTTGAGGACAGCGGTCCTCTCTAGGGTTTTTGTCGACTCCTAGCTGCCCCGGTCAATAACGGGTTCCCCCACCCCGTGACAGCAGTCCTGCCACCCAGTCAACAAGATAATTGACATCAAAAGGGTGGAATCCATAAAAATAAGAAATACATCACATTCAATTTTAAACAGTCATGTGCATTTAAAAAACGTGCATCTAAAAACATTCCCTCACTCTTTGCGTGTGATGAAAAATCTCTCCGCTCCCTCTCTCATGGGTTCTGCCATTTTTAAAAGTGGCAGAATGGTTAGAGAAGGTGGCACACCCCCACGGATGTGGTCACCCCTGGGGCAGATTAGCCGCTGGGTCTAGTAGCCCATTGGCTACTTGCACCTATACCCCTAAATCTAGGATTTAAGGGCAACCCCTGGCTCCAGGACCTCAGAACTGCTTGAATTGCAACCAAGGACAAAGAAGAGACCCAAGTCTGCAACTCCAGGACCTGCACAAAGCAAAGGCACGATAGCCTGCACCTGTGGCAACCCCCCTGCAACTGCATGGCTGTGTCTCATCCCGGTCCAGAGACCAGCTTCAAAAGAAATGGAAATCACTCTGCAAGCCAAAGGTAACTCTAGATTCTCTTGGACTAAAAGTACTAGTCCCCTGTACCCGGCAGGTAAAGCACGCTTCTGGAACCAAAGAATCACTGGCCATCGGGCATGCCGAGAGATTGCCCAGAAGTAAATGATCTGGTGCATTGTGGGAAACGTACTCCTGACCTCCAGCAAGTTTCAGGCAGCTACTGTTTTCCCCTAGCCTACAGGACGTCGAAGTAACCGAAAACTGTGTTTGCTACTACCAAGGCTTGTTGGTGGCCAGTTCGGCTACCATTGCCTTTGTTCGACACTGCACCTCAAGGGAATCATGTAGCATCTTCAGCCCGCCACCTCAGTGGTCCAGTTGTCGAGATTTTGCATCCCTTTCCTCACCTGCACCATCTAAGTAGCAAAACCAGCACCAGGGACAGCCAGAACAACTCGGTACCAGGGCACTATGAGCCAGGTAAAATGCAACTGACTGTCTGAGCCTGGTCCTGGGACCTGCATCACCTTACCCCTCAGTAGTTTCCACTGGGCTAGACCTGCAAGTGACCGAGTTTCACTAGTGTATTTTCCCATTGACCGCAGCGTTATTGTTTTGCAAGAGTTAAATGCCCTGATTTATTTTTCCTATTAAAAATTCATAACTCTGGTAATGCTCATCAGATTGTCTTTGTTTGGTGTCTAAAATTATGTACAAGTTTGCTCTATTTTTATTAATTGGTATCGGATTTATTTCTAGTCGTGTCAATTACTTATCATCCATGTTGGTACTCTGAAATGCTTAACACATGCAGGGGCAGATTCTCCATAATGGCGGAGGAGCGTCGCCCCACTCGTCAGAGTCAGTCAGAGAAAAATAAAATGATAATGAAACAATATCATTTTATTTTTCTTTGACTGATTCTGACATGCGTGCAGGGTGGGGCCAGGCCGGGCCAGGCCAGGCCAGGATAGGCAGGTGGTGGCACTTAGAAGTGTGCATGTATGTTTGGCCGGCCGTCCTAGGCCAGTCAAAAATACCATGCACACTTCTATTTCTCCAACTCAGCTGTGTTTACAGCCGGGTTGAAGAAAAGCCTGCAGGCTCACAGGCAGTGTCTGAGCAGCAGAGCAGGCTTCTCAGACCAATCCTTGAGCTGCTCTAGAGGAGCACCAGGATTGGCTGAGCAGCCTCTGCCTTCCCAGAGACTGCTGGGAGAGCTCTGAGGCTGCGGCGGTCATCGGCGTTGGAGGCTGGGGGAAAAGGTACGTTTTTAAAAATTATTATTTTTCACCCACCCGTCCCTCCCTCCCTCCTTCCCCCACCTCCCTCCCCTGCCCCCTCCCTCCCTCCCCTGCCCCTCCTCCCTTCCTCCCCTGCCCCCCTCCCCTCCCCTGGCCCCCCTCCCTCCCTCCTCTGCCCCCCTCCCTCCTCTGCCCCCCTCCCCCTCCTCTACCCCACTCCGCTACCTCCCTACCTTTGTGTTGTGGCGTCCGCCACTGAACACATGTTCCTCTATTAAAGGCTGACTGCTCTGTGCCACACTACCAGGACTGAGCTAGGGATTTATTAGTGTGAATCCAAAAGAGCTATTTGGGGTAACGTGAAGGTATTACATAGTGAAGCCTAACCAGCCTCACTGCATAATACCCCACATTCTTACATCTAAACTTCATTGAAAGTTAATGAAAAATTAAATCCCTCCAATTTGTTCTCCGTTACAGGTTTCCAAATGCTGGCATGTAAGGAGCAAACACAGAAGAAACATTGCCACCACTGTATTCATAGCCCTACAATAGGGCTAGGCTTACCATGTGGAAGATAATCTTGAGGAACCTGAGGAGAGGGTGATCACGCTTCTTGATAACACATTCTCTTGAAAAGCAATAATATTGATTTGGTGATAGTTCGGATTATCCATGTTGTGCCTTAGAGCCTGATTTAAATTTCGGAGGATGGGTTACTCAATCACAATGTTGACGGATATCCCGTCCCCCAAAATATAAATCCCATAGGATAATATGGGAATTATATTTCGGCAGACTGGATATCCGTCACTGCTGTGACGAAGTAACCCGTCTGCCAAAATCTAAATCAGGCCCTGAGTTTGGAACTTCACGGCACTCTCCCTCCATTATGATAAGGAACCATTGTTCTTCTCTTCTGATATCTAAACCCAAAAATCTTGGGCTAGGACTCAGTTTACTCAGTCGCATTAACTAGGATAGATTTAACACCTGGCATTTTGTTCACCCCACATACACCACCATCAGCCAGATACGCCTCACTTAAGAAGCCCGGGTGGGGGATTACAAGCCAAGGACCACCTGTAATGAGTGTCATCCATTCTCAGTTCAGTTGACACATGCTGATAATGCATGCTGCCAAGAGAAACAGGCACAGACTTTCTTCATGGGCCCACGCATTAAGTAACCCGTGCTCTGAGTATTACCTTAACCCTACGCCCTTTCTATTACTTACTACATCATCCAGTTCCAGCGTGCATGTTCAGATAAGGATGGCCTTCACTTAGGAAAACAGATGGATTTATATTGCTCTATAATGTAGATTTCCCTAGTACCTAAATGAAAGAAAGTCTACATTTTATTAAAGACGCGAGGGTGAGTATTATGTTTTCTTCTCTTGCTTTAATTAAATAGCAATAGTCAAGAAGAAACTGAAAATCTACAGCTCCCATAAGGCCTAGAGCCAATTGGCCAATGGGAAAGAAAACACAGTCCAACAGAACACCAATCAGAGTTAAGCCATATATACAATACATACAAAAATCATGAGGTTCCGTAAGCAGCGAGAAGGCGGAGTTAAGTATTGTGGAATAACAGACGAATAAGAAAGACAATTTAAATAACCAACAAGACAGTGAAAAGTTATGAGGATATTCAGTAAAAGTTGTTCTTCTTTCTACAGCTGGATATTTTGAGGCAGCTGGAATAACATCTGGAATTAAGGAATTTTTTTCTTGAACGGTCAATTCACGAATTGTAAGAGAAAAACGAAAACTTTCTAAGCACTGGGAGTGACTTGACTGACTGTTGCTGAAAATTGACAAAGGATACAAAAAGAGTAGTTGGAGAAAAACAAGAGGTGGGATAATACCTTCATGTCTTTAGTAAAATGTAGACTTTCCTTCATTACGGAACTAGGAAAATCTACATTTTATGACAAGACCAGAGGCTCCTGTTACGCTTGTTTAAAACATGTCCAGTACTAAAGAAACAGCTGTAAATACTGGTCAGGAATTGACCACATCGGGCACATATAAGAGTTAGACTTGCATATGACTCTGTTAATAAATCTGAAGCAGAAGTGAATATGGTCCTTCCATTCCAAGTGTCTAGACCATTCAGACATCATTCGGGTTCTTATTGAGAGTTGTGATCTAGAGCAGTTGTATCCAAGTAAACTAAACCTTTCTGGAGATGACAAACTTTCAGTCTCTGCAGAGCTGGGTAAAACAGAGGGCCTGTAAAAAACGCTTGTCTTGATGAGGATAGAAGACCCACTATTCTCACCACTAAAACTAACCTTTTACATAGTTGACTTTGGATTGAGGAATTGGAATCTTTTGAATGTATCAGGAAACGCACAAGCTCCATCTGTCTTCTCAGAGTTCGAATGTACTTTTCCAAGTTTAGCTCATAATCTAAGACTTTGAAAAGAAAAAAGCAGAGAAAGAAGTCTAACTGACACAGTCTAGCTATTGACGAAAACCAAAAGAATCTGTGCCATAATCAATATGTCATCTAAATAGATGATTAATCATATTCTCTGGCATAGTATAAGTGAAATCCCCATTTGCATAATCTTTGTAAGGCACCATAGTGCTGATGACAACCCTAAAAGGAAGACAGGTAATGTTTCTTGAATTGCTTCTTTTTGTAAAGGAGGGTTTACTTCTTGAGACACAAGATCTGCAAGGTCTTGAGAAAAACAACAGGATGAGGCAATGCTTAAGTTGTACCGGTGGCTGCAGGTGGGGCCCACAGGCTCTCATTTTTGTGAACTGCCACTGATTTTTGTGAATCAGCACCTATTTTTTCATCATCAGCCTTTGAGTTGACCCAGAACAAGGGTAAGAAAGACAGGAAAGGGGGATCAAAGGGAAAGAGAATGACAAAAACAGTAACAAAGGGAGAAAGCAGGGATACAAAAGAACCTGCAAGACTCAGATAAGTGGGCAGGAGTGTTTGGTTGTGAATGAGGGATGCATGAGGTGGAATCAAGGCTAGACAGCCTTGCATTTGGCATCTGTGACATTTTGCAGCACCGGCCGGGGGCTCCTGGGAAACACTTTGTGCCCTGACACTTACTCTTATACAAATTAAGCACTGGCATTGAGGGAAACACTCCGGAAATGCAGGTGCACCAAGCTCTATGAAATATC
Source organism: Calotriton arnoldi (assembly GCA_963921515.1). Lineage (NCBI taxonomy): Eukaryota > Metazoa > Chordata > Amphibia > Caudata > Salamandridae > Calotriton > Calotriton arnoldi. The sequence continues at coordinate 40,615 of CAWUFW010001256.1, forward strand.
CCGAGCTGAAGATAAGACCCAAGGATCTGCTGTTATGCGTCGCCATTTTGGAGGAAGTTTGCCAATCGACTTGCTATGATATGATAACCAGGAATTAAACTTACCGTTTGTGTCAGCTCCTCTTTGTATATGTGTCCCTTGACATCTGAAGTTCCTGCACCTTTGAGGGAAGAACTTGGGTCTGAATTCCTGAGAATAGAAGATGGAGCCTCTAAAGCCCTGGCAAAAACGCACTGGCTGAAGACTCTCTTCAAAGACTGTTGGGCCTTATCCATTGAAGTAAAAGACACACAATTGATGGACGGAATGCGGAACAAATCAAAACATTCACCCCCAGTCAAGAGATCTGGGTTAAATCCATCATTCTTTTGCTCACCATGCCACCCCAGTTTAGACCTGGCCATATGCAATTCGGTCTTGACCCTGTGCCTCATGGGAACAGTCCAGCCCGAACTGCCAAGCCAGGTCCTCCCTCGACCGGAAACAAGCATCCTAGGACCGGTTTCGGGGTTTCACCGCTCATCAGCCAGGATAGCTTGATTCCAGTGGCACAGTGAGCCCGGGACCCACGTCTGGGCATACCCGGCGCACTTAGGGCGAGAAAGCAAAAGACACACAATTGATGGACGGAATGCAGAACAAATCAAAACATTCACCCCCAGTCAAGAGATCTGGGTTAAATCCATCATTCTTTTGCTCACCATGCCACCCCAGTTTAGACCTGGCCATATGCAATTCAGTCTTGACCCTGTGCCTCATGGGAACAGTCCAGCCCGAACTGCCAAGCCAGGTCCTCCCTGGACCGGAAACAAGCATCCTAGGACCGGTTTCGGGGTTTCACCCCTCATCAGCCAGGATAGCTTGATTCCAGTGGCACAGTGAGCCCGGGACCCACGTCTGGGCATACTTGGCACACTTAGGGCGAGAAAGCAAAAGACACACAATTGATGGACGGAATGCAGAACAAATCAAAACATTCACCCCCAGTCAAGAGATCTGGGTTAAATCCATCATTCTTTTGCTCACCATGCCACCCCAGTTTAGACCTGGCCATATGCAAATCAGTCTTGACCCTGTGCCTCATGGGAACAGTCCAGCCCGAACTGCCAAGCCAGGTCCTCCCGGGACCGGAAATAAGCATCCTAGGACCGGTTTCGGGGTTTCACTCCTCATCAGCCAGGATAGCTTGATTCCAGTGGCACAGTGACCCCGGGACCCACGTCTGGGCATACCCGTCCCACTCGGGGTGGCAAATGCAAAAACAACAATTGATGGACAGAATGCAGAACAATGTCATACATTCACCCCAATACAGAGATCTGGGCCTAAATCCATCGTTTTTTTGCTCACCATGCCATTCCAGTTTGAACCCAGCCATATGCAAATCAGTCTTGACCCTGTGCCCTATGGGAATCACTAGTTATTGGTTAACTTGCCCAAATCAGAAACTGGGGTGGGGGGTCTTTGGAAGCTAACAACGATGGAGGGCCTTGCGTTTCCTGCTTTTCCAGTCATTCCAGCATTTTTGCTCAATAAAGTTTGAACAGAGTCCTCAATATTTTTAAATATTCTTCATTGAGAAAGAGACAGCCTGTTGCACAGATGATTTTATAAAGGTATTTAAGTTTTCCCTAAACTCCTGCCTGTCACCTTCCACACAATAAAAAGCCAAAGGATAATCAGAGGCCATTTTACCAGTATTATTATGTGAGCTTACTCTCAGAAATACCCAGTAAATATTAAATAAAAATATATATATATATATGTATATATATATATATATATATATACCACAGAAAAGGTTGCCCTCGAAGGAATGCCACACACGAAGGGGTTCGCGCACACGTGCCACCGGCAGCAGCTTCACAGCCTGTCACACTCGTCTCCTATGGTGCCATACGCGTTTCGAGCGTCTCTGCGCCCTTGGTTACTGGCTGCACAAATGGGAAAACAGTCTGCTTAATTACATGCACGTGCTTTATTTGATTATTCGAGTCCCGCCCATGTGGGCTGTGGCAAAGCTGTTCTTATTGCCAAAACTCCGTGCACAACCCCAGTGGGTGCCTCTGTCACTCTGTTTAAAATATCATCCCAAGTGGGTGGAAAAAAGTAAACAGCGCTGCTGAGTTGCCAATATCTCCCAGTGGCTCAGGCCCCCCTCGTTCTCCTCACTGCTCGAGATCCTTGAACAGTAGAGATCCGCCTGAAGCAGCGGCGGAGCATTCCCGTGGCTGGACTGGCCACATAAAATATCACAGAAAAGGTTGCCCTCGAAGGAATGCCACACACGAAGGGGTTCGCGCACACGTGCCACCGGCAGCAGCTTCACAGCCTGTCACACTCGTCTCCTATGGTGCCATACGCGTTTCGAGCGTCTCTGCGCCCTTGGTCACTGGCTGCACAAACGGAAAAACAGTCTGCTTAATTACATGCACGTGCTTTATTTGATTATTCGAGTCCCGCCCATGTGGGCTGTGGCAAAGCATTGTGGTACTTGCTGTTCTTATTGCCAAAACTCAGTGCACAACCCCAGTGGGTGCCTCTGTCACTCTGTTTAAAATATCATCCCAAGTGGGTGGAAAAAAGTAAACAGCGCTGCTGAGTTGCCAATATCTCCCAGTGGCTCAGGCCCCCCTCGTTCTCCTCACTGCTCGAGATCCTTGAACAGTAGAGATCCGCCTGAAGCAGCGGCGGGGCATTCCCGTGGCTGGACTGGCCACATAAAATATCACAGAAAAGGTTGCCCTCGAAGGAATGCCACACACGAAGGGGTTCACGCACACGTGCCACTGGCAGCAGCTTCACAGCCTGTCACACTCGTCTCCTATGGTGCCATACGTGTTTCGAGCGTCTCTGCGCCCTTGGTCACTGGCTGCACAAACGGGAAAACAGTCTGCTTAATTACATGCACGTGCTTTATTTGATTATTCGAGTCCCGCCCATGTGGGCTGTGGCAAAGCATTGTGGTACTTGCTGTTCTTATTGCCAAAACTCCGTGCACAACCCCAGTGGGTGCCTCTGTCACTCTGTTTAAAATATCATCCCAAGTGGATGGAAAAAAGTAAATAGCGCTGCTGAGTTGCCAATATCTCCCAGTGGCTCAGGCCCCCCTCGTTCTCCTCACTGCTCGAGATCCTTGAACAGTAGAGATCCGCCTGAAGCAGCGGCGGGGCATTCCCGTGGCTGGACTGGCCACATAAAATATCACAGAAAAGGTTGCCCTCGAAGGAATGCCACACACGAAGGGGTTCGCGCACACGTGCCACCGGCAGCAGCTTTACAGCCTGTCACACTCGTCTCCTATGGTGCCATACGCGTTTCGAGCGTCTCTGCGCCCTTGGTCACTGGCTGCACAAACGGGAAAACAGTCTGCTTAATTACATGCACGTGCTTTATTTGATTATTCGAGTCCCGCCCATGTGGGCTGTGGCAAAGCATTGTGGTACTTGCTGTTCTTATTGCCAAAACTCAGTGCACAACCCCAGTGGGTGCCTCTGTCACTCTGTTTAAAATATCATCCCAAGTGGGTGGAAAAAAGTAAACAGCGCTGCTGAGTTGCCAATATCTCCCAGTGGCTCAGGCCCCCCTCGTTCTCCTCACTGCTCGAGATCCTTGAACAGTAGAGATCCGCCTGAAGCAGCGGCGGGGCATTCCCGTGGCCGGACTGGCCACATAAAATATCACAGAAAAAGGTTGCCCTCGAAGGAATGCCACACACTAGGGGTTCGCGCACACGTGCCACCGGCAGCAGCTTCACAGCCTGTCACACTCGTCTCCTATGGTGCCATACGTGTTTCGAGCGTCTCTGCGCCCTTGGTCACTGGCTGCACAAACTGGAAAACAGTCTGCTTAATTACATGCACGTGCTTTATTTGATTATTCGAGTCCGCCCATGTGGGCTGTGGCAAAGCATTGTGGTACTTGCTGTTCTTATTGCCAAAACTCCGTGCACAACCCCAGTGGGTGCCTCTGTCACTCTGTTTAAAATATCATCCCAAGTGGGTGGAAAAAGTAAACAGCGCTGCTGAGTTGCCAATATCTCCCAGTGGCTCAGGCCCCCTCGTTCTCCTCACTGCTCGAGATCCTTGAACAGTAGAGATCCGCCTGAAGCAGCGGCGGGGCATTCCCGTGGCTGGACTGGCCACATAAAATATCACAGAAAGGTTGCCCTCGAAGGAATGCCACACACGAAGGGGTTCGCGCACACGTGACACCGGCAGCAGCTTCACAGCCTGTCACACTCGTCTCCTATGGTGCCATACGCGTTTCGAGTGTCTCTGCGCCCTTGGTCACTGGCTGCACAAACGGGAAAACAGTCTGCTTAATTACATGCACGTGCTTTATTTGATTATTCGAGTCCTGCCCATGTGGGCTGTGGCAAAACTTACTTTCTTCCACCCACTTGGGATGATATTTTAAACGGAGTGACAGAGGCACCCACTGGGGTTGTGCACGGAGTTTTGGCAATAAGAACAGCAAGTTCCACAATGCTTTTCCACAGCCCATATGGGCGGGACTCGAATAACTAAATAAAGCACGTGCATGTAATTAAGCAGACTGTTTTCCCGTTTGTGCAGCCAGTGACCAAGGGCGCAGAGACGCTCGAAACGTGTATGGCACCACAGGAGACTAGTGTGACAGGCTGTGAAGCTGCTGCCGGTGGCACGTGTGCGTGAACCCTCGTGTGTGGCATTCTTCGAGGGCAACCTTTTCTGTGATATTTTATGTGGCCAGTCCAGCCACGGAATGCCCCGCCGCTGCTTCAGGCGGATCTCTACTGTTCAAGGATTTCGAGCAGTGAGGAGAACGAGGGGGGCCTGAGCCACTGGGAGATATTGGCAACTCAGCAGCACTGTTTACTTTTTTCCACCCACTTGGGATGATATTTTAAACGGAGTGACAGAGGCACCCACTGGGGTTGTGCACGGAGTTTTGGCAATAAGAACAGCAAGTACCACAATGCTTTGCCACAGCCCATATGGGCGGGCCTCGAATAACTAAATAAAGCATGTGCATGTAATTAAGCAGACTGTTTTCCCGTTTGTGCAGCCAGTGACCAAGGGCGCAGAGACGCTCGAAACGCGTATGGCACCACAGGAGACTAGTGTGACAGGCTGTGAAGCTGCTGCCGGTGGCACTTGTGCGTGAACCCCTTCGTGTGTGGCATTCCTTCGAGGGCAACCTTTTCTGTGATATATATATATATACATATATATATATATATATTACCTACTGGTGGTAGTCGCCAGTAGGTAGTTATAGTTAGGACCTAGTTTCCATAGGAAAAGCGTTTTTTAATTTGTCAATACCTTTGGCGCCGTTTGACGATTCTTGAAAGTTTAGGGGTGATTCGTCAAGCGGGGGCCGAGAAAAAAGGGGGGTCCCAAAATGAGTTTTCTCCATGTTAATTTTCATAGGACATTTTTGAACAGGCTACAGTCCGAACTGCTGAACGGAATTACACCAAATTTGGCAAAAAGGTAGCTCTTGGTACAGAAAGCGACCTTTATTTTAAATGGTGTAAATCTGTTCAGTAGTTCCTGAGAAATTCAAAAATAAAAAATATTGATATCTGGTGACCGCGGTGGATCCGTGAACCCTCCCGATCATGAACTTCATTCTGATTGGCTGCCAACACTCCAAACCAAGAAGTGTTGGCAGCCATCTTGTGACTCGGTTGAACCGAGTCACAAGAAAAAACGTAAGAATATTATTTTTAAAAAAGAAAAGGGGGCAGGGTAGAAACCCCCTGACCCCCTAGGCCTGGTCAGGGGGTCCCACGGGAACCCCCAGTGCCAAAAATAGCATTCTTTTAAAATATTTTCGGCGGGATTCGCCTCCTGTTACCTCCAGTAAGTCCCATGCAGTGGGATTGCTAAGAGGTCTTCGGAGGCCACCCTCCCCTTTCTCCACCACTCTGCAAACGCGCCTCCTGGCAAAGTACTGGTTGGGGGATGAAGTCCACTTTACTCCTGAGGGACTTTAGGGGCCAAGAAGCCCTCCTGGTACCTCCTGTAAATCCTACGCAGCGGAATTCCTGAGCGCTGGTCGGAGGCCTAGCCCCCTTTCTCCACCACTCTGAAAATGCGACTACTAGTTAAGGAAGCATTTGCAATGTAATAGGTCTCGCTTTTGTGAGAGTTAGAGCTACTGGCGTTGTAAATGTAAAAGTTTTTTACTACTGTTTTTTGGAGTGGAACGGATGTATGTTGTGTGTAGTGAAATTATGTGGTATGTTGTGCAGTGAAATTATGTGGATAGAAAGTATGTGGTATTTAGTGTATAGGAATTATGTAGAGTGGGATTATGTGTTATGGAGAGTAATTATGTGGTATGGTAGTCTGTGTTGTGGAGTGGTAACCTCAGGTTTAGTCTTCCTTGTTTCCATAGAAGCTAACTATAAAATCAATGAGACAAAAAAAGAAGGAACCACTGAGGAGCACTTCTGGTCCTAGTCAGAGGTATGAGCAGGGCCACTGGAATTATGCGACTGTTTGGCTGCACCAACTTTCTCACTGTTATACATATTCTGCATTTGCCTCATAAGCCATCATCTGCTGCATAATATGCAGATTTGAACAAACAAAACCTTGTTTCTAGCTCACACGGCTCAAACGTTACCAAAAATGCAGCGACAAGTGGTATAGTGTGGTGGAAGGCCCTTTGCAACCCTAGAATGGTCACCTCTTACTTATTGCTAAATGTGGGTGTTAGATTGATACTAATGGTGTGCAAACCACTCTTGCTTGTTTCTGCGCCTCTCTTGCCTCTTTCTGCATTTCTCTTACTTCTTTCTGCACCTCTCTTGCCTCTGTCTGCACCTCTGTTGCTTCTTTCTGCACCCCTCTTGCCTCTTTCTGCATTTCTCTTTCTTCTTTCTGCACCTCTCTTGCCTCTTTCTGCACCTCTGTTGCTTCTTTCTGCACCCCTCTTGCCTCTTTCTGCACTCCTCTTGCCTCTTTCTGCACCTCTCTTTCCTCTTTCTGCACCCCTCTTCCCTCTTTCTGCACCCCTCTTGCCTCTTTCTGCACCCCTCTTGCCTCTTTCTGCACCTCTCTTGCCTGTTTCTACACCTCTCTTGCCTGTTTCTACACCTCTCTTCCCTCTTTCTGCTCCTCTCTTGCCTCTTTCTGCACCCCTGTTCCCTCTTTCTGCACATCTCTTGCCTGTTTCTGCAACTCTCTAGCCTCTTTCTACAGTTCTCTTGCCTCTTTCTGCACCTCTGTTGCTTCTTTCTGCACTTCTTTTGCCTCTTTCTGTACCTCTCTTGCCTCTTTCTGCACCTCTGTTGCTTCTTTCTGCACCCCTCTTGCCTCTTTCTGCACCCCTCTTCCCTCTTTCTGCACCTCTCTTTCCTCTTTCTGCACCCCTCTTCCCTCTTTCTGCACCTCTCTTGCCTGTTTCTACACCTCTCTTCCCTCTTTCTGCTCCTCTCTTGCCTCTTTCTGCACCCTTGTTCCCTCTTTCTGCACATCTCTTGCCTGTTTCTGCAACTCTATTGCCTCTTTCTATAGTTCTCTTGCCTCTTTCTGCACCTCTGTTGCTTCTTTCTGCACTTCTTTTGCCTCTTTCTGCACCCCTCTTGCCTCTTTCTGCCCCTCTCTTGGTTTTTTCTGCACTGCTCTTATTTCTTTCTGCACCTGTCTTACAAATTTCTGCACCCCTCTTGCCTGTTTCTGCACCCCTCTTCCCTCGTTCTGCATCTCTCTTGCCTCTGTCTGCACCCCTCTTGCTTCTTTTTGCACCTCTGTTGCTTCTTTCTGCACGTCTCTTGCTTCTTTCTGCACTTCTCCTGCCTCTTTCTGCACCTCTGTTGCTTATTTCTGCACTTCTCTTGCCTCTTTCTGCACCCCTCTTGCCTCTTTCGGCACCTCTGTTGCTTCTTTCTGCACTTCTCTTCCTTCTTTCTGCACCTCTCTTGCAAATTTCTACACCCCTCATGCCTCTGTGTGCACCTCTATTGCCTCTTTCTGTTCCTCTCTTACCTCTTTCTGCACCCCTCTTGCCTCTTTCTGCACATCTTTTGCTTTTTTCTGTACTTCTCTTGCCTCTTTCTGCACCCCTCTCGCTTCTTTCTGCACCTCTGTTGGTTTTTTCTGTACCTCTCTTGCCTCGGTCTGCACCCCTGTTACCTCTTTCTGCACCCCTGTTGCCTCTTACCGCACCTCTTTTGCTTGTTTCTGCACTTCTTTTGCTTCTTTCTGTACCCCTCTTGCCTCCTTCTGTTCCTCTATTGTTTCTTTCTGCACTGTTCTTGCTTCTTTCTGCACCTCTCTTGCAAATTTCTGCACCCCTCTTGCCTCTTTCTGCACCTTTCTTGCCTCCTACTGCACCTCTGTTGGTTTTTTCTGCACTGCTCTGGCTTCTTTCTGCACTTCTTTTGCCTGTTTCTGCAACTCTCTTGCCTCTTTCTGCACTTCTCTTGCCTCCTTCTGCACCTCTGTTGCTTCTTTCTGCACCTCTCTTGCCTCTTTCTGCACCCCTCCTGTCTCTTTCTGCACCTCTGTTGCTTCTTTCTGCACTTCTCTTGCTTCTTTCTGCACCTCTCTTGCTTCTTTCTGCACCCCTCTTGCCTCTTTCTGCATCCCTCTCCCCTCTCTGTACCTCTCTTGCCTCCTTCTGCACCTCTATTGCTTCTTTCTGCACTTCTCTTGCCTCTTTCTGCACCCCTCTTGTCTGTTTATGTACCTCTGTTGGTTCTTTCTGGACCTCTCTTGCAAATTTTGGCACCGCTCTTGCCTCTTTTGGCACCCCTCTTGCCTCCTTCTGCACCTCTGTTGGTTCTTTCTGCACTGCTCTTGCTTCTTTCTGTACCTCTTTTGCCTGTTTCTGCAAATCTCTTTCCTCTTTCTGCACTTCTCTTGCCTCCTTCTGCACCTCTGTTGCTTATTCCTGCACTTCTCTTTCCTTTTTCTACACCCTCTTGCCTCTTTCTGCACCCTTCTTCCCTCCCTGCACCTCTCTTGCCTCTTTCTGCACCTCTGTTGGTTCTTTCTGCACTGCTCTTGCTTCTTTCTGGACCTCTCTTGCAAATTTTGGCACCCCTCTTGCCTCTTTTGGCACCCCTCTTGCCTCCTTCTGCACCTCTGTTGGTTCTTTCTGCACTGCTCTTGCTTCTTTCTGCACCTCTTTTGCCTGTTTCTGCAACTCTCTTGCCTCTTTCTGCACCTCTGTTACTTCTTTCTGCACTTCTCTTGCTTCTTTATGCACTTCTGTTGCTTCTTTCTGCACCCCTCTTGCCGCTTTCTGTACCCCTCTTCCCTCTCTGTACCTCTCTTGCCTCTTTCTGCACTTCTCTTGCTTCTTTCTGCACCTCTCTTGCTTCTTTCTGCACCCCTCTTGCCGCTTTCTGTACCCCTTTTCCCTCTCTGTACCTCTCTTGCCTCTTTCTGCACCCCTCTTGCCTCCTTCTGCACCTCTGTTGGTTCTTTCTGCCCTGCTCTTGCTTCTTTCTGTACCTCTTTTGCCTGTTTCTGCAACTCTCTTGCCTCTTTCTGCACCTCTGTTGCTTCTTTCTGCACTTCTCTTGCTTCTTTCTGCACCTCTCTTGCTTCTTTCTGCACCCCTCTTGCCGCTTTCTGTACCCCTTTTCCCTCTCTGTACCTCTCTTGCCTCTTTCTGCACCTCTCTTGCTTCTTTCTGCACTTGCTTCTTTCTGCACCCCTCTTGCCTCTTTCTGCACCCTTCTTCCCTCTTTCTGCACCTCTCTTGCCTCTTTCTGCACCCCTGTTCCCTTTTTCTGCACCTTTCTTGCCTGTTTCTGCAACTCTCTTGCCTCTTTCTGCAATTCTCGTGTCTCCTTCTGCACCTCTGTTGCTCCTTTCTGCACCTCTCTTGCAAATTTCTGCACCCCTCTTGCCTCTTTCTGCACCCCTCTTGCCTCCTTCTGCACCTCTGTTGGTTCTTTCTGCACTGCTCTTGCTTCTTTCTGCACCTCTTTTGCCTGTTTCTGCACCTCTGTTGCTTCTTTCTGCACTTCTCCTGCCACTTGCTGCACCCCTCTTGCCTCTTTCTGCACCTCTGTTGCTTCTTTCTGCACTTATGTTACTTCTTTCTGCACCTCTCTTGCTTGTTTCTGCACCCCTCTTGCTTCTTTCTGCACTTCTCTTGCCTCCTTCTGCACCTCTTTTGCTTGTTTCTGCACTTCTTTTGCCTCGTTCTGTACCCCTCTTGCTTCCTTCTGCAACTCTGTTGTTTCTTTATGCACTGCTCTTGCTTCTTTCTGCACCTCTCTTGCACATTTCTGCACCCCTCTTGCCTCTTTCTGAACCTCTGTTGGTTCTTTCTGCACTGATCTTGCTTCTTTCTGCACCTCTTTTGCCTGTTTCTGCAACTCTCTTGCCTCTTTCTGCCCTTCTCTTGCCTCTTTCTGCACCTCTGTTGCTTCTTTCTGCACTTCTCTTACTGCACCCCTCTTGTCTCTTTCTGCACCTCTGTTGCTTCTTTCTGCATTTCTCTTGCTTCTTTCTGCACCTCTCTTGCTTCTTTCTGTATCCCTCTTGCCTCTTTCTGCATCCCTCTTCTCTCTTTCTGCACCTCTCTTGCCTCTTTCTGCACCCCTGTTACCTTTTTCTGCACCTCTCTTGCCTGTTTCTGCAACTTTCTTGCCTCTTTCTGCAGCTCTCTTGCCTCCTTTTGCACCTCTGTTGGTTCTTTCTGTACTGCTCTTGCTTCTTCTGCACGTCTCTTGCAAATGTTTGCACCCCTCTTGCCTCTTTCTGCACCCCTGTTCCCTCTTTCTGTATCTCTCTTGCCTCTGTTTGCACCCCTCTTGCCTCTTTCTCCACCTCTTTTGCTTCTTTCTGCACTTCTCTTGTTTCTTTCTGCACCCCTCTTACCTCTTTCTGCACCTCTGTTGGTTCTTTCTGCACTGCTCTTGCTTGTTTCTGCACTGCTCCTGCTTCTTTCTGCACTTCTCTTGCAAATTTCTACACCCCTCTTGCCTCTTTCTGTACCCCTCTTCCCTCTTTCTTCACCTCTCTTGCCTCTGTCTGCACCCCTGTTCCCTCTTTCTGCACCTCTTTTGCCTGTACCTGCAACTCTCTTGCTTCTTTCTGAACTTCTCTTGCCTCTTTCTGTACTCAAATGGCAAGTACAAGCTGTCAAGTTTAAAGGTCTGCGTGCTCTCGTGACTGAGGTATATGTCTACTTGTATATGTATTCTTACATGTGTTATGCATCTGAAGATGGTAGCTTAAAAAGCGGGTAACTTCTCCTATAGGTGGTTAAATCTTCTTAGTTCTGCTGTCATTCGGTTGCACAGGCAGACTTGTCTTATGTATATTTGTGTTATAGAGTCCCTCAAATATACTATTGTATACCCATGTGCCCTGTGTTGTGAGCAGAAAGAAATGCATTGTCGTGATCACTCAGCGGGGGCTGGGGGTGAAGGGGTTAATTGCATCCACACATAGGGCTCCCTTCCCCTGTGTGTACGATGCTGTTTCTGGTGGGAGAATGGCGCCACCATCAGGCAGTTGGCGCCCAGTAAACTACAAGTCCCAGAAACCCTTGGGGCGCATGGCAGGAATGAGGATCAGGCACCGCCTGGAAGTCCGGTTCTATAAAGCCCCTCCCCTTCCTGGGGTTGGGGCTTGACAATCTTGCTCATTTCCGGATCAGAGTTTTAGTTCTTGGAAGGGTTTCTTGTCACTGCTTTACGGAGGCAGAAACGCTGCTGGCGAGACTTCCTGCACCCGACGGAGAAGTCAACCTCCCAAGCGTTCCTCATCCTTCATCACCGCTTAAGAACTTCATAGTAAGGTATCGTACCTGAAGTCGGGAGAGAAGCGCAGGAGCGCTCCTCCCGCATACGGGACTTTGTTTATTCCAGCCCGGCTCCATTGTTTGGTACAGCGGGAGTGCGTGGGCGGTTTTCACCGCGCTCACCACTTTGTGTTTTCAACAGCGGACTGGGCACATTTATCGCTGTGCTGTGAACAGCCTGTACTCGTATTATTTGTGGTGTTACCAAAGGCTTGCAAGGATATATATACTTATATCAGGATTGCGACAGTATTACAGAAGTACGCTAACTTTTGCATTAACTATATGAATCTGAACGTGACATTTGTTTCTATCGTCAAAGTGCCTTCTTTGATTCCGAGACCACCCTCAATTCCTGCTCCTCACTGTCTATCTGATGTATGTGGTCTCTCAACGGATAGCGTTTCATGTTTCGCTTTCAGAGTATTGCTGCATAAGTGTTTGTGAGTATGCAAAACAGACGTGTGTTCTATAGTAGTGGTATGTATGCTAATCCCTGTGCTGCCTCTTACACAACTCTTTTTTCTTTCACATGCAGTACTTACCTGTGGGGTGGCTTCTGAAGACATACCGAGATCCTAGACCAGACTTAGGTATAAGAAGAGACCTTCCTGGCAGCATCGTTTGTTGTTTTATCCACTTCCCTTTTCCCCGGAGTGCTTCCTTGCATAGCAGTGTATCATTACTCTGTGGGGGGTTGCACTCAGGGGAGTTGGGAGGCTTCTCTGCAGTCCTTCGTCCCCGCTGGTGGATTTAAAAGGTTAGTGGCATTACTTGTTTTGCGCTGCTGGCAGATCCTGACATGCATACACCTTTTTGTACACAAATTTACAGAGTATGCTGTTTGAAACACAGGTATTCAAGTATTTGTATGTTTATTTTCATTTAACATGTTACTAGGTAGAAGCATAGGCATGCATGCATACCTTCACAAACTTGGTCAGACTTACAACAGTGATATGCTTAGGATTGCTGTTTTATATTTGGTAGGCCTAACATTCTGAGCAGTCGATTAATAGTGAACCTTCAAGAGAAAAGTGAGGTTTAAGACATCTTGGGAGAAGGATTAGTGATTAGGCTACTTTGTATGAGTCTGTTGTAAGGTACAGTCAAAGTAGGCCTGTTTCTGCACCTCTGTTGGTTCTTTCTGCACATCTCTTGCTTCTTTCTGCACCTTTCTTCCTCTTTCTGGACTTCTCTTGCCTCTTTCTACACTTCTCTTGCTTCTTTCTGCACCTGTCCTACCTATGTAGGCATAGTTAGAAATTAGCATTTAAAAAACCTTAGAAATTCACTGAAAAAAACAGAGGTTTCAGGGACGTTATGGTTAGGAATTAGCATGTTAAAAACCTTAGAAATTCACTGAAAAAAACACAGGTTTCAGGGATGTTATAGTTAGGAATTAGCATTTAAAAAAACCTTAGAAATTCACTTAAAAAACCACAGGTTTCAGGGACGTTATAGTTAGGCTGACATTTCACTCGTACAAAACCAGAGAAATTCAGCCGTTATAGTTAGATGAGCTAGCTATAACTCGCGCCCCCGCAATGCACTGCTGATGACATTCACATATTACATCACTCATGACATAGTCAGTGACATCACTGATGACATCACTGATGACATCTCAAATTACATCGCTGATGACATCATCCACTTAATATCTGATGCACCTCCTCACACCCTAATATAACCTTTCATACACCCCCTCTAAAATACAGACTATCATACATGAAAACATAGACACACCAATACCAGTTGGTACATACCCACTTACTGATTCATAGGTCTACACACATCCACTCACTCAACCATACATTCACTCATACACGCAGTCACTCATCAATACAGCCACTGATATATGCACTCATACATCCATACAGACACTCAAATACCACCACTCACCCACAGAGATACTCACACACCTAGTCAGTCACCCAAAGACTGAATCACACTGCCATTTACTCACCAATACAGTTATACACACACCACCTCACTTATTCATACAGATACTAACACATACTTACTCTCTTACACAATCACTGACACAAGCACACACTCATCCATACAGCCACTCTCACAATCACTCACTCTAACATATAGTCACTTATATACTCCAACACTCATACTGCCTTTCACCTATGTAGTTACTCACACATATACCACTGAGACATTCATTCACTCACCAACACAGCCATACGCACACTCACTCACCCATACAGCCCCCCGCAGACGCACTCATGAACCCATACACCCACTGAATCACCCACTCACACATCCGTGCAGGGAGTCACACACACCCCCTACACACCCACACAGACACTCAGGCACCCATACAGATAATCAGACAACCAATCATTAACCCATATAGACACTCATGTAGCTACTCACCAACCCATGCAGCCACTTACACACCAACTGACAGACTGATACAGACATTCACACAGATTAGTCATTTACCCATGCATTCACTAAGACACATTTAATCACTCACTTATACAGTCAGTCACGCACCCACTAAATCATCCATTCAGACACTCATACACCCACTCATTCTTCAATAAACCTTGGCATGTATATATATAACATTCTTAAACTTTTTTGAAACACTCAGTCACTGTTGATGTCATCAGTGATGTCATTTGAGATGTCATCAGTGATGATGTCACTGACCATGTCATGAGTGATGTAATATGTGAATATCATCAGCAGTGCATTGCGGGAGCGCGAGTTATAGTTAGCTCACCTGACTATAACGGCTGAATTTCTCTGGTTTCGTACGAGTGAAATGTCAGCCTAACTATATCGTCCCTGAAACCTGTGTTTTTTTCAGTGAATATATATATATATATATATATATATATATATATATATATTTATTTATTTCTTTTTTGTGTGTGAAACCTGTTTTATTGGAAATCATTAATTGGTTACATGTGTTAGACTTGGCTTTTTCAGTGGGTTTACCCCCAGACTTTTTGCTTTTTGGCCTCCTGTTTTTGACCCTGTGTGTGTTGGTTTTAGGACTCTGGGCACTTTACCACTGCTAATCAGTGCTAAAGTGCATATGCTCTCTGTGTAAAATGTGTTATGGATTGGTGTTTCCATGATTGGCCTATTTGATTTATGTGTCAGTCCCTAGTAAAGTGCACTGCGAGTGCCAGGGCCTATAAATCAAATGCTATTGGTGGGCTGCAGCACTGGATTGTGCCACCCACGCAAACAGCCCGTAAAGTGTAACTCTGGCCTGCCATTGCAGAGCCTGTGCGCAGCCTGGGGCTGCCATGTCGACTTGGCAAGTGCACACACTTGCCAGTCCCTAAACCTTCCCTTTTCTACATGTTAGTCACCCCTAAGGTAGGTCCAAGGTACCTGTGGGCAGGGTGCATTGTATGTGAAAGGTAGGACATGCCCTGGTGTGTGTGGCATCTCCTGATAGTGAATTACAGCCTATTTCGTTTTTCACTATTGCAAGGCTACCTGTCCCCCATAGGCCAGAATGGGCAGTTTTGATTATTACATCTTATAATCCTAACTGACCCAGGGAACACGGTAGAAATTTGAGTTTAGTATGCCTGGACTCAGAATGATAAAATACATCTTTTAGTGAAGTTGGTTTTAACATTCTGTGTTTGAAAATACCACTTTTAGAAAGTGGGTATTTTCTTGTCTAACCATCCAAGCCTGCCTCTGCTAGGTTGTGTATTCCTTGTCTGGAGTTTGAGTGACAGGGCTGGGGGATTCCAGGAGACAGAATGAGTCCGCCCAGTGGTGAATAGAGAGATCTGCATCTAGATGGGAGGGAGGAGTTGCACCTGGGACCTGAATAGGACTGTGCCTGCCCCCACAGTGCTGGCTCCACCCCCTGTGGTGCGTCTGATGTCTCTGCCCTGCACTGTGAAAGAAGAGAAGGAATCATGTCAACAAAGTGCTCCAGGGCTGTGCTTTCCCTCCACAATGCTGGCTCCACCTCCTGTGGGGCGTCTGATGTTTCTGCCCTGCACTGTGAAAGGAAAGAAGGAGTCTTGTCAACAGAGTGCTCCAGAACTGGTTTGGACTAGGCAAAGGCTTCTCTGCCTCCAGAGAACAAAGGAATTTGGGATATAAATATTGGGGCCCTGTCCCCATGAATTTAGATCTCGCTGGAATCAAGGAACCTGCCAAGACGAAGAGCTGGAAGAGCTGCCAGGAGGAGTACTGCCCCTTTGATGTGTTGTTGCTTTGTTGGGTTGGCCTGCAGTTGCTGCTTCTGTCTTGGGCAGTGAAAGGACTGGACTGAACTTTTTACTCTTTGTGCTGAGAATCTCCAAGGGCCTGAAACCGAGCTGGCCTCCTGTTAAGAAGTCTCAGGGACTGCAAAGACTTCACAACCCTCTGGGTACCGCTTCTGGAACCGCCGTTTCAGTTGCCACAGAGAAAGGGAACCGCAACCGACTCCATCAACCGACTCCATCGCTGGCCCGGTGTCCTGTTTGCACCGCAGACCGCATCACCCCGCTTCGCACCGCAACCCTGGTCTCACCGTTGACGACGTCCGACGCCGTCAACATCGAGCCGCTGTTTGCATCGTGACCTGTGGGCACCGCAGTTCGCATCGCATCGCTTCACTGTACCGGCCGGACCAGACCGACGCTGTCGCTGCCTCTGGCTCAACGATCGTGACCGCATCGCAGTTGGGGCACCGCTCGCACGCTTCGCGACGCACCGCTCCGACTCGCACCGCTGTCCGACGCCAGCTCCCGCACTCCGGCTTGGTCGCCTGCATCGCAACCTGTCAGCACCGCATCGAGCATCGTCTCACCTTGCATTGCACGCCTTGGTCTCACCGACTCCGTCTGCACGACTGTCATCGAGCCGCTGCCTGCACCACATTGAGAGGACACCGCACCTTGCATCGCTCTGTCTTGCACCGCAACCGCGACGTACGCCGACCGGCTCGCACGCTCCGTGCCCGCCACAACGAGAAAAGGTACTGTGACCGAGTCTGTTCACGACTCTGCTGGCCCGTATCGACGCGGTTGGCTGGAACTGTTAGACTCTGTTGTTTTCAGCATCGCGGTAGACTCGGACGGAGCTACCGACTCGTACGAACTTTGTTTTTCACGATTTCTGCAAAGAAGAAGTTACCTTGCAACGTATTCATTTTTAAAGTATTTGTATTGTGGATTTTTATCGTATTTGGTCTTGTCTTGAGTATATAAAAATATTGGTTATTTTTCTAAACTGGTGTGGTGTCCTTTTGTAGTGCTTACACTATATTACTGTTGGTTATGTGCAAATGCTTTACACACTGCCTCTAGAATAAGCCTGACTGCTCGGGCCAAGCTACCAAGGGGGTGAGCAGGGGTTATGTTAGGAGTGTAACTCCCTTATCCTGACTAGGAAGAAGGGTCCCTACTTGGACAGAGGTGCAAGCCCTGGCCAACTAGAGACTCCCATTTCTAACAGTTACATGTGGGATTTGTATATTCATAGGTGAATAACATTGTCCTCTTTAAGAAGTATAGACATCCCACGGTACAGGGCATCACAGTTGGAATCTGCAGAGTGGCAACTTCGCTGAGGGATGGAACTGTCAGTGATGCGCCCTCAGGACAAGCAAAAAATGACAGTTCAAATGCTCAATTTTGTCAAAGATACAATAAAATACTATAAAAAGCAGTGGTGGCTCCTCTGCTAAGGCTCAGAAGCGTCGCCCCACAAGAAAAATAAAATGATAATAACGCCAGGTTATTATAATTTTATTTTTCCCTAGCGATCTCCAGGTGCGGGCGGGGCTGGGCTGCCCAAACAGCAGGGGAGACGTGGTAGGCACTCCCCAAGTGCGCATGAAGGTTTGGCCGGCCATTTCGGGCCGGCATTCCATCCATCACCTTTTGTATACTTTAGCATGTCACCCTAAGAGGGACGGGTATTACCAGACTTAGGTCCCATGCACACTGTGTCACTGGAACCAAGCTATACCTGACTGATGAGCTAATAACAAGGGCAAAACCGGTCCTGGGTTGCTTGTGGTCTGGTTCAGGGAAGACCTAGCTTGGCAGTTCGGGCTGGACTATTCCCACTGGAGCAGGGTCAATACTGATTTGCATATAGCCAGGTCAAAACTGAGGTGGCATGGTGTGCAAAATAATGATGAATTGTGATGCTGTCCCGAGTAATTACCAGCAGATGAGATTAATTCAAGCATTCCATCCATCACTTTTTGTATACTTTAGGTCTTTGTCTTATGTAACATTTCCTATAGACTGATTTACACATGTATGATTCATTGTCTCTGTATAATATGTGTGTGATGTAAAGTGTCTATAAACAAATTAAGGGGAGTGAAGAAGTGCTGTAAAGCATGGGCTAGCCCTACTCTGACACAGAACTTTACACAAACTATAGAGCCCAACTCAATTGGATCCTTCTAAGAACCCTCCCATTGAACTAAGGAGAAAAGCATCCTTTTGCTTTAAAGAACTCTCACCTACCAGGTGTACCCCTTGATGGCATGCTTCTTCATAAAGTTCCTTCCCGTACTGTTGCAGAATGGTGCATGCTACAACCTGTGAGATACACTGGAGCATTCTGTTGGAAAAGGAATAGGGTAGTGAGTGGGGGTAGGATTAAAGTTTTAAAATAACTGCCTGGTACCCCTAACGTTTTAATCTGGGCACCAGCAGGTATTTTTAAAAATGGGAAAAGTTAGGTAATTCCGGGGCTCTAGTTACCTCTACTTGCTCTTAGGGTCATCATGTTTCTGCCACTTATGTTCCCAAATGCTCGTGGCTTTCATCAGGACCGATTGTACTACCACAATCCAGACCTATTCCATAATGCTGACGTAACTGGTGAATTTACCATACATAGGTCAAGCACACCTAAACCACTTACTTGGTGTCCGTAAATGGAAATATATTAAGGCACTTAATAGTACTCCATAGGTATACGCAGGAGAGGCGTGCATGTTGTCACCAGTGGCAGCTCGCATAGGGCGTGCTGCGGGGCGGTAGGGCGGGGCGCGGGAGGGGCTGGGTGGGGATGTAGTAAACTCGGAAATACGACGGAACGGAGGAACGTAATAATTACTTTCCTCCGTTCCGTCATAGGTCCGAGTTTACTACCCCCCACCCTGCCCCTCCCCCGCCCTGGACCACTGCCCCGCAGCACGCCCTATGCGAGCCGCCACTGGTTGTCACACAGACTCCAAGGTCCCCGCCTGGCCTGCTCACCTAAAATACCTCAGTCCGTGCCTGATGTGAAGTGCTCTGACACCCTACACTGGTCTGAGTAGTGCTATAAAACCAATAAAATGCATATGAAAGAGGGGCTATGGAGAGATGAAAGGCACTGTTATAGGGTGGCAGTGAGGGAATCCATGGAGAAGGAGGTCTTTGGGGGAGGCGGCCAAAAAAGACTGTCCTTCCAGGTGCCACCAGGACTAAAGCCAGCCCTGGGTCCCTCTCCCTATCGCTGATGCCATGACTGGAACCGTAGAGGCCTTAAGGAGCTGTGTGGCAACACCGATTCCAGTGCCACAGGAGGGGCTGTAGTGAGATGCTTGTCCCTTTTACTGTTCTTCTCAGTAGAGTGACACTACATAGAAGATCTGAATTCACTTTGAGATGGTGACTGCTTCTTTTCATAGGTTTGTATGGGTCAACACTGCCAGGGGACACTGCTGCCTTTGAGTGTGAATGCAAAAGAAACAATTGATGGACAGAATGCTGGACAATGAAAACATTCACCCCCACCCCCAGTCACAAGGATCTGGATTTAATCCATCATTCTTTTGCTCACCACGCCACCCCGGTTTGGACCCAGCCATATGCAAATCAGTCTTGACCCTGTTCCTTATGGGAACAGTCCAGCCCGAACTGCCAAGCCAGGTCCTCCCTGGCCCGGAAACAAGCATCCTGGGACCGGTTTCAGGGCATCACCCTTCATCAGCCAGGCTAGCTTGAATCCAGTGGTGCAGTGAGTGGGAAGGCAACAAGTTCATCCCTCATCCGATGGCGTCCTCAGATGGCCAGTAGTAAATTGAATCCTTTGACACAAGTCTTGAAATAATGTCTCTCTCTAGAACAAGTGTTGCAATCCTGAAAGTTGTGACAGACCCCCGAACACCATATACATTGGCATCACTTTTAGACATGACCCTCGCACACGTGTCACAACATTTAAATCCAGTTAGCTAGATATTCATTTTCAGGGAAAGATGTAAAAAGACATATTAGAATTGCTTTTTTATTTTATTATTTATGTTATTTTTTATTTTTGCAGTTTTACATACTACCGACACTGCCAGTGTCTTTGCAGGCCACTTTTAAATGAAGAATAGAGGAAGAGGATGGGGACTTATGGCTAGAGCAGTCGACTTCGAAGCTGGGGAACCTGGTTCGAGTCTCGGCAACGACGCTCAACATCCTGTGATTCTGGGTAAATCACCTAATGAATGTGTCCATCTGTAACGAAACTGGTGCTCATGTAAAGCACTCTGATACCTGATATCTTCGGGTCGAGTTCGCGCTATATAAAACTCTAAAAAAATAAAATAAAAGAATACATATGCATGTAAACATGAAAAAGGCATGCATGAGGAAATCATATAATAATAAAAAGCACAGTGTGCTTAAACTAAGAACAGAGCATCTTATGACCCAACCTCGCTGGTATTAATGTGGTTGTTACTTATAAAAGGAAAGGGATTTTCACCTTGCGCTTTTCATAGTGTTTCTTTCCAACATTGGGAAATCTGAACAAATGTTGGTAGACCTAGCCTTCTGAATCAATAAGGGTGAGATCAAGTTATAAAAATGTTCCTGTTAAAATTGAGTTCATTATCTAGTAAGAACTCTTTAACTGAATGTGGTGTAAGAGGTAGTTGTTCAGAGTATTGGTGTAATAGTGCTCCAGATTCTTGGTGCTGCTCCTGAAAATAATTGGATGAGGATTTTTTTGCTCTTTGCATTTTGGGATTTCTAGGATGAGAATTTCTTAGTTGAATGTCTGTTCTTTCCTAGAATTTTTAGTTTCTGCAGTAGATAGGATGGCAAGGTATGATGAAGGCCCTTATGTGTGATGTATGCCATTCTAAGAATGCATCTTTTGCTCATTGGGAGCTAGGTAAGTGATCATAGAATAGGAGTGGTGTGCTCATTCTCTTAAGTGTTGGGGAAGTGTCACTGCTACGTTCAGAACAAGTCCAGGGGTGAAAGGCTTAATTGGGGAAGAAAGGGAGCAGAGCAATGCAGTAGTCAAGTTGTGAAAGAACTAAGGCCTGTCCTAGGGTCCTGAGGTCTTCCAGCGAGACCAAGTGTTTAAGTTGCGGAGGGTGTATAGTTTCCATTGAGCATTCTTGGCTATGTACCTTATCTAATCCTGCATGGAGAATTTGCCATCTAGAGAAAAACCTAGGACTTTTTGTATCAATTTATGACTGGTCTAGGACCCTGCAAGTTTGAGTCCCAACCAGATTATGAACAAAGGTACATTTGTTATTATAGGTGAGAACCAAGAACTGTGTTTCTTAGGGCTTATTTTTAAGTAGTGGTTCGAGAGCAAAGATTGAGTCCTCGCAAGCCCTCAGTGTATCTGTGTTTTGTTTTAGTAGGACTGTTGTGCTTCAAAAGTATTTCGTTGGATCTTGCTAATTGGTTGAAGTGTCCTCCTGGGTGTTTGTTAAAATCTCCAGGCAGAATATTTTTGTGTCTTTTATATTCTTAGATAGGATCAATTCCATGACTTCTCCTAAAAAAGTTATTAGTCTGGGTAGGACTATGATAGCTCATGCAGCATATGATAGAAGTTGTGTTTGGAATAAGTTCGCCCAGAAGCATATGAAGTGTTGAAAGTTTAGTTCCTGAATAATCTTACATTCGAAAGAGTCTCTGTTGAATCTAAGTATGCGGTACCCACGAGGCAGCAGGAAAACCTTTAGTGGTTGGAAGTTACTCCAAACCACGTTTTGCTGAGCATTAGTAAGTCCGAATCACTGAGAGACAGAGTGTTCCTTGTTTCTATCGTGTGTACTGGAGCCAATCTGAAGTTGTTCTGATAGAACTGTATGTTGTGTCTCTGTGGGTTGGTTGTTAATATTATGAGGTTGTTCCGATTCTGCTTGCACTCTATGATGAACTTTCCTTTGGTCCACAGTAAAGTGGGCATTTGTGCCTCTCTGGAGTTTGAATTAATTCAAATAAAGTTGTTGTGATTGCTGTTTCTATTACTGGATTTCTGTCTGCTCTGGGTCTATTGTTGTAAATTATGGTGATAGGATTGTGGGAGCTGAAGCCCAATAATTTACTGAACCCTGATATTTTATGCACCCTGATTTTTACCTTAGGTAATCCGGCTCCATCGTTCTCATTGATCTAGTGGTAAGAGACACCACTCTCCTGACATTTAATCCTATTGTTTAGCAGAGAAAATTCAAATAGGAACTGGGAACACTCAATAACTGAGGTCTAAATCAGGAGTTAATTTAAAAAGATTTATTACAGTATTCTTAATATAAACAATACAGAATAACGTATAGGTAATCATGAAGTTTCAAATACAGAATGTAAAATCATAGAAAACGAGAATCCCTATTTAAACCCTTAAATTCCTCTATTTTCTAAGTGTCAAACTTGTAAAGAGTACTGACAACGCTCTAGGGGAAAGAAGGAAGTCTCAAGAAAATCGGACAGAGTCTCGGTAGGAAAATGAGAAGTCGTCCCCAAACTTTCAACCTTAGAGGTTTTTATACACATTTTATGCATATACAGTTTGCCAATTCAGTGTGGCATGATCATGGTTAGGTCACATTGGCAAATCAAAAGCAACTTTGTAATATTAAACACAGTTAGCACTAACCCATTTCTTCAGGTGAAAATAACCCTTCTGTTTGCTTCCTCAGCAACTGCACTCCGGAGATGTACAATACAATATGAAAAATGTCTCAGTCAAAAGCTCATAGACTTATGTTCTTCCACAGGCCTATTTCCGAACTTCAAGCGGAAATCCTTCAAAATGATACATAGAGTGCACAGTAAACGTTTCATTCACAATACACGCTTTCTAAAGGCTATCGGCATTTATGTCATAGCGCTCTGTGCTCCACGGAAACTGTGAGGTGGTAAGACTCACACGGGTCTCTGATTGAGAGCGGGAATTAACAGGAGCAGAATGAACAGAACTCCAGAACCTTCATCCATTCTAACAAAATGGAGTCTTGCAAGAAAATTTGGCATAACTATACTATATTATTAATCCCACTTCTGAAGAACCTAATTAAGTTGTATCAAATGCATTTGTATTAGTTCATCTGTGACGATCATATGCATCACTAATAGCACTAAATCGCACAAATAACTTGTCACCTGAAATCTGCACAAACAAAAACCTTCAAGAGGGTCTTGTGTGTTATTTGGTATTTTGACACTATGTGTAACAGTATAGGGGTCTGAAAAGACTGTTATGTGCCTAGTAAAGACTTGGTTAACATTTGGGCATTGCTCTAGAGCACTCTGGAGTCTGAGCACATCAAATGAATGAAAGTGGGATGGATGCAGTGGCCCAAGTTGCATCTAGCGGTGCTTGGTTAGTACCAGTGCAATACCATGGCCATAAAAGTCTTCCTTAATACTGTAAAAATCAGGTTAAAACTTGTGAAAAAATGTACACAGTCATAGGGTGTTACAGCTAAACAATCTAAGCAGTAATTAGTATCCATGGCGCGGCAAGGCGGCCGGCATTGTGCGGTTTGCCAGAAGCCGCTCCCACTGTTGGCCGAAGAGAGTTGAGTGACAAAGGTAAAATTTGGTAAGAAAGCTGCAGCTGTGGGGGCAGATTCGGGGCATCTGCTTCTTCAGCGGATTGGCTGTCCACCAGCCAAACCGCGAATGGGGTGCTATGCTTCCTGGTTAAAAGTTTTGAGAACAGATATGTAGAAGAGGAGTTTGGAGATAGGATTCCCACCCTACCATATTCATAAATGGGCAAGTGTGTCTGTTGAGGCGGCCATAGATTAAGGACATGAGAGTTAAAATTAGATCTGAAACTATGAAGACATTTGGCCCTCATGGTTGGCAATTGAAATAGGATGAACAGGCTGAACAGATAAATAAGATGAGAATAAAACATATTCATTGATTTACCCAAGAGTAACCGGCACACATTAGGTCTTTTGGTAGAAACCTTTTAGTGAAGGAAAAAGATCAAAATACTTTTTGGTCGAAATTAGAAATGATTTTTGACTGAAAACTAATTAAGATCAATTTTGACCCACCACCCCCATTGGACTCCCAAAAATACCCTTAAACTATATTATTCCAGTATACTCACCCACTGACTCACTGTCACACGGATGAGTGCTACCATCCAAAATGGCTACTGCTGGACATAGAATAGTGAGTAAACCCGATAGGAGTCTCGGAGAGTCTGGAGATGGCCTGGCCCAAACATGGAAGTCTCAAGTTTAGAGAAAGGTGGACAAGAGGTGTAGCTTTCTTGGCAAACAAAGTAATCACATTGATGATTAAATTCTAGTCACTTTCTGGTGCTTTAAAGTTACTTTGATTGACAAATAAAAAGTACCAGCAGATACCAGAGCGTCCCCACATTTGTTTACATCTGGATCGATGATTGTTCTGACCCTTTTCCCAGATAAAATTATGAAGCCAGAGTATTTTTCAAACAAGAGGTTTCACTATATTTAACTATCTCCAAACATTAACGAGCTTGTTCAATAGTCACAGTGCCTGGAAATAGTTCCAAGCACACCTACAGTGTTCTCTGAAAAAAGTTAAAGTTAAGACCTGTTGCTATCTATTTGCATGGATGTAGAGATGTAGTACTCACAGTCAGTTGCTGAAGACAGGGGGCAATTGAGAGTTGTGCAAAGATAGATTTCTCAGCACTGCAAGGAAATGAGTGGGATTGAAAATGGAGGATGTTAATACAGGAATGTCTCCTGCATGGTATACTTGTATGTGCCCCTGTGCTGAGTACCCAACCTCATATGCATCTGGTATCCTGACCAGTGGCGGCTGGCATCTATGGTGGGGGGATGTGTGGGGGGTGGCCGTGCGTGGAACTATTAAAAAATACAATTTACCTTAAACGACGTCCTCCACTCCAGACTTTTTCTGATAAACTGCATGCTGCTGTGTGGGCACCGATCCTCGCACTGCTCTAAGGCTGTGAGAGCAGCTCTCTGATTAAAGGGAGCTGCCTCACTCGGCGTTTCCCAGGGCCCTGGAACCCTGTGGGAAACATCCATTACAACGCAGTCATTACAACGACCTACCTTTACAACGCAGCTGTTACAACGCAACTGCCTTTACATCGCATGCCATTACAATGCATGCCATTACAACGCATGTCACTACAATGCATGCCATCACAACGCATACCATTACAACGCATGCCATTACCATGCATTATAAGGTAAGTAATAGAGATTTTTTTAGTATTAGGGTGGCTATGGGTTTTGGGGAACATGGGAATAGTAATTTTTACCCCTACACTATCCAATACTTTCCCTACTGTTGCACTCACTGGAGTGGGAATAGTAATTTTTACCCCTACACTATCCAACACTTACCCTACTGTTGCACTCACTGGAGTGGGAATAGTAATTTTTACCCCTACACTATCCAACACTTACCCTACTGCTGCCCTAAAAGTATTATGCGTTGTAATGGTATGCATTGTAGTGGAATGCGTTGTAATGGTAGTTTTTAAAAATGCGTTGTAATGGCATGCGTTGTAAAATCATGCAATGTAATGGTAGTTGCGATGTAAAGACTGTGTTGTAAAAGCATGTGTTGTAATTGCATGCGTTGTAACGTCATATATTTGAACCCTGCACTTACTCTAACCTAGCTGTCTTACGACAGCTGTGTTAGAGGTTTCAAATTGCGCATGTCTGGCTGGCCATTTCAAGACAGGCGGCCAAAGAGACATGCGCACTTTGAGAAGTGCAAAAACAGCCCATTCTCCTCACTGCTACTGTAATTCAGCAGCAGCCCTGCCCCCTTCCCGTCACTTGTTTCAGAATGGGAGGATGAAAAATAATATGGTAATGTATAACCATTTTATTTTTCATATTTGGGGGTGATTTAAGTGGGGCGAATCTCATCCACTCCAACAGAGGAGCCGCCCCTGATCCTGACTTTTATTTTCAACCCTGGCATCATGCTAATTTAGCGTGTGTGCAGAGACCTAGGCTTGTGCCAGACAATGCGAGGTCCAGGACCTGTTGTGTGACCTGGAGGGGCGCACCAAGCATACCCGTAGAGTGGACACAGGACTACTGTCCCTGTCGTGAGTTTAGCACATAAGGCCGTGGCATGGTGGCAGCATAACGTGGTTTGTGAACTCATATAGGTGACCAGACTTGTTTCTGTTAGTGAGAGGATGGCCTCCCGGCCCAGCTTGTGTAAAGTTACGCAGATATGTGAAACCCCAGACCCCTGTGTGTATGTCAAGTGTGTGTGCATGTTTAGCATGCGTGTAGCACATGTGTAGTAGTAGGACTCTCTGTGTGGATGACCCTAAGTACTGATAACAGTGGGATCCAGTTTGGATGCTCCTGGTTTCCCATGACACAAGATGGAGGATGAGGATAGCTTCCCCAGACAGTGGAAGAGTATGCGTGGCTTCCTGTCGCAGGAAGGTGGCGATCCAGACACTGAAGTGTGGAAAATGTAGAATGGAAACTGGGATACCTTTAGAATTTCCATGAAGACTTTGTTAGCAAGAGGATGCTGATTAGTTCTTCTTAACCACTTCTGTTTGGTTGATGGTAGGGGTGAAGGGTGGAACTACAGTTTATGTTGTTCAAGGTGAGGACATTTCTATGTAAGACCTGCCCTTCCTTCTGTCCCTGATTACTGCTTCAGAGAGGCTGATGACAGCCAGGTGTAGAGTCCTCACACTTCAATGTGTGCATGTTCTGGGTGCTCCAGTTTGGAGACAGGCCCAATGCTACCTACTACAAAAAGCATCACTTTACACAAAGGATGCGTCTGGAGAGCAGCCTGAGTAGGATACTTGGAACAGAACCACTCACACTGGTTCTGCAGTTTGAGACAGTGGATTCATACCCCATGTCTAGAAAGTGTATGTAAAAATGGGACTCAAACTTTCACACTTGGTTCAGTTCCACATTCTTCATGACCAAGGAAGGGAGTACTTTGCAGAGTACTCGAAGGACTGCTGTTGGAGCAGTGCTGGTGTCTGCCTGACAGCTATTCTCCCAGATGTAAGGTGACATCACCTGAAGTCTGCAAATTCTGCTGGAGGAGCTGAGGTTCTGCCTAGTACCTACAAGCCTGTCAACCTTCAGAGATAGGGAAAGAGTCTTATTGGCCATGTCAAAGGAGAGATTGCGCAGAAGGAGAAGCCCAACATGTTACTTGCCTGAGGAGTACCCAAAGAAAGTTAACTACCTAAGAGTGAAAAGACAGAAGTGATCCATGCTGTGCTATTGAGGGTCTCCCCATCTGTCCGAAGTGCAAGCAAAAACCATGAAAGTATATGTACAGTCTCACATCTAGGTACAGCTGCACATCAGCTCGAGTTGGGCTGCATGTGCCTTGCGTATCAGCGCCTTCGCTTGGGCTAACATGCCCTTGGCTTGGGCCTTTTGGGCATTCATGCCCTTCACTTGAGCTTACATGCCCTTCACTTGGGTTAACATGCCCTTCACTTGAGCTTACATGCCCTTCACTTGGGTTGACATGCCCTTCACTTGGGTTAACATGGCCTTCACTTGGGCTTACATGCCCTTCACTTGGGCTTACATGCCCTTCACTTGAGTTAACATGCCCTTCACTTGGGCTTACATGCCCTTCACTTGGGCTTCCATGCCCTTCACTTGAGCTTCCATGCCCCTCACTTGAGCTAACATGCCCTTCACTTTGGCCTAGTGCCCTTCACTTGGGCTTACATGCCCTTCACTTCGGCCTAGTGCCCTTCACTTGAGCTGCCATGCCCTTCATTTGAGCTTCCATGCACCTCACTTGGGCCTACATGCCCTTCACTTGGGTTAACATGCCCTTCACTTGGGCTTACATGCCCTTTACTCGAGCTTCCATGCCCTTCACTTGAGCTTCCATGCCCCTCACTTGAACTCTTGAACTTACATGCCCTTCACTTTCGCTTCCATGCCCCTCACTTGAGCTTACATGCCCTTCACTTCGGCCTAGTGCCCTTCACTTGAGATTCCATGCCCTTCATTCGAGCTTCCATGCCCTTCACTTGGGCTTACATGCCATTCACTAGAACTTACATACCCTTCACTTGAGCTCCCATGCCCCTCACTTGAACTCTTGAACTTACATACCCTTCACTGGAGCTCCCATGCCCCTCACTTAATCTTACATGCCCTTCACTTGGCTTACATGCCCTTTACTTGGGCTTACATGCCCTTCACTTGGCTTAAAAGCCCTTCTATGCCTCGCTAACCATCAGGAAGGTGAGAGACCCACCTAAGATTGACAGGGAAGCCAAGGGGTCCATGCCCCAAGGACGTAGGAAATTTGCCGGAGTCCAGAAGGAACAGGGAGTATGAGTAGGAACTCAGGAGAGTTCAGGCGCCATGAGGCACAGACTTAGTGCAGCGACGAACGTTTGATACAGGGCTTAGAATGGGATGGGTCTCAGATCCGGCTGGTATTAAAAGCTGACATTGAAAAGGGTTCCTAGTGGGTCCTGTATTAATGCCCTTCATTTTAGAAGCAAAAATACTGATCGTTTTCTTATCAATGACTGTAAAAACCGCGAAGGTAATCCGTATCCGCTTCCTGCTCACTTTTCAGGTTTTACTTAATCTTACCTGGGAGAGTTTGCTTTTTCCAGGATGTTGTGTGTCTCCAGTTTTTACACGCTGCGTATTGGTCTTGTATAGTGCCTACTGTGAAACGAGTCGTCTCTAGATGTCTGTGAGTTCAGGTGGTTGGTTGGTGTTTGTAACGGGCCACAATTGAGAGCTCTGACGTTGAGGCTGAAGGCAGTGCGAGTTTCTCACATTGACTGCGAAGGGTGCCCACACTCCTTCACAAAGAATCACAATTACAACTGGTGAACATGACCATAGCTCTGTGCGATATGCAGAGAGGCCAAGGATTGGATGAGCATGTATTCAGAATACATGCTCATTCAATGGTCATATGCACCAATTGTAATTGTGATTCTGTGCGAAAGACTTTGACGGAGGTACACAGCTGTCGAAATATTGACAGGGTGCAAGTAAAAGAAAATGCAGTGCTTACAGGTAAGTGGGTGCATTGTGGTGAGGTGAAGGAGATGCAAGGAAATGCATGAGAGAGAAAAGAGGGTGCTGAAGAGGAACGGGGTGACAAAAGAGATATGCAGATGGGGGATTTCAGCGAGATGTGGGAAGAAAACGGGCACATGAGTATAACAGAGCGAGAGACTGCAAAGGAAAGTGGTGGAAGAGAAGAACAGGAGTGAGTGAGACACTTTGAGACCACTACCCCGTCCAAACACCTTCTAATGTTTAATTCATAGTGTGATATTTTCAGAACTGAAACATTTTCAGGTCTAAGTATTCAGAACAACATTATTGTTGTTGCTCATTTATCTGATACTGCTAACAAGCATTGGCAACGCCAAAAGGTTTGTCTTGTTTTGGGTGCATGCCTGTTACTGTATGATATGTCTGGAGGCAATAACAGAACGGTACCAAAATACTGGTGAGGTGATATGCTACGGGAAGCATAGGATTCTTGTTTACATGTTTTAGCTGGCGCTCATTATATAGGCTACGCCTCTTGGAAAGAATTCCTAGTTACCTTTGTAGGCCACACCCCTTTTAGAGCCTACCCCCCACCCCCACTTCTTTCGTCAGACTTTGGTCCTGGATGGAAGTCAGTGTAAGTAATGCTAGCACTTGAGACACCGCTAGGCAGTAGGTATGTAACTACTTGTAAATGTGGGTACCCTCTAGTCAAGAAGGTGGTCTGTGTGGGCCCCTCTGTATTAGTGACTGTTACATAACTCACCCCAACACACACAAAGCAGTGGCTGCACTCAGACTCAGCAGATGGGCAGTCCTGCTGGGGTATTACTGCCCAACCTTACCACGAGGCAGGCAGGTACTTTAAACAGCTGAGCTCTGAGGGGGAGGGAACGCAGTAGGGCCGTGGGTCCAACGAGCCTCGTTTTCACACGAGCTGTTAATTACCTGGAAACCAACTAGAGGACAACAGTTATTGTTGTAACTCTACGAGTGATTCACCCAGCGTAGTTGTTTGTTTTCTGCCAATAGCCAAGGAAACAGAAGGAGAAAAATATGTACTAAAATAATAAAAATGCAGTTGCCTAGCATCCAACATTTGAAAGCCTGGTAACCTAGCAACCATCGTAAGCAACATGCAGGTGGTGCTCAGAGATGATTCGAAATCATGTTATTATTCAGAAATATTGTAAAATGTGTGAAGTACGTGCATGAATGTAATTTTTCTATTACGCTGCTTTCTCTGCTTCTCGGATCCCCGATCTACTTACTATCTGTCCCTAGGGCCTAAATGTGACCGATGTTGGTATCTGCACGTTGCTTCTGCTGGCTCCCCAGTGGAAGATGGGGAACTTGTGTGACTGGACGTCCCCACCTCAGGGTCCAGGACAAGGAACTGGCGGGAGCGGAGGAGGGGCAGGGAGGGCCCCTTATTTGACTGACCAGTTCAAGTCAAGTCACACAGCTTTATTCGATCTTTTGTAAACAGACCATAAAAGCACATAACATCATAAAAAAATTCCACACCAATAAATATGCATATATACAAAGTTAAAATAAGTATTAAACAATTTTGCTGTGATCCAGGTAAGACCATTAAAATCATTTTTTTTTTTAAAACAGTTGATATTTAAAATTACACAATACTGCTTGGATATGAACCCGCCTTTTTCCTCTTCCTAAAACAGGCCCATAAAAATGAGGCGACACAGAAACATACAAATGGGTCCAGTAAGGCCTTTAAAAAATACATGGCCACCCGACATTGCCTAAAGTTGTGGTACCTCAGGATTGGAAGTATAAATGTTTTCCTTTCCTCTGAGTAATTTTTACAAAATAATACGATATGTAGATCTGACTGCACGGCATGGTTATTACAAGGACAGGGAACAAGATCTGCTAATTTGTATTTATTTTGTGGGTATCCCAAGAGTAGCGGAAACATATTCAATCGGAAGTGCAATAGAATGAATCTGTGCTGCGCATTGTTTATGCGAGATAAATAATGAAAACCTTCTCCTGGTATTAGTGGAACCAGATCATAGGCAATGGAGGAATGATGGATACGGTTCTTTTCCCTTCGAGCATACTTTAATCTCCGTACATATAAATCCGTTATCCATTTCTTTGTGACCTTTTTACAGAAGTCAGGGTCCTGAAAAAGTTTTCCCATCCCTAGGGCTTTCAATTCAGTCTCTACATAATTTAGCCACCCAATCCTTTTATAGTGATCTAGGTTACAGCAGTCCCTGATGATAGTTTGGGTCAAGTCCACCGTAGTCCTCCGCCATATTGAGAGCCACAGGAGGACTGGGGCCAGCCTTATGGTGTCACTCAAGTAGGGAAGTCCCAATTCAAGATGTAAAATGTAGTTTGGGGCTGATTGGGGTAAAGACACACAATTTTTAAAGAAGGAGTCTTCCATTTGCTGTAGCGAAACAGCATTAGCCACCCCCCAGACTCCTGCCCCATATGTTACAGCCGACTTTGTTTTAGCTAAATAAATATTTTTGATTGCATCCAGTGGGCTTCCTCCCAGCTTTTTCGCAAATCTTTTGACAGCATTAAGGCTCCTTTGCATACCCTGGCCTCTTGTTACCACTAATTTAGACCACGAGTGATCTTTATCAAAGAGCACTCCTAGATATGAAAAAGAGTCAACCACCTCGATTTTCTTGCCTGCCAACTGAAAGTGGGGATGTTTCTCACCTCTAGTCGCTCCGGCCACAATTATGAATGATTTGGATTCATTAACTTTTAGATCAAGGGAGGCCATAAAGGTGGAATAAGCTTTGATTAATATTTGTAAGGCTAACCCCGATCTAGCCATCAATACCGCATCGTCAGCATACGCCAAGATCGGAAGGGGGGTTTGATCGAATTTGGGCACGTCCAGTGAGAGGGCAGACAGGGAGGACTCAACCCCGTTCGTATAGATAGAAAAAAGAAATGGGGCGAGCACGCACCCCTGTCTTACTCCCTTTTCGATTTTAAAAGGACGAGTGCACTCCCCCTTCCTGCCGTACCTTACACAAGCAGTGGCGTTGGCGTACAGCTGACGAATAAATCCAATAATCGGCGGGTCGATGCCCATACCCTCCATCATGGACCACAGCCTAGAGTGTGACACACAGTCAAAGGCTGATGTTAAGTCCATGAAGGCCATATATAGCTTCCCACTTTTAGCCTTTGAGTACTTCCCTATGGTTAGGGAAAGGTTTAGGAACTGGTCAACCGTCCCCATTCCTCTACGAAACCCATATTGTGCCTTCATAATTATATTGTGGGATTCGGCCCAATCCTCCAATCTGGCCAGGAGAACCCGACCCATAAGTTTAGCAGTGGTATCGAGGAGAGATATGGGGCGGTAATTCTTTGGAGAGCCCCTATCCCCTTTTTTATAAATCGGCACAATTACGCTCTTATTCCAGGATGGGGGCGGGCCTGCTATGTGAATGTTATTAACGATATTTGCAAGTAAAGGGACCCACATATCGTAGTTATATTGAAAGAGGTCAATTGGTACTCCATCTGGCCCTGGGGCCTTACCGGGGGTACAGGATTCTAGCGCCATTCGGACCTCAGATACAGAGAAGGTTAGCCCTACTTACTATCTGTCCCTAGGACCTAAATGTGACCGATGTTGGTATCTGCACGTTGCTTCTGCTGGCTCCCCAGTGCAAGATGGGAAACTTGTGTGACTGGACGTCCCCACCTCAGGGTCCAGGACAAGGAACTGGCGGGTGCGGAGGACGGGCAGGGAGGGCCCCTTATTTGACTGACCAGTTGAAAGAGCCAGGAGTCAGAGGGAGACACTTCCCTTGGTCACCGGCTGGCCGAGAGGTGACCAGGGGCGTTCAAACATTGTCGGTCACTCCTCTAGCAAAGGGCATGTTGGGGGGAGGGCAGAGCAGACCTGAGGTCCCCGGAGAGGGAACCCCGAGAGACCTCACCTCTCACTCATTGCTAGCGAGACTCACGCATTTGGAGGTCAGGTTGAATTCTCACTTGCAGCAGCCGAAATGTCAAATTTGGTAAAAAGATAAAGTTGCCACGTGACCCCGACTATTGTCTTTTTGTAACGTATTTTATTGTTTATTTGGAAACATTGCCATTATTGCATGGTCAATCCAGCGAGAGCACGGCAGCCACACACCACATGGATGTCTCTCCATCCGGAATGTCTTCTGGAGTCTGTCATCCTTACGCAACTTAGTGAAGCGAATCTCGGAGCCACCAGCCATCCTTTCCTGTCTCTCGTCCGTAGTCCTGAGGGGTCCTGATGCTGCAACCAGGGGTTCAGTATTCATCTTTTTGCTAATAATTATTGCATCACCACAAATGTATATCTCAGTTTACATTTTCTAGGTTTATGGTGAAGGCCTAAAATAAAGTGTGCCATGAAGCATGGCAGAGAGATTCCACATGCCACCCCCAGTGCATGCACCACTTGCTTCCAAAATTCACCAACTCCAGGCAAGAACTGATGATAAAACACTATAAGAGAGGGGGACAGGGAGCGTTAAGGAAAAAAGGTAGGTCCAGTACCGCTGCTCCCAAGGACTAGCATATATTCACTGGCTGGTAACTGTTCCTAAACAAAAGCCATAACCTATTACGGTTACATAGAAATAGAAGAAAGAAAAAGTTGTCTCTATATGAGGTTCAAACCAGATGAAGGTGGGGGAATTTCTCCTTTAGAAATTAGTGCCCTCACACACTCTTGCGAGTGTCATGCTCCATCATCGGGCGTTGCTCCTCGTGGGGGTGGCGCTGCTGTCCTCCACGGGCCCCGCGAGAGGGCTCTTTGTCGGAGATCTTTTAAGGAGACGCTGCAGTTGTGCATGCGGGTGTGTGGGCTTAAAGGGATAAGTGCAAGTGTGTTAAAATTACCCCCCGGTACCCTGAAGTCAATTTTTATTCGTAGGTCCGTGAGGTAAACGTAAAGAATTTATACAGGGGAGATAGAGCACCTCTAGGAACAAATATAGTAGAGGTCAGGGTATTACTCTGCTGCTCTCAGTGCCCGTGTGTGTTCGTGAATGTGTAATTAGGTCAACATGTTTCGCGCTGGGAAAAAGGTCCCTAATGGATCTTAGTGCGCTTCGTCAGGACCGTGCAATGTGTGTTCGTGAATAAAAATAGGAGCAGGGACCAGCGGCAGGGCAGGTATTGGGCCATTACGAAGGGGCGCACCAATATCCCCCTTCGATGCCGCGGGGATTCGCCGTGAAGGCACTCCATTCTATTGGAAGGGGAAATAACTGGAACACGATTAAGATGTTCCCATGAACGCTATGACGTATTCTCACCTTAATAGAGGTATCATAGGAATATAGGGAGTTCTTTTTCCCTGCTCCTATTTTTATTCACAAACACACATTGCACGGTCCTGACGAAGCGCACAAGGATCCATTAGGGACCTTTTTCCCAGCGCGAAACATGTTGACCTAATTACACATTCACGAACACACACGGGCACTGAGAGCAGCAGAGTAATACCCTGACCTCTACTATATTTGTTCCTAGAGGTGCTCCATCTCCCCTGTATAAATTCTTTTACGTTTATCTCACGGACCTACGAATAAAAATTGACTTCAGGGTACCGGGGGGGTAATTTTAACACACTTGCACTTATCCCTTTTAGGCCCACACACCTGCATGCACAACTGCGGCGTCTCCTAAAAAGATCTCCGACAAAGAGCCCTCTCGCGGGGCCCATGGAGGACAGCAGCGCCACCCCCACGAGGAGTAACGCCCGATGATGAAGCATGACACTCGCAAGAGTGTGTGAGGGCACTAATTTCTAAAGGAGAAATTCCCCCACCTTCATCTGGTTTGAACCTCATATAGAGACAACTTTTTCTTTCTTCTATTTCTATGTAACCTTAATAGGTTATGGCTTTTGTTTAGGAACAGTTACCAGCCAGTGAATATAAGAACTGATGATACGCAGGAGGTCAGTGCCATCCTGTCTGCATGCTGGGCATTCATGCTTGGATATATCTGATGTAAGATTTGAGGTGTAAGGTAAGCCCGATGTAATATGTTAAACTGGGTGAGGCGAAATCTGACATTACTAGATATTTTCTTATGGAAAACCTTTTTATTTATTTTTTTGCTCCAATCCACTAATGTGAACTGCGAACTGCTCCCCTTCTCCTATTTTTCCCTAATCACCATAGAGACTTTTGGTTTATCTCGGGGGAGTGCTCCATAGAGGTGGGTGAGCCAGCAAATTACAAGGGAGAGCCAGGCTATAGCCTTGGCTCGGCTCTGGCTTGGCTCAAAGAGTCCTTGCATGAGCCAAGCCCTGGAAATGGTTGCAGTGTTAAGCTTGCAACAAACATCCCGTAAAATTTAAAGAATTTAAAACAGCACAATTCATCAACACGAAGCAGCTTTGACATTAATAAGTCACACTCTAGGTTCATTCAGAGGTAATGAAGAAAAAGGTGCAATGGAGAAATGAAATATTTGCCTAAGATCACGCAGTTTGATTAAGCAGGGAAGCTGAGATCAATCACAGGTTTTCTGGTTTCACTTTGTACAAATCAGCCACTAAATGGATATCTCTTTATCTGTTCTTATTACCTTAAATGTTAATGCTTTGTTTTTAACACTGTGCAAGAGGGTAGAGCGAGGTAGCAGGCCGAAAGAAGCTCGGCTCGTTTAAGACGCGAGAGTCCAAGAGACCCTTGAGCTGAGCTAGAGTCTGGCCGCGCTTGAGCTTTCAGTGGCTCGCTGCTCGCCCACCTCTAGTGCTCATAGATGTTAGAGACGGGGCGACACCTCCGTTAAGGCGGAGGAGCGTCGCCCCACCAAAACATTGACCCCAGAGATTGAAAAATAAAATGGTAATAAAGTTCATTTATTACCATTTTT
This sequence comes from Calotriton arnoldi, assembly GCA_963921515.1. NCBI lineage: Eukaryota > Metazoa > Chordata > Amphibia > Caudata > Salamandridae > Calotriton > Calotriton arnoldi. The sequence continues at coordinate 76,499 of CAWUFW010001256.1, forward strand.
TTTTCAAAAACCCATCCTGAGCCGAGCGTCAGGCAGCAGCAGAAAGCAGTGATGGACAGGGCACTTTAAAGTGCTCATGTCTTTTTGTCCGGCCGTTTTGCGATGGTCAGCCAGACATACGAATTTTAAATCACTCTAACCCAGCTGTCTTACACAGCTGAGTTAGAAACAGCATAGGGCCCCAGTGTCCTCGGGAGACATGAGAGCAGCACCAGGATTGGTTACTGCAGTTGCCTGGGTCCTGCTGGTGCCTGCCTGCCTAGAGAAGACCGGAGAAAAGAGGACATCGCACCAGGAAGGTAAGTGGAATCATTCATTTTTTGAACGTATGTTTTACTTTTATTTTTGTCCCCCCTGCCTCACCACCCTACTTACATGCCAGCCGCCACTGGTTAGAGATCAACCTCTGATTGCTATTAATAATAGTAGACATAATGTGTGATTCAGGGGGTGTCCTGAGAATCCATCCCACGTGCGTCTGGTAGACTAGTTATTTAGCAGAAGCCAGCGCTCACCACAAATCTGCGCCCGGCCTCCTCAAATTTTCTAACGTCGTCTCCGTCATACAGGTAATCTAGCATAGGGCAGCATCCTCCTCGCGCCGGAGTTCTTTGGAAGCGTGGTGGTCCAAATCTCAGTCTTCCCAATATGGCTCGCGTCACCCTAACCCATCTATGACCCAGTGTTTTTCTGTTGCGGTGTCAAATAGGCGCGATGTAAGTTAAGTGCAGGCGGCAGCCTAATCACAGTAGTCTTTCCAAGTCCGGGGTTCGATCTAGCCATGGTGGCAAATGCTGCAACTGCGCCGCTATATTATAACATTCGAAGTCTGGGAAGGCTACACCTCCGTGTTCATACGTAGTGCTTTAAATTGAAATATAGAAGTGCTAGTACTTACTATCCAGAGCACTTGTCTCCTTCTAGGAACTGAAGGGACTCACTATCCAGAGTACCCGTCTCAATCTAGGAACTGCTGGTACTCACTATCCAGAGTACCCGTCTCATTCTATGAACTTCTGGTACTCACTATCCAGAGTACCCGTCTCCTTCTAGGAACTGCTGGTACTCTTTATCCAGAGTACCAGTCTCATTCTAGGAACTGCTAGTACTCACTATCCAGAGTACCCGTCTACTTCTAGGAACTGCTGGTACTCACTATCCAGAGTACCTGTCTCATTATAGGAACTGCTGGTACTCAGTATCTAGAGTACTTGTCTCCTTCTAGTAACTGCTGGTACTCACGATTCGGAGTACCGCTCTCCCTCTAGGAACTGCTGGTACTCACTATTCAGAGTACCTCTCTCCCTCTAGAAACTGCTGGTACTCACTATCCAGAGTACCCGTCTAATTTTAGGAACTGCTGGTACTCACTATCTAGAGTACCCTACTCATTGTAGGAACTGCTGGTACTCACTATACAGAGTACCCGTCTCCTTCTAGGAACTGCAGGTACTCAATCTCCAGAGTACTCGCCTACTTCTAGGAATGGTTGGTACTTACTATCAAGAGTACCTGTGTCCTTTTAGAAAGTGCTGGTACTCACTACCAAAGTACACATCTCCTTCTAGGAAGTGCTGTGACTCACTATCCAGAGTATCTGTCTCATTCTAGGAATGGCTCGTACTCACTATTCAGAGTACTTGTCTCCTTCCAGGAACTGCTGGTACTCACTATCCATAGCGCCTATCTTCTTCTAGGAACTGCTGGTACTCACTACCCAGTGCACCCATCTAATTCTAGGAACTGCAGAGACTCACTATCCAAAGTGATCGTCTCCTTCTAGGAACTGCAGAGACTCACTGTCCAGAGTACCAGCCTCATTCTAGGAACTGCTGGCACTAACTATCCAGAGTACCCATCTCATTGTAGGAACTTCTGATACTCAGTATCCAGAGTACCCATCTCATTCTAGGTACTGCTGGTACTCACTATCCAGAGTATCCATCTCCTTCTAGGAACTGCTGGTACTCACTATCCAGAGTACCCGCATCCTTCTAGAAATGGCTGGTACTTACTACCAAGAGTACCTGAGTCCTTTTAGGAACTTCTGGTACTCACTATCAAGAGTACCAGTGTCCCTCTAGGAACAGCTGGTTACTCACAAATCAGAGTACCTCTCTCCCTGTAGGAACTACTGGTACTCACTATCCAGAGTACCCGTCTAATTCGAGGAACTGCTAGTACTCACCATCCAGAGTGCCCGTCTACTTCTAGGAACTGCTGGTACTCACTATCCAGAGTGCTCATCTAATTCAAGGAACTGCTGATACTCACTATCCAGAGTACTTGTCTCCTTCTAGTAACTACTGGTACTCACTATCCAAAGTACTTGTCTCTTTCTAGGAACTACTGGTACTTACTATCTAGAGTACCTGTCTCATTCTCCGAACTGCTGCTACACTATCCAAAGAACCCGTCTCATTACAGGAACTGCTGGTATTCACTATCCAGACTACTTGTCGCCTTCTAGGAACTTCTGGTGCTCACTATTCAGAGTACCTGTCTCCTTCTAGGAACTGGTGGTACTCACTATCCAGAGTACCCATCTCATTCTAGGAACTGCTGGTACTGACTATCCAGAGTACCTGTCTCATTACAGGAACTGCTGGTACTCACTATCCAGAGTTTCCATCTCCTTCTAGGAACTGCTGGAACTCACTATCCAGAGTACCTGCCTCCTTCTAGAAATGGCTGGTACTTACTATCAAGAGTGCCTATGTCCTTTTAGGAACTGATGGTACTCACTATCAAGAGTACCAATGTCCTTTTAGGAACTGCTGGTACTCACTATCCAGAGTTCCCGTCTCCTTCTAGAAAGTGCTGGTACTCACTACCAAAGTACCTCTCTCCTTCTAGGAACTGCTGGTACTCACTATCCAGATTACCCGTCTCCTTCTAGGAACTGCTGGTTACTCACTATTCAGAGTACCTCTCTCCCTGTGGGAACTGCTGGTACTCACTATCCACAGCACCCGTCTAATTCTAGGAACTGCTAGTACTCACTATCCAGAGTTTCCATCTCCTTCTAGGAACTGCTGGTACTCACTATCCAGAGTTTCCATCTCCTTTTAGGAACTGCTGGTACTCACTATCCAGAGTACCCGCCTCCTTCTAGAAATGGCTGGTACTTACTATCAAGAGTATCTGTGTCCTTTCAGGAACTGGTGGTACTCACTATTAAGAGTACCGGTGTCCTTTTAGGAACTGCTGGAACTCACGATCAAGTGTTCCCGTCTCCTTCTAGAAAGTGCTGGTACTCACTATCAAAGTACCTGTCTCCTTCTAGGAACTGCTGGTACTCACTATTCAGAGTACATCCCTCCCTCTAGGAACTGCTGGTACTCACTATTCAGAGTACCTCTCTCCCTCTAGGAACTGCTGGTACTCAATATCCAGAGTCCCAGCCTACTTCTAGGAACGGCTGGTACTAAACTCACTATCCGGAGCGCCTATCTCATTCTAGGGACTGCAGGGACTCACTATCTAAAGTGCACGTCTCCTTCTAGGAACTGCAGGGACTCACTGTCCAGAGTACCAGCCTCATTCTAGGAACTGCTGGTACTCACTTTCCAGAGTACCCGTCTCTTTCTAGGAACTGCTGGTACTAACTGTCCAGAGTACCTGTCTCATTCTAGGAACTGTTGGTACTCACTATCCAGAGTACCTGTCTCCTTCTAGGAACTGCTGGTACTCACTGTCCAGAGCATTTGTCTCATTCTAGGAACTGCGGATACTCACTATCCAGAGTACTTGTCTCCTTTCAGGAACTGCTGGTACTCACTATCCAGAGTACTTGCCTCCTTCTAGGAACTGCTGATGCTCACTATCCAAAGCATTTGTCTCATTCTAGGAACTGCGGATACTCACTATCCAGAGTACTTGTCTCCTTTCAGGAACTGCTGGTACTCACTATCCAGAGTACTTGCCTCCTTCTAGGAACTGCTGATGCTCACTATCTAGAGCACCCATCTTATTCTAGGAACTGTTGGCACTCACTGTCCAGAGTACCTCCCTCCTTCTAGGAACTGCTGGTACCCACTATCCAGAGTACTGGTCTCATTCTAGGAACTGCTAGTACTCACTATCCAGAGCACCCGCCTCCTTCTAGGAACTGTTGGTACCCACTATCCAGAGTACCGGTCTCATTCTAGGAGCTGCTAGTACTCACTATCCAGAGTACCCATCTCCTTGTAAGAATGGCTGGTACTCACTATCCAGAGTACCTGTGTCCTTCTAGAAACTGCTGGTATTCACTATCCAGAGCACCCGTCTCCTTTTAGGAACTGCTGGTACTCACTATTCAGAGCACCCGTCTCCTTCTAGGAATGGCTGGTATTCACTATCCAGAGTGCCTGTCTCCTTCTAGGACTACTGGTACTCACTATCCAGAGTACTTGTCTCCTTCTAGGAACTGCTGGTACTCACTATTCAGCACTGCTCATACAGGAGTTTAAGTGTGGTAAACTTTATTCTGAGGGCAAGCGCGGGCCCATAACAGTGTCATCACAGTACTATCAATCACTGTAACAAGTAGATTACTATAGCATGGTTTGATAAAGTACTGTCATTTACAGACAATGCAGCACACATAAAAGTTGCAAAAAGTCATTTTGTTTTGATTGCAGGAAGGGACACCTTCCTGCACATAAACAATCAATGGCATTTTGCTGTTTCTATGTGCTGCACAGCGCAGCACACATGGAAACAGCAAAAACGAGGAGAAATAAAGCATTTCTCCTCGTTTCACCTGTTTAAGACCAGGTTTTCCCTGGTCCTAATTTTGGCGCTGCCTCCTATTTACACCACCCTTGTAAATAGGGGGCAGCGTCAACATCCACCGCAACACCCATTGCCCTCCCTTTCACGCTAAGTACAGCGTGAAAGGGTGCCTTATTTACAAGGTAGCGTTAAGCAACATTAAGTGGCTTAACGCTGCCTTGTAAATAAGGCTCCCTGTTTTCCGTTTTTACAGATAAATACAGACAGAAAACAATGTGTTTTCTGTCTGCATTTATTTTTAAAAATGGATAAATACAGAAAATGTGCTTCTTTCAAGTGACTCTTCGTGCTGTCTTTCATGAATTATAGCCCAACAGCTGAGCAGATGGACAGCATGGGAAATTACAAAACAGGATGAAATTTCTTTAAATAACTGCATGTATCAATATACATTTGTGGCATAATGCTAATATTTGCCAATGGATGTACTATTATGTAATATTTAGCAACTTAAATAGCTAAAACACGACGGACATCAAAGTATGAGTGCGCGTCTGTCATTTAAATAAATATGGAAATGTACAGTTTTACAACTACATTTATATGCAAAACACAAAATAAATATGGATAAATACAGACAAAATGCCCAAAAAATAAATATGGATAAATACAGACGGAAATGTTATAAAAATAGATACCATAAAACCGGGAGCCCTACTTGTAAATAAGGCAAAGCCCCTTTCGCCACCACAACGTCACTAAAAGTGATGTTGTGGTGGAGAAAGGGGCTTGTAAATATGCCCCTCCATTTGCACCGCACAAGCCTTTCAGTTCTTTGTCTCCCACTTCTTCGCATATATTTTCAAAGCTATCATCAATGTTGTTGGCTTCTGTTCCAAACTCAAGAACTTTCGTTTGTAACAGTTTTGCTTTGCTGATATTAATCAATGACATAAACAATGTTAAGACAACATCAGGCATTCTTGTTGACTCCCATGATTTACGGAGCTCTGGGGCATCACTAAATTTCTCATTAAGTCCAAAATCGAAATCTTTCAGGACTTTTCTTAAAATGGTTCCTGCTGATTTTACTGCATCCTGTGATCTTATTTTGGCAGCAACAACTTCAGGAGTCAAATCATCTGAGTACTCCATAAGTGGCTCGTTCTTTTTGTTAGACAGACAAAAACGAATTCTGTCATTGTACATTCTCACCAGAAAAATCTTAATTTCGTTATTATGGATCAATACAGTTTCATCAATGTTGTCCATTATTTCTCTGATCTCACTGACTGTGAACCCATAGCCAGCACTCAAGAGTGGCTTTAAAACATCATTTTCTTTTTCAGAGAGTGCAAACTTAACTGAAGGCTGGCGGTAACGTTGCTGCTGGGAGCTCATTGTACATTCATATTTCTGAATGTATGCATGCATGCAGTTCGGATGGGCATACAAATCCGCTGCAAATACATTCACCTCGCTGTTTAGATCAGCTGCTCGACTGTTCTTTCATCCGTCCCTTTGGCCCTCGTTCTAGCTAAACCACAGATAACACATTGAAGATCCTCTGCTTTCTTATCGGTTGTTGGAGGTGGACGAGAGGTAGCCATCAATCTTATAAGTGGATGGGCATTGAGTTTGGTTGCCGACGCTTTCTCAGAAGACTCGAATTCTTGTTGTGATTCACTGGTTTCCGCTGTTTTTTGACAATGTTTTTCCAGGCTTTTTTTCATTGTATACAACTTGTAGCACTTGTTACAATGATAAAATATTTGATCCTCTTCACCTATCAGTTTCAATCTTTTGTGAACTTTGTCTTGTGTTATTTCTGCAGCATCTCGAACTCTCTTCCATCCATCCGCAGTTGATGTTAGCTTTTCTTTCGGATTAGTTTGGCATATGACACATTTTTCTTTGTTGAAGGAGTCCTCAGATTTTGTAGTTAGGAACACTCTGTCAGGAGGTAAAGACCCTCTGCTACCACCTGCTTTGCTCATGTTTTCGAATTTGAATCAACGGAAAAACCTGAAACAAAAACAATATTACAATAAATTACCAATATGATGGCTAAAACACATCATTATAGAAGGGTTGCTCTGAGGACGTATTTTCTGTCTCTTTAAGACTTCTTGACCCCCAAAACCTATGTTTTGACCCCAAAATGAAGTACATAGGTCTCATGCTTCCTGAAATATTACATCATCACTGTAACACATCCGCCATTTTTAAAAATGTTGTCCAGAAAAATTCAGCTGGGATTAGCAATGTCTACCCAAGCTAAATTACTTCTTAATGATACAAAAACACAAATCAAAAAGGAAAATCTCTGGGCAGCAATTTCTTTATGGAGGTAGGCACCTTCCTGCACAAAAACAATCCCAAGAGGTGTTTTCCTCTTTCTATGCAGCACACATGGAAAGAGAAAAAAAAGAGGAGAAATAAAAATATTTCTCTTCGTTGCGCCTGCTCTGGGGAGGGGTAATGTTTTAACGCTTCACCAGGTTTACGTGATTAAGTAAATCTGGGGTAGCGTCAAAATCCATGGGTGCTGCGTGGGAAAACCCACCGCAACGCCAATGGAACCCCTCTTTCACGCAGAGTAAGACAAGGCAGGGACTTGCGCTGCTTTGTCTTGCTCCATATCTATGAGTCCAATCAAAACCTTGCAGAGTGGCTTTGCGTCGCCTCATAGATATGATTGAGAGGCTTACGCCACTGGAGTTAAAAAAAAGTGGCGCTTCGACGGTGCAAGCCTCTCATAAATAAGCTCCTTAGTCTGTAACCCAAGTATGTTACTAAGATGTGAGTACGTAAATGCATGTGTGTGACAAGCATGCATTGTAATGTTAACAGTTAACAATTACAAAATGCAATTGGAGTGTTTTACCATAGAGCATTTGGTGATGGTGTTTAGTGTATGGCACTTTTATCAAAATCTATAAACAATAAGAGAGAGAGGGAATTTTTAGAAGGAACACTCTTGATCCCCCAGATAGTAGTCTAAACAACAAAAGAGTTTGCCTTCTCAAGAGAAGAGCTGGCGTGGAGAATCAAATTTGATTCTTATAAAGCCCTCACTCACCAACCTAGTTGGTGACATGCTTCATCATCGGGCCCCACCAGGAAGGTCGAGTACCTCCCGGTGTTCTTCAACGCCAGAATTACTGCGGAGCGGGTTGAAGTGACAAGTGCACGTGATTGTGAAGTGATTTAAAAATGACTAGGCTGTATCCGAAAATGATTTTATTCGCCGGTCAGTCAGGCACAAAATAAAAACAATGTGAGTGATGTGATCCCTGAAGAAATCTCACTATGTGTGGTCAACATGTTTCTGCCTCCACGCCAGCTCTTCTCTTGAGAAGGCAAACTCTTTTGTTGTTTAGACTTTTTATCAAAAGACACTGTTAAGAGAAGCGTGCAGAGCATCACTGAGTGATATGTGGAATGTGATATAAAACATATCAATAAATAATAATGATCTCTTTGTACCCGCAGACAGCGACCTAACAATTCAGATTGGTGTGTATGTATGGTATGTATAAATGTGGGAGTGCCACAGTAAATGTTATACACAAATGTGTACGCAGCCTTGAGAATATAAGAACTAAGGGGCTGATTAGGATGGCGGGCGGATGTCCACTGTCGGGCCAGCGGTGGCGACCGCCGGTCCAGCGGTGGACATCCGCCCGCGATCGCAAGCCAGAAAACCGCCGGTCAGATTAGGATGGCGGTGGCGACCGCGGCGGTGGGAAATTCCGACCTCCGCTTTTCCGCCGGTTGCCCTCCGCACTCCTGCCTGGCGGATGGAGCAGGACCGGGATAATGGTGGCGGTGCCGAGCAGGCTCCGCCGGCAGGATTACGATGCCGGCGGTAGCCAGCCTTTCCGCAGCGGTGAAACCGCCATGGAAAGGCTGGCGGAGAATGTCTTCCGGGGGCCCGTTGCGGGCCCCCAATGTGTTGGGGGGGTTGCACTGGGGGGGTACCCATGGTCTCCCCCCTACATTTCCCTGTACCAGGTGGCAGGCACTGTGCAGTGCCTGCCACGCAGTGCAGGGAAATGCAGGACATGCTCCTTTCGACATTGCGGTGGTGCTGCGGGCAGCAGCCACCGCCGCAATGTTAAAGCCCGCGATCGCACCGCCGCGGTCGGATTTCATCCGCGGACCATCGTAATGCGACTGGCGGTGATGTCGCGGTCCATGCGGGCGGTCTTTTCCCGCTACCATGGCGGTCGGGGTGGTTTTCCGACCGCCATCCTAATAGACCCCTAAGGATCTTTCACTGGTCCTGATGAAAGCCGTATGACCCACCTGGGCATGAACAAACCGGCTGAAACACATAGACCCATAGATGCTTGAGTAACTAATGATCTCCAATATCATCTCATCTATTTTCACTCTTGCCAGTGAAATCCCTAAAATAAATCAGCATTCAGTCATTGTGGTAGTCCGCTAGGCAATTTTACTTTTAGATCCCCTTTGTCTTGAACTGCGATTTCAAAGTGCTCCCTTGACTTGCAAGGTTGAGCTGCTTAGATTTGCATACATTCTGGCTGAAGACTCGATGATGAAACATGCCACTAAGTCTTAGTGGGTGAGAGTCCTTTTAAAAGACAAACGTGTTTTCTGACAAGGTACGGAGATGTCAACAGTGATGAGAGTGGGCTTCCTCTCAGGTTGATTGTTTTATGTAGTGGAGGCAACAACTGACACTGAATGTCTGCTTAAATCCACAGTGAAGCTCGTCCTTCTACAAATGCTATGTCATCTCGTTGCCAGTGGCTCCAAAGAAGAAAAGAATGTTAATGACACTAGGATGTTTCCTGAACTATTTCAAGGTGTTGGCAAACTCAAAAACCATCTATTGCATCTACAAATTGATGTCTCAGTGGAGCTGATGGCTCAGCACTTCTGTGGGATACCATTCAATGGAAAAAAATGGTTGAGGAGGACCTTCACAATATTCAGAAGCAGCATATCATTGAAACCCTCTATGGTCCTATGACTGGAGAGTGCATGTTTGTCCCCTGCCCAAGTGACATGCTGGGGGCAAAATTTCAAATGTATGTGGACATTCTCTGACCTAACCTTGCAATTTATTGAGAGAGGTGTAGTATCCTATTGCTTTAAGCCATTGTAAGGCATTGGGGTAGAGTGCTTTGTATGCATAATTCTAAGTGACATAATGTTAGTGTTCAGACTCCATGTCCAGAATGTTGACATTCAAGATAAAGCTGTTGAATGGACTGGAGCTGCGTTAGCAGGCTGAGGTGTAAAGGATCATCTTAATAAACCTTATTTGAAGTCTCCTGTTTCCTGTTGGATCAATCTTTACAAGAGGCACCTTGTACCTCACATTCACGACATGATACACCAGCTCAATGGCACAAGTTCCTTTTCAAATTTGGATTTGAATAAAGGATGCCACCAACTGGCACTCAAAGAGAGCTCCAGATACATCGCCATATTTGCCACTCATCAAGGACTGTGCATGTACAAGTGCCTGCATCTCCTATGCAGGAAGACATCTGAAAAATAATAGAGAGCATCCCCAACTGTTTAAATTACACTGGAAATATACTTCTGTTTGGAACATCCAAGAAAGAATATGATGAAACTCTTATTAAAGTTTGTGAACTGCTACGAGATGCCAACCTCACCTCAATAAAGACAACTGTTGCTTTGGCCAGAAGACCTCTGTTAGAAATTGGGTTACTGGCTGGCTGGGGTGTGAGCCCTGGTCAAGCAGCAACCACAATCCTAGTCAGGGTAAGGCACAAGCAAACCCCAAATGAAACTGTGCTCGACCCCCTGGTAGCTTGGCACGGAGCAGTTAGGCTTAACTTAGAGGCAACATGTAAAGTATTTGCACAACACTTCAAACAATAAAACAGTGAAAACATCATACAAAAAGATCCACACCAGGTTTAGAAAAATAGAGCAATTCTTAATAAATAAAACAAGACCAAAATGACAAAAATCCAATTAGTAGAACCGGAGAAATAGAGGGGCATATTAGCAAGACCGGCGATAAAATTATCGCCGTTTTAGCGGCAGGAAACTGCCGCTAAATCGGCGATAATGGGCTTGCTAATATGCGTTATAGAATTCCAATAGAAGCCCAGGTTAGATGTCCTGCACATCTAACCTGGGCTTCTATTGGAATTCTATAACGCATATTAGCAAGCCCATTATCGCTGTTTTAGCGGCAGTTTCCTGCCGCTAAAACGGCGATAATTTTATCGCCGGTCTTGCTAATATGCCCCAGAATTTTTGAGTTTTTAGTGAAAATGGCACCAAACAGCACAAAGGGCTAACGGGGGAGATCTGATTGCACAGGACCGGGCCAAAGTTACAAGTTCGGGCCGACCACGATGGGGCACGGGCCTGCTACAGGGACCCAGTTAGGCCCACTGAACAAAGTACCTTAAATGCTGGTTGCGGAGCGTAGCGGGGATCCGTGTCAAAGATGCGCCCTGCAGCCAAAGCGATACGTCGGTTCCAAGATGTGACGAGGCTGTGGGGTCCTGTTGCATCGTCGCTGAGCATCTTGCTGATGGGCCTTACGATGCGAAGTCCTGGGGCCGGGACGCGGTGCTCAGCTGGCGATGAATCGGTTCCGAGGAGCTGTGAAACCATTGTCGTCGTCAAGGCTTCCGTCGACGAGAGATGCGAGGATCTGGGCTAGGGATGCGCCACACTATCGGGGTGATGCGTCAGCTCCGAGGACTGCAGGGGCGGAGGGGGTCTTTGCGACGGGTCCAATCCACGCAGCAGAGGCGATGTGTCAGTTCTGTTTGGGGATGTGCCGCTCAGCAGAGGAGATGAGTCGCTTCTGCTCGGGAATGCACCACTCAGCAGAGAAGATGCATCAGTTCTGCTGGCAAGCACCTTAGGCCCACTTTCAAGGGCTCAGGACTGGGGTGGGCCCACTTGACAGTGTATACTCACAGATAGCAGAGTCCAGGTGCAGGTGTAAGTTTGTTGGCAGCCTTTTATGTACCTGAGGCTTCTAATCAGGACGCCAGCCAACTAGCCCTTAGACTCACTCAGGGTTCTGGGTTCAAAATGTGCAGGTGCATCCTTCTCACCCAGGCAAGAGGGCAGCAGGTCAGCACAGCAAAGCAGTACTCCAGCAGAGTAGCAGTCCAGCAGAGTAGCAGTCCAGCAGAGTGGCAGTCCTTCAGCAGCACAACAGTTCTTCTTTCTGATAGAGTAGTCACAGGTCAAGAAGTGTACTGAAGTAGTGGTGTCTGAGGTCCTTCTTTTATACACAGTTGTGCCTTTGAAGGGGGAGAAGTTTCTAGAGGCATGCATTTGAATTGAACAGATGTCCTGCCTTCCCTGCCATGGCTCCAGACTAACTACAGGGGGTATGCAGCCTTTTGTGTGGAGACAAGACGCAGCCTATTCAGGTGTAAGTGAGGCTGGGCCCAGCTCCTCCCTCCCATCCTGCCAGTGATGGCCCATTCAGTCACACCAAAGCTCCTATTGTGTGTGACTGTCTAGGAGGAATACACAAAGCCCAACTGCCAACCACACGCAGTCATGTGACCAGAGACAGGCGGCAGGCACCAAATGGCTAAGACAAGAATATGGCAACTTTCTAAAAGTCAATTTACAATGCTACCTCAGTGCACTCTGTATTCGAAAGATTCAACTCAATTCCTCTTATTTATCTGTGTGCGTCCCTGTCGTCGCGCTTTGTCTGAAGGCGCTGGACGAATAATGGCTGCAGGAATGCCAGGTTTGGGAAACCGCTGCCTGGCTGACGGGAGCACTTATCTCGAAAACTATTTTGTTTTCTACACTCAATTACAAAAGTTTTAATATGCTGTATTCAAAGTAATACCCAGTCATCCAGGGTTCATATTTTTCCTTTTTATTTTTAATTTGAAAAATTATGATGTACCAATTACTTCTTGGTAGTAGTAGCACATTAAACACGAATTCTCTTTAAACCCAATGCATTTCGGGTCATTGACGACCTTTCCTCAGGGGTCTCATCGTAACATTCTGAAAACATAAAATGAAAAAATGGACTCCTCAATCCAGTCCTCCAGGGTATTACTTTGAATACAGCGTATTAAAACGTTTGTAATTGAGTGAAGAAAATAAAATAGTTTTCGAGATAAGTGCTCCCGTCAGCCAGGCAGCGGTTTCCCAAACCTGGCATTCCTGCAGCCAACTTTCTAAAAGTGGCATTTTCAGAAATGCAATTTTAAAATCTGATATAAGTTAGGATTTTTAATTGGGATTCCAGAGACAACAAACTTGAAAGGGTTATCTCTTTCCATTTGAAAATTACACTTCTAAAATGTAATAAGGCAACTTCAATGTTATCCTATGGCAGAGGTAGGCCTTGCAGCAGTGAAAACAAATTTAAGAGTTTTTCACTACCAGGACATGTAAAACTTAAAAGTACATGTCTAATATTTTAAATACACTGCACCATGCCCTCTCGGTTGTCCAGGGTCAACCCTAGGGGTAACTTATATGTATTAAAAAGAAAGGTTTGAGCCTGGCATAAGGTTTATTTGGCCCGGTCGAAATGGCAGTGTAAACTGCACACACAAGCTCTGCAGTGGCAGACATGAGACATGTTTAAAGGGCTACTTAATTGGGTGGCACAATCAGTGCTGCAGGCCCACAAGTAGCATTTAATTTACACGCCTTGGGCACTTGTAATGCACTCCACTAGGGACTAATGAGTAAATTAAATATGCCAATTGGGTGTAAGCCAATTCTACCATCTTTTTAGGAGTGAGCACAAGCACTTCATCACTGTTTAGCAGTGGTAAGATGCACAAAGTCCTAAAGCCAACAAAAATGAATTCAGTAAAAAGGGGAGGAGGAAGACAAAAAAACTTGGAGATGACCCTGCAGAAAGGGCCATTTCCAACAACCTCCCTCAAGTTTTATAGACACATATCCTAGATTTCAACATCGTCAGTACCCCCCTGAGAAATATGACCCAGAAAGTGGCTTCTTTCCAGGAGTTCAAAGAATGGCAAGAAATGTTTGAACAAATTCAACATTACCCACCATCCCAGAAAGGACAAGAACCCAGATGACTAAGGGGCACATGCATCAAGGTAGGCTTTTGCGATTCCTTAATTGCGATTATTAAGGAATCGCAATTATGGAATCGCAAAAGCCTATGCATGTAGGAATCGCTAAAAAAATAACGATTCCTACACATTTCTTAACTGCGACCCGCAAATTCTGAGTCCCAATTAAGGAATGGCTTCCCATTCATTCCTATGGCCTACAGGCCCATAGGAATGAATGGGTATTGCATGCGCAATTTGCGAGTACCCAATAGGTACTCGCAAATTGCGCATGCAATTTCAAGGGTACCAAAAGGACACCCTGTTGCACCCCTGAAATATGCATGTGTGCAGATGTTGTGCACACACATGCCCCAAGGGCATGTGTGTGTGTAACATGGAACTTCGAAAAATGCACTTTAGTGCATTTTTCAAAGTTTTTGCAAATTACCATCAAGTTTAAATTGATGGTAATTTGCGACCCCTAATAGCGAAATCGCTATTTGCGATTACATCATGCATTGCATTTAAGGAATCGCAATTTGCGATTCCCTAAATGCAATCGCAATTTAAATAATCGCTATTTTAGCGATTACTTAAATTGCGATTTTTGCATTTGGGATGTTGCATCTCAAATGCAAAAATACTGGTCGCAAAGGGGCAGATTCTGCGAATCTGCCCGTTTGCGACCGGTTTTTCGGTTGATGCATGGGGCCCTATATGTCAAGATATACAATCATGCCCATCTGCGTTAGTTGATCGGTCTGGCACCAAGAGAAGATCCAACTGTCCAAGCAGTGGCTGATTTCATACACACTCACAGGTGGGGAATCCTGGAGCATACTCACAAACTATATAAAGACAGCTGACTGGCTGACATTAAGGCTTCGAGGTACATTCACAATGACCTGGCAATGCATCATCCTGGGTTGATACTCAGAGGTACTCGCCTTGTGATGCCTCGCTCCCTGCAAAGGCATGTGATCAACCTGGCCCACGAAGCCATAAAATACACTGAGACATAGTTGCCACCAAGCGCCTCCTATGACAGAAGATCTGGAACACCTCACTTGATCCCCTTTTGGAGAACAATATGGGAGATTGTGACATCTTCCAGGCCCCTGGAAAGGATTAAGGGGCACATGCATCAAGGTAGGCTTTTGCGATTCCTTAATTGCGATTATTAAGGAATCGCAATTAAGGAATCGCAAAAGCCTATGCATGTAGGAATCGCTATAAAAATAGCGATTCCTAAACATTCCTTAATTGCGACTCGCTAATTGCGAGTCGCAATTAAGAATACCTCCCATTAATTCCTATGGGCCTAGAGGCCCATAGGAATGAATTGGAATACATTCTCAATTAGCGATTCGCAATTAGAGAATCGCAAATTGAGAATGCAATTTCAAGGGTGCCAGGGTGTCAAAATGACACCCTGTTGCACCCTGAAATTGTGATGTGCACCCATGTTGCGCACACACATGCCCCAAGGGCATGTGTGTGTGTAACCTAAAACTTAAAAAATGCATTTTAGAGCATTTTTCGAAGGTATTGCAAATTACAGACAAGTTTGATTTGTCTGTAATTTGCGGTCCCAAATAGCGAAATCGCTATTTGAAAGTGCTTCTAGCATTGCATTTAAGGAATCGCAAATTGCGATTCCTTAAATGCAATCATAATTTAGGAATTCGCAATTAATTGCGAATTCTTAAATTGCGCATAGAAACTACTTTCATGCATCTCCAAAGGCCAATTTGCGATCGCAAACGGCCGATTTTTGCGATTCGCACCGTTTGCGATCGCAAAAACCTTTGATGCATGTGCCCCTAAGCTCCAGAACCACTTCAAATGTCACCACTGAAAATGGATCCATGTTCTAGGGAAAGAAGTAAGTTCATGGAGTTTACAGCCTATCTAGGATTTGAATACAGGCAGATAACACCGTAGTATCCATAGGCCAACAGCGTTATAGACAGATTCATGTCTATTCTCAAGAAAGCACTACAGATAGCTAAGACCACCAACTTGTCAATATCTAATTTTCTCTGTCAGACATTGAGGGATTACAGGGAGATGCCTCACAGCAACACAGCTGTGTTATCTGCCAAACTGATTTAAGAAATTGGGGTATTAATTGAGGGGAATAAGTACCCACCTCATCTAATAATCACAGTCCTCATCAGGGTGGACCAATAGCATCATTAAATATACCTTAGATCAACCCTTAGTAGCTATGTCACAGAGCAGACAGGCTTAACTTAGAGGCAATGTGTAAAGTATTTATGCAGTAATAAAACAGTAATAAAATCAAAATGCAAAACAATAAAAGTCCCAAAATGAATTTAAAATATAGTACAATTTAATAAACAAAATGAAACCAAAATAACCAATAAGGGGAACCAAAGATATGAAGTTTAAAAGTTTAAGTAGAAATAGCGACAAGAAGCTCAAAGTGTCAATGATAGCCAATAGTTGCTGTTGAACAGGACCTAAGCGCAATTTGATGCTAACCGCAATGGAGCGCAGGTCGGATACACTAACCAGGTTCATCCCGGTCATAGGTGTTACCTTCTGACTTTACTCTTTAAAGACCCAATCCACCACAGAAGAGCACTTTTAAAGTCCCCAGGACCTCATGGAGGCACTTAAGATTTACAGGGTGACAAGCAGAGTTCAGTACAGGTTCAGTTGCAACTAGTCAGCTGGGCGGATGCAGGAAAGGCCTCTTATAGCTTATTGCGTCCTTGTAGCTTATACATAAGGTCAGCCTTATGACCTTCAGAGTCCACTTCTTTCTCCTTGTTACAAGAGGGAGAGCAGATTCAGTCTTCTAGGCTTTTCTCAGGACTCAGACAGAAGGTTCAATCCTCTTCTGGTCTTTCACAGGTCCATCAGTGTTGTGAAGTGGGTGACTGGAAGTGCCACATTTATGCCTAGCATGAGCTATTGGGTGGAAATTACCCCTTGGTATGCCCTAACCAATGTGGTAAAAGTTCCCGGTGCTAACCCTATCCCCTTTTGGCATTTTCAAGATGCCAACACATTCGGCCACACTAAACTTGGGTTCTGAGGGCTGGAGTGTACTATGGTAATTCCAGTGTCCTTCCACATATAGCATCAAAATCCAGTTTGATGCAGTACCTGTATCCTCAAAAAACTCAGAGACAGAAGTCTTGTAAAACAAGCTGAGATTCCAGCAGCCAGACAGTGGATAATCACAAATTGATTTGGCATTTTGTGTCCCTCCTTTGAAGTGCACCTCAAATGTTATATGTAAAACTAGTTGAGCAGCCAAACAGGCTGTGACACTCTAATGTCAAAAGAGGCCCACTGGGATTGGGGCCTGACTGGCTGTGAAGACAACAGAAGGGCCCTGTTTAAGTGTCAGCTGACATTTGAAGAACAATGCAGATTTAGGTTCCAGGGGCTTCAGTAAAAGCAAATGTAACTTTTTAAAAGTTACCTTTCTGTAATATTTAGAACCAAGCCCACTTCACTACTGAATTACGGTTTCAACAACTATTAAAAATAATTGTTTAATTATTTTTCTAGCTCTAGCTAGATTCATTTCTGAGGTATAGGGTTAGTATTTAATATTGCATCCCAGGGTTTTCTTATGCGATAGCCAACCCTACAACAGTGAAAACAGCTTTTAGGGCAATTTCACTATCATGACGTTTAACATGAAACTTTGACATACCCTACTTTCAGTTATAATGCACCCTGCCTTTATGGGCAATTAGGCCTGTCAAAAGTGGTTATTTTGACAGGTAGAATTTGCAGTTAAATCCTGCACAGCCATGCTACTGGTGGCAGGCTACTGGTGGCAGACTTGTCATCATGTTTACATTGTCAATGTAGTAAGTGGCATAATGGGCGCTGCAGTCCAATGTGACATTTAACTGGGTACACATTGGTATTACTTGACTTTTAAAATACTTAATTTAGACACTCAAGTCCATTAAAGTGCCAATTACAAGATACAAAGAATTGTGCAAGCATAAATAGTTTTGAAATATAAGTTTTGTGCAAATAAGCAACAACTCATTGTTCAGAGCAGCCCATGCGTATAAGAATAAAACAGATGAGCTCATAACATAATATCTTTAAAATTCAACAAGCTAATGCCATAGACTTTTAACATTTAGGTTGCGACAAAAGCTAATAACAAGCTTTAGGCCTTATTATGTATATATATGCACCAGAGATTTTGACAGACTTATAGAATCTGTGTGTCCTACGATAATCTGGTCTGTTTGCAATTTTTATCTAGACGACAATTTACAAAGATTAAGAGTTCCGTGAGTGAAGATTGATAGCTTATCATTGCCATTGATACATCTGCATAATTAACATGCAACTATACCCGAAGATTAGTGCTAATGTGCTAATAAATGTAAAGTGCCAGATGCAATAAATATTGGAATACCAATTGATCACTAGAGAAACTGCGCAGATTATGTCATAGACTGAATTTCTAAATTGGGAGGATAGGTAATGGTTCATGCAGATCCAAGTAATAAACTCATGTCAACCCATGTTAAAGTATCTGCAATTGCCTAGCACCCTCCCTGCAACTTATTAGAATTTTTGCTGTACAATGGGAGAGGAGGTAACATAACAGTGTCTATTCAGCTCTCTAGAAGCCACAGAGCGCAATCGCAATTAGTTGCTGACACTACTCAGAGGACCTGAAGTTAAGATACCAAGCAATGGAGAATAATTAACAGTTATGTCCCTTTAAGCTACCAAATAGTTTATATTGATGTTTTGAGTGTGAGGGCTGATCAGTTGGTAGTCCCCTGTGATATCCAGATAGGAATGGCAATCCACTGCTTGTTTCATAGCCCCATTTTTTGTATCCGTGCATCCTGAGTCTTTTATCCGCTCTGTCTAGAACCTTTATCCATATACAGGGGACTTATAGGTGAGTTAAATATTCCAATCATGAGTATACCAATTTTACCATGTTGAAAGGAAGAGCACAAGCATTTTACCACTGGTTAGCAGGGGTAAAGTGCACAGAGTTCTATAGCCAACAAGAAAAGGGTCAGCAAAAAGGCAAAAAATTCAGGATAACCCTGCAGAAATGGCAAATTTCCAACACTGATGTTTGGCAGGAAGCTGAGAATCAAAATACTGTTGCCTCCTACAAATCCACTTATCACCCAGGGGTGGTTAATGCCTTAAGGGCGTAATAGGATGTAATATGGGGCCACCCCTGGCCCCCATATTACATGTGAATATGTGAATATATAAATAAACTTAAACTTTCAAAGTTTATAACGCCCCGCGGTAGTGAGCCTTCAGCTGCGGGCTGGTTTCTGTCGGCGGCTCTGAAAGGGGGTGGGGCCTAAACAATTTGATAGCACAACACATGCTGGTGGCGCACGGCACCTAGGCCCACAAACTGCGCATGTCATGCGCAGTTTGTGGGCCTTTCCCCAACTAGCTCGACATGCACACTAGAGGACTCTCTCCACCTGCACATTAGTGAGCAAGGGTTGATAAAAACCACATCCCCCGGTCTCCTAATGAGCGATGAGTTTGCCTGCTCAAGCCAATTCTGGTGCTGCTCTCATGCTGTGTAACAGCAAGGGAGCAGCGTCTGGATTGGCTGAGAGTCGCGGCTGATAGGCCTAGTCTAGGCCGCTAGTGCAGGGTGTGCACATGAGGCTACGCCGTGGTCTGCCATCGGAGTATGACCAATCACAGTAATGGCTTATTGTGAAGCCATGTAGTGATTGGCCATTTCTGCCATTGCTAGGCTGCTCAGCCAGCCTTGTAGTGTTTCGGGCCTTAGGCCCACATGCTGTGTCAATGACCACACAGACACGGTGCACTTGGGTACTGGAACTGGCCCAGGGCACGTGCGCCCAGCCCCTTTTATTTGCAGGGTCACCTGACTGGTGACGCCTGTGATGGGTGGGTGTGTAAGTGGGTGTGTAAGTGTGGTACAGGGTGAAACACTAGAACGTGTCCAGCCGGACACTACATCCCTCCCAAACTTTAATGAAAAGAAACAAACAAAAGTCCAACCTGTAAGAAAACAAATAAACAATACACAGCACCAAATGAGTCTCTTCAGGCCGTCAGCCAGGCAGCGCTGGAGCTTCGGACCACATGGTCAGGATGCTTTAGTCCGCCTTGGCGGTGTACTTCAGACCGGCCTGGTCTCGCGGTGTTGGAGTCTATTTACAAAGTTCAAGTATCGGTGCATCTGGAGCCGTGGTGGAGTCCACTCTGGAGATCTCGCAGGCGCTGAGGTTCCGGTGGACGACAAACCTACAGACGTTGGGGATGATCTCGGTGTATGAGGCCTTCCCCTGGAGGCGACGTGCTTGATGGTCTTTCTAGCTCCTGACAACCGAGCAACTTCAGACTTGCCTCTCTTGCCTGGACTCCTCTCTCACTGGAGCCTCCTGGAGGGCCTTCCTGCCGGGCTGCCATGGGACTGTGTGGACTGTGCGGGCTTCGTGTAGGCCGCGCGAAGGCGTCGCTGAGGAACTGCCAACAGGACCACAGCCAAGCCGCTCATGTAGCCGCAGAGGGTGGTGTCTCGGTCTGGACGTTCTCGCCGTCAGGACTCAGGTTCTCTGACTTCCTCCCATGGTCTTTGGGTGACCAGTCTTCGACTGTGACCTCCATGCTTCCCATGCCTGTCGTGGAGCTGCTGCCGACGCATCTCTCCTATTCGGATTCCCCTCTCACAGGAACTCAGTCGAGGCCCTTGCCCCTGGATTGCCACGTGACCGCGTGGGCTGTGCGGGCCTTTCGTAGGCCGCGCTGAGGGGTCGCTGCAGAACTCCCAACAGGGCCACGGCCAAGCCTCGTTTAACCCCAAGGGTGGATATTCCAATGGTTGGGTATGCTCTACTTTGGCAGGCTTCAGGTTGACGGGGGCACACAGAAGGTTCCTGGGTGGCTCGCCCCGTTGAACTCCGGTTGTCTGGAGTGTTGGGATCCACTCTGGTGGTGCGATGCTCCTTTGACGTCTTTGGTGATGATGCACCTGGATGGCGATGACAAACACAGTGATTTTCCTTCAGTTGGGCAGCAGGCAGCAATATCTTGCCTTGGGTGACCTTGTGGAGTGAGGAGGGCTAGAGGGACTTCGTGGCCACTTGCAGTTGTCTTCCAGCAGGTGCACTTGCTAGGCGTGGTACTATCGATACCAAGCAGCAGGTGACAGGTGAGAGGACGGTCGAACTGCGAAGCAAGGGGCCTGGACGCAGATCGCGCTTGCGAGCGGCTTACGGTTGGTCCCCCCGCGAAGCTGTCTCCAGTGACGTCTCTGCACCCCGGTGGCTGGCTTGTGCTGATGAACACCTTCTCCAGTGCTGGCACGAGTCCTCTGTCCTGTCGCTCTTCTCCGTTCCATCTTGCGCGCCTGTGGTGGTTGTCTGCCCTGTGGCGTTGTGCCACTGTTCTTTCTTCCTTCGCGGAGTGGCGTCCTGCCACTCTCTTTTCCTCCTTCTGACCGGGTCTTCACTTGGATGTGGCATCCTGCCACATGTCTCATGTTTGCGCCACATGGACATCTTGCTGGTCGCGTCCAGTTCTTCGGACGGTCTTCACTTTTCTGCAGACCTGTCGCAGGTCTGTCCTGTCGATAGGACTTGCTTCTTCCTCTTGAGGACCGTTCACGGGCACCATCCCCTCCTCAGGGATTACGCGGTGCTCCTCTTCTCTTCACTCAAGGGCGTCGTGTTTGCGCCTCGAGGCTGTGCCGTCGTGGCACTTGATCCTGCCTCCCTTCGGGCATGCATGGCGGAGTTGGTCACTTCGAGTAACGTGCTCCATGCTTGCGGTGCGACTGTGGGGTCCGGCCACGTGTCGCCTGACGTTGGAACGTACGTTGTGGTGGCGGCTTGCCATGTGGGGTGTGCGACTCTCTTCTTGCCTGTCTTGGGTCATTGGCGACTCCGTCTTGAGGCAGCGTGAGGGGGGGGCACTGTGTGCTGTCTTTGGCCCACTTCGGGGCTTCGCTGGCATGGTGGAGATGTAGAGGATCTCCCTTCTGTCTTCAGCAGTGCTTCTCTGTGGAGGAGTCTCTTTCTCCCGGGCGCCTGCCCGTGCTGTCACCTTCGCTGGTGCGTTTTCCTGCGCCTTTCTGGCTTTGTGCACTCGGTTCTCTTCTCAGGCGTCCCCTTCTGGTACTTGTGTGCCCGTTCTTCCGGCTTGCGGTGGTGACTGCTTACCACTGGGGGTTGATGGTGCACTCCTCTTGCTTGCGGTGGCGTAAGACGGCTACTGGGGTTTGCACATTTGGCACGTGTCTCTCTTGTGTCCTCACCGGGCTTGGCTGCCTTCCGTCCTCTAGCCTTCTCACCCTTGTTTTGGCATTCAGGGGCTACTGTCCTGGTGCTTGCTGACCTTGCCAGCTGTGCTGCTCCTTTTCTTTTCCTTGGGCGCTGCCTTTGGTTTGCAGTATCTCTCCCCTGGGGGCACGGGGTGCAGTCTGTACTTGTTTTGGCTGTGTTTCACAGCTTCAGTCTCTCCTCGAACTGACCTGGAACCGGCAGCGGTGTATGGAACCCTACGGCTTTGTCTTTTGCTGTCACTGCCTGGAGCGCAGGGCACTGCAAGCTCAGGTAATAGTCTCGGTGTTTGGCAGGGCTCGGCAGTGATGAAGTGATGGCACTGCAGGCCAGCTGCGGGTGCGGTGCTACTTCTCCTCTTATGGTGAACTCACCCAGGTAGTGCTTTACAGGGAGTGCTACCGTTAGCGGCTCTGTAGCTCCTGCTCAGCTCCTGTTTCTGCAGGCTGGCTGGCAATGCATGGGATAAAAGGCGATGTATCCCCTCCACACACAGTGACCTCACCTGTCTTCCTATTGACTTGTCCCAGTGCGGTGCTACAAGGGGCTGTTGGGTGGCACCGCAGCCACTCTCCATATGCTGGCAGCCTTATTCTGGCTGGGACATGTGCAGGACGTCGCGGCGGGGCCTCACTCACATTGGAACTTGGGCCCCTGTGCGAGGTAGAGTTGCGGGGGCATCATCGCTCCTGTGCATCTGCAGACCTAAACTATGTATTTATTCTAATTCTGTTTTACTGAATTCCCTCGTCGTCTGTAGTTGGGCGAGGTGCAGCCAAATGGCACTGCCGGTGCTCCCAGTCTTCACCGCGGCAGCCTCTCTCTCGGAGGCAGGCCGCACTTGGGCCGAAACTGCAGGCTGGAGCTTTAAGGTGCGGCCACTCTCCCATAGTCGCCGGGGTGCCACGCCTCTCCCCATCAGCCACGGAGGTCGAAAACTGCTCCGTAGCGGCACCTGGCGCTGGGCCCAGTCGCCCGCTGGCAGCCACAGTCCACGGCCACGCGCCTACCTCCGGACCGCATTGACAGCACGGTGAAGGTAGGGGGCACAGCGGGGGATGTGTGCATGGGCTAGGCAGCTTTCCTTTCTTCCTTCGCCCACTCGGGCAATGCCGGGGCGTCCTCTTGCAGCTTGCTGGCAGTGGAGGAGCCGCCTTGAGTAAGGAGCTCGCTGCAGGGGTTTCTCCGCGTTACAGTTTATAGAAGGTTCGGGCTCCACACCGGGTGGACGCAGCCTCGGTGTCCTCCCTCGCTGGCAGGGTGTGCACCACACTGGCGGGTGACAGCCGTCTCGCTCCCACGCCCACTGCAGACGCTGGGCGCCGCATCACGCAGTTGCCCGCCGCAGACGTTTCGGGTTGGCCGCGCCACCCTGCTGAGAGGTGCTCCTAATGCCAGGGCAAACTGGATTCAGGCGAGGGTCATTTACAGGAGTCTACTCAGCCGGGGCATGGCATAGTTGTCGCCTGGTCATACCGGACGGCTATGGCGCAGTCTCTCCACGCTGGCGCTGCTTCTCGCCACGTGCTCGTTTCTGCCCTACCTTCTTCATCCGAACCGTCAGCAGGCGGGCAGTAGGGGGGGGAGCAGGGGCCACCGTCTATGTGGGGCGATGTCCCCGCTTCCTCAGGGCAGGCTGCGGCGGCATCCGATCCCCTCCTTCAGGCCGGCAACAAACGGCGGTGCACTGGCGGAACTGTCCACCCCTCACCCCACGACTTATATCGCCCATGGCATGTCGTGCGGGGTAGGGCTCAAACAGGTCAATCTTTGAGGAGCGTTAGGGTCTCCCCTCCACAGGCACACGGGGTCAGACCCGCCTCGTCGCCATTGTAGTGTTTCGGGCCTTAGGCCCACATGCTGTGTCAATGACCACACAGACACGGTGCACTTGGGTACTGGAACTGGCCCAGGGCATGTGCGCCCGGCCCCTTTTATTTGCAGGGTCACCTGACTGGTGACGCCTGTGATGGGTGGGTGTTAGTGTAAGTGTGGTACAGGGTGAAACACTAGAACGTGTCCAGCCGGACACTACAAGCCTGTCTCTCCCCTCTCTTTCTGCACTGCATTTTGCTTGCACAAGGAAGAGGTGGAGAGACGCAAACACCAGGACAAGTGCGGGCTGTACTTCACACACCGGCCTGCAGGCAGATAAGCAACCTCTTGCCTCGCCCGTTTGGTAGGTGAGCAGCGTACAATTGATGTGCCGTGGCCTTGATTCTCAGCATACTTAGCTGCGCAGGATCACACCTTTTCAGTGATTTGTATCTGTGAGGAGGGTTGGATCCTGCTAGTTGGGGAGAGGGCCTCATTCTCTGAAATCGTCGAGTGATCAACATGTATTTGTATTGCTTTAAAACAAGTTTTGTTTTAACAGTAAAGCCAATTGAACTCATATTAGGGATTCGGGACAATTAATGCACTTTAGGTTTTTTTGCACGTTTTACGAAAGATATACAATATTGTTCATAATTCCACTTTTAAAAAAGAAATGTTATAACATTAGGCACTGTAGGGCAGCCTATATTTGTTTACTGCAATTATCAGATGAAGAAATCACCATGTATGATGGTTCCTTTCTGAAATGTGCCGTAAGGGCCCGTGGCACTATGCTCTCCTAATCTACTGCTAATTCTGACTTTTTTTTATGCTGCTGTTTTTATGTGGAGGTTTATTATTTTATTGATTGTTTTTATATTGTATGTTTTAATTGCTATATATTTATGCTTCTTTTATGCGTGAAAATTGCGCCTGAATAAAGTTCATCCTGATTTTGTTTCTGAATTCATACTGCACGCAGGCGCTGCAGCTCCCAAGCAATAATGAAGCATTCGTCTATCTGTGCTGCTTTTGTTTTCCATCAGTTCGCGCGCGCCTCTTTGGACACGGGTGGTGATGGAGCAGGGTAAACAAAATAATTTGTACCCATTGGAAATTAATGACCTCTTAATAATTTAATAATACTGACTGTTTGAAAAAGCATGTACTAACCAACAAATGCACCCTTTTTAGTAAACACTATATATATGGGTAACATGCAAGTTTGTACAAAATCTAATCTACTTACAAATGTGAAGTTAATTAACTTTAGTATTATGATTGCGTACTAATTAGAGTAAAATTGCATGATTTATATTGCGTAGTAGATTTGTATTGTGGCAAAGAATGCAGATGGTAAGTAAAATGGCTTTAAATGTCGCTTCTGCTAGGTAACACCTTACACGGGTTCTTTAGAATGGCGGGTGGTAAACAGAAAGGCTTATTTTCTTTGTTTTAATTTCGGTTGTGTTTGTTCTTATGATAGTTCGTTCGGGCCTGTTAGGCCATGCTTCGAAAATGGTTGCTGGAGAGGATGAGATCACGTGAGACGGCCAAGATGGCCTCTGCGCAGAAGCAATAAAGAAAATCAAGTCACGTGAATGCGGCCTGTGCCCTGAGTGAGAGATGTCAAGGTCGAACTGACCTACAATAAAGAGCGTGCCAAAAAGATTCAGCATGTATTCATGGGAATGGATGGGAAAGAACCGAGTGACAATGGACGAACCAAAATGTGACCATCAAAGATCGCTACAAAATGAATGGACAAGTTGGACTGCTTTGACCCCAGAGTCATGAGACTTATTGTATGTCTTATTGTCCCTAAACCAGTTTGAACAAGGAGGGCGATGAGGTGACCATCACCACCCCTCAAATGGACCAATTAGCGTGATTCTTGCCCCTAAGGATTGCAACTTTTATGTGTAGTAAGCCAGAGAATAGGGTATAAGAGAGTCTGCTCTTATGTGGGGTGGGCTGCTGCTACTGCTGCTGATGCGGATGCTGTTGCTGCTGTGGTTGGTGTTTTCCTGCCATGCCGCTTCTTTATTTTTCATTTTTCCACCTCGATACTGCGAAAGACTCTGTCATTTTTGGACTTTGAACTTTGACTGGGGAAGGAACGAGATCGTTGCGGGAATTCTGCCCGGGAGGTGCGTCCGAGGAGGTTAGCGGGACAGTCAGTCAGTTTGGGAGTTCTATTCTGTGATCTGCGGTTTATCTTCCTTTGGTGAACCATTCCAGTCAGCGTCCTATAACCATGGGTAATGCATAAAAATTTCATTTTCCATTAAACTTTTCTTAAATGTTTATTGATATATTAAATGTGTTTGATTAATAAAGAATTTTACCTATTTTGATTGAAATTTTAGATAAAATATATTCTAACTTAAAATGAGTCTGTGGTTCTTTAGTACATTTATGATTTATAATGTTATAAGGTTTAATTGTGATTGAGCTGGTCTTAATCACCATCAACTTATTCTACTAGTTGGTCCATCGACCAAAGAGCGGAGTACCTTGATGTTCAGAACCGGTAGGATCAAAGGTTAATGCATATAATGTATAAATTATCATTCTGTCAAATTTAACAAGGTATCCCGTTCGTCCAGCAGCACATTCTCCTTAGCGTGAAATCCAGAGATTGGATGAATGTATGTTATGAGGTGTCATGGGCCCCACCGACATAAGGTTTAATTGATAATAGGTTGCATAAGTGTTTTTACCTGGATTAGTGTCCTAGGGAGAAATTTAAATTAGCCGCGCTGGATCAGTGGCGTATGCAAGGCTGGAACAGAGAGGGATACTGCTTCATTCAGCGATGGCCGTTATTCATGAACCGGACCCAGAATCCGGCTGGACCCAGCAACTCTTCACATCTGTGGATTGGTGGAGTGTGCAGGCACCGGGGCACAGCAGGGGCTCTAGCAGACTCATGTCACTTTTAATGGACGTGAGGATACAGGCGCATTATACACATTATAACGAGTAGAGGCAGTGCTTGGGCATGGCTCCAGGTAATCTTTGTTTCACTCGTCCGAACGAGCACGGTTACCAGTTCAAACAATCCCCTTAAAATTCGTCCAAGAAAGCACTGTTGTTATTAGTGAATGCAAGTTTCTTGTAATGTGAACAGGCACACATTTTGTAAATAATTGTGATTGTTGAGTGTTATGGGCAAGCAATTTACAACAGAGTCAGTTGTCAGACAGTTTTAAGAAGCTCTTATGAAACTTGGGAGCAGATTTACAAGCCCCTTCCCCCACCCTTACGTCACTTTTCCCATATTAAAAATGACGCAAAAGTGGCGCAAGGCGCTTGTAAATAAGCCCCTTGCTGTTTGTTATTATTTTCTTGTCTGCCCTGGTTTTAATTAATTATTTGATCTAATATAGTAAATTAGGCAGGAACAGCTGCCAGAACAGAACTTCGAAGCCGGCGGTGTCGTCTATTCGCTGCAAACATATTATCTGAAACACAGATGTCCCCGTGCACGTACAGCCGTTTCTACAAAGGCACAAACACATGCTTGCGTGCAAACATAGGCCTTCTTGGTTGAAATGCATGTGCCACATATGCAGGTCCCCCGCATTGCACATGTGGCAATGCCTCGGTGTGTGGAAGTCGCTCTTCCTCTCTGAGGGCGTCTCTGACGCATTCATCCCGGTGGCGAGGTTGCAGCGCTGTCACAGGCTCGGCTCCATTATATCCAAGCCTCGCTGGCTCGCGCCGCTTCCTTCTGAAGGTGAGACAAGGTCCCCTATCAAGGAGGCTCAAATTACAGCTGAGCTTTCCATTGCTCTTAGCACAGGCAAGTCTTTAAGGAACATATAAGCGAGGCCTTTTGTATTCATGACTGTGCAGCGATTCTCTTATCGACTGCAAGCAGCATCTCCGCCCCTAAGGACAGCAGAATCTAAATGAATCTATGTACAACGTTTAGATCCATGGAGGAAATTCCAGTTACATCTTCCAAATGGTTTCAACTGAATACAGGTTGTGGCACATGACTTTTGACTAGTGAACTAAAATGTCCTGTGAAAAACCCCAGAATGGCAATCTGACAAGCTAAGGAAACATCCTCGCTGCAGCCAGTAAGCACCTACCGCCAATTCCAAGAGGCGAATCGATGCTGTGATCATATTTCTTCATCCCCTGAATGAGACATACAAGGCTACTGCCTTTTAATGTTTATTCCTTGCTGTCTCATTGTGCCCAGTCCAACAGATCACAATAACTTGTATTCACTCAGTAGATTTCATTTGCAAAGGTATATCTACAAATAAAGGAATCTGTGAGGTACTCAGCATTGTTATCTCAAAGTCTGTCATGACGTTCTGTGGTAATACTGAATAAGCAGCTACCTACGTAATTATATGAAATCTATTTATTGATGTCATAACTACACTTTCACAACTGCTTTGTTAACCTTCTTGCTCTCTCAAATGAGCTTGAAAATGCAACATTTGCCCACTCTTTTTTCAAAATCCCCCTCCGAACCCCGCATATGATAGTTGTGCTCACTCACTATGCTCGCTCGCCAGAGGACACACATCCCAAACTATTACGTCCCACCACTTTCAAATGTCAGCAGGTGCCACTGTTCTCACCTTCATCATGAAGTAAAGACCAGAGACACTGCAAGCAAGGGAAACAAATCTGTTTGCTGACAAAGAGGGGCTTGAGTTTCAGATCTGCAGAATGGGTAACTGGAGCTGGTGAGACTACGTGGAACTCACGCGGATGACCTTAATTATGATCCTCGACCCTACGTGGTCACAGACATCAAACACTTCATGGTCACAGTATTGAGAAATGGCTGTGTTGTCAACCGAAATTCATCATCTTTCCGACACTTTCCGGGTAAACCTGGTGAGCTACTTTCCATTAATGGGCTGAGAACTAGAAGCTGGTTCATGGGGCCATGATGGAACTGATGTCAGCCCTGAATCATTTGCCAATGACAGTGAGTTATATTTGTTTATGTTGTTCAACATAACCCAACAATTAGGGAGGGTTTTGGGCTAGGTAACAGCCACAGGTGGGAAAATCCTTGCCTCTGTGTCCTTAGTGAAATTGAAACTTTGATTTGACATTGCTAGGAAATGTTTTAATGTATGTCAAGACCGAAGGCGAGGATTATACAAGTTCAACACGTACGTACCACAAGAGAGGCTACATCCTCCACCAGTTTGAAGTAAAAGCTCCTGAAGTTGGAATTAAAGGATCAATCTGATGCATTCAAATTGCCCTCCAGCACTGCTCCCAGCCAAAAAGCCTTTGATGCCAAGGCCCCCGATATGTGAGCCCCAAACAGGTTGACATCCCTACCTGCCCCCTGCATGACCCAGCACACGCACCTGGCAATGGCAGGAGAGGACACAGCCTTGAACTGCTTTCTGATGGTAATGAGTAGCTGTTTTTCACACTGACATCTAACCTAGTCTTTCACACTCTCATATGCCTTCACACATTCCACGTCACACACTTTAGGGGAATCTCTTAGTTCCAGATATGAAATAACTCTGGAAGGAGAATTTTGGCTTTATTCAAATTGAATGTGACTCCCTTGGGAGTAAAAATTCTGCCTGTTAAATCTACGGTCTTGGCACTCTCCTATAGCAACATTTCTATTCTCACTAACAGGTCCTTCCTGCTCAGATACTTTTTCTGAGTCCAAGAAAGCAGAAATTCAACATTGTATTCACATCTCCCCAGTTTAGCATCAAGGGCAAGGAGGCGAAGAGAGGCGAATACCAAAAGGATTTTTCGCTTCATCTGGACCACCCACCTGTGAACCATCTATACGAAGGTAAACTACTGATATTGCCAGTCAGAAAATGTTTACTGACTTTTAAGCAAGACCATGTGAAGCCAGGTAGGACAAGAAATTTAGTACGTGAACCAATTCGGACCACACAGAATCCAGGTTTCTTCGCAGACACCAGCCAAGCCATCTTTTACAAGCTGATCTATAGCTCTTGACAGTGTTTTTCACCTATTTCTTCTGGATTAGTTCTACTAAAGCACAACAAGTAATGCTGAAAGTAGTAACTTGTTCAATTCAATGAGTCAAAACACAGTTTAACTTCAATTTTCTTAACAAAAATAATTTGTTAGATAGAATTTCATTTTTTCACGCAGTTGGTCTGACTCCATAATTTCAAAGCGAGAATTGGTCCTTCATCAGGGGTAACGTCAGCACACACCACGATCAAACAGTAAATTGTACATCAGAACAAAATAACTCTAAATTACTACACCACTTTAGAAGCACCATCATATACAGCATTAATAAGGCAGTCAGTGATTTCAAAGACATGCGAATTACCCAATTAATGGTTGTTTGATTCACATGAAAGTAAAAAATATTTTGCTTGTAGTTATGAGTATAACTGGGTTCTATGTTATATAGATGATTGTGGAATTGTAAACTGTTTGAGGCCTGCTGTCTAATAAGGATTATCAAACTAGTATAAAAACTGATGTAGGGGCGTGGCCAGGCAAGATGGCCGGGGGGACGTAACTCGCCTTGGCTCCGTCGTCCCCTTGGCTGTCTTCGGTGCTACTGATGGCAAAATCGCACCAAGACACACCTAGCTGTGGGGAATGAGTCGCGGAAAAGTTGGCCACTGGGGGGATTGAGGTTGCGGGCTGCTCTCCATCTCCGGAGACTGAGAAGGTCGCGAAGAAGAGGAGCGGCCTGCATCTAAAATGGTGTCGGTGTCCGGAATCCCCGCGCGGCCCCGGAGCAGCTACTAGCGGGGCCGTGCGGCTGAAAATCGCTTGCGGCACCAACTGCAGAGGCCGCCCCGAGTTCTCCCCAGCAGTGTGGAGCCTTTTGAATGAGCACTTGGCCAGGGATACGCAACGACGCAGGGAACCCCCAAATCCTGCGAATGAAAG
Organism: Calotriton arnoldi; assembly: GCA_963921515.1. NCBI lineage: Eukaryota > Metazoa > Chordata > Amphibia > Caudata > Salamandridae > Calotriton > Calotriton arnoldi. The sequence goes on from CAWUFW010001256.1 coordinate 107,310, forward strand.
GGCGCTAGCTTGAAGCATTGCGTAGCATTTGATCAGAAGAGTGCCGCCCATGGAGAGAGGGGGTGGACGGACAGCACTTATGCCACCGAAAAAGGGGTCAGCTAAGGTATCCAACTACTTTCCTACAGCAGAGAAGAAGCAAGTGCAGGAGCAGGGGGCAAACGCAGACACCATGGCTCTCACGAAAGAGGATCTCTTAGCACCCCTCAAGGAGTTCAAATCAGAGCTCCGAGCAGAATTAAAACTGGACACTAAGACCTCCCTGGATCAACAGAAAGATGACCTGACTGAGCGGATGACGGCGCTCCAACAAGATGTGGTGGACTCTGTGGGCACACGTGTCCTAGAGGTGGAATCTCAGGCCCAGAAACTAGAGAAAAAAACGGCGGCCATGCAAGACAGCATACAGGACTTACAAGCACAGCTACATGCGGCTCTTTTAAAGACAGAAGACCTAGAAAACAGACCACGACGTGATAACATTAGAATTAGGGACCTTGAAGAGGGCGCGGAAGGACCAGACCTGGAGGCGTTCATCGAGGGGCTCTTTGCAGAAGTTCTGGGGTCAAACCAAATGAGGGTCAAGATTGAGAGAGTGCACCGCATGGGTGCCCAGCAAGGAGGAGAGCGGCGACGCACCCGCGACGTCCTTGTTAAACTCCACTCCTTTAAAGCTAAAGAGGCAATTCTTCAAGCTGCCAGAAAGAAAGACGAGATCTCCTTCCGGGGCTTTCGTTGCAGCCTCTCTACTACGGAGACAGCAGTTTAGGCCCATCACTACGAAGCTAAGAGAAGATAATATTAAGTATAGATGGACATTCCCCTTCGGTCTGGCCTTTGAACTGAACAATAAAACGAAACATATCACAGAGTTGAAAGATGGTCTGAGGCTTCTGGGTCTCCCTCCCAGCGCAGAGGAACATGGTGAGCCTACCTCAAGAGGGAAGGAAAGCGAGAACTCCTCACGGTGGCATGTGAGCGTAAGGGGAAGGTACTCAAAAGACTAGAGTCTGCACCGCAATGAGAAGTATGGCTACAAAAGGCCCTTTCGTTGGGTAGGAGCTCCAACTAACGCGAGAGATGCAATAGGGGAGAGATTCACTCCCGAGAGCCCTATGCTAAGCGGGGGCATGGACACTGTTCGGCCACTCATAGTCCTACACTAGACGATGCAACTGGATGTCTTGATGAACGATGACTATTTGGAAAAGACAGCCGGGGAAGCGGATCTGTGCCGTTCACCCTACGCCATGAACTTCTTCCACAAGGTTATGGCCGGGAACCCCGGAGCGATCCGGCGAAGGTTTTTGTTCGTATAAATGTTTTTAATGTTGGGGGGGTTCACGGGGGTAGAATTAGAACAAGTAGAGGCTTTGAATACGTATCTATGATGGCTCAGAATTCGCGTCAGTACATTGATCAGGCTGGGTGTTGTCTTTTGGTAGATGGCATTAGCAGGAGAGAGATGGGCATCATACAGGAGTCTGTTGTTGAGGGTGAAAGATGCTCTGGGATTATGTCGATATCTATAGCTTCTTGGAATGTAAAGGGGCTGAATTCGCCCCTTAAAAGGCAGAAAGTCTGGAAATATTTGTTAGACCATGACTTTGATGTTGTGGCCTTACAGGAAACACACCTAAAGAGAGCGGAGGAGCTTCGGCTGCGCCACAAACATTATGCATTAATCTATAGATCCTCAGCGACCACCAAACACAGAGGGTGGCTCTAATGTTTCATAATTCCCTGCAATTCAAACCTAAAGATATTAAGTACGATAAGGAAGGTAGGGTTATTATGGTGAAAGGGAAAGTAAGAGGGAGGCTTTGCACATTCATATCAGCGTATGCGCCTAACACAGGTCAGTCGACTTTTCTATCTGCCTTGCCAACTATGATTGGTGGGTTTGCGGAGGGTCCGGTGATACTGATGGGAGACTTCAACCTCACATGGGATGGGGATATGGATAGTACACACTCTCATAGGTCTCCTACAGGTAGCTTCCCAAGGAGTTTTAAACAGTCAACACAAGCATTAGGCTTGGCAGATGCTTGGCGACATCTTTACCCTGTACACTAAGGACTACACATTCCTTTCCCACGTCCACCAAACATACTCGAGACTCGATTATATTTTTATAAGTCAAGGTATTCTGGGGTCTCTTCAGGAAGCGAAAATCCTCCCAATCTCCATTTCAGATCACAGCTTAGTTACGATCTGTCTCACTTGGGTGGGGGGCACCCCTAATGCACCAAGGTGGTACTTCCCGGTTTCTCTGACGAGAGACTGATTACTAAGAGAGGAACTCTGAGGGGCTATCGCAGAGTTCTTTCGCTTGAATCAGCCACAGGACACCTCACCCCTGAATAATTGGGATGCCTTTAAAGCTGTTTTAAGGGGAAAATGTATAGAACTCAATTCTGCTTTAAATAAACAAAGGGCCAAGGAGAGGGAAGCTCTGGAAAGGTCTCTGGGGGACATTGAAAGGGACCACAGAAAGAACCCTTCGCGCACGGTACTGCGCCAGATGAGAGCAATAAAGGAGAAACTCACAGCGATATACTCTAACACGGCGGAACATACCCTTCTACGATTGCGCCACATCTCTTATGCACAGGGGAATAAGATCGGCTCGCACCTAGCTAGACAGCTACAGAAAAAGAGAGAGAAAGAATTTATTGGGGCCATAATAGATGAAGCAGGGCATGCCACCCATGAAGATACTGATAAAGCAAATGCTTTTGGGGCTTTCTATACAGGTCTATATAGTAGGGATTACCTAGAGCCTGTAGCGCAACACCAGTACTCACAATCACTAGAACTCCCACAGGTCTCGCCGGACTGGAATGAAAGACTAAAAGCTCCCATCTCGGGGAGGGAAGTGGGGAGGGCAATCACGGCTCTCAAACTTAATAAGTCACCGGGACCCGATGGCTTGACAACCGATTTTTATCAAAACCTTTGCACCAGACATCATCCCACACCTAACAAATCTCTTTAATGCGATAGCTGAAGGTCAGACCATCTCCCAATCAATGGCAGAGGCAGTTATCACGGTTATTCGCAAACCCGGAAAAAATCCCAGATAATGTGCCTCTTACAGGCCTATCGCGCCTATGAATCTAGATGCCAAACTTTATTCCTCAATTCTGGGAACACGATTGGAGGACCTGATGCCAAACCTAATCCACCCTGATCAATCAGGCTTCAAAAAAGGCAGACAGACCCACGATAATATTCGAAGAACAATTCATCTGATTGAGAAGGCGACCAAATTCGAGATAGCTGCAGTACTGGTGGGCCTGGACGCCGAAAAGGCTTTTGACAGGGTGGATTGGGCATTCCCCTTTAGCACGCTTGAGCACTTTGGGTTTGGTAAACCATTTATAGATACGATCAAAGCTAATTGCGCTTGCCCGCGCTTTAGAGTCCAGGTTAACGGGTCCAGCTCAGCCTTCTTTTCCCTAGAGAGATGTACAAGGCAGGGCTGTCCACTCTCGCCATTACTTTTTGCTTTAAGTATTGAGCTGCTGGCCCTACGGATTCGTAAAGCAGCAAGAATCCGGGGCATTCCATTTGGGGGGGAAGACCATAAAATATCGCTTTTCGCTGACGACGTGCTGCTATCTCTCACCTCCCCCGATCAGTCACTACCGGTGGTGCAGGATTAACTGAGGACTTTCGAAAAAGTTGCAGGTTTTAAAGTAAACCTTACGAAATCCTTTGTTTTGAATCTCACACTGTCAGGGGAGGCCATGTGTAGATTGTGTGACTGTACGCCACTTCAATGGGTAAACATACACTCAAATACCTGGGTATTAACCTGACTCCCAAACTGGAGGGCCTGTTTAGGGCCAACTATCCCCCATTGCTGCTCCAAATCCAGCAGGATCTCAAACAATGGAAACTTCTCTTTATCTCATGGCTGGGGCGCATTCATGCGATAAAAATGACTGTTTTACATAAATTACTATATCTGTTTCAAGCCCTCCCGATAGACCTAGATAGGGACTATCCGCCTAAATTGAGGTCTCTCTTCACTCTGTACATCTAGCAGAATGGTAGAGCGCGGCTTCCCTTTCACACTCTTCGTCGGGCAAGATGCGACGGAGGAGTGGCACTACCGGATCTCCACTTATATTTCAAAGCAGCCCAGCTCCGTATCTTGGCAGAGTGGTCAAAGAGAGAATCCGACAAACATTGGCTGCATATGGATAGGGCGGTGGTGGGAAGAACAATATGGGATTTGATATGGAAACCTAAGAAAGACAGGCCGCCAAACACATACATTAGCACTTCCATGCGCAACACACTTTTAGTTTGGGATGAGGTGTCCAGGGGACTAGAGTGGTCTACATTCCCTTCGCCCTATTCACCTATTCACTTTGATCCTGAATTTCCCCCGGCGCTGCGAGAGGGTCCATTTGACCTATGGAGGGAGGGGGGTTGTCTGATGCTATCGGATCTGTTTCATAACTACGACATTCTCACCTTTGCCAGCTGTCAAAGGGACTTCAAGGTGCCACCCAGCGAGCACTTCCATTATCTCCAGCTCAAACACTGGGCTCTCCAGCCGCAGGTCAGAGAGGCTGCGACACGGGAGAAGACGTCAATGGAAAGATTTGTGCAGAAGGTGGGGTCCATGAGAGGGGTGATCTCTTTTTTTTATAACCTTCTAGAGACTTCACATACGCCGAGACCCCGATACATGCAGACATGGGAACAGTGGACAGGGAGAGAGATCTCAGATACAGAATGGAAACATCTTTGGAGGGATATTGCTAAAGATAACCATTCACTAGACCTAAGGGAGGCTCACTATAAGATTCTCTTTGATTGGTACTTATACCCAACGAAACTCAAAAAGATCTTCCCAGAGTCTTCTGATCTGTGTTGGAGAGGGTGTGGCCTTTTAGGGGACTTTAGTCACATATGGTGGGACTGTCCCTCAATTCGTCCTTTTTGGGAGGAGATTTTGTCTCACATGAAAGATATTCTGGGTTACCCTATTCCTACCACCAACGAAGGAGTACTTTTAGGATTGAGAGATCCAGAGCTAGAACAGCAAACTAAAGCAGACCCGGCCATAATGTGGGCTTGCTTTGGGGCTGCCAAAGTAGCGATCGCAGCAGCATGGAAGAAAAAGGCAGCACCGGTGCTATCACAATGGCATGCTCGTCTCTGGAAAATATTGTCTATGGAAAGGATGGTGGATATTTTTAGAGACGACTATAAAAATTTCGAATACAAATGGGGTTCTCTTGTCACCTACCTTACAAGCGGTCTCCCCTTGGCAGTATGCCCTCCCTCACTACGCGCTGTGCACCTATTTCAGTTTTAGTTGGAGGACACTTGGTCACCTTGAAAAACCAGCCTGACTGCGGAAACGTACATAATGTTAACAGCCATAAACTGAGCTGGACCTTGAGTCCAGTAATAGTCTCACCTAAGGACCGCCTTCTGGTAGTTAAGTTATCTTGTTGGGGGTGGGTTGGGGAGGGGAGAGGGAGGGGGGATAAAAACCCTACGCCTCTGGTGATGTACCATCTGAGTCAGACAGGGTGTGCTGTCGAGAGTGAAGTGTTGCGGCGTACTCCCTGCTTCCTATTGAAACTGTGACTTCGTTGGATAACTTGTCAGATGGGGGGATTGTTACGGCATTTTCTCTTATGTGATGTACAGTCATTCTGTTAAATGCTATTGTGCCTAATAAAAAGAAGTTTGATAAAAAAACTGATGTAAAGAAATTGTGAATAAAGCCATATTGCTCAGCCTAATAACATCGATTGTACATGCCACGTCTCTTCTCCGTGTCTCCGTCTCTCCCCTGGGCCCGGAACAAGAAGCATCCAGGCTCTCCTGAGCCTATCACAATGCTGCAATACAGCGTTGTGATTGGTAGGCACCCTGGCTCCCCTGAGCCAATCACAACGCTGCAATGCAGCGTTGTGATTGGTCTGAGCACCGTGGTTCGGCGCTCAGCTAGGGAATGGGAGCCTGGGCATGGGAGCCTGGGCATGTTCTCCACTCAGGCTGTAATGCAGCCTGCGTGGAGAACAGGCGAAGTGCGCATGAATGTTTGGCTGGCCGAGAGGGCCGGCCAAACATTCATGCGCAGTTGGAGTGGGCAAACCACTCCTCCAGCTCTTCTGTCATTGGAGCAGCCCGCCCGCAAACCTTCCGCAGCAGGAAAACATAAAATGATAATAACCTTGAGTTATTATCATTTTAAGTTTCCTTTCTTTCACTGTTTTAAAGCAGTGGGGCAACGCTCCTCCCTCTCAGCGGAGGAGCCGCCGCTGTGTACATGAGTCATTTTGAAACAAGCTGGGGTCAGTTTAGACAATGATTGTTAAGAAAAGTGTACCAGATACTTGCTGTGATGTAGTTCATCAGTTAGTGCTGTGTGGCAGGATCTTCACAAGACATCTCTCTGTATAAACAAGGTACTTGTTATGTTTTCATATCGGTATAAGGAGCCAGAGACTGGCCGGATGCGTCACTGCACCTAGGCGCAGATAAACTAGATGCATGAAGTGTTATCGCTGGAGGTCTAAAACAACCACAAAAAACAAGAGAGGGAGTGGAGAGGTAGTGTCCAAAACAGGCACTGGAGGTGGATACGTCCTCCTCTAGAAATGTTCCATAAACATATAGATCCACCCCTTAATATATTCTGAAAAGAATATACTCACAGGTCATGTGCGTTTCCTACATTGGTTGGAAGCACATAGTGTTTGTTTAAATACCCCTCACACACCAATAGGGCCCTTGGTGTCATGCTTCATCATGGGGTCTTCCCGCCCCGCTGCGGGACGGGGCGTGCTACTACCTACGACTACGTGGGAGCACTGATGTTCAGTACTATGTGAAGTGTAGAAAAATGTGAGTGGAAGGGTCAAGGGTGAGTGAAAGATGTGTATTAAAAAGTACCTGGCTCTTGTGGACTAGTAACTTTAATATTCCTTAGGAGCTGGTACTATTAAAAGGGTAGGTCGGAGGCGTCCTGCTTTAATGAGTGATCCCTCCTGTGTATGTCAACATGTTTCGAAGCTCACCGGCTTCTTCTTCAGGACAAAAACTGATCCCTTCTATTCTCACTATGCTATCGAAACATTGTCGGTAAAGTAGGAAGACAATGCCCCATGAGCCTTTGAACGGGTGGGAAGGGTGCCTACAGTCAAATTTAAATGCAGGACACTGCCTCGCTTCGGTATTGCCTCCCCGCGGCTCCGTTGAACGGAGTCGCGGGGAGGCATTGTCTCCATAGAAACAAATTATCACATAGAATACCTATTGGGTACTGTATCTTATGCGTGATTAAGTGCCTTTTCACTTAGTAAAACCTTTTGTATATATACCACTTTACAGATTTCCTACTTTACCGACAATGTTTCGATAGCGTAGTGAGAATAGAAGGGATCAGTTTTTCTCCTGAAGAAGAAGCCGGTGAGCTTCGAAACATGTTGACATACACAGGAGGGATCGCTCATTAAAGCAGGACGCCTCCGACCTACTCTTTTAATAGTACCAGCTCCTAAGGAATATTAAAGTTACTAGTCCACAAGAGCCAGGTACTTTTTAATACACATCTTTCACTCACCCTTGACCCTTCCACTCACATTTTTCTACACTTCACATAGTACTGAACATCAGTGCTCCCACATAGTCGTAGGTAGTAGCACGCCCCGTCCCGCAGCGGGGCGGGAAGACCCCCATGATGAAGCATGACACCAAGGGCCCTATTGGTGTGTGAGGGGTATTTAAACAAACACTAACTGGCACATGCATCAAGGTAGGCTTTTGCGATTCCTTAATTGCGATTATTAAGGAATCGCAATTAAGGAATCGCAAAAGCCTATGCATGTAGGAATCGCTATAAAAATAGCGATTCCTAAACATTCCTTAATTGCGACTCGCAAATTGCGAGTCGCAATTAAGGAATGCCGTCCCATTCATTCCTATGGGCCTACAGGCCCATAGGAATGAATTGGAGATTGCATGAGCAATTTGCGAGTACCAGTAGGTACTCGCAAATTGCTCATGCAATTTCAAGGTGCAAGGGTGTCAAAATGACACCCTGTTGCACCCTGAAATTATGATGTGCACCCATGTTGCGCACACACATGCCCCAAGGGCATGTGTGTGTGTAACCTAAAACTTTAAAAAATGGATTTTAGTGCATTTTTTAAAGTTTTTGTAATTTACCATGAAGTTCAACTTCATGGTAAATTGCGCCCTAGTAGCGAAATCGCTAATTTTTTAACTTTGTTGCATTGCATTTAAGGAATCTCAATTTGTGATTCCTTAAATGCAATCATAATTAAGTAATCGCAATTGTGCGATTCCTTAAATTGCGATTTTTGCATTTGGGATGATGCATCCCAAATGCAAAAATACAGGTCGCAAAGGGGCAGATTCTGCGAATCTGCCCGTTTGCGACCCGATTTTCGGATGATGCATGTGCCTGTATGTGCTTCCAACCAAAGTAGGAAACGCACATGACCTGTGAGTATATTCTTTTCAGAATATATTAAGGGGTGGATCTATAGGTCTAAAACAACCCTCATGCCGGAAAATGTTAATTCTAACATCAATTTGTAATTGGATCAGCAAAAGAGAAAACATTTCATATTGTTAGTCTGTATAAGTGTGTGCGCTGTGCAACAAAACGACTTAATGTGTACTGTAGCAGACTGATTACCCTTCAGAGTACCCATGTTTACGCAGTAGTAAATCGTGTTGACTCTAACACACTGCTTGCAAAATGAGGTGAGGTCAGTGAGGACAATGATTAACAAGAAAAATGCCAGAGATTCCTGCTGTGATGTAGTTAATTGGTTTGTGCTGTGTGACGCAATGTTCACTAGGCATCCTTCCACATAAGCAAAATGGCAGTTATGTTTTCAAATTGGTGTAAAAAGCCAGAGGCGGGCAGGATGTGTATGCGTCGTTGCATCTTAGGCATCTTAGACATTGTAAGGTAGACTGCGAGATGAGTTATCGCTTAAGGTCTAAAACAGCCACCATGCGGAATAATGTTCATTCTATCATCAATTCTAAATTGATTGCCAAAAGATCAAAAATGTTATTTTGCTAATGCGTAGCAGTGTGCGCTGTGTTACAACCTGAGTTAAAATGTATGCAGTACCAGACTGATTACTCTTAACGGAGTGCCTATGTTTACACAATCTTAGATCTGCTGTGTGTTACTATATGGCAGTGGTTTCCAAACGTTTTCGACCCGCGGCTCCCTTGACCTATTGGCCGTTGTCCGCAGCTCTCCATCATGTTACTTTTTTTTGGCAGGTGAGGGTATGTAAGCCCGGCCTCAGGAGTACTTCCATTTTTATCCCTGAAAATAATTGGGATGAAGCTGATGAAGGTATTACAATCATAGATGTAATCCTTTCCTATCCACTGCGGAACCCTATGAAGTGATTGGAGGGACACAGGGTTCTCGGAAAAGTGAACTGTGACTGCATTGTGATGTAGTGCTCTTTAGAGAGGTGTGTCTTTAGAACATGCTGGAAAGCTTGCACACTGAGTAGACTTTTTCAAAATTGGTCAGTATAAAAGCACCAAATTGTTCAGTTCTGCTTATCGGAGGAGCCCTTGCTGTGCCTCCCATCAATTGTATTTCACTTGAACCGAGGAAGAGGAGACCTCGTTCAGGGCCTGCACTGATATCACAAGATGAAAAATTGGTCTAACTAAGCATACCTGTCCTTTCAGTTGATCTGAATGCTTAAGAGAGAGGTGAGGGGACATTTCCATCAAGTGTTAACTAAAGGTCACTTGTTGGAACAAGAACATAATGGTCTATAATTATGTCTATCTGGAAATTCTGCACACGCATGCTGAAAGTGCACATCCTGAGATGTGTTTTTAAATCTACCTGGTACATCTTTAACATGAAAAATTTGGAATGAGATGCCACTTTGATTTCTTCTCTCACCATATTACTTAGAATTTCGTTTCCGTCTCTATTCAAACATTTGAAAAGCAGGAAGTGTCTTTCTTCCATTTCCTAGAAAAACAGCCCATTGCACCCAGGGAGACCCCCCACGCATGCCGAAGTCTTGTCACTGTGTATTCCTGCAACAATTACCGAAGAGATGGAGGCTGCAGAATGAAGCAAGGAGCATGTGCTTTCTGCCCGGACTCCATGCTGGTGCTCTGATCTTGACTTAAGGAAAATTCTGTTTGAAATGTGAACAGGCTCATTTTCATCAGACTCCTCTGCATGGAGTCCCTTGTGAGCGCGCGTGCCAAGGGTCACCATTGGAAAGCTATCTTCAAAAGACCTGGCCCTTCCTGTGGCACAGTGCTCTCTCTCCCTTTGTTACTTTTATAAACATTTGTGTAAAACATGTATGCATTTACTTGTTCAGATGTGAGGAGGCCTGAGCATAAGAATGTAAAGGTGATAGTAGGAAAAAATACAATCACAGAGCATTAACCAATAAAGGAAATACTTTGATTAGTTTTGGGGAAACAATATTCCTGTCGCTGATGATAAAACAATGTAGGGATATTTTAATGACCATCTTTTTAAAGATTCACTTTCCTAAAATACATACGGGCAAAAAAAAAAAAATTACTTGTCAAAACTATACTGGTTACAAACAGGCGACAGTAAAGGCGACAATGTTTCTTTTCTTTCTGGACCTGCTTGGATGAATGCAGTCTGTTAAAAAAAATGAGCAAGTCAGCTATTTGGCCACCAAATACCCAAGTGTCCTGCTTATTCCGCCCTTCCAAGTTATTACCATTACAAAGCAATCACAGAAATATCTCCCCAATGCCAACTTCCTCTTCGTCTCTTTATCTACTCATTCCAGGCCGCAACCAGAGGTGCGTGTGTTGTGACCGATTCCAAAGCTCCTTGCGTCTCTTTTTTGACATCCGAGAAAGAGGAGTTTATTAGCTATTTACCTTTGTTTATGTGTCTTACAGTGGATCCCAAACTGGGTGCTTGGTGCGCGGTGCCCTGTCTAGTTTTGATGGCGCACCAGGGTGCCGCGGTGCACAAATTGAGAACCACTGCTATATGGAAATGAGAACCTCACCCTGGGCATAGAAATGGGGAACAATGCATCTATTTATGCAATGCAATGCTATGATGGCCTGCAAATGTACTGAAAACGTGTAATAACTAAAGAGGCAGGAGAACAAGTATACTGAGGTCACCAACAACAGGGAGAATAGAGTGTAATTTGTCAAACGTTTGCAAAGATAAAACTGAGCCCTCCTCTCGCAACTGCAGAGGCTCTTAAGGTTTGTGGAGGGAACCCCAAGACAGCCACCTCCATCTTGTAGCCCCAGCCTCTCTGTACCCTAAACAGCCGAGTGAGCAAAAGACAGAGAAGGTGGTAAGAACACAGACTTGTGATATGTATTCTTGAAACTTTAAAACTGCTATTTTTTCTACCCATGACTGTTTAAATTGAACTCTTGGTTTTTGCGCAATTTGTACTTTTAAAACTGCTATTTTTGTCTACCCTAGACTGTCTGCATTTCTCTCCTACTTTTACCTGTACTGTGCTAAGACCTGTAGGGGCAATCCCCCCTGTGTTGTTTTTAAAAGGTAAAAAGACAAACTACACCTCAGAGGCTAAGCAGAGTGTGTTCAAGAGACTGCTTAATCTGCTTTATGGTTTAGACTGTGACTGGAAAGGGTATGTAGCACTCGTTTTTGGCTAGTAAGAGTGATTTGTTTAAGTGTATGACAAGCAGTATGTTAAGTGGCTTTAGATTTGGGTCTTACCAGCAGGGTTAAAACAGGACCTGCAAAGTGTGGAATGAGCCTGTCTATTTCCAAGGAGATTCTGACTCCAGGAGCAGCTCCCTGCCCCCTGGCCATCAGCCCGTGCTTAAGGTCACATTGTTGCAGGGATTCTGTTCAGGAACAGAACTATGCTTGGGACCATAGAACATCAGTAGTTAGGGACTGAGTCACCATGCCACCTCAGTACCATGCGCCAGAGTCCGACTGGCTATAGTGTTTCACTTGCCCTCGTACTCATAACCAGAGGAACCAGTGAATTGACACCCCAGAATACAAAACTCCAGACCCTTGCAGGAATCGTGGTGACAGGACACTCCCTTTTGCTCACACACTTATCCACAATAAAATATGAAAGAGACATGAAGGAAGTTTGAAATGTTTATTTAAACTATTGTGCTCTGAAACGCAGTATACGTGTCACAATCAGAAAACAACTGCCTGGCAAAAATACCATCAGCATTGTCAACAAACCATATATTATGAAAAGCCCTTCCATATTATAAGACAGAATAGCCTAACCCTCCTCCCCTTCTACAGAAGCAAACTGATTATACAGCAAAAATCTCTGGGATTAGTAGCGGCCCCCGTACCTTAGCATTCACAGATGAACGTTCTTCATCTCAGATACAGCCGTGATCTTCTCTCAGGAAATATCTCTCTCTCTCTCTGTGTGTTACCTTGCTGCACATACCTATATGACAAGGTTCACATGTTCATAGACAACAGCTGCATTTCTGTGTTGCGTCTAGGTGCGAATGCCTGAACAGAACAAAATAACAAGGGACATTGTTGTTTGACCTTGTCTGCTGTTCAGACTAAATCCCAGGAAATAACAGAACGAGAAAAAAACTGCAGGTTCTGGTGGAAAATATAATGTAGCACAAAGGAGACGTGTTTATATAGTAATGTGTGCAAAGCTAAAGCAGCCTGTTTCGTACACAGTTTGGCTAACATAGGTATAACTACAATGGGCCCTATGTAAAACACATGAAAAAATGCCCCTTAAGTTTTTTACTGGTTGTTGCATCTGTGCTCAGATTGGTTCCTAGCAAAAGACACACAATTGATGGACGGAAAGCAGAACAAATCAAAACATTCACCCCCAGTCAAGAGATCTGGGTTAAATCCATCATTCCTTTGCTCACCATGCCACCCCATTTTAGACCTGGCCGTATGCAAATCAGTCTTGACCCTGTGCCTCATGGGGACAGTCCAGCCCGAACTGCCAACCCAGGTCCTCCCTGGACCGGAAACAAGCACCCTAGGACCGGTTTTGGGGTTTCACCCCTCATCAGCCAGGATGCCACTGGATCGGGAAATTGGTCCCAGGATGCTTGTTTCCGGTTCAGGGAAGACCTAGCTTGGCAGTTCGGGGTGGACTGTTCCCATGAGGCACAGGGTCAAGACTGATTTGCATATAGCTGGATTTGAACTGAGGTGGCGAAGTGAGCTAAAGAACGATGATGGATTCAACCCAGATCTGTCCATGGGGATGAGTGTCTGAAAAGTTTCAGCACTCCGTCCATCATCTCCTTGTGTTTGCTTTGTTTGCCCTAAGTTGGCAGGGTATGCCCAGACGTGGGTCCCTTGCTCACTTTGCCACTGGATTCAAGCTAGCCTGGCTGATGAGGGGTGTTACTCTGAAACCGGTCCCAGGATGCTTGTTTCCGGTTCAGGGAAGACCTGGCTTGGCAGTTCGGGTTGGACTGTTCCCATGAGGCACAGGGTGAAGACTGATTTGCATATAGCTGGGTCTGAACTGAGGTGGCGAAGTGAGCTAAAGAACGATGATGGATTCAACCCAGATCTGTCACTGGGGATGAGTGTCTGAAAAGTTTCAGCACTACGTCCATCATCTCCTTGTGTTTGCTTTGTTCGCCCTAAGTTGGCAGGGTATGCCCAGACGTGGGTCCCTTGCTCACTTTGCCACTGGATTCAAGCTAGCCTGGCTGATGAGGGGTGTTACTCCGAAACCGGTCCCAGGATGCTTGTTTCCTGTTCAGTGTAGACCTGGCTTGGCAGTTCGGGCTGGACTGTTCCCATAAGCACAGGGTCAAGACTGATTTGCATATAGCTGGGTCTGAACTAAGGTGGCGAAGTGAGCTAAAGAACGATGATGGATTCAACCCAGATCTGTGACTGGGGGTGAGTGTCTGAAAAGTTTCAGCGCTCCGTCCATCATCTCCTTGTGTTTGCTCTGATTGGTTCCTAGGGCTACGGTTTCTATTGGATTTATGGCTTAGAGTTAGAGTTCTGTTTGGCTGATATATCTGGGGTTCTGATTGGTTCCTAGGGCTAAAGGTCTGCTTGGCTGAGAGATCTGGGGTTCTGATTGGTTCAAAGGGTTAGAGGTCTGATTGGCTAATAGATCTGGGGTTCTGATTGGTTGCTAGAGTTAGAGTTCTGATTGGCTGCTAGATCAGGGGTTCTGATTGGTTACTAGGGTTAGATGTCTGATGGGCTGATAGATCTGGGGTTCTGATTGGTTCCTATGGTTAGAGTTCTGATTAGCTAATAGATCTAGGGTTCTAATTGGTTCATATGGCTAGGGTTTCTACTGGACTTGGGGCTTAGGGTTAGGGTTCTGATTGGCTAATAGGGCTAGGGCCGTGATTGGTTGATAGGGCCAGGTCTCCCGTTGGCTCTAGGGCTTAGGGCTAGGGTTCTGATTGGTGAGGGTTAGGGCTATTGGACTGATTAGTGAGGGTTAGGGCTACGGTTATGATTGGCAAGGGTCACCTGATCTAGGGTATTTGACCTTAGGGCTCAGGAAGTTGAGGCTAGGAGCGGAGAGGACAAGGTCAGTTGCCTGTTTAGGCTTGTTCGGGATAGGTCCGGCCTAGGGCCAGAGATGCTGCCCTTTTTGTCGTTCGTCAGCAACCACCTTAACTCATCAACATCCACAAACATAAAAAAAACACTCCCAGCAAATGCACTCTACTCATTTACTACAAACACCAGCCACATTTCAATGTCTCAACAACCACTACAAAACCCCTCAAAGCACATCCATACACCCTCCTACCACACAATGGCACCTTCACTCTCACACCAAACACCCCTCTGTCCTATACCACTAACAAATCCAGACACCTCCAACACAACACAAAGCCACAGTGTTTTGTATGAAGATGTATATAACTTTAGTCCATCCAGACACACACTCCCTCTTCATACAAAATGCCAGCTCCACCTTCTACTTGCTCCCAACAGACCCCTTTCTGTCACCACTAAAACAGACTCAGCCCTACATCATTTCATCCACCAACACCCTCCTCCTCTTTTACCAAAAACATACAACCAAACATTCCTTACACTCCAATACAACACACGTATTACCTCTTTCAGCTATCAACTCTAACACACTCATAATTCTTGTCCATCCCCTCTCACACACCCCATACACTAGTTTCCTAAACAAGTTACCACCCCCTTTTACCATTCAGCTTCCACTCACTACATCAACTTCTCCTCTCATTACCCCACAAAAACAAAACACACACACCAACACATCAAAAATTCACACACACACACACTATTTCATAATACATGCCATCACAAATTAGAAACAAACACCTAACCTCACCCTCCTGACTACACTAATAATACACATCCTACGCCCGAATTTTCTCTCTTCATCCACACCTAACACAAATACACCAACACGTCTCTCATCCATTGCACAATTCAGAGCCTTACAACATGACCCGCATGCTCCACCACCACCCCTAACTCATACACCTTCCACCCTAAACAGATGCAAACAAAATAAACAACATGCCACTCTTCACAACTTTGCATCTCTATGTCTATTACACAACAAGGCTACTCTATAAAAACAACACAACTGACCAACTCACTCTCAACCACCATCTTCACCACCTACACACACAGACCCAACAAAATGCCTTCTAAGCCTGCTGGGCGAGGAATACGATATAGAAAAACACTATTCATATCCTCATACAGCTAGTACCAGCACTAATGGCACACCTGCTACATGTTAAAAAAATCCTGCTCTCTTCTACAACACAAAGTCACACCACCACCAAAACACAAGCTCTTAACTGCCTATTGATAAATGCTCGATCACTCTCTAAAAACAAGCACCACATCTACGACCTACTCACCTACACACAACCTGCCTTACTCTTCATAACTGAATCATGGTTGGGAGATGACATGGCTCCAGTGTTGCAAGAGGCCGTTTCCTTAGGCTATGAAACTATCACATAAAATCGTATAGGCAAAAGAGGAAATGGACTAGCTGTTGTATTCAAGCAAATAATAAATTTCACTAAAACCGACGGCGTTTCCATACACGGTTGTGAGTCCCTAATCACCAGATGCAACCCTACACCAACTTCCTCCTGTAACTTCCTTCTCCTTTACAGACCTCCACCTAGCAATGCAACATTCCCAGACACGTTTCTAGACAAAATTTCAAACCTGAAAACACTACACTCCAACCTATTCATTCTTGGTGACCTATACATTTGGATTGACAAACCAAATTGACCCCATCCAAAATCCCATCACTGGCCTAGACACACTGAACCTACATCAGATCGTCCACAAACCCACACACCTCGCTGGACACATCCTAGATGTCATTTTTGCAAATCCAGAACTAGTTACCTTTCAAACGATAACTCCAGTTACATAGTCAGACCATCATTTGCTAGCTTTCCAACATAAAATACCACAAAGCAACACACCTATAACCCCTTACATGCATCAACCTATCGACCGTGGGACAAACTCAATTTTAAATACCTAGAAACACAACTAACATCCAACACAGATCTAGACACAATAAATTCAGTTAAAAAAACTATATGAGTGGCTACAGGAAGCTTTTGATATCCTAATACCACTCAGAACAACAAAACAGGACAAAAGAAAACAGGCAACTTGGAGAAATACAGAATTAAAAAAGTTAAAACAGCAAAATATAAAGCTGCAATGCACCTGGCTCAAAAGAAACAGCAATCAAGACAAACTTCACCTATAGAAACTTAACAGATTATACAAGTCAACAATCAAAAAAGCTAAAAAAAGAAAGGTACTATTCAGAGAGAGAGTTCAAAATGCTAAATATGCAAATAAAGAATTTAATAAAATTCTCAACGAATGTATTAAACCTAAATGCACAGAAGAAACTTATCGCATTACTCAAGAATTCACTTACAAACTGGCAAATTATTACACAGCCAAAGCAGACACATTGGACTCCTATTTAAAACAAAGGAAAACCACAAGCACCAACCTATTTCCAAAAATCCCCTTCAGAAGTAAGCTATACAAGCCTCTGCATTCCTTCAAACAAATATCGCAAAGGGAATTCATGGATCTGGTCAAAGCAAGCAGGCCCTTCCGACCCTTGTCCACAACAAATATTCAAAAACATTCAACACGCCAGTAAGAAGAATCATCAATAATTTTTTAACTATGTGAATCTCTCCTGAAAACCTAAAAAAGATATACATATGGCCATCATTAAAGAAAACAAACCTGGACACACATGACTCCGACAACTACAGACCGATTACAAATGGGCTTTTCCTGGGCAAACTGATAGAAAGAGCAGCGTTCAATCAGATTTCACAATTCATTGAAGAGAACTCCATACTTTCAGACTACCAAACAGGAAGAGGCATAGAGTCTGCCCTCATCGCCATCTGAGATGACCTTAAAAGCACAGTAAAATGCAATGGCATTGTGTGCACTTCTCTTGGACCTCTCGACTGCCTTTGATACAGTTGACCATGACTCTCTAATACAAAGACTCTATGAAGCCAGCTTAGAGAGGACTGCTCTCGACTTGATCACTTCATACCTTCAAAACAGGACAAATGTCATCTATACCCGACCTTTCTCATCCAAATCGTACTTCACAAAAGGAGGGGTCCCTGAAGGCTCTATCATCTCACCCATGCTTTTCAACATCTACATGAAGTCATTACCAGCAATGATCAATGAATTTAAGCTCACATGCTCTAACTATGCAGATGACACACAAATACTCTTTAAAATGGAAAGCCCCAAAGACATTGGAAACTCAAAAATTTTCAGTTGCCTCAAAGCCGTTGATCAGTGGATGACATGGAGACATTTCAAATGTAATGCTTTCAAAATGGAAATACTCACATTTGGTAATTGGAAAAATGATGACCCACTCTGTGCGTGGCCTGACGATCTGGGACCACCTCCTAAAGTATCTAAGGAAATAAGAAACCTTGGAAATACCATGGGCTCCAAGTTATCAATGAATGGCCAAGTGGACACATTAGCAAGTTCAAGCTTCATTATTATGAAAACTCTGCGACGCATCTTCCTCCACCTAGGATTTCCACACAAGGTCCATGCCACTATCTCTCTTGTACTATCTGAACTTGATTACGCCAATGACCTCTTCCACGGATCATCTATATCAACTATGAAAAGACTACAACGGATTCAGAACTCTGCTGCCAGACCACTCCTATACGTAAAGGCACAAACCCACATCTCCCCTGCCTTGAGAGCCCTACATTGGTTACGGGTTCCCAAAAGATCCACATTCAAGCTGCTTTATATCACCCACAAAGCAATACATGAAACAGGACCGCTTTTATCAGGAATAAAATCACCAAATACATTTAACAAATAAACCTCCGCTCCATTTTTTTTAAACCATATTTTATTGGCATTTGGATATTGTCAATACATACAGTTGTTTGTACGTTCTGAGCTGGTTTCTGGCGTACACACCTTGTCTGTAACATTCTCTGGTATGCCATCGTCAATAACCCCTTAACAACAGAACTATCCCCCCTCCCCCCTTGAGTTGCATGCTAATAGGTAGAGTGTGGTAAGTATATGGTAATGGGTGGTCGTGTGCGAGGTCCCTGAGAATTGTGTGCTATCCCGCTGTACCCTCTAGTGGTGCGAAGCAGGTTGTCCCTCTTGCCTGTCGTCTGGGTCTGGTTCAGCTGCTCTCGGAGTGCTCGCCCCACTGAGAGCGTCTTGGTCAGTCGCCACTAGTTCTCCCACGAGATCCACCCAGACCCTGGCCCTCTCCATCTTGCCTAATCCCCGGCTGGCCTCTCGGAGTAGCAGTCTCCCTTCTGCCCCCGCCCATCTTTCAAGCTCTCTTCTCCAGGTGGTGAGTCTCGGCCCTCCCGGCGCCTTCCAGTTCCTAGCTCTCTCCTAATTGGCTAAAATATAGGCAAGGTCCTGAAACTTTCCCGTCACCCTATTTTGGCCGTGTGAGGGAACCACCATAAGAGGAAGTGTTCTGGGGTCTGTGGGAGTTCTTTGTCGATCAGGTCACCTATTACTTGTCTAATTTCCCCCCAGAAAGTTTGCAATAGTGGGCAGCTCCAGAACATATGAAGTATGTGCGCCTCTCTTTCTCCGCACCTCGGGCAGGCCGCAGAGTCCGCACCAAAGTACCTCCTGATACGAACCGGCGTTAGATATGCCCTATGCAGCCCATAGTAGTTAATTAGTTTGAATCGCGCATTCCTAGATACTTTCGGGGTACATTCTAGGATTTTGTCCCATTCCTTCTCTGGTATCTGTTTACCTAGGTCCTCCTCCCACTGTGTTCGCAAGCACTCCAGCGGTTTTTGCATATCCCTTCGTATTGCCTTATAGAGGCAGGACACCATCTTAATTCTTCCTGCTGACAGTGCAACGTACCGGCATCCCGCTAGTGCTCTCGGCTCTGCATCCCCACCCCTCCAGTGCGTCCTAATCCTGCGGATTAGAGCTCTATGCTTCAGGAAATGACCCCCAGGTAAATCATACGCAGTCTGCAAGTCTGCAAAGGGGAGTAGCGTGGAGTCTCGGTATAAGTCCCCCATCTCCCTTAGTCCTGCCTCAACCCAATCCTAAACCTCCGCTCCATATTGGCACCTCGCTTCAAAATCCCAACGTAGAAGAAAAAAAACATAGGTGGCACATCTTTCTCTGTTCAAGCAACCAAACTATGGAATTCACTACCCCCGAACAGAAGATCGACAGATAACTATCTTATCGTCAGAAGACTATTCAAGAGTTGGCTGTTTCCTACATAACAACCGTACTCAAACACAAATGTACAGCATAAACGGGTGTATATAAACATTTAAGTTGATTATATGTATGTACCTAGATATGTGTCTTTCTTGATATAAATATTTTTAATAATTATGTTTTGAATATATATATATATATATATATATATGGAAAATGAAGGTTGCCACTTCGTTGGGATGCACTCACTGGGGGTAAGCCAAACATCAAAGAGGCAGCACACTCAAAACCTCTCCCCACATAGATACTGCCAACGCGTTTCGGATATCCTCCTTCCTCTGGGCAGTTTGTAGAAAAAGGGAGAGGCAAACAACAGGCTAGCAGAACATCCCCTCTTTTATTTCTAAAAGTCTCAAATGCAAGTCAGGTGAGTTGATACTTGCATGCTGGGACTGGTAGTCTTTACTCCCAAGTGGGCGTTGCCTCGCAATTTTCTCAAATTTTATCGTGGGACAACCAAAGTTCCAAAGCGGCGCCAGTATAGCGAAGGCTCCCCCAGCTCCGCACCGCCATGCCAGTGCAAATGCCGCGGACCCGCTTGGATATCGCAGCGGTGCTATCCCGTGACCTGGGCTGGCCACTATTTCAGGAAAATGAAGGTTGCCACTTCGTTGGGATGCACTCACTGGGGGTAAGCCAAACATCAAAGAGGCAGCACACTCAAAACCTCTCCCCACATAGATACTGCCAACGCGTTTCGGATAACCTCCTTCCTCTGGGCAGTTTGTAGAAAAAGGGAGAGGCAAACAACAGGCTAGCAGAACATCCCCTCTTTTATTTCTAAAAGTCTCAAATGCAAGTCAGGTGAGTTGATACTTGCATGCTGGGACTGGTAGTCTTTACTCCCAAGTGGGCGTTGCCTCGCAATTTTCTCAAATTTTATCGTGGGACAACCAAAGTTCCAAAGCGGCGCCAGTATAGCGAAGGCTCCCCCAGCTCCGCACCGCCATGCCAGTGCAAATGCCGCGGACCCGCTTGGATATCGCAGCGGTGCTATCCCGTGACCTGGGCTGGCCACTATTTCAGGAAAATGAAGGTTGCCACTTCGTTGGGATGCACTCACTGGGGGTAAGCCAAACATCAAAGAGGCAGCACACTCAAAACCTCTCCCCACATAGATACTGCCAACGCGTTTCGGATAACCTCCTTCCTCTGGGCAGTTTGTAGAAAAAGGGAGAGGCAAACAACAGGCTAGCAGAACATCCCCTCTTTTATTTCTAAAAGTCTCAAATGCAAGTCAGGTGAGTTGATACTTTCATGCTGGGACTGGTAGTCTTTACTCCCAAGTGGGCGTTGCCTCGCAATTTTCTCAAATTTTATCGTGGGACAACCAAAGTTCCAAAGCGGCGCCAGTATAGCGAAGGCTCCCCCAGCTCCGCACCGCCATGCCAGTGCAAATGCCGCGGACCCGCTTGGATATCGCAGCGGTGCTATCCCATGACCTGGGCTGGCCACTATTTCAGGAAAATGAAGGTTGCCACTTCGTTGGGATGCACTCACTGGGGGTAAGCCAAACATCAAAGAGGCAGCACACTCAAAACCTCTCCCCACATAGATACTGCCAACGCGTTTCGGATAACCTCCTTCCTCTGGGCAGTTTGTAGAAAAAAAGGAGAGGCAAACAACAGGCTAGCAGAACATCCCCTCTTTTATTTCTAAAAGTCTCAAATGCAAGTCAGGTGAGTTGATACTTGCATGCTGGGACTGGTAGTCTTTACTCCCAAGTGGGCGTTGCCTCGCAATTTTCTCAAATTTTATCGTGGGACAACCAAAGTTCCAAAGCGGCGCCAGGATAGCGAAGGCTCCCCCAGCTCCGCACCGCCATGCCAGTGCAAATGCCGCGGACCTGCTTGGATATCGCAGCGGTGCTATCCCGTGACCTGGGCTGGCCACTATTTCAGGAAAATGAAGGTTGCCACTTCGTTGGGATGCATTCACTGGGGGTAAGCCAAACATCAAAGAGGCAGCACAGTCAAAACCTCTCCCCACATAGATACTGCCAACGCGTTTCGGATAACCTCCTTCCTCTGGGCAGTTTGTAGAAAAAAGGGAGAGGCAAACAACAGGCTAGCAGAACATCCCTCTTTTATTTCTAAAAGTCTCAAATGCAAGTCAGGTGAGTTGATACTTGCATGCTGGGACTGGTAGTCTTTACTCCCAAGTGGGCGTTGCCTCGCAATTTTCTCAAATTTTATCGTGGGACAACCAAAGTTCCAAGCGGCGCCAGTATAGCGAAGGCTCCCCCAGCTCCGCACCGCCATGCCAGTGCAAATGCCGCGGACCCGCTTGGATATCGCAGCGGTGTTATCCCGTGACCTGGGCTGGCCACTATTTCAGGAAAATGAAGGTTGCCACTTCGTTGGGATGCACTCACTGGGGGTAAGCCAAACATCAAAGAGGCAGCACACTCAAAACCTCTCCCCACATAGATACTGCCAACGCCTTTCGGATAACCTCCTTCCTCTGGGCAGTTTGTAGAAAAAGGGAGAGGCAAACAACAGGCTAGCAGAACATCCCTCTTTTATTTCTAAAAGTCTCAAATGCAAGTCAGGTGAGTTGATACTTGCATGCTGGGACTGGTAGTCTTACTCCCAATTGGGCGTTGCCTCGCAATTTTCTCAAATTTTATCGTGGGACAACCAAAGTTCCAAGCGGCACCAGTATAGCGAAGGCTCCCCCAGCTCCGCACCGCCATGCCAGTGCAAATGCCGCGGACCCGCTTGGATATCGCAGCGGTGCTATCCCGTGACCTGGGCTGGCCACTATTTCAGGAAAATGAAGGTTGCCACTTCGTTGGGATGCACTCACTGGGGGTAAGCCAAACATCAAAGAGGCAGCACACTCAAAACCTCTCCCCACATAGATACTGCCAACGCGTTTCGGATAACCTCCTTCCTCTGGGCAGTTTGTAGAAAAAAGGGAGAGGCAAACAACAGGCTAGCAGAACATCCCCTCTTTTATTTCTAAAAGTCTCAAATGCAAGTCAGGTGAGTTGATACTTGCATGCTGGGACTGGTAGTCTTTACTCCCAAGTGGGCGTTGCCTCGCAATTTTCTCAAATTTTATCGTGGGACAACCAAAGTTCCAAAGCGGCGCCAGTATAGCGAAGGCTCCCCCAGCTCCGCACCGCCATGCCAGTGCAAATGCCGCGGACCCGCTTTCGGTGAGAAAATTGCGAGGCAACGCCCACTTGGGAGTAAAGACTACCAGTCCCAGCATGCAAGTATCAACTCACCTGACTTGCATTTGAGACTTTTAGAAATAAAAGAGGGGATGTTCTGCTAGCCTGTTGTTTGCCTCTCCCTTTTTTCTACAAACTGCCCAGAGGAAGGAGGTTATCCGAAACGCGTTGGCAGTATCTATGTGGGGAGAGGTTTTGAGTGTGCTGCCTCTTTGATGTTTGGCTTACCCCCAGTGAGTGCATCCCAACGAAGTGGCAACCTTCATTTTCCTGAAATAGTGGCCAGCCCAGGTCACGGGATAGCACCGCTGCGATATCCAAGCGGGTCCGCGGCATTTGCACTGGCATGGCGGTGCAGAGCTGGGGGAGCCTTCGCTATACTGGCGCCGCTTGGAACTTTGGTTGTCCCACGATAAAATTTGAGAAAATTGCGAGGCAACGCCCACTTGGGAGTAAGACTACCAGTCCCAGCATGCAAGTATCAACTCACCTGACTTGCATTTGAGACTTTTAGAAATAAAAGAGGGGATGTTCTGCTAGCCTGTTGTTTGCCTCTCCCTTTTTCTACAAACTGCCCAGAGGAAGGAGGTTATCCGAAACGCGTTGGCAGTATCTATGTGGGGAGAGGTTTTGAGTGTGCTGCCTCTTTGATGTTTGGCTTACCCCCAGTGAGTGCATCCCAACGAAGTGGCAACCTTCATTTTCCTGAAATAGTGGCCAGCCCAGGTCACGGAATAGCACCGCTGCGATATCCAAGCGGGTCCGCGGCATTTGCACTGGCATGGCGGTGCGGAGCTGGGGGAGCCTTCGCTATACTGGCGCCGCTTGGAACTTTGGTTGTCCCACGATAAAATTTGAGAAAATTGCGAGGCAACGCCACTTGGGAGTAAAGACTACCAGTCCCAGCATGCAAGTATCAACTCACCTGACTTGCATTTGAGACTTTTAGAAATAAAAGAGGGGATGTTCTGCTAGCCTGTTGTTTGCCTCTCCCTTTTTCTACAAACTGCCCAGAGGAAGGAGGTTATCCGAAACGCGTTGGCAGTATCTATGTGGGGAGAGGTTTTGAGTGTGCTGCCTCTTTGATGTTTGGCTTACCCCCAGGGAGTGCATCCCAACGAAGTGGCAACCTTCATTTTCCTGAAATAGTGGCCAGCCCAGGTCACGGGATAGCACCGCTGCGATATCCAAGCGGGTCCGCGGCATTTGCACTGGCATGGCGGTGCGGAGCTGGGGGAGCCTTCGCTATACTGGCGCCGCTTGGAACTTTGGTTGTCCCACGATAAAATTTGAGAAAATTGCGAGGCAACGCCCACTTGGGAGTAAAGACTACCAGTCCCAGCATGCAAGTATCAACTCACCTGACTTGCATTTGAGACTTTTAGAAATAAAAGAGGGGATGTTCTGCTAGCCTGTTGTTTGCCTCTCCCTTTTTTCTACAAACTGCCCAGAGGAAGGAGGTTATCCGAAACGTGTTGGCAGTATCTATGTGGGGAGAGGTTTTGAGTGTGCTGCCTCTTTGATGTTTGGCTTACCCCCAGTGAGTGCATCCCAACGAAGTGGCAACCTTCATTTACCTGAAATAGTGGCCAGCCCAGGTCACGGGATAGCACCGCTGCGATATCCAAGCGGGTCCGCGGCATTTGCACTGGCATGGCGGTGCGGAGCTGGGGGAGCCTTCGCTATACTGGCGCCGCTTGGAACTTTGGTTGTCCCACGATAAAATTTGAGAAAATTGCGAGGCAACGCCCACTTGGGAGTAAAGACTACCAGTCCCAGCATGCAAGTATCAACTCACCTGACTTGCATTTGAGACTTTTAGAAATAAAAGAGGGGATGTTCTGCTAGCCTGTTGTTTGCCTCTCCCTTTTTCTACAAACTGCCCAGAGGAAGGAGGTTATCCGAAACGCGTTGGCAGTATCTATGTGGGGAGAGGTTTTGAGTGTGCTGCCTCTTTGATGTTTGGCTTACCCCCAGTGAGTGCATCCCAACGAAGTGGCAACCTTCATTTTCCATATATATATATATATATATATATATATATATATATATATATATATATATATATATATATATATATATATATATATATATATATATATATATATATATATATATATATATATATTCTTCAGCTCTGCTTAATAAATGTACATACTACTTATGGTTAAATATATATGTATTATTCTATACTTAACATGTTATAGGTCACTGCATAGTTTTTTTTTATTAGATGCTAATGGTTCTCCATTTTATTTATCTATCACAATATGTTATCATAACTATTTATCTACAATTGCTTGACTATTGAAATATTGAAAAAATATGTAAAAACAAAATGGTTAAAAAATACACAAATATATTAGCTTAAAGTAGAACAACACTTGAAAAGTCTGAGTTGATTAAATACAACTTAAATCTTGATATATTATCTTCCTTATACATGTATACCCTCTATGTACTTATGCATCTATATATTTATTACTTTACTCCTACTGTAAAAAAAAAACTTACTCTCTCCAATGCACTACCCTATGTTTCACCCTATACCTCTCTCAATATATCCTCTACCTCCACTCTCTGACTCATCCCAAAACCTCTCCAAAATGACCCTTTTCTAGACTCTTCCCTCCTCTATCCCTCCTTGGATCAATCAATCAATCAATCAGGGAATTGTCAAGCACGCTACTCACCCGTGAGGGGGGAAGCAGCTCCATTCAGTCGAAGAGCTAGGTCTTGAGGGTCTTCCTGAAGATGTTCAGAGAGGGGGCGTGCCTGATGTCGATCGGGAGCGTGTTCCAGGTCTTGGCCGCGATGTAGGAGAAGGCTCTTCTGCACGTTCTGGTTCTGTGGATGCGCGGAGTTTCAACGAGGGCGAGGTCGGCGGATCAGAGGTTTCTCTTGGGTATGTGGAAGGAGATTCTCTCGTTGAGGTATTGGGGCCCGGAGTTGTGGAGGCATTTGTAGGCGTGGGTAAGTATCTTGAAGGTTACCCTCTTCTCGACGGGGAGCCAGTGGAGGTCTCACAGGTGTTGGGTGATGTGTTCATCAGTGGCGTAGCTAGGGGGGGGCGATGGGGGCGGACCGCCCCAGGCGGCATGAGTTTTGGGGCGGCAGCCGGCCCCCCTTCCCCCGCTCTTCTATCATTTTGGCGAGGGCGGCAAACGCAGGGGCCGCCACGGGCACCCTAAGGCCTAGCTACGCCCCTGGTGTTCATGTCGAGGGATGCCTAGGATGAGTCTGGCTGCGGTGTTCTTTATGGTCTGGAGTTTGCGGAGCAGAGACTCGTTGATTCCGGCGTAGAGGGCGTTTTCGTAGTTCAGTCTGCTGGTTATGAGTGCATGGGTGACGATCTTTCTTGATTTGGGGGGGATCCATTTGAAGGTCTTGCGAAGGATGCGGAGGGTGTTGAAGCAGGTAGAGGCGACGGCGTTGATCTGTCGGGTCATGGAGAGGGAGGAGTCGAGTACGATGCAGAGGTTCCGTTCGTGGTCGGTGGGGGTGGGGGGCTTCCAAGGGCAGTGGGCCACCAGGTGTTGTTCCAAGCGGTGTCATGATTCTGCCACGTCAGTTTCCTGGTGCACCTTGTCTGGCACCTGTTTACTGTTTTTCTATTGTTTTTACCAATGCTTGTTGTGACTTTGCCATTTGTCTGTGCCAATGCTTGTTGCAGACTATGATGTTATCAAGGCCTATTGTCCCTTCTCAGCTCCAGTAGTTTACCTGTGAGCTGGAATCTGGAAGCTTCTTCCTGAGCCCTTTAAATAGGGGCCACACCCTGTTCTCATTGCTGGTTATTGAGAACCCTGAGCTTGAGCAGCAGCTGTTCCTGTTCTCCAGTTGCTGAAAGAAGATTCCGGTTGCAGCAAGGAGACTTCTGTTTTCTTTTCCCAGGTTGTAGATCCTCTCTCAGCTACAATCAGGTAGGATCGTTCTTTTCTTAACCAACAACATCGTGAAAGGAACTACGTGCTGTTTTTGTTATTTGCTGTTTTTGTTAGTTTGCATTTTGAAAGAAAGTTGCATATCGCGCTGAAGCGCTCTTTGGTCATTTACATGTTTGGTGATTTTGGCACTTTGTACATCGCGCTGAAGCGCTCTTTGGTCATTTACATATTTGGTGATTTTAGCACTGTTGTACATCGCGCTGAAGCGCTCTTTGGTCATTTACATGTTTGGTGATTTTGGCACTTTGTACATTGCGCTGAAGCGCTCTTTGGTCATTTACATGTTTGGTGATTTTGGCACTGTTGTACATCGCGCTGAAGTGCTCTTTGGGCATTTTCATGTTTGGTGATTTTGGCAACTTGGCACATCGCGCTGAAGCGCTCTTTGGGCATTTACATATTGATGACTCTGGCATTTTGGGCACATCGCGCTGAAGCGCTCGTGGGGGGATTTGCATACCTGATGACTTTGGCATTGTGTCACATCGCGCTGAAGCGCTCTTTGAACATTTGCATATTTGGACTCAGTGCATCGCGCTGATGCGCTTCCTGGACATTTGCATATTTGAACTCTGATACATAGCGCTGAAGCGCTCCCTCGGGCATTTGAATATTAATCTGCCTCATTAGCATATGTAATGTGTTGTGTATTGCAAAAAGGTTGTTGTCAGTACCACTGTGATATTTAACAGTGGTTAAAGCACATCATTACGGAAACATTGTGTCTAAAGCCAAGTGGCTCTTTATATGAATGTGTGCTTCGTTTTGAAACATGGTTGTTTAGCCATAACATTGTATCCTTGAGAATTATAGGAACAGAAATTGCCAGTGAAGCCTGAGAAGACGTACACAACGACTGTTCTATGCATAACCTGCTTTTCTTTTACAGGTATGTTGTCATTGTTTAACCCATGTTAAAAATAGTCAAAGAGTTTACTAAGCACGAAAGGAAAGCTAATCAAGGACAACGTCTCGTTCCAGGTCTCCCTTCCCGCAGTACCCTCCCTAATTCCCTTCCCCCCGTCTTGCCACTTTGATACTCAGTGCAGTTAAGCTTGAGTCAAGGCTGCTGGAAGGTGGGCTTCTTGAGGGTACTGCTCCTGAGGAACCCAACGGAATTTTACCAGTTCTGACAGAATAACCAGCCCACGAAATTGGTTCCTCCTGAGCAGTATCTTCGGGATGGCCACCTTGGAAGATTTGTGTTCTATGTTGGGAAACATGCAGAAAGAGCTGTCAGCTGCTAGGCAGGAAACTGCGGTGTTAGCTAATAGGGTCACTCAATTACAGACACAACTAGCGCCGTCTCGTCCTCCTGAGGTAGCTGCTGCCAGTAGCTCAAATCCATCTACAGTATCGGTAACGGTTCCAATGACTGTTCCTTTGGCACCTCCGGAAAGGTTTGCAGGTGAACCCCACAAATTTCAAACCTTTTTAACTCAGGTGCAGTTACACTTTATGGTTAAACCCACATCCTTCCCCGATGCTCAATCGCGAATTGCCTTCTTGATCTCTTATTTGAGTTGAGACGCTGCCATGTGGGCAGTCCCTCTGATGCAATCGGATGACCCATTGCTTTATAGTTGGTCTCGCTTCAAAACGGAATTTGAAAAGGTCTTCGACCGAAGAACAATAACAGGATCAGCTGATCGAGAGTTATTAGAACTCAAACAGGGAAATAAAGACCTGGTCCATTATCTAACCCAATTCAATCGCTTAATAGCAGAAACAAATTGGCCAGAGGACAAAAGGGCGGCCTTATATTATCAAGGCCTAAGAGACGAATTAAAAGATTTGATAGCTCTGATAGACCCTCAACCGAGAACATGTGAAGACCTAATAGCTTTAAGTCTTCGGTTAGACCACAGAGTTTCGGATCGTAAAGGAGACAAGAAACGGTTGGAGTTCAGACCTTCCATTCGACCTAAAGAAAAACCACACTTTGTATCACAGGATACTAGTGAACCAATGGAGATCGGAGGTATACGAAAACCCTTAACCTCTGAAGAAAAGGAGTCTCTTCTGAAAAAAGGTCTATGTCTATATTGCGGCAAGCAAGGACATTTTGTCAAAGACTGCTTAGCAAAGCCAAATACAACTGCGACCAAAGTGGGAAACTAGAATACTCGGGAAACAGCCAGGAGACTTCCTCGAGTACTAAATCTTTGCCTCCTGATCAATCTGTTGCCAACACATTGCAAATCTCTGTTCCCCATCTAGTATTAAACGTACAATTCACCATTTCTCAGCAAGAGCCTAAAACTGCGGTGGTCATGGTGGATTCTGGAGCCACCGGCAACTTTATTGATGCCGCTTTCGCAACAAAATTAGAAATACCTACCTTGGTAAAAACAAAGCCAGAAATGGTTCATGCGGTAGATGGCAAACAATTAACATCTGGACTGATTACTCATTCTACTATTAAAGTAACCATGACATGTTTTACTCAGGATCAAACGCACGTGGAGGAAATATCCTTTGATATCATTGATGCTCCCCAATTTGGTGTCATCCTCGGGATGCCTTGGTTGACCGACCACAATCCCACAATAGACTGGTCTAAGAGAAGTGTTACATTTCAGTCAGAGTGGTGTCAACAGGAATGTTTACACCCAGAAGAAAATATGTCCACACTCTTAGTTCAAGATCATACCAAGTCTACTGCTCATTATATCGCTACAGCTGCGGAGCAGGACATAGAATTACCTGCAGTGTATGAAGAGTTCCGAGATGTATTCTGTGAGAAAAGTGCTGAGATCCTCCCCCTCACAGAACATACGACTGTGAAATAGACCTTGTACCTGGTGCCAAGATTCCCTGTAGCAGGATCTATGCACTTACTGAACAAGAGAACCAACATCTTAGAGACTACCTAGACAAATTTTTGAAGAATGGTTTCATTCGCCCTTTCAAGTCTACGGCCGCATCCCCTCTGTTTTTTGTGCCCAAAAGTAATGGGGAATTACGCGCGTGCATAGACTATCGCGCTTTAAACAACATCACGATTAAAAAACGATATCCTTTGCCACTTATCCCCGTTCTCTTGGACCAGGTAAGATCAGCAACTATTTACACCAAGTTGGATCTGAGAGGGGCATACCATCTCGTACGTGTCCGAGCCGGAGGCGAGTGGAAGACTGGTTTTCGAACTCGTTTTGGCTTGTTCGAATACTGCGTAATGCCCTTTGGCGTATGCAACGCCCTTGCAGCATTTCAATTTTTCATAAATTATGTCTTACGAGATTTTCATGACAGGTTCGTCATCGCTTACATCGATGATTTGTTGATCTATTCACAGTCTGTCTCGGAACATGCGAAACATGTAAAACTGGTATTAAACACCCTGCGCCAACATGGCCTGTTCTGTAAACTATCTAAGTGCGAATTCCACACCTACAAGGTGGAATTCTTAGGTTTCATATTGTCAACTCAAGGAATCACAATGGCACCCAGAAAAGTTCAGGCAATATTAGACTGGCCAGACCCAACCTCAGTGAAAGATATCCAGCGATTTCTAGGATTCGCAAATTTTTATCGTCGCTTCATCAAGCAGTTTTCCAGCAAAGCAAGTCCTTTAACGAAATTGCTAAGGAAACATGTTCCGTTCCAATGGACGCCAGAAACCAAATCTGCCTTTCAAACCCTTAAAACTGCATTTACAACAGCACCTGTTTTAAATCATCCAGACATCGATCAGCCTTTCATAATTGAAGCGGATGCCTCAGATACTGCAATTAGGGCAATTCTATCTCAAAAGGATGAACAAACTAACCAATTGCATCCCATTGCATTCCTATCCCAAAAAATTTTACCGGCTGAGATGAACTATACAGTGGCAGAAAAAGAACTGTTGGCTATTCGTCTCGCCTTTAAAGAATGGCGCCATTATCTTCTAGGTGCAAAACATACGGTGACTGTCTATACGGACCATCGTAACCTCCAATTTTTACGATGTGCTCGAGCTTTGACACCTCCACAGTTACGTTGGACCTTATTCTTTGCAGAATTTAATTTTGTAATAACGTTCAGACCTGGTAAAATAAATAACAAAGCAGATGCTTTATCTGGATGCAAATCAGCAGAAGAAAAAACAAAAAAGGCAATTACACCTCCATCCATAATTCCAAAAGAACAAATTATCGGAGTTACCATGTCTGAACAATTTTTTCAAGACATAAGAAAAAGTATGCCGTTAAAACAGATCTTAATTTGGCAACAAAAAGACAAAGATAGAACTATTATTCAAGGATTACCGTTTCAAAAACACTTCTATACATTCCATCAAAATCATTACAAAAACAAGTCTTACAATGGTGTCACACAAAACCATTAGCTGGACATCCAGGAATAGCAAAAACCCAAGAGCTTGTCCAAAGACATTTCTGGTGGCCTACCTGGAGACAAGAGGTTATCCAATATATAACTCAATGTGACGTTTGTGCTCAAGCTAAAGGAGATCATAGCGCCAAAAAAGGATTATTGCAGCCCCTTCCTACTCCAACGCGGCTCTGGGAAGATATATCCATAGACTTTATTACGGACTTACCCAAGGATCAAGGGAAAACCACCATTTTAGTGGTGGTCGACAGACTGTCAAAGATGGCTCACTTTATTGCTTGTGAGAAAATGCCAACAGCAACTCAGTTAGTAACCTTACTGGTTCAAAACATAGTAAGATTACATGGCTTGCCTCGCACTATTACTTCCGATCGAGGGGCACAATTTACGTCAAAAGTATGGAAAGCTTGGTGCGACACTTTACAGATAAAAAGAAACTTGTCCACAAGTTTCCATCCGGAATCGGATGGCCAAACAGAGCGAGTGAACCACGTATTAAAACAATATCTACAATGCTATTTATTTAAACAACAAGGCTCATGGGTGAATCTCCTCTGGGAAGCTGAATTCGCCTACAATAATTTAAAGCATGCTTCCACGAACATGTCACCATTCTTCGCGAATCATGGCTGTCATCTACATTACGCTCCATTGCTGTTAGCACAACCTCAAACTAATATACCATCTTTGGACTCTAGATTACAAGGAATAACTGCTATTATAAAACATTTGCAAAGAAACGTACAGAAAGCAAAAACAAACTATAAAAGATTTGCTGATAGAAAAAGAAAAATAGGACCAAAGTACAAGACTGGTGACTTCGTCTGGCTCTCTACAAGAAATTTTCAGTTAAAAAAGAAATATAAATTCCATCCACGATTTATTGGACCGTTTAAGATAAAAAAATGTGTAAATCCAGTAGCATTTAAATTTAAAATACCAAGCTCCATGAAAATCTATCCTGTGTTTCACACTTCGTTGTTAAAACCAGCAAAGACCAAACAACAAGCTGGTCCACCACCTCTCCTCGTTGGAGATCATGAAGAATATGAAGTACACAGTATGAAGGGTAGTAAACGCATACAAGGAAAATTGTGGTATTTGGTTTCATGGAAAGGCTATGGTCCAGACGAAGACTCATGGGAACCAAGTGATGCTATTCATGCACCACGTTTGATACGTAAATTTCACAGACAGCATCCAGAGGCTCCCACATGACTGGCAGTGTGAGCACTTTTGATGGGGTGGACTGTCATGATTCTGCCACGTCAGTTTCCTGGTCCACCTTGTCTGGCACCTGTTTACTGTTTTCTATTGTTTTTACCAATGCTTATTGTGACTTTGCCATTTGTCTGTGCCAATGCTTGTTGCAGACTATGATGTTATCAAGGCCTATTGTCCCTTCTCAGCTCCAGTAGTTTACCTGTGAGCTGGAATCTAGAAGCTTCTTCCTGAGCCCTTTAAATAGGGGCCACACCCTGTTCTCATTGCTGGTTATTGAGAACCCTAAGCTTGAGCAGCAGCTGTTCCTGTTCTCCGGTTGCTGAAAGAAGATTCCGGTTGCAGCAAGGAGACTTCTGTTTTCTTTTCCCAGGTTGTAGATCCTCTCTCAGCTACAATCAGGTAGGATCGTTCCTTTCTTAACCAACAGCATCGTGAAAGGAACTACGTGCTGTTTTTGTTATTTGCTGTTTTTGTTAGTTTGCATTTTGAAAGAAAGTTGCATATCGCGCTGAAGCGCTCTTTGGTCATTTACATGTTTGGTGATTTTGGCACTTTGTACATCGCGCTGAAGCGCTCTTTGGTCATTTACATATTTGGTGATTTTAGCACTGTTGTACATCGCGCTGAAGCGCTCTTTGTCATTTACATGTTTGGTGATTTTGGCACTTTGTACATCGCGCTGAAGCGCTCTTTGGTCATTTACATGCATGTTTGGTGATTTTGGCACTGTTGTACATCGCGCTGAAGCGCTCTTTGGGCATTTACATATTGATGACTCTGGCATTTTGGGCACATCGCGCTGAAGCGCTCTTGGGGGGATTTGCATACCTGATGACTTTGGCATTGTGTCACATCGCGCTGAAGCGCTCTTTGAACATTTGCATATTTGGACTCAGTGCATCGCGCTGATGCGCTTCCTGGACATTTGCATATTTGAACTCTGATACATAGCGCCGAAGCGCTCCCTTGGGCATTTGAATAGTAATCTGCCTCATTAGCATATGTAATGTGTTGTGTATTGCAAAAGGTTGTTGTAAGTACCACTGTGATATTTAACAGTGGTTAAAGCACATCATTACGGAAACATTGTGTCTAAAGTCAAGTGGCTCTTTATATGAATGTGTGTTTCGTTTTGAAACATGGTTGTTTAGCCATAACATTGTATCCTTGAGAACTATAGGAACAGAAATTGCCAGTGAAGCCTGAGAAGATGTACACAACTACTGTTCTATGCATAACCTGCTTTTCTTTTACAGGTATGTTGTCATTGTTTAACCCATGTTAAGTATAGTCAAAGAGTTTACTAAGCACGAAAGGAAAGCTAATCAAGGACAACGTCTCGTTCCAGGTCTCCCTTCCCGCAGTACCCTCCCTAATTCCCTTCCCCCCGTCTTGCCACTTTGATACTTCGATAGTGCAGTTAAGTTTGAGTCAAGGTTGCTGGAAGGTTGGCTTCTTGAGGGTACTGCTCCTGAGGAACCCAACGGAATTTTACCAGTTCTGACAAGCGGTGGGAGAGGATCCGAGGACAAGGACCTCTGTCTTCCCTGAGTTGAGCTTCGGGCAGCTGCTGCTCATCCAGGATGCGACGTCCTTCATTCCTTCCTGGAAGCTGAGTCTGGGGGTGACGGGATCCTTGGTGAGGGAGAGGATGAGCTGGGTGTCATCGGTGTAGGAGACTATGTTGAGTCCGTGCTGTCTGACGATGGCGGCGAGGGGGGCCATGTAGATGTTGAAGAGGGTTGGGCTGAGTGACGATCCTTGTGGTACGCCACAGTTCATCTCTGTGGGTACGGAGAGGAAGGGTGGCAGTCTGATCCTTTGGGTTCTGCCGGTGAGGAGGGAGCGGAGCCATTTGAGAGCAGTTCCCTGTATGCCAGCGTCGTGGAGTCTGGCGGCGAGTGTGTGGTGGGAGAGGGTGTTTAAGGCTGCGGAGAGGTCGAGTAGGATCAGGGCCGCGGTGTGGCCTTGGTCGAGGAGGGTGCGGATGTCATCTGTGGTGGCGAGTAGTGGGGTCTCTGTGCTGTGGTTGCTGCAGAATCCGGATTGGGAGGGGTCGAGGATGGAGTTCTCTTCGATGAACTTCGTTAGTTGGACGTTGACGGTCTTCTCGGTGACTTTGGCCGCGAAGGAGAGGAGGGAGATGGGTCGGTAGTTCTTGAGGTCCGAAGGGTCTGCCGAGGGCTTTTTGAGCAGGGGCTTGACTTCTGCTCATTTCCAGTCGCGGGGAATGTGCCGGTTTCGAAGGTGGTGTTGATGGTGTGTCGTAGTTCCGGTGCGATGGCGGCGGCGGCTCTGTGGAAGATGTGCGGAGGGCAGGGGTCCGTGGGTGCTCCTGAGTGGATGCCTTTCATGGTCGATTCCATGTCTTCGGTGGTGGCTGGGGTCCAGGCGGAGATGTGGGTTGGTTGGTGTTGTTGGAGGGGGGAGTGGTTTCGGAGTCCGGTGTCTGTTCGTGGAAGTTGTCGTAAAGGGACTTGATTTTCAGGTGGAAGTAGGAGCTGAACTTGTTGCAAAGGTTCTGGGAGGGGGTGATGTCCGTGGCCTCGCTGGGGGGTTTGGTGAATTCTTGGATGATGCTGGAGAGTTCCTTCAGGTTGTTGGAGTTGGCGGTGATCTTGCGCTGGATGAAGCTTCTTTTGGTTGATCTGATGAGTTGGTGGTATTCTGTCATGGCGTTCAGGTATGTGGTGAGGTCTTCCAAGGTTTTGCTGTTTCGCCAATTCTTCTTGAGACGTCTGCAGGTGCGTCTGGATTCTTGGAGGTCGGCGGTGAACCAGGTGGCCTTTCTGGGGCGCTGTCTGTCGGGGTTGCCAAGGGATGCGAGTTCGTCCGTGCAGTTAGAGATCCATCTGTATAGTTCTTTGGCTGCAAGGTTGGCGTCGGTCGAGGTGGAGGGGGCATTGCGGTTGAGGGTGGAGTTGAGGTGCTCCTCAGTGATTTTGCTCCAGTTCCTTCGTGGTGGGGGGGTTCAAGTTTGGGGGCGGAGGGTTTGTCGACGTGGAAGTGTACGCAGTGGTGGTCCATCCAGAGGGGTTGTGTGGTGTGGCTGAAGTGGATGTTGTTTCCTCCTGCGAAGATGGGGTCAAGGGTGTGTCCTGCCTTGTGGGTGGGGGTGGTGACGAGCTGTTTCAGACCGAGGTTGGCGAGGTTGGATCACACTAAACCTCATTTTACTACTATGATCTCCCAAACAACCCTTTCTAAATTCTTCCCTCATATATCCCTCCTTTGACTCATTACAAAACTCATTTTCCAATATGATCTCCCTAATCCATTTCAAGAGACTCTTCCCTCCTCAATCTCTCCTTTTACTCATCCTAAACCTCATCGTACTACTATGATCTCCCAATAAACACTTTCTATAATAATACCTCTTCTATCCCTCCGTTATTCTTTTCAATCCAGCTAACAGACTCACATGTCCACCGCTAAAATGAACAAATATTTCCCTATACTAAACCACCACTAATCCTTTTTGGGTTTCAGGGGATGCACGCTACTAGCTGAAAAGCGCTTTGATTCCTCTTTAGGAGTAGTAAGCTCTATATAAATACAATTATAATTACAATATGTAGTGTACTGACTTCGTCTGATGAGAGCATTACTCTTGGTGCAGAGAGAAAAGGTCCATGCACGCAGAGAAGTGGATACGTGCGGGAAGAAGGTGGGACAGGCAGAGAGCAAAAAAGCTCAAAGCAGACAGGCATCACTTTGTGCTACTCTTCATACAGTACTGAAGGGGCTCATGCTTATCTGAAATTACTATGTGTTATGCTGAGATGATGCCACTCTTACCTGATTTGATGTGAATATACTGAATAAAAGCTATGCCAAGCATACGTCCTAATTTCCTGTAGATACATGAGCTGCAGTCACTAAAGTCCCATCAAACTCAAATAAACTCTGGCATTCTATTGCTCAAACTCTTGAGGGAACATGTTCCCATCTTTCTTTTCTCTTTTTGGTCACAAACATAGATGCCAACAGACTTGATTCAGGTGGGGGACTCCCGATTGGTTTGCAAAAAATGGCTTTATTTTTGCTGTCTCCCGCCTAAAGTTGCCTCTGCTCCAAATAGAAGGCGAAGAACAAAATACATTCCCCTGATTTTTTTTTAATTCTCCCACTTTCCTGTACTAAAATGTTGGCATGTATGCATGAGGCTTCTGATATCCATTGTTGTAAGTTTTCTTCAATGGCCTGCATTAGAGTGGTGGTGGAATTAGAATGAATTGCCAGCTTTCTCAAAGAAAAATACCAGACAATAAATTATGTTTTGCTATTCTGAAAGGGCTAGGAACTTGTCCCTGAGTGGCATACTATGAAAAATCCTGTGTGTTCGTTTTTTGACAAGGCAATTCTGTCTGTTTTCTTTTGTTGTATTGTAGCATTTCTATAGCGCTTGCTACCCCTTTATCGGATGCTGAAGCACAATTTATGAATAGTTTGGACAGCTCTAGAGTTTTGAAGGAATTTTATTTTTATATTTGGTAATTTAGGTTCATATTTCAAAGAAGAAATATACCATTGTGTAAACTTTTCCTAATATAAGACGAGCCTGCCAGGTAAAATACTGGCCAGGTGATTTAGCCTAGGTGTCAATCCTCAATGAATATAGCTGCCAAGTTTCCCCGATCCGTGTGTGATTAGCTAGGCAGGTGACTTGTAATCCTTGCTTTATACTCGGTTAATTATGACTGCAGGTATCAGAATTTTAAGAAAAATATGGGTCTAACTAGCTGCCTGTGGACCTTGGCAATTATGCATGAAGCTTCTCAGTCCTTTCACCTTTGCAAAATCCATGACCGTGCTTGTTCTTAATTAAGCCTCAAGGTGAAGGGAACTCTGTTAGTTGATTGTTTGATTTTTATGTCGAAGCCTACCAGACAGCCCAGCTGTCTGTTTTTCTAACAACATCTTGGGAACATTCAGAAAGCTTCCCTGGGAATACATTCCACCCGTTGCTTACCATTGGCTTTGTGGTTTGTAATTCACATTTGCTTGCTTTCTATTTGCAAGCTCTGTTTGTTTTAGGCCATCCAACTTGAGTTTGTCCTTTCCGTTGCCCAATGTTTTTTTACTGTATTCTTGCACCAGTGCTCGATTTCTGTATACAGGCCTTTAAATCTCGTTCTTATCTTGTCACATTTGCTGGGTATTCAAAGACAGGGATCAAATGTCAGGCTCTGTCTTCCAATGAGCTTGGTGTTTGCTTTTCTTTCTCTGACTTTCAAAGTGAGAGGATTTATGTGATATCATGCAGGCTACTGAGGGTGTGCTTGAGGGAGGCTTTACAATGTTATTTTATTTCCTAGCATACCACAAAATTTAAATGTCTGTAAATGAACTATGCAGAAGCCCGGACTTGTGCACAGAGGAGGGGGCAGGAGACCACAGGCCCCAGGATTGCTCGCAGCCGCTGCCGCGCCCCGATAATGCTGTTCTTGCGCCCGGAGGTGCCTTAATTACTGCTTGGGCTTCTCGCTGCTTGGGAAGCCCGGACTTGTGCACAGAGGAGGGGGCAGGAAACCACAGGCCCCAGCAACGCTCGCGGCCGCTGCCGCACCCCATTTATGCAGTTCTTGCACCCGGAGGTGCCTTAATTACTGCTTGGACTTCCCGCTGCGCGGGACTCGTCCAGGCGCATGCCCGGGCGAAGACCGGTCCAAGAGCAGGCCCGTCTCCACCCGTCAGCGACCGGCAGAGGCTGGGCTGGGCCAGGTCCCTTGGCCTCTTGGCTCGATACAAGGTTAAGGTACTGTTTCTTCCTTATCTAATTCCCCCTTTGACCTGCCTCGCTCTCTGACGTTTTTTGATATTTCCTGCTGGTAGTTTTCATATAGTTGAGAGAGTGCTCTGCCCTCATTTGTCCACCCAAGGAGCTTGTATAATCTGTGGCTGGGACGTGTGACCTAAATCCTGTAACCATGGTTAAAAGGAAAATGACTGCTGGGATATCAGGGGGCAATACTGCAGCTACCATAGACTCCTTTCTAACTATGGCAGCCAGCGATATTTCAAAGGAAATAGCCCTGACTTAAAGGAGGCTCTCTTTGGATACTGGGAAAGCTGTACATGACTTAACCCTGACGTAGAATTATGAAGCCGAAGGGGCAACTCCTGACCCAGTTTTATCCCTGCTCCCATCTCATCTATAGTGGTCCCTAATGCCAAGGCTGATCTGACAATGGTGGAAGATGATTCAGCCCCGGACGGCCCCTCAATTAAGAGGAAGAGGACTGGTTGTAAACGAGCCCCTCGGACTATACCACCAAAAAAGATGCTACCACCACCTAACACTGTTTCTGAACAATTTTTAAAAACATTCTTTTATCTAGGTTGGAATCTCTGCTTAATACACTAATAGCACCTATATGAATACAGCTGGAGGGCATTGAGGCGAAGCTTAATTCTCTTTCCCTGTCAGCACCCTGTCACTTTATTGGCATGGAGCCCGCGGCGGAGGGGATTGACTGTACTGCTAGGCCCACAACTA
The DNA here is from genome assembly GCA_963921515.1 of Calotriton arnoldi. Classification (NCBI taxonomy): domain Eukaryota; kingdom Metazoa; phylum Chordata; class Amphibia; order Caudata; family Salamandridae; genus Calotriton; species Calotriton arnoldi. The sequence goes on from CAWUFW010001256.1 coordinate 146,348, forward strand.
TGAGATTGATTAGTATGGGGGCACTACCCGCTGGGATTAGTTGTCCAAAGCAGGCGACACAGGAGACACAAAATACTATGCCATTGAGCCAGGGGGGACCCCAAGGGTCTGTCTGGGACTACCTGTGCTATGAACAACCTGGTCTCTTCAAAGCAGGCAGTACACAGACAAGGGGCTTGATTACTAAAGGGGAGTTCAACTCACACATTTACTTCAAATAGTCCTGCTATGACACAAGTTGGAAATCAGAGTACCCTAGAGCTGCCCCTAGAATCAGCGCCTTTAGCAGTAATTTTATTGGGAGTTCCACCAATCACACAAGGCTCGAAAGAATCCACACTGGATCTTAGGCATAAGGTCACTCACTGGTGTGATACCAATGTTGTTAATGGTCAATATATGTCTCCTCATATTATCATGGCCAGAAGAGTGGGATGGGTGGGACATAGGGTAGGGAAAAATATTGAGGGGGACTGTGTCATAGTCAATGTGAGACACCCTGCCCAAGCCAAAGCACTCATTGAGTGTCAATTCAGGAGAAGTTCCAAAACATCCATCAATATTTTTATCCTCCAATTAATTTTTTTCCAAACCATCCCAGGCAGCTTGCTCTTAGGCCAGTTAAGTCTGCCGAGGGAAGCAATGGCAGATTTGTACTTCCCCTAGCTAATAGATTCTAACCCTTGTTAAGCCCACAGGGGTTAGATGGCAATGACTGACTATCACCAGCACAGGCAGAGTCGCAGGGCACAAGGTCCCTGGGCCCGACTGGAATTATTTTTACTTCACCTCCTAAGTCAGTTTCTGTTCCGCCTTCCAAGCCAGAATCTATCACCCCCGGTCTCTCCTGTATGAAGATCCTGTCTTGGAATATTGCAGGTCTAAGACCTAAAAGAGATGATGTGTTATGGTAGAGGCATAGCTGCCAAGGTTTCAGGTTGCCTATGTGTGACATTTTCATAATTTCAGTGAAATTATGAGTGACATTCAATGACTATGAGTGACACTTTCTCACGAGCAAAATCGAGCAATGAAGACAAGGGAAACATCAGAAATTGCACCCATATGAGCAGTAGATTATGAATTTGTAACTCTAGCTTTGAAGGAACAGCATGCTTTTTCTCAGAGCAGGGTCTAAGGATTTTCTACCTCTGTTTCAATGTCTAGTGCATTCATGGTTAAGCATTACTCTGCTTGTTTGGACCAGAATAATTAGGGAGAATGGTACACTGCCTCACAGCTTATTTTGCCCCATTTATGCTGTGTTTCTTCTACTGTTCAACATTTTTGTTTTAGCAGATGATTGCCAGATGGGCCACAGGCCCCCAAAGAATTCCTGGGCGCGATTGAACAGGCGAAACTCGTCAGGAACTTCCTTAAAGGCGTCGTTAGCAAAATATTGAGCACTCCTTCGGTGCCGGTGAAGCAGGGTGACATCACCTGTCATGGGGTGTTCAAACACTTGGGAAATGTTGGATGCCGGGACAACGAGATGCAGTTCATGCATTGTGACCATGGTGCATAGGCCCTTCCATTGAGGAGGCAACTGTGCGTAGATGCGCTCTCCGCAGGCCCAGAAGATGTCCATGAGGCTGGCGGTGCCGTCTTGGAGGTCCAAATTAAAAATTGTCGTGTTACAGTTAGTGTTGCTGCCCACAGGGCGGGTACCGTTACCTAGGAAACAAAGGAGAGGATTTTTCAGTTTATATGCTCTTTTCCATGGATAGGTGCTGTCCTTACTAAAGGTGTACCTTCTGCTTTCTTGTGTCCAGACCTCCCCGCACCCATCCTCAACACCCCTATCGATCTCTCCGTCATTAATTGTTGTTATGAAAGGCGCTCCTAAGGAAGCAGCTCTACAATTGAAGTTGCATGGCCCACTCCATTTGTTTTCAACATAGACGTTGGCTGATAATTTTAGCACAGGCCTGTACACACAGGGGCTTTTGTCTATTCGTTCATAACATACTGATTCTGGTTTTGAAAAGGTAAAGTAGCGTAACTGGACAAAGGTACGCTCCCAACGTTGTATTTCTTCTTTAGACCAACCCTGTATGTCTCTGTCAAATTCATTTTTATTAGTTACAATTTTGAACGTGACAGGATTATGATCCCATATGGTCGTATTTACATAAATTGTTTCAATAGTTGCTGACAGGAGCTGGATCTGGCCGTATATTCGGCAAAGGAACAGATGGAGGAGACACTCAGCTTTTGGGGGTGGTACTTCTTTTGGGAAAATCATTTTGTCTGCGCCTACTGCATGGGGAATATGTGAGCATACAAAACATGCTTCTTTTGTTGTTTTTTTCCAATTTCGGACATGTGCCGGTACCACATGTTATCTAACAGGGCATCATGGGCTCCATGATGTGGATCATATTCGTCAGGACGTGTGGAGTGGAAATCGGGCATGGGATTAGGTTGTGCCATGTGAACTATCGTGTCCTGAAGAGCAGTGGCCCATTCTTGTGTAACCTTAGGTTTTGGTCTACGGGTCCTCCAGAACCTTGGTCTACCTCGTTTAAATCTACTGTTAGTGCGGGGAGGGGCACTGCGGGACAACTGGGGACCTATTGTGATATTCAGAACGTCATCCCCTGGGGTGGTAGCACTACTTGGGATCAGATCAGTAACTGTGGGTGTGGAGTGTGTGCTCGTGTGTGCTGTATCAGCAATACAAGGTGGGAATGGCGGACTTTTGATCTTATCTCCATCTGGTGGCACAACTGGCTGTCCTGAACATTGTGTAATAGCATCAGGAAGATCACATTGATCAGTGGTTATAAGATAAAACATATACCATGTCAAGGCGGCAATGGCTAAAATACAAATTAGTATGGCAAGTGGAATACATAACTTTGCATTTCCTTTAACATTCCTGACTGTAAGTACTCGACGCTCATCGTGCTCTTCATCATGGGAGGATGAAAGGCCGCTGTCTTCATGGAATTGTACTGATAATAAGTCCGGTCCTTTCCTTAGTCTATTGGCTGAGGTGGTGGTGCGGGGTCTAGGCGGACGTGGCTGCGATGGATCCATGCTTTTCTTTCTGTTATTCGCACTGCAGTTGGTGATGAGTCTATGACTGGGAAGGGTCCTTCAAATTTTGGATCCTTCCAACGTCTGACGTTTTTCGGACGAAGACCAGTGTCCCGGGACGGATTGGTGGGAGCTCAGGATCGTTGGGGCCCTTGTCTCTTCTCTTGGATACCTGGGTAGAAAGGAACTGCACTGCGCTTGTTAGTTGGCACAGGTAATCGTAAAGTTCTGCCTTAACTATCTCTGGTGATGACTCACTATCAGTTTTAGGGCGTGTGGATGGAATTGTTACATTTATAGATCGTCCAGTGACAAGCTGATGGGGCGTGAGGTGGTGATCCGAACTTGGAGAGTTTCTTAGTGCAAAGAGTGCTATGGGCAGGCAGTAAAGCCATTTCTTTCCTATTGTGGCACTTATTTTGCTTATTTTATTTTTGAGCAGGCCGTTGAGGCGCTCACAGATGCCGTTGCTTTGTGGGTGGTAAGCTGATGTCAGTTTGTGTTTAATGCCTAGCATTGTGGTCAGGGAGGAAAAGATAACATTTGAAAAATGGCTTCCGTTATCGGTCCGGATGGCGTCTGGAATGCCCCAGCGAGTAATGACATCACGGAGCAGAAATGTGGCAGCTGCTTTAGCATCGCAGTGGACGCAAGGTCCAGCTTCGATCCAGCGTGAAAATGGACACACTACTACAATGAGATAGCGGTAATTTTGGCAGCGGTCGATCATGTCGACATAGTCAATGTGTAGCTCTTTGAAGGGCCCAGATGGTCTAGGAATGGTAGAAGCAACTGTTTTTAGAGTCGGGTTTGGGGAATATTGTTGGCAAATGAGACATTTATTAACATACAATTGTATCTGTTCATGGGCATTGGGGATGAACCAGTCTGTTTGCAAGGTGGTGGACATGTTATCTCGGGTGACATGTGTGGGAAGGTGAAGTTGGTCTAATGCCACTTGTAACAGGGCCTGTGGCATCACAGGTTTCCCTGTTACTGTCTGTCTGTATATTAAATCGGCGGAATCCTGTTGTACTCCCATCTTCTTCCATAACTCTTTCTCTTGATCTGGTGCACTTTCTTGCATTTCTCTGAGATATAACTGTGCAGTTTGATCATATTGCTGTGTTATGTCAATGTCAAATAGTGTTGGTAGTGGGGATGGTGTTTTTGGAATTTCTTCATTGCTATTGTCATGATCTGTGGGAGGCAATGTTTGAGAAAGTAAAATTGGTGCAAGTGGAACTTCTGTTGTTGTTTTAAGTGGGGGCCTGTTGCTTGAGGGCCTCTGGCTGCAGCCTTAGCTGCCCAATCTGCCAGGGCGTTACCTCTGGAGACAAAATCTTGGCCATTGGTGTGCGCTGCGCATTTGACTACAGCAACTTCAGCTGGTAGTGTAAGGGCCTCAATAAGTTCCTCTAGTAACGTTTTGTGAATGACAGGTGTACCATCTGATTTAAGGAAGCCGCGCCTTCTCCAGCGGAGGATGGTGGAGTGTGTTGTTGTGGTGACATATGCAGAATCTGAATAAATTGTGACACGGTCATCAGCTCCAATGTTTAGGGCAGCTATGAGGGCTACTAGTTCAGCTGCCTGTGCAGAATAATGTGAAGGTAATGTTATTTGCTGTACTATGTCTAGGGAATCAGAGGAATCATTCTGCTGTGCTTTGACTACTGCTGCTCCTGTGTATCTTACTCCTGTGTCTTGATCAATGGTAGAGGAGCCATCAACAAAATATACAGTACTGTTTGGCAAGGGATCCTCTTTTGCTGCTCCAGACTCATCTGGTGAGTATGTGGCACAGTCATGAGCGTCATCATCTGAAGTGGCTATTGGATGGGCAAAAAATGTGGCAGGGTTTACTGTGTGGCATTTCACAATTTTCAGAGAAGGTAATGACAATATTACTTCGTAACCTGACACTCTTTGTGTTGTTAACGTTGTCTTGGCTTTTTGTATTATTGCAAAGACAGCATGTTCAGTGTACAGAGTCAGTGGAGAGCCCATTACAATGGGAGTGCTTTTTCCACAGCAAATGCTGCGGCAGCAAGGGCCTGCTCGCAGGGGTAATGACCTTTCATGACAGCGTCCAGCATGCCGCTGAAGTAGGCAATGGGCTTATGGCCCATGGGGTATTTCTGAGTGAGTACTGCTGTCATGACTAAGCCATCACAGTGAGTGAATAGGTAGAATTCTTTTGTGTAATCAGGTGATCCTAGCACTGGTGCATTTGTTATCTCATCTTTGAGCTGGGTGTAGGCTATCCTCATGTCACGTGTCCACTCAATCTTATTGTGTCTGTCTTTGCCCATTTTGACAGCTTTCAATAATGGGGCAGTTATTGTTGCAAAGTCAAAGACCGACTGGCGGACATAATTAACCAGGCCGAGGAATTTTTGCATATCTTTAACTGTTTGGGGTTCAGGGGTACCTTTTATCTCCTCAACTCCACCTCGAGTCACTCGTCTGCCTGATGCAGATAGTAGTTGTCCTAGATAATGTACCTCTTTCTGACAGTACTGTAGCTTCTGTTTGTCGACTTTGTATCCTCTTTGTGCTAGCGTAGTAAGTAAGAGGATGGTGTCTTGCCTGCATTGTTGTTCTGTGGGGCTGCAAAGCAGTATGTCATCGACATATTGCAGTAGGGTGCTGTCACATTGGAAATTGGACAAGTCTTCTTTGACAACCCTGTTGAAGACGCTAGGGGACTCACAGTACCCTTGAGCGAGCCTTCTGTACGTGAATTGCACATTTTTGAATGAGAAGGCCAATAGGTATTGGCTGTCTGGATGCAAAGGAATGCTGAAAAAGGCATTTTTCAGGTCGATGACAGAAAAATACTGTGCATCGGGGGGGACATTCGTGAGGATGATAGAGGGGTCTGGGACAATGGGGAATTCTGGTACAACTATGTTGTTAATTGCGCGAAGATCATGAACTAGTCTCCATTGATTTGTTTTGCCCTTCCGCACAGGAAAAAGGGCTGTGTTACACGGAGAAATACAAGGATAAATTACTCCCTGCTCTAGCAATGCTTGTATTGTAGGGGCTATACCTTCCTCTGCTGCTTTGGACAAGGGATACTGTTTTATTCTGGGCAGGATAGCACCTTGTTTGAGAGTTATCTTAAATGGCCTGGCAGAGCTGATAAGGCCTACATCATTTGGGCCTGTTGTCCAAAGATGCGCTGGTACTTGAGCCAAATCTGCTTCTCGCGCAGAGTCATAATCAGGGGTGACAGTTGGTGTTCGAATTTCCACTGTCACTGAGATGGGCACATTGTTATCATAAATAATCTCTGTTTTAGAGTGTTCCTCAGGGGATCCAAATAGCTGGGCATCTGAAATGTTTCTTACCAACCCTTTAGGCTCGATAAAAATGACACAAGCCCAAGTATGAGCGTTGTCATCGCATGCCAGGAATGCACCATAGGTGGGTGTTATCTCAAGGGCGCAGATGTCAAATGTCAAGTGTTTATCTAATACCTGCGAATCTGGTACTTGGGGCCTGAAGAGAAATTCTTTTGGCAACTGAACTGTGCGGCCTTGTAACTCGGGAGTGGTGGCGACAATTGTGTGGACAGCTGCAGAGAAGGCGTGCTCATCCACAGGATGTGCTCTGACCTGGCTATCTAAGGATGACTGTGCAGTGACTGCCATTATCCTTGTTAGTGGGGTACCTGGTATGGAACAAATCATTGTTCCATTGTCATCAAAGTGGATAGTCATGTTTAGTTTGGCCATGAGGTCACGTCCTAAAAGATTGACTGGGGACCTGGGTGAATAAAGCAGAGGCTGCTCCACTACATGGCCTCCTATCTCCATTGATACTGGTTTGGTGAATGGGACCCTTGCTATTGCCCCAGAAAATCCCTGTGTGTCCGCTGTTTTGTTTGAAATGGGCAGAGGGCCACCTGTAATACAGGAGTATGTGGCACCTGTGTCAACAAGAAAACTATATGTTTTGTTATTTATCACGACACTTGCAATAGGGTCCTCTTCAGTATTGCTTGTGCATGACAAAATTGGGCACACAAGAGTTGTCTGTGGGCTGTCCTAGCTGGTGTATCCTCCCTGATATTGCTGGATGGTGCCCTGGGTAAAGGGGTTGCTGGAGGCAACAATTGTTCCTCCTAGAGGGACACCGTTTTGTGTTTGGGGGACCACCTGATAAACAGGTTGTTGCTGTGGCTGTAGCTGTTGCATTGGAACCTGTATTTGTTGGACTGCTGGCTGAACCTGGGTCATTTGGGGCGCTTGGAGCTGCACTTGTTGTTGCTGTGCCGGTTGTGCATAAGAGTATAGCATTTGGGGCTGTTGAAGGTGTTGTTGCGGGTGCTGCTGTTGTTGGAATGGTACTTGTGATTGGTAGCCAGTATTCATATATTGCTGACTTATGTCACGCTTTTTACTGTGGCAATCTCTCTGTATGTGGCCTTGTTTCTGGCAATAGTAGCAAATGATCGGTGGTGTTCCCTGTCCTGGCTGTTGTGGAAACCTTTGTTGTCCCATCCCTCGCCCTCTTCCTTGTCCACCCATGTTCTTGTTCATATTTTGTCTGTTATTGTAATAAGGCTGTGTGTTGGTGCTGTAAGCAGGTGGTGCTGGTATGTATTGTACCATTGGCTGTGGTTGCGGTTGTTGGATATACTGTATGGCAGGTTGGGGTTGGGCTTGTATGTACTGTACAGCAGGTGGTGCTTGAACCTGCTGAGGAGCAGGTTGGACGTTGCCTGTGAGAGCATTCATGGCAGCCTGGGGAAAGGATGTTACTGCTGTCATTTGAGTGACAGGTGCTGCGAGCATGACTGTGTCAACATTGTCCTTTTTCTTATTTAGTTTCTGCTGTACCAATTTGGCAGCGGCATTTTCTATGGCCAGCTGCCTAGTCTTCTCCTGTTCCTGTCTCTTTTTGCAGTAATGTATTATGTGATCTTGCATTTCTGCCCATGGCTTGCATTCCATTGCTACAATGCCATCTAATTTCTCCTGCACCTCAGTAGGTAAACCTTTCTTTACTGTGTGATAAAATAGTCTCCCATAGCCTCCTGCTGCATCCCATCGTTGTCCTAACTCTTGATGCCATTTTTCTTTCATTCTAGAAAGGTAGGTGGCAGGATCTTCATTTGGTTGCATGGTCTGTGACAGTAAAGCCCCAATGTCGGGGACATCGGGGTATTTCCTGCGCAACTCAGCCCAAGCTTTTGTTCTAATGTCATTGAAGGAAACACCGTCATGTTGGGTGTTGTTTTTTGTCAAGTTGACATTGATATGGGTAAAGAGATCTTCTGCGTCTTCTCCCATGAGGGAGATCAGCAGGTTTTTGACATCACCTATGGCTACGTTGTTACCTGTGGTGCAATTTTCAAAAGCTGCAATCCATTTTCCCGCACCCTCTGTGAGGGGTGGGAGTGCCTTTTTAACATTTTCTTTGTCTAGTGTAGACCATGGGATATAGATGGGGGGATCTTTGATATTTTTGTAGAGCAGTGGCATTTGGCGCATGACCCCAAGGCGTTGCGCCGTGGGTCCTGTATAGTCATGCTGGCGAGCATATTTTTGCCAGACTTTCAGGCTCTCCCTCATATAGTCATAGTCCCAATCCTGATCTCCTAATCCTTTGAGGATACATTCAACTGCTGTTGCCATGTACTGAGGCTCAAAAGACCCTTCTCTGGGCCAAGGGAGCATTTGTGGCGCTAAGGGCTCCGACCAGCCTGCCAAATCATCTGAAAAGGGGTTAACTGCGTAATCTGAACCTTCCCCTAATGTCACTATCTCATTGGGAGTGAGATCATTGCTTGTTTTTAGTGGACACTGTCTACTGAGAGATATGTTGTGTCTGTTTTTCATCCTAGTAGTGCGCATGAAAGCAGAGCCCGAGACGTCATATAGTATGTCGTCTGGGCGTCCATGTGTCCCCAAGACTTTAAGTCTTTGCGCTTCGGTGGTCCTGACCTTACTTCTTACCACTGGGTCTTGTTCCTGTGGGAGTCCACAATATCTTGGGATGTCACCAAACAATGGATTGTGGCCTTCTAGCACCAGTGGGGGTGTCTTATCCCGTCCTACTGGTGTTTGGAATTGGTAGTCTTGGTGTGTGTTAGTGAATGTTTGTGTCCTCCCAGGGGTGGCATCGTCACGGTGATAGGGGTGCCCATTAAGGCGATAGTGTGTGCTCCCTTCCCCATTCCTACTGATATTTGTCTTTGGGTGGTGTTGCACGAAGCGGTGCAGAGTGGGTGAGGGTGGTGTTGGTGTATTGATCTTTGCCATCACGTCTGTCATACTTTGGTTTATGCTCTCTAATTTGAATGACAAGCGTCTAATTTTTTTTATCTGGTCTGCGTGGGAAGGTGGTTGATGCGTGGGTGTCTGTTCATCCACATGATGCTGTGATGAAAGGCTTTCCAGGCTAGCGCTTTTGCTCAACTCTGCATTTTGTCTATAATTGTCATAAGAGGAGGGAAGACCAGTGAGAGGAACACACTGTCCCTCCGTCACACTTAGTGATGGTGCGCTAGAAAACTCAATGAACTGCCGCTGGTTTGTTATAAGGCCAGATCCTGGTACCTTACCAGGAGGTGCAGCAGCCATGAAAGGCATGCTGCTTTGTGAGGAGAGAGGGAGACGCAAGCTTGGGAACGGGTGTGCGCTAGTGTCAAGGAAAGGGTTAAGGACAGGTGCTTGTTGAGTGTCAGTGTCATGGAAGGCGTTAGAGTCAGAGGTTTGTTTAGGGCCGAAATCACTGACAACAATGACAGGTGAGCGCAAGTCACGAGATGGTGCTCGAGAGACAAAGTCATGCGAGTGACGAGATGAGGCTTGAGAGGCAGTGTCAGAGCCCTCCTCATCCTCTTCACCTGAGCATGGGTGTGCAGTATTGACTGTTGGTGTAAATCTTAGAGATAGTTGTGCGTCTATGAAGCCTGGAATACCTGATACTGCCTTGTCCCTTACTGTACCGTTGGGGGAGGCACATACATGCTGCGCAGTTCTGTCAGGTCGGGGTATGCATTACCGGGGGCCATAGGTGGGGTTGGTGGTCTGTCCACGGGGTGGTACGGGTGACTGGGTGATGTGTGGGAAGCCTGGAATTCCTCAATTTGTGTGGTTGTTAATTCTGGGCCTGGCTGTGGTGAGGAAGGTGCCTCCTTTGATAGCGGCTGAAAGCCAACAGCTGGGGAATCATTATTGGTGACTGGTAGTTCCGGTTGCTCCTTGTTAGTAAGTTCGGTATACATACCGCTGACGTGGTAAGGCGGTGGGGGCGGAGCATTGGGTATAGCTGGGTGTGTGGAATCAGAGAGTGGTTGAACCTTGTCTTTAAAAATGCGCCAGAGATCTAAAGTAGCCTTTCTTTTCTGTAACTTAGTGCCAGTGTACTTGGTGTCTAGAAAGGTAGTGGCATGCTCTAGTATAATTGGATCAAAGCTTCCCTCTGAGGGCCAAGGATGAGTCATTTTCGCCGTACGTTTATGAAGCTCACGGCAGTGCTTGAGTATATGGTGCTCCTGTCCTCCGAATGTCTTTAAGACATGCTGGAGTGGAGTAGCCATGTTGGTGTGTCTAACACAGGGCGCTCTAGGCAAGGCCTAATTTACAGGAGCGCGTTTCAGGTGCTAGGGTCAATGTCTCTTATTAGTTCTTGTGTTACTGCCTGAATGACAATATCATACACACTGTCCTGCAAGTCTCGCTCTTGTGTTGGGGTATAAAGAGGAAAGCGGAGCCGACCGCCAAAGCAAGCTTCAGCAATAGAGCTTTGGAGAGGGTATCTTGGCCAGGTGCTAGATAATATGGCAGTGAGTGGCGCTCCAGGGGGATGTATGATAAAAAAGATGTGAAAGTGGGTAGACGTTTTATAAACTGTAGAGCTCAGTATGCCATTCATGAAAGTTGTTTTAAAACACAATGCTTTGGGGATGAATGTTGCCTGTTCGGGAAACAATATAATTAGGGGGCAAGAGTGTGTTCAATATCAGGAGTGAGCTCAGCGTCAGGAATATGTTGTACGGCAGAAGTGGACTCAGTGGCAGAAGGGGACTCAGTAGCAGAAGCGAGGTCAGGAGCAAAGGTGAATTCAGTGGCAGACGTGGGGGGAATAGCGTCTATTATCAGTTCCTCTCCTACTGCGCTACTGATAACGTGATACAATGCTTGTCTTAGTTCCAGTTCCTGTGGACCGGTGTATATTCCGTTAGGGGAGAAGTCAGGAAATTGGAGCCGGCTACGGGAAAGACCAGCAATTATTCTACTTTGTAGCGGGTTGCGTGGATAATTTGTAACGAGTGTGGTGGGTATGTCCAACCCTGGCGCTATGAGGCGAATGCGTATGTAAATGTTATCCGTTGTCTTATGAACCGTGGTACCTATAATCCTGTTCATGGGGACCAATGAATGTGGGATATTCCCTATCCTGTCAGTGCTTGGAATGTTTTTGGTCTTTGGGTTTAGTAACAGTGGGATGTGGAAGGTGCGGAAACGATGGTACTAATGAAAGCGTTATCTGCTGTGACAGGGTATAGTCAATGCCCAAGGCTTGAAATATAGTGAGAAGGACAGTACTTGCTAAGGGTGTAACATGACAGAAGGACGACGAATGTCCAGTAGAAAGACCCACAACGATATTGTTAACCAAATATACAAAAATAGAAGAAGCTGTACTGTCAGGAGACGGGGTACTCATTACCTATAGTGATTGAAAATGGGGGTGTGGGCTTGCCGGGGGAGGCACAATTAAGATGTCTGGGACAGAGTCCTCTAGATCCACTGAATAGTCCTGCAGGAGTGCCGAGAGAAATGGGGACTCGTTCGCAGGAGACGGTGGTCGGTGGATAACAATACTAGGTACTGATGCTGATACCGTAGGGGGCAGGGGCAGTATTGCTAGGGAGTGTTGCCTCAAGAGAAACAGAAGACCCTAAAGAGGGTGGGGAGCGCGAAGGTGGATTAGAGGAGTGGGCAGGCCACAAAAGATCTGGGCGGGTGGTGTCTGGTGGTGGTTGAGAAGAGGCAGTGCCTGAGTGAGGTAAGTCTACAAGAGGCAGAAGTGAAAGACGAAGTTCAGTATTGGGTGTAAAGTCAATCTCAAAGATGTCCCAAGTAGCAGCAAGAACTTCGCTTTGGTGGCGCGTGAGAGGGATGAAGTGGTCAAGACCGGTGTGGTACACAGCTGTGGCAGCACCACGTAGGGAATGAATAAGGATATTAATAATTTGTGGGGGAGCAAGGGACATACCGGGGGGGTTTGTAAAAGAAGGCGGACAAGAGGAGCGGAGATACACCTCCACCCTCTTGGGCTACCAATTGACGCAGGCAAGTGGTAGGCAAAAAGTGTAAAAGACAGAAAAGAGGCGTAAAGTACGTGTAATGTGTACTGCAGATAAGGGCAACTACTTAGCGGGATTGCGACTAGGAGGTAAAGACAAAGCAATCCAGACAACAACTACCTGGCGCAACTGCCCGTAATAGTGAGGAAAAGTGGGGGCAATTGAGTCAACAATAATAACTAGCAGTCGGCCGCTTGGCTAGTGAGTGTAAAGTCGGCAGAACAGCAACAGATGTTGGGTGGGGGGTGAACTGCTGTGAAACAGAAGGACTAACAATATCTAAGAAATCGAGGCACAAAAACAGACACAACGGACAACAAATAAACAATAATTAAGTAAATGAAATGCATTTCAAAAAATAATACGTATTATTGTAACAGTGGATGATGAAAAAGCAGCCCGCAGAAAGGAGGGGCAAGGGTGCCTAGACAGAGGCTGCGAGGCTTACTTCCTCTTCCAGCGAAGAGAGTGAAATGAGGAAGGCTGACGAGAGGTCAAAGTGGGCTAGTAACTTCGAAGATGTTAGATCCTGTTTTTGAAGTGGCGCAGCTAACAACAGGGAAAGGCGCCGATGAGAAAGCGATAGAAATTTGAGTGTTAAAAAAAGGAGTGCACCCAAGCAATGCAAAATGGAATCAGAGAGGGAGGTACTAGAGAGAGCGAAGAATGGGTGTGTGAACACACAGGAGAGAAGCCCGAAAAGGAGGGGCGCATTGACGCCGAAAATAAGAGAATGGTGTTGCAGTGCGGGAAGAAGGCAAGGGGAGAAGAATATATGACGAACAAAAGAAGGAGAAGGAAGGAGTGAGATAAGGAACAAAACTAAATATCGAAAAAGAAAACAGAAGATGAGAACGTGAAGAAAAAGTGAAAAATGAAATGTAGGAAAAAAAATACAAAATGGCGGCGGGGCACACCCTAAAGAGAAAAGTGAGACAAAAGTACAGACACGCGTGCCACAAGCGCACCGTGTGAAGGGCGCAACAGCCCAGAACCAAAATCAAATAGGCAACTGAAAAACAACTGCAAGGACCATCAACAATAAGATACAAAAAAAAAATGTACGTCAAATATTAAGACACCCAGAAGCCGCAAATGCACGTGCACAATGCCAGAATTCGTGAAATCACACAGAAGTGATTTCCCAGGACTCAAACCTCAAGCATTACTGTGCCAATTCAAAGGAAAAGGCACACGTAAGTAAATCTAAAAACAATAATATCTGCAGGAGCAGTTGTGCACTATGCCAGAATTCGGGAAGTCACACATAAGTTATTTCCCAGGACTCAAACCTCAAGCATTGTGTAGAAGCATATACAAGAAAGAAGAATTGAAAACGGCAATGAAAAGCGAGAATACAATATGCGAGAGAAAAAAACAAAGGCAAAGAGGCCACAGAAAGGATGGGCAAGAGAACGCAATCAAAAAGAAACCACGACAAAACTAAAAATAGCAGAGAAAAGAGCACCACAGAGCCTCGGGAAGATGTGACCAGCCAGAAAGAGGACGTCGCGGCATGTCAGTCAACCACAGGCGGGCAAAGGAACGCACACAAAAGGGAGACCCCTGCTGGCAGATACAGGCTGACTCGCCACCCCACACACGCCACAACCTGAGGCAAATGCAAGGAACAAAAATAAAAATATCCCTGACTTACCCCAGTGGACGTGGGGAGAGGAGAGCCCGAGAGAAAACCAGACAGGTGTAACCCCAGCATGCGTCCCAAGATCTCACCGCAGAGGACTGCTTCACGAGTCCAGTCTTCGTGGGTCGCCAAATGAAAGGGAGGATTCTTTGTGGCTGCCACACCCCTCCGCTTACCGACTCCAGAGAGCCTGACCCCTGTGCTGTTCGTTCACTTGGAAAGAAGAAACCACGGTATAAAACAGTGACTTTTTATTCAAACAGTTCAAAGCATAAAAGCACTTCAATTTAAATGTTGCCCACCACACATGAGCAGAATGAAAAATAAATGCATCGACAATGTTCAAACTCAGTTGCTCAAAGAAGCAAACATGTGACTAAAATATTGTGCTATAAGCAGCTGCCCAAGGAGCAACCCTAACTTTACAGAGGATGGATAGGCTAGTGCCTAGAAGACAAACCTTTTCTTAAGAAAGCAACACCATTCAAAACTACGCAATTTAAACTAAGATAAATGCAATGGCTTGGGTTAGGATGAGCTGAATTAGATAGACTGTCAAAGCCAAAAGGCTAAATTATTAAAAAGACTGAATAAGCTAATAGTGAATTAATCAAATAGGCTGACAGAGCCAAGAGGCTATGCCATCAGATGGGCTGTCAAAGCCAATAGGCAAAATTATCACAAAAGAGTATTACCACCTTGGAAGTTGAAGCACTAGGCCCAGTCACCAACGGACGATCGCACGGGAAGCCCTCCAGATGCAGTCAAGGTCTGATGCAATGGAAGAGTTCGAAGCTCTAGTCCGGGTGGGCTCTTTTATATAGTTGAATGCAGAACTTTATTATTGAATGCAGAACTCACGCCTACGTGTGCACGAGGCTTGACACGAGATCTGACGCAGGCCACTTGACCACCTGCTTTACTGGAAAATTTTATATGAGAAGTGGTATCATGATGAAACAGAACTGGTTGGCAGGCGGTCAGAGTTCTCTGACCGCAAAAAGTAAACAAAAGATAACTTTCACCGTGAAAAATGCTTAGAATTAATATTAAATGCATTAATTTCTTGGTCAAGTTCCTGCCTCAAGTTCCAGTTTAGCAAGCGCAGAAAGTCCCATAGCTAAGAATATCACTAATCTTGCATGTGACACTGCCAGATGTTCCGACAGCCCGTCACATGGGTGGGGGCCACCCTTATTCTTGCAACTGTGGCAAGTTACAAGAGAGGGCTAAGGTCGTATCTGGGTGAAGGGGACAGATCTCTGCTAACAGATCAGTGAGGCCTATGAGGTCTGTTCCATTAGAATTATTATAAATGAGAGCAAGAGTCACTTTCATTTGGGCCTACACTTTTGTATCTAGGAAGGTATGCTTGGGCCTATGTAAGATATGGTTTATCTAAGGAGCTGGGCTTGGCCTACATAGGATGTGCTATCAGGACAAGGGAAAGTGGACAATTTAAGACATTCTATCTGAGCCTGCCCGGTAGGGCCTATCTAGGAGTATCATGTTTGGTGGGTAGTGCAAAATCATTAATGGGTTTCTTGTTAGATGGTAGTACGGGACTTTCGGGACCCTCCATCAGAAATCAGAGTACCCTAGAGCTGCCCCTAGAATCAGCGCCTTTAGCAGTAATTTTATTGGGAGTTCCACCAATCACACAAGGCTCGAAAGAATCCACACTGGATCTTAGGCATAAGGTCACTCACTGGTGTGATACCAATGTTGTTAATGGTCAATATATGTCTCCTCATATTATCATGGCCAGAAGAGTGGGATGGGTGGGACATAGGGTAGGGAAAAATATTGAGGGGGACTGTGTCATAGTCAATGTGAGACACCCTGCCCAAGCCAAAGCACTCATTGAGTGTCAATTCAGGAGAAGTTCCAAAACATCCATCAATATTTTTATCCTCCAATTAATTTTTTTCCAAACCATCCCAGGCAGCTTGCTCTTAGGCCAGTTAAGTCTGCCGAGGGAAGCAATGGCAGATTTGTACTTCCCCTAGCTAATAGATTCTAACCCTTGTTAAGCCCACAGGGGTTAGATGGCAATGACTGACTATCACCAGCACAGGCAGAGTCGCAGGGCACAAGGTCCCTGGGCCCGACTGGAATTATTTTTACTTCACCTCCTAAGTCAGTTTCTGTTCCGCCTTCCAAGCCAGAATCTATCACCCCGGTCTCTCCTGTATGAAGATCCTGTCTTGGAATATTGCAGGTCTAAGACCTAAAAGAGATGATGTGTTATGGTAGAGGCATAGCTGCCAAGGTTTCAGGTTGCCTATGTGTGACATTTTCATAATTTCAGTGAAATTATGAGTGACATTCAATGACTATGAGTGACACTTTCTCACGAGCAAAATCGAGCAATGAAGACGAGGGAAACATCAGAAATTGCACCCATATGAGCAGTAGATTATGAATTTGTAACTCTAGCTTTGAAGGAACAGCATGCTTTTTCTCAGAGCAGGGTCTAAGGATTTTCTACCTCTGTTTCAATGTCTAGTGCATTCATGGTTAAGCATTACTCTGCTTGTTTGGACCAGAATAATTAGGGAGAATGGTACACTGCCTCACAGCTTATTTTGCCCCATTTATGCTGTGTTTCTTCTACTGTTCAACATTTTTGTTTTATATCTGCCTAACGGAACAACTTCGGATCTCAGTCGGACCGATCTCATTTTCTAATAACTATAGTAGCTGATTACAGCTCCTTTAGGCCTCTGTAACAGGAAGTGATGGTGTTAACTGGGAATATGTTCTAATCATTTAGGAGAATCTTCGTTATCGATTGCTTTGTTTAAACCAGAATCCCATTTTAGAAGAGACTGTAATAAATCAATGCAGGATCGACAATTTCAACTTCGAATGCCTCTTCATTTAGGCAAAATTTACAAGTGATGGGAAGCACTGCATTATAGCGCTAAATTTTAGTACTTAATCTCAAAAAGTGATCATAAATCAAACGTGGAATACTCACCACATTTGAAAAGGGCATGGCACGCAGTCTTCAAAGCCTTTAGGCCCTCGGCACCTCCTCTCTGTCTCACCGTTACTGGACACAGCCCCCAGGAAACACCGCCCCCACACACAAGCATGGGAAGGCAGCACGTGCCGAGGCAGACACTCCTTTCCCTTTAATTTAATTACGGCCACAGCAATTCTAGATGGCCTGGGCTGGCTGCAGCAGGCATTTGAAATTGAAAACATCCTGCCTGTGCCCACTGGAGCCTGTCAGTCCACACGAGGCACCCGCTGAACTTCTTCCTTTAGCAGCACTAAGACTGCCTGTCAGTAGTAAACGTCGTTGTGTGGGCAGGCCATAGGGCTGCACGCACGTGCCCACTACTACTGACCAATTAGTGCCGGGGAGGTAGCCAGGTCAGCGTGCGCTACGTTACGCAAACAAAACAGTCCAATCCGGGTGAACCAGCCCGGTCCCACCAAACATAACAGAGCTCGCATTGGCTGCTGTGTGCCACCTGCAACCTCACGAAATATTCGACTCTACAAAGCAAGAAAACAGGTAATACAGTCAGCTTTTTAGTTAGCTGATTTGCGTGACAATCTTTTTACATGCGGTTATGCGGTAATGTGACTTAAAATGCGTTAGGATAGCGCGAGATGTGTGACACTTGGCAGGGCTGCAGAGGACTCTCTTATGTTGCCATTTAATTGCTTTACAGGAAACATGGGATACTACAGAGAGCTTTTTTCTGGATGGCTTCACCTCGTTTTTTAAGCCTGCAACCCCTTCAACAGTGGGTAGAGCATTGGGGGGTCTTCTTCTACTGGTTTCACTTGAACTAGCATGTAAAACTAGAATTGTAGATTGTCTCTCACCCCACCTGTTAGCAGTAGAATTGCTGTTCAAGAATCGTTCCCCCTGCTAGTAGTTAATTTTTACAACTCCTTTACTAGAAGTTTTGAGATCGAACATTTAGTAGCTTTAGAGGGGTTTCTTGAACACTACGGGGAGAGGAAACACTCTTACCATGAGGTTATCATTTTAGGTGATTTTAATACTCCTCAATGCCATCTTAATTGTACTTCCTCAATGGGCCATGTGGATTTTTCACCAATGTCGACTCACTTTGAGCACTCGGAATCAGGCACTTATATAGAAGAGCTCCTTTCAGCTAACAATCTGTGCTGTCTTGAGCAAACGAGAGCGAATGCTCCTATTCCTACCTATACAGGTAGGGGTTGCTCTAGTATTATTGACTTTATAATGCTCTCTGCACCGTTAGTCTCTGCAGCCCACAAGCTGAGTGTCTCCTGGTGCAGCCATAGCGATCACAACCCCCTTATGCTTGAACTGGTCTAATCCTTTGCTCTACAAGGAGGGGAGGGCAGGAGTATTCCAAATTCTGTTATTAGCACCAAAGATCAAACGTGCAGGCTGAAGTGGGAGAAGGTGATACCGGAGACTTTCCTCAACAATTTGTATAGTGAGTGCGCAGCAGAGATCTTACTATGTTCAGATATTAGGGTGCAGGACAGTGCTGTCTTAGATGCTTTTGACAAGCTAACCAAGCAGATAGCTAATAGTCTAACTTTCACGAGCAGGATTAAAGGTGCCAAGGAAAAGAGGTGGTTTGATGGTACCTGCTCCAAGGCCCATAGCAATTTATTGTTGGCACTAAAACAAGTTCCGAGGAACGAGGGGGAGGTTAGGTCTTGTAGGAGTGCCTATAGATTTGCAACCCAATAGAGGAAGGAACAGGGTTGGGAGGTTTTTGGGCAGGCAAGTGTACTGTCAGATAGCACCAAGTTTTGGGCCGTGGTCAACAGCCCCCTTTTTTCTGATACAGCTAAATCTAGTACAGACTGTACCATAGCCGCAGACCGATGGGTTCAGCACTTTGAAGGAATGTACAGTGCCGACGATCTAGAAGGGCCTGACGTACAATGGGACCCCGGCTCAGCTAGTGCAATACTGCACTTTGGCATAGTTGAGGTACATAAAGCTATCCTGGCCACAGCTGGTGGGATAGCACCAGGCCCGGATGGGGTCCCCTCGGACCTGTATATGGCTGACCCTCTGGTATGGGCCAGGATATTGGCACAGGTTTTTAATGTGGCCTGCATGTGTGGCTTCCCCTCCTCTTGGGCTAAGGCTATTATTATACCGATTTTTAAAAAGGGTTCAAGGTACTATCCCGCATGTTAGCGACCGATATTCCTCTTAGACTCTGCCGCAAAAATTATGGGGAAAGTAATTTTTGACCGCCTAACCTCCTGGCTAGACAATTTTAATGTTATCTCTGACCTCCAGTATCTCTTCAGGTCAGGCAAAGGGACGCTAGATCAATGCATCAACCTGCATCTAGTGATAGGGAAATACACAATAGCAAAAAAAGGGTTCTCTACATATGGCCTTCATGGATTTAACATCGGCGTTTGACCGTGTAAATAGAACCAAACTGTGGTTGATTCTTCGGGATCTGGGGCTGGACGCAGACCTGGTGGCCTTTCTACATTCCGCCCATAATAATACCACTGCGGCAGTGAGATTTAATGAGGACGGTGGTGTGTCGGACTCCTGGGAAGTCAGGAGAGGGGACCAGCAGGGGTGCATTTTGGCTCCCCTGCTGTTTACGCTTTACATTAATAAGCTAGGGGACCATCTCTCAGCTAGCAGCAAAGATATTCCGAGAGCTGGTCCCTGCACTGTTGTATGCAGATGACGCAGTGCTGTTTTCCAGGACTGCTGTAGGCCTCCAAAAACTTTTAAATGTTTTTATTGATTTTATGGATTCATTTGATGTAGCCACTAACTTTTCAAAATCCCACACTATGACGATAGGTACTCATAAGGCTGCCAGGTGCAAGTTCTTTTGTAGGGGGGCAGAACTAACAAAAGTGTCAACTTTCCCCTACCTGGGGGTGCTGTTTGACGACCGAGGGACATGGGTAGCGCAAAGAACACATAAAAAGAACGTTCTGGCAAGAACAGTAGGGGTAACTATGGACTTTGCAAAAAGATTGGGGTCATTGCCCATACCTGCCCTGCTGAAGGTGTATAGATAAAAATGTGTCCCTATGGCCACGTATGGATGTGATGTGTGAGGATATAAAGATGTGAGGGGCATTCAGGGGGCAGAAAACAAATGAACACAGGCATCTTCCTTTCCCCCAGCACTCCAGCTTTTATCCTGCATGAGGAGCTTGGCATGGGGTAAATTTCTGACCTCATTGCTGTTGCGCCCCTACTGCGTTGGTTGAGACTTTGGTCTTGGCCATCCACTTCTTTAAACCAACTCGTCATAGCGGACTGTACTGCTCTTGAGGGGGCCCTACGTATTCCCTGGCTAAAGCACATTATGGAACAAACGAGGTGGTTAGGTTGGCCTGAATTGCATACCAACCCCAGGCCACTTGGCCCAGCAGCCATCAGGATCATTAAACATCTGTTTTTGGCTAAGCAGCAAGGGATAAGGGAGGGCAAGGAGTTAGCTAAGCCCATGGTGTGAAAGTATGTCACTCTGAGCATGAGTCCACAGGTGCAGCCTTATTTGTCACTGGTTACTAACGAGCACCATCGCTTTGTGTTAACCAGATTCAGACTGAATACACGAAGCTTTGTGCCCTAAAGCCATGTCCTTGTGACAATTTCTCTGAACAGGACACTTTACATTTTACTTTTTTCTACAAATTTTATGACCCCCAGCGTATAAAATATATTCTCCCGCTGCTTAGACCTGGCCAATTTGTTCAAGTAAGGCCTGCATTATCATACCTACAAATGCTTTCCTCCTCCATGGTTTGTTTTGGAGTTGCAAGTTTTTTCACAGGGGCATTAAGACTAAGGAAGAGAGTGTTTTTGCACTAGCTAGGCTGTAGTCGTCTAATGCTCTCTGGGAAACACATGTGTCATTTCTGTGCTTGATATGGTGTGACCATGCAGTCCTTTTACCAAAATAATGTTTTATCACTCTTGCACTTTATCTGTTGTACTCTACCTCTAGAGTGGTATTCGGCGTCTGTTTTTAATGATGAGTTTGAGGGCCAGATGTACGACCCGTTTTTGCATGCGCAAACGGGTTTGCGAACTTGTTTGCGCATGCAAAAACCTATTGGGCCATGTACATAGCCTATTTAGCGAGTCGCAATTTTTTTGCGACTCGCTATTTGGAAGGGGCGTTCCCTTCCAAATAGCGAGTCTCAAAACCATGTACAAATGTTTTGCGACCGCAATTGCGGTCGCAAAACACTCGCAATTACCACCTACTTCAAGTAGGTGGTAATGCATTCGCAAATGGGAAGGGGTCCCCAGGGGACCCCTTCCCCTTTGCAAATGCATGCAAAATTATTTTTAAGGGCAGGCAGTGGTCCCAGGGACCACTGCCTGCCCTTAAAAAATGAAACGAAAACGTTTCATTTTTTTTTTGTAAATGCATCCCGTTTTACTTTAAGGAAAATGGGCTGCATTTGGAAAAAATAAAAACTGCTTTATTTAAAAGCAGTCCCAGACATGGTGGTCTGCTGAGCCCAGCAGGCCACCATCCCTGGGAGGGCTGGCATTCCCAATGGGCTCGCAAATTGCGAGAGGCTCATTAATATTAATGAGCCTCGCAATTTGCGAACCCATTGGGAATCGCAAAGTGTTAAACAGACTGTTGTACATTTCATTTAGCGCCTTGTAATTTGCGACTCGCAATGTGTCGCAAATTGCGAGGCGCCAAATGAAATGAAGCTAAAAGATAAACAGGCAGTGGGGTACAAATTGCGCAATTTGACGCACTTGAGTAACTTAATCATTCACCACATTCATTAATGAGATTGCTCACAAGGGCATAGAACAATGACCACCCAGCATTGCTAAATGGATGTAGACAGATCCACACCCATATGACATACAAAAAACAAACTCAATGTCCTGAGCAAAACTCATATATTAACACAAAAAAATGTTAAGTCCACACAGTGTTCTTCTCCAGTGTTTTTCTTGTTGTTTAATTGTGTCCAATCTTTTCAAGTAAATGCTTCCGTTCTTATTTTCCTTTTCTTTTTCAACACACAAAAGCCACCGAGCCAACACGTGTTTCGTCTTATGCGGGCATTCACCCAAGACTTCCTCAGGGCTAAGGAAAGAGAAATTACAAATACCTATTACTCTTCAATTAAGATAGTTTAACTAACTTAGGCACCACTATCACCCAAAATCGTGGAGAAATGGATAAGAGAAAAAATAAGTGAAATTCAAAAACCATCTCAGAGTGAGAACATATGAATAAATCAAAAAACATGCAGTATCGTGACCACAACACCTTCCACTGCAAACTCAAAAAAGAGAGAAAAATATAAAAAAACACCAAAGAGAGTAAAATAAAATAAAAAAAGAGCAATCCAAAAGTTATGTCACCCTTGTCAAGATGTGGGGCAAAAGGAGCAGAGATAAAATAGAATAATCAGAGCGTAATACTCAATTGACTCACCACACACAACAAACTAATAAAGGGATCAAACTTGTGATGTCTGTTATTCAATAACTATGAAATCATCATAAAAATCAGAGAATACCCTATAAACAAACAGGCATAAACACGATAATCAATGACCTTCAATACCTGTTACACAGCCCCCCTATCTTACCATAGGAAATTAGAATAACTCACCAACTGGTTAGCAGATCGTGCAGCCAAAAGGCACCAAATTATTTCCATAAAACTTGTTTTCTTGTCGAGTGTAAAAAGATCCAGTTGCACACCCAGAAAGGATAAAGCAATAATCATTTCAGTATTAGGGAAACCCTAGTATGTACAAAATTTCATTCAAATACAAAGACAAAGTTAAAACCGGACCACCTATCCTGAGGTTATGTGGCCGTCTCACTCAGATAACGTCACAACGTCACCCCAACTCTTATTGAGTATATTCATTGAAGTGCGTAGAAGTTCGAGAGTGCAAGTGTTATATAACATCTAAAATTAACTTCACTACAATTGTACCAAGTTGTTAAAAAGAAAAAAGTATGGCAATGCTACCCTAAGGAGCACCATTGCGAAAAATGATAAATGTAAAGTATCCAATATAAAATATCCCACTAGACATCTCACGTTATCGAAAAACAAAAGAATAACAGTCCTAATCCTGAAATGCCACGTTAAAGACCCACTATAACGTAAGTATTAACATGCCTTGGCATCAAAAAATACATTCGAAAGAGCATTGGTCATACCACGCCTGATGCTAGTACTGCTTAATGAGTTGCGAAGCAAGTAGCAACAACTCGTTTATCTTCCCAAATAACACTCTTGCAACTTGCGTGACCGTATCTGAGCGGCACTTTCTGAAAAGAGTCAGAATCGGATAAAGCGAATATTATCACTCGCCCCATGCATTCACAAAAGTAAAACGATATGGAGTTGCCTTTATATTACGAGCTAACAAAATCTAAAATATATATTAGAGTCTTGGCACCTAGTTACGGTCGATGGAGAGACCCTTACCTGCATGAAAAAAACGGACTGAGATGAGGAGAGTACTCCGTATCTCGGGAACGGCGTCTAGCACCCGCACCATCTTGCGGGAAGTATTTATGAATCACTAAGAGTTAAGCAAGTGACGACGGACTTCTCATAGCTAGTCTAACTAATATGCAAAAACAAACGCCATTTTAGAGTGGTGTCGTTCGAAGAAGTTAAAGTTATAGTCACTAGGGATTCCTTCTATCAGTATGCAGCGAGACAACCGCGACTTGTAAAATTAAAACAAGTCTCAAAATAAATTTATAACACCAGACCAAAGACGAGCAGTTTTTACTCCTGAAACCACAACTGCCAGCGCCAATATAGGGTAGACCATCATTATTACAGTATATAGTAAATTTCACTTATGATATAAATTCAATCGTCATCAGTAAATAAATCTCCTTTCTTATTGGCTCCCAGTTAGTCTAACTTAGACAATTGCCGAAGTGCAACCCCAAAGTAAAAAAGGGTGAGTACAAAAAAGTGATAACAAACATAACCCCAAATAAAGTCAGAAGAAAAAAGGGAAAAAGAATAAAGTATCACATGCTGATTCTCTGTTTAGACAAAGGTACTAAAATACAATTTCAATTGTAAGTTAATTGTGACAGAACAAGACCTGTCCAACAAGGTATCATTATAGCCACACTTAGTACAAAAATATCATACAATATCGAAAGGAGAGACGGGAAAAATGGGGTAAATTTTGATATAAAAGTCCACGATTTCTACACAATTCTAACAATTGTCTCTTACACCCCCTAAAATTATAGACTTAGGGAGCTATGACATAACAATCATCATTACAGACTCAATAAGCATCAGGTACAGTACATATCATTGGCACCCCTATTTGTGTATTACCACATAGGTCAAATCTCAACATTAGTTTGTGACCTATATACATAACATGCCCTAGTATCACAATTAACACTTAAAGACCAACAAGTTCTACATGTATCAATCCTAAGATTAATTGATAAAATTAATTAAATACATAGTCAGATGAATTCAGGTTCCCAGAAAATACTGTAATTCTGAATCAATGTTTATGCCCAACTCAACTGCATGCAATTTCAAAATCCAGCGTGCTTCACACTGGCGAACCTTGAGCTCTCGGTTACCTCCCCTAATGTCACTCGGGATAGACTCAATCCCATGAAAGCTAAAGGAAAGTTTCGGGCTCTCCGTTTGACATTCTAGTGCATGTGTCACAATGGGATATCTCGGATCTAAATTTCTTAATGCCCTAAAATGTTCAGACATACGATCCTTCAAACATCGAATAGTACTGCCTATGTATATTTTGGTGCATCTGCACACAATAGCATATACTACAAACTTAGTTGAACAATCAATATGCTGTTTTATAAGGAATTTATTAGATCCGTTGTATTGGAAATCTCGTATATTGTGCATCGCAAATTTGCACATGCTGCAATTGCCACATTTATATGATCCCATATTTAATGTGTGCAGCCATGTGTTCTCTACTCTTTTACGTTTCGGACAGCTAGGGCTAACTATGTTACGTAAGGTTCTCCCTCTGCGATAAACAATGCCTGGATGTTTACTGATATGTGAACATAGGTTGGGATCCGATGTTAACAGATGCCAGTGTTTTTTAATGATGTTAAAAATCTTGTGTGACCAAGGGTGGTAACTAGTGATTAATTTCAAAGTGGGCGCTGTCATAGATTTCTTGCCAACGGTAGTACTCGTTTTCAAAGTGTCCACTCTTGGTAATTTAGCAGCTCTAATTTTAGCCTTATTCACCACGTTCTTGTCATATCCTCTAGCGAGGAATCTAACTTCCATGTCTTCGGAACATTTGAAAAAATCTTCATCATTACTACAATTTCTGCGAGCCCTATAAAATTCCCCATAGGGAATAGCATTAACCTGTGTCCTGGGATGCGCGCTTGTAGAATGTAATATTGAATTGCAGGATGTGCTTTTTCTAAACAGTTTGCATTTAATTTTATCCACGTCAACTATTAGTTCCACATCCAAGAATACAATGCTTTCCTTACTATGGGACATGGTGAAGGATACATTATAGACATTGTTATTCAAATATTCAAAGAATTCATATAGATTTTTTCGCTTCCTGTCCAGATTAATAAGCAATCATCTATATATCTACCGTAGTAGACTATATATTCTTGCCATTTAGAACCCGATAGGCCCCAGATGTGCGGCGCCTCAAACCGACCCATAAATAGGCAGGCAAAAGACGGCGCAAATCTGGAACCCATCGCGGTTCCGCAGAGTTGTTGGTACCAGTGTTCTTTAAAAAGAAACACATTGTGTTCTAGAATCATGCGCGACATGGTGATGAGTATCTCAGAATGTTCTAGAAGCTCCACTGGTCTTTTAAAAAGGTAGTATTCAAGAGCTGAAAGGCCCTGATCATGTCTGATGTTAGTATATAATGACACTACGTCTAGTGTCACTAGAGTCATAGAGTCATCCCAATTAAAATCCATAAGTGTGTTAAGGATATATTTAGTGTCTGTAATGGTGGAAGGTAAATTAACCACATAGGGTTGCAAGAAGGTGTCCACAAATTCCGAGATCCTCTCGGTGGGACCCCCTAGTCCTGAAACTATTGGTCTCCCCGGAGGTCGAGTGGCGTGCTTGTGAATTTTAGGGAGTGTATACAAGCAGGGAAATCGGGGTTTATCAATTAAAAGATATCCAAATTCATCATCATTAATTAAGCCTTTCTCGTTCCACTTCTTAAGTTCTGTATTAATCATATTTTTGATCTTAAAAATCAGATTACTTGTTAATTTCTTGTAACAGTTAGTATTAGAAATTTGTTCCATGATTTCACCCTCATACATAGTACTGTCCATTACAACAATGTTACCGCCCTTGTCGGCTTCACGGATGGTAATTTCAGCATTGTCCCTCAGTTGTTTCAGTGCCTTCTGTTCTCCAGAAGTAAGATTGTTTGTGTATAACCTGGCCCTGTTATTATTCATGGTTTTTTCACATCTGTCCAGATCATTATTCACCATTTTATAAAAGACTTCAATATTGTTGCCACTAGTCAATTGTGGCATCCACCGGGACTTAGGTTTCAAACCACTGTCAATGCTAAAATCAGTACTACATTCCAAATCCGTTAGTACATGTTGCATTAAAACTGGATCATGTTCACTCTCAGTAATAGATAAAAGTAAAACAGTATCACGTATATCCTGTATTGATTCATCACCCATAACAATATTACTTGCAGTTTGTTTATTAGGAACAGGATTAGTCGAAAAATACTTTTTCAATTTCAAATTACGTGCAAATTTGTACAGGTCAATCTTTACATCCGACATATCACACTTGGACGTGGGACAATAATTCATTCCCTTCCCACTGGAGAAGAACACTGTGTGGCCTTAAAAAATGTTTGCGTTAATATATGAGTTTTGCCAAATGAAATGGTCGTACATCTGGCCCTTAGTCTTTTTGTTTGTATATTTAGCCTTAGTTATATTTATCTGGGCCAACTCGGCCTTTTAACTGTACATGTGGAATTTTTTAAAGCTATTGTATTCCTAAAACGTTTTATATGCTTGCTTTTATGGCTTTCTAATGGCCGAATAAAGTATCTTTGACTTGACTTGAACTATGCAGATATTTCAGAATATATCAGAATTAGAAAAGAACAAATTAAGCAAATTTATGGTAATTCTGAAGTGTGGTGGAAACAAATATATTAATACGATCAAAGCAAATCAATTGACTAGTTGATGACATTTTCACACATTATTGTTTGTGTGCTGTATACTTTTATCAGTAAAACTGTATGTCTGTGCAAATGTAACGGTTATTTCAACTGAAGATGTGTTGTCTTTAATGGCAGTGCACTACCACACCATGCATACTCCACTTTACCCCACTCCACTCTACTCTGCATCACTCCACGCCACTGCACTCTAATCTGCACCACTCACACTACACCACTCCACTCTACGCCACTCCACATTGCATCACTGCACTCTACTCTGCACCATTCCACTCTCCGCCACTTCAGTCTACGCCTCTCCAATCTGCATCAATCTACACGAATGCACTCTACCCCACTCTACTCTAGTAGGCACCACTGCATTCTTCGCCATTGCACTCTACACTACTCCACACCACTCCACCCTATGACACTCTACTCTGCAACCCTGCGCTCTATGCCAATCCACTCTACGCCACTCTAATCTACTCTGCACTCTACACCACTCTGCTCTATGCAACTGTACTCTACTGTGCATCACTCCATTCTACTCTGAAACAATCTACTCTACGCCACTCTACTCGGCACCACTGCACTCATTGCCCCTCCATTCTGTGCCACTCCACTCTGCATCACTCCACTCTACTCTGCGCCAATGCAGTTTACTCTGTACCCTGCACTCTATGCCAATGCACTCTACACCACTTTACTAAAAACCAGTGCACTCTACGCCAATCTACTCAGCACCACTGCACTCTACGTCACTATACTCTACAACACTTAATGCCACTGCACTATACACCACTGCACTCTATGCCATTGTACTCAACGTCACTGCACTCTCATGCCACTCTGTTCTACTCTGCACCACTGTACTCTATGCCACTGCTCTCTATGCCACTTCACTCTGCACCACTATACACCTCTGCACTCCACGCCAATGCACTTGACGCCACTCTACTATACACCACTGCACGCTATGACAGTCTATGCTGCAACACTGCACTCTCTGCCACTGAACTCTACGTTCATCTATTCTATGCTGCTGCGCTCTTCTCCAATGCACTCAATGCCATTGCACTCTACACCACTTTACTCAAAACCAATACATTCTACGCCATTGCACTCTACGCCAATCCACTCTGCACCACTGCACTGTACACCACTACACTCTACCCTGCAGCACTCTACTCTATGCCACTGAACTGTAAGCCACTCTACTCTACACCATTGCACTCTGTAACTTTATTCTGCACCACTCTATGCCACTACACTCTACCAATGCCCTCTCCACCACTCTACTCGACACCACTGCACTCTACAACACTCTACTCTGCAACACTGCACTCTCCACCACTGAACTCTACGCCACTCTGCACTGCACTCTATGCCATTGCATTCTATGCCACTCAACTGCACTCTACATCAATTCATGTTATGCCAATGTACTCTTCGCCAATGCACTCTACCCCACTACATTCGACGCCACTCTAATCTACTCTGCACCACTGCAGTCTGACACTACACTCTACGCCACTTCACTCGATGCCAGTGCACTCTACCCCACTCTACTATGCACCACTGCACTCTTCGCCCCTGCACTCTACGCCACTCCAGTCTAGGCCACTCCACTCTACTCTGCACCGCTCCACTCTATGCCACTCTACTCTGCAACACTGCACTCTATGCCATTGCACTCTACACCAATGCACTCCATGACACTGCACTCTACCTGCACCACTGCACTCTACCCTGCGCCACTCCACGCCACTGTACTCTACTCCACTCTGTGCCAGTCCGCTCTACCCCACTGCACTCTAACCACTCTACTCTGCACCACTCTACTCTACGCCACTGTACTCTACCGTGCACCACTCCAATCTACTCTGAAACAATATACTCTTCGCCACTGCACTCAGCACCACTCCACTCAGTATCCCTCCATTCTGCGCCACTACACTCTACTCTGCACCAATGCACTCTACTCTGCACCACTGCACTCTACACCAATGCACTCTACACCACTTTACTAAAAACTAGTGCACTCTATGCCAATCTACTCTGCACCACTGCACTTTATGCCACTATACTCCACTCTGCAACACTTAACGCTACTGCACTATACACCACTGCACTCTATGCCATTGTACTCTATGTCACTGCACTCTACGCCACTCAATTCTTCTCTGCACCACTGTACTCTACGCCACTCTACTCTACAGCACTCTTCGCCTATGCACTCCCCACTAAGGCACTTGATGCCACTCTACTATACACCACTGCACGCTACGACAGTCTACCCTGCAACACTGCACTCTCTGCCACTGAACTCTACACCAGTCTATTCTATGCTGCTGCACTCTACGCCACTGCACTCAATGCCATTGTACTCTACATCACTTTACTAAAAACCAATACACTCTACGCCAATGCACTCAATGCCAATCTACTCTGCACAACTGCACTGTACACCACTATACTCTACTCTGTAACAATCTACTATA
Organism: Calotriton arnoldi; assembly: GCA_963921515.1. Lineage (NCBI taxonomy): Eukaryota > Metazoa > Chordata > Amphibia > Caudata > Salamandridae > Calotriton > Calotriton arnoldi. The sequence continues at coordinate 176,082 of CAWUFW010001256.1, forward strand.
TGCCACTGCACTCTAAGCCACTCTACTCTACACCAATACACTCCACGCCACTACACTCTATGCCACTACATTCAATGTCACTCTAATACACTGTGCACCACTGCAGTCTGACACTCCACTCTTCGCCACTTCACTCTATGCCTCTCTACTCTACACCACTCTGCTCTATGCTAGTGCTCTCTATCCAACTCTACTATGCACCGCTGCACTCTTCGCCACTGCACTCCATGCCACTTCAGTCTAGGCCACTCCATTGTACTCTGCTTCGCTCCACTCTACGCCACTCCACTCTATGCCACTCTCCTCTGCAACACTGCACTCTATGCCACTGCACTCTACTCCAATGCACTCTACACCACTACTCTATGCCACTGCATTCTACTCTGCACCCCTCCACTATACCCTGCACCACCCCACTCTTCACCACTGCACTCTACACCCCTCTACTCCACTCTGTGCCAGTCCGCTCTACGCCACTGCACTCTATTCCACTCCACTCTGCACCACTCTACTCTACGCCACTGTGCTCTACTCCACTACTCTATGCCATTGCACTCTACCCTGCACCACTCCATTCTACGCCACTTCACTCCACTCTGAAACAATCTACTCTATGCCACTGCACTCTATGCCACTCTACTCCACTCTGTACACTCCACTCTATCAATCAGGATTTGTATAGCGTGGCTAATCACCCGAGAGGGTATCCAGGGACTGGGAGTGTTGCTGCAGGGGGCTCAGTTGAACATCCAGGTCTTCAGTCTTTTTCTGAATTCCAGCAGAGAGTGTGAGGTCTGTTGGCCCAACATTGCACTCTATGCTGCACCACTCTACGCCACTCTACTCTACTATGAACCACTCTACGGCACTGCTCTCTATGCCACTTTACTCTTAACCACTGCACTCTACACCAATGCACTCAGCACCACTTTACTCAAATCCAATGCACTCTACGCCAGTTACTCTGTACGACTACACTCTATGCCACTATACTCTACTCTACCACACTCTACGCTACTGCACTCTACGCCACTGCACGCTATACCATTGTGCTCTATATCACTGCACTCTACGCCACTCTATTCTACTTTGCACCGCTGTACTCTAGGCCACTGCTCTCTGCAACACTCTACTCTGCACCACTATACTCTAAGCCACTGCTCTCTACGCCACTCTACTCTGCAAGACTGCACTCTATGCCACTGCACACTACCCCACTCTACACCATTGCACTCTACGTCAATGCACTCTACCCCACTCTATTCTACTTTGCACCACTGCACTCTATGCCACTGCCCTCTGCACCACTCTACCCTACACAATGCACTTTAAGCCACTGCACTCTTCTGCATTCTATGCCACTAAACTCTACACCACTACACTCTGCATCCCTCCACGCCACTCTAATCTATTCTGCACTACTGCACTCCACACCACTGCAAGCTACACCATTCTACTCTAGACCACTGAACTCTACGCCACTCTACTCTACACCTCTGCACTCTATCCTGCACCACTCCACTCTACCCTGCACCCCTCCACTCTACGCCACTTCATTCAACTCTAAAGCAATCTAATCTATGCCACTGCACTCTTTCCCACTGCAGTCTACTCTGCACCACTCTACTCTATGCCACAGCACTCTATGCCACTCTACTCTATGTCACTGCTCTCTACGCCAATGCACTCTACACCATTTTACTCAAAACCAATGCACTGTACGCCACTGAACTCTATGCCAATCTACTCAGCGCCACTTTACTTTATGTCACTTCACTTTAGGCCACTCTACTACACTCCACTCCACGATACTCCACTCTGTGACGCTCTACTCCATTAAATTCTACTCCAATCTATGACAATCTACTCCACTCTATGCCACTCCACTCTACAACACTCTATTCCAATCTACAACACTACTCCACTCTACGAAGCTCTATGCAACTCCCTCTATGCCACTCCATGACACTTTACTCCACTTTATTCTATGACCCACTACTCTACTAAACGCCACTATGCCACTCCACTCTACTCTACACCACTCGACTCTAAAACACTCTACTCCACTCCATGCCATTTCACTCACCTGCACTACTCCACTCTATGCCACTCCACTCTCCGAGAATCTGCTTCGCTCTACACCACTCTACTCTACAACACTCTACTCCACTCTACCCAACACCTTTAAGGCCACTCTGCTCTACACCACTCCACAACACTCTTTGCCACTCCACTCAGACACTCTACTCCACTCTAACACTCTACTCCACTCAACTCTACTCCACCTACGCCCTTCCACTCTATGACACTCTACTCCCTCCATGACACTACACAAAACTCTACACCACTCCATGGCACTCCCCTCTACTGCACTCCACCCTACTCTACACCACACCACTCCACTAATCCCCACTTTACGACACTCCACTCCACGCCACTCTCCTTTACCCCACTAACTTTTAGCCATGATAAACAGCAGCCACGCTGGATAAAACATATTGGCAAAACCAGTATCTCTTGCATAGGTGAGACCTATTGGCTTTGCCAATGCTTGTTACATTAATGTCAGCAGTACAGGCGACACACTGTTAATGGAGAAATTTGGTAAATAGTTGTTGACATGTGGCAGTGTGTTGAAGTTTATGGGTCCATACATTTTTTTTTTTGCTGATTTATATTGCGCAAACTCGACCCGAAGGTATTGGAGTGGTTTACATGAGCACCAGTTACATTACACAAGGATACATTCATGACCAGTTCATTCAGTCCATGCTTTTCTTTGCATTCTGGGACTTTTAGTCCTAATTTTAGAATATGAGCAACAAACAGCCGCGGTCCGTGCAGGTAACAGCGGTGGGGGGGGATTTCGAGGGACGATGGCGAGGGAAAATTAATTATTTATTTAATTTTCCTTCTGCATCCTCCTTCGAAATCCCCCCTTACCCGGCCCCACCGCCTCACCGTTGTTACCTGCACGGACCGCGGCTGGCAACAAACCAACAAATCTCAGAAGTGCAAAGAAAAATGCTGAACTGGAAGAGCTACCTCAGCCCCGCTAAGTTTCCTATGTCCATGGCATTATCTGCTACTCCAGTCCAGGTTTTTTCTCTGAATTCTGAAACGTGTTCTTGTTTATTTCATTCTAAAACAGAGAATGAAAATCTCCGCTGAAAGACGGTGAAATGTACCTGTTCGACAACTTGTATTAGAGCGAGTAGCATTTTAACAGCACACAAATAAAACAATGGAAACAAACCTTTAGCTTCTCGTTATGACGCACACAGGTGTTCGTCAGGGGTAGAAAGAGTTATATAAATAAAAGATAAGAAATTAAATTGCATTTGTAGCCTCCACCTGTTGTTGTGGAATCGAGACATCGTCTGGGCCTATTTTTATAGGTGGTGATTCGTGCTTTGCATCTGACAGTCGGGCGAGCGCATCGCCTTATCCGCTTGTTGTGTGGACGGGGCTTGTTTCAAACCTCTTTCTACGGCCGATGTGGCTTGTATGTCAGCTAGGCCTGCTGCTGACGCTGTGATCCCGGTCGCTGCCTCTCTTCCCCATCGTTGTGTGGGCGCGGCTTGTTTCCTGCCTCTTCCCGCGGCCGGTGGCGCTCGCTCCGCAGGGCTGGCTTGACAGAGAGAGCCCCGGCGCAGGCTCCTTTCCCTCCGCCTGCCGCGGTGCCCCGCTCCCGGCTCGGCATGGCCAAGAACACGCTGTCCTCGCGCTTCCGCAAGCTGGACATTGACCAGTTCGACGAGAACAAGTTTGTGGAGGAGCCGCAGGAAGAGGCATCGGAGCAGCACCACCAGCAGCCGGGCCCGGACGAGGGGGCGGTGGAGAGCCTGCTGAGGGGATATCCTTCACTGACTGAGGGGGGCATGGAGGGAGTGAGCAAGGGGGCGAGGGCTGCTGCGAGTTACCTTCAGTGCCTGGGGAGCTGACCGGGTGGCACCGAGGGTGGGGGACACAGGTGCGATCCTTCACTACCCAAGGTGGGCACTGGGAGTGAGGTGCCCTCTGGGAGGGGCGGAGTGTGGAGGGGGCTACTCGGGGTAGAACGGTGTTCGTTGGGAGAACTGCTGTCGGGCTGTTATTAACTGGCTATGGGAGGGGACATGAGGGGATGCAGCGAAAGACAATGTTCCCAGGGCATCTTGGGGGTGGAGATGTGCCTCACAGATGGTCTGTGGGCAGTAGGGTGCTGCCGTGGGTTTAATTATCTTCCACGGGGAGCATGAGCACTGAGAGAGGCTGTGTTCTTTGGGGGTTGCCAGCTAAGGGGTTATAAGGGGAAGCGCCATGAGGGGAGGGGTGGGGTGGCAGGAGTGGGGTCATCAGTGTTTTTAATTGACTACAGAAGTGCTGGCACTTACTATCCAGAGCACCTCTTTGCTCCTGAGAAGTGCCGATGCTCTACCACTAAATGTATTGCAGCAGTGTTGAGAAGTGTCAGTACTCTCCCATTAAATGTATTGCAGCAGTGCTGAGAAGTGCAGGTATGCTCCCATTAAATGAATTACAGCAGTGTTGAGAAGTGTCGGTACTCTCCAATTAAATGTATTGCAGCAGTGTTGAGAAGTGTCGGTACTCTCCAATTAAATGTATTGCAGCAGTGTTGAGAAGTGTCGGTACTCTCCAATTAAATGTATTGCAGCAGTGTTGAGAAGTGTCGGTACTCTCCCATTAAATGTATTGCAGCAGTGCTGAGAAGTGCAGCTGCTCTACTTTTCAAAGTAAAGAAGTGCAGGTACTCCGTACCAGACAGGACTTGCCCATTGGAAGCACTGTGAATCATTGACAAGATCATGATGGTGTGCTTATAAGGAAACCTATTAGTATGAAAGGCACTGAATAGAGTATGGTGCATTTGTGAGGGGCTCTATCTTCACTAATGGATGTGGCTTTACTGAGAGAGGCATGGGAGCCTGCTGAGAGGACATCACTCACTGAGTGTAGGGGGTGCTTGGTGATGGTGGATAGGGAGGCCCGCTGAGGGCAATATCTTTAATTCAACAGGGAACCACAGACATAGAGGGTTAAAGGGAGTCTGGTGAGGGGATATATCATTTAGTGACCAAGGGCCCAAGTTGAGGGAATATTCTTTACCTTAATGTCGGGGTACACTGAAAGGGATTTGGCTGGAGTGTCCTGAGAGAATATACTTTTGGTGGCCGGGCCTCTGAGTTGTTGGATGGTATTTGGGGGATTAGGGCTGTGGGAAGGGAACCACTGAGGAGGAACATTGCACGTCCCATGAGGAGATATCCATCGTTGACACAGGGCGGTGGACGAATTTGTTGTAAATGAGGCTGCGGAGGGTGTATATTTCACTGATGATGGCACAGAGTGAAAAGGCTGGTAAGGGGAGAACCTTCGTCGACCGTGTAGCTTTATTAATATGAGCTGTATCTGCGTGGAAATTAAATTTGTAGAACATGCTAAGGTTACTTAGCTTTATGAGCAGGACTGGGCATACCCTGCTAAGGGGATGTCCTTTGTTGATGTGTGATAACTGCTACTGGGCTGAAGGAGAAAGGGTATTTGTAGGGCCTTTAAGGGATTTTCTGACATGACATTACTTTAAAAGAATGGGGTGGGTGGACTTTGAAGATGGCAATGGAGATGAAAAGTGTCATGTTAACTGTCTTTTATAGCGTGTTAACACTTTGAAGGGTTTCTTGGTGCTAGTGGATGGCCTACCAGTGTCTGATGACTTAGTGGACCAGTGCATCCACTCCAGGAATCTTTTGTTTTACATCACGGTCACAGGTTCGAATCCGGGTGAGTCAACTCAGCCCTTCATTGTTGAGATCTTGATTAAAAAAAAGTACAGTTGAGCTGGAGAAGCAGACACTGTACAAATCCAGGTTTGTTTTTATATCTTTCAGTTTCTCGGGATGTGGGCATAAAAGCAAAGGTCGAGACTAGTATGGGTAAGGGAAGCTGGTTTAGAGACTCCTGAGGTTCTTTCCTATCCCTGTTGGTGAATGGCTGGCGGACACAGAAGGGAAGGGGTGGGAATGGAGAGAGCGCTCATAGGTTATTCTCCACTGACCATGGCAAGAATTAGCGTGGCAGTGGAAAGCTTTTTTAGGCGGTATGTGTTATGCTTTTCTGAAAATGGGTTGGAGAATATCTACGGACTCAGTTTTACTGGCCACAAATCTCCATGGAATTTACAATTCCATGTGGTTTAATGTATACATTTACCCTATACTATGAGCAGGTGGTAGCTGTGTGCAAGAAAACCGGTGTAGAGTGAGTTGAGCGTGGCAGAGGGAAGAGGAGATTTTTGCCAGGCACAGGAGAGCATTTTAGGCTCCGTCCTCCCCTTGGTTGGGTGGGGACCATGGCTCGGCTGCACTGCAGTCCATCTCTAAGGCAATTTTACTGACTGGATTTTCCAACTGGCAAAATCTGGTCTGGTGCTCCCAGAGAATCCAGGTGTGGAAACTCTAGGCCACTTTTAATTTATTGTAATCCCAGCCTGGGAGTCCTCGACTCGTGGTCTGGCCTTGGGTATATGAGCAGTGACTATTGTTGCCGTGCATTGTGTAAAATTGAGACTGCCAATCAAAAACTTTTGAATGCTAGCACTATCTTCTGTGGGCCTGCATTTTACGTTCACAAAGTGCAGAGCAGAAAAGTAAAGCAAACTTGTACTGTGTATGCAGGGTGGTCATTAACAGCTGTTAATGCTATGAGCAGAGAGCAATACAACTTGAACTAAGCCTTTCTAGCTAAGTGAAAGTGGAGAGCACGGTGATGATGCAGACTGCGACAGTGGGCATGTCTGCCTGCAGGAGATGCCAATGTAAATGGATGCGATTAGTCCTCACTCTGCTGGGCATTAACGGCTCTTTACTCCCGCACTCCTCAGTTTAGGCACATAATTGCAGGATACACAGCTAAATGCTGTTTACACCCACAGGAGGGTAATAACGCTTAGGGGCCGATTCCGATCTCGGTCGGAGGCGCACCCAATACCATTCGGTCGGGAAAAAGCCATGCGAAAGCCTGTTTCCCGACCGAACCGTACGCGGGTCCGGCCGAGCGAGTACGATGCGAGCTCGCCGACCGACTCGTCCGGGCGACCCGACCGCTCCGACCGACTCGTACCCGGATCGTACCGCTCCGACCGACTCGGTCGGACCCCGATTCGCACCGCGCAATGGAGACGTTTTCCGGCCGGGTAAGTACGATGCGCACCTCGACCGCTCCGACCGACTCGCGCCGTCCGACTCGAACTCGCTGTCGGAGCCGTCACTTTGGGGGTCCGTGTCGGACCCCTGCTCGCACGCGTACCCGTGCGAGGCGCACACAGGGGGGACCCATGGGTCCACCCTACCTGTGCGTGTGCACGCCGCGAAGCGCTCGCGGCGTACTCGCTGTAGGGGCGCCCTTGTCCGCCTCGCACCCATTGAGGCAATGGGAGCCCGCGTACGCGTTGTACGACCGGCTCCCATTGAGTTCAATGGGAGTCCGACCGACTCGTGTCCGATAACATACGGACGCATCGGACTCGTTCGGTCGGACTGCACGGGTCCGATTCGGTCGGAAATCTCTCGGGTCCGGCTCGGTCGGAGAAATTTCCGGCCCGAATCGGAATCGACCCTTAATCTTTTGCAAACACTTGAGTCCTGCAAATCATGAAAAGGTCAATCCTTCTATTCTAAATAGTTTTCTAAACTCGGTGTAGCGACATTAGGCTTGCCAAAAGCTAATGAAAACGTGCCTATAATAAATACATGGAGCTTGGGAATCCGTCGCCAACCGTGATGGTGTCTGAAAAGTTGTGTGGTTTTAGATTGATTTTTCCATTGTAGCATGAGGTCAGAATTTAAAAGTTTTGTCACCATACTGTTGGAGTAGAGTGGAGAAAGTATATGTGCTATGAAGCGCACTGACATCAGTTCCATCTCCTCGACATGCTTGAAATAATTGTCTGTTGTAGCACCTTCTACGTGCCTCCGTGTCAGCGTCTCATCTCAAGTTTCATATGACTTGTTCAGTGCATTGGTATAAGATTGATGTATCAGAAATAAGACATCGTAGCAGGGATCTCAAGCTGTCCATTTATATCTGTGGCAGGGACCCAAGCTGCACCATTGCATGTGTACTAGGGATCTAAAGCTATTATTCTGCTGCCATAGCAGTGAGCTCAATCTGTTCCACGTTGTAATTGGATCCCTTAGATCTATTATTTTTTTTTGTTTGCATTCTGCTGCTGTAGCCGTAGATTTGTAACGGAGATGGAAAATGGCAGAATCAGAGTAATGATGCAACAACAAATACACTTTCACTTTAAAAAAATGAAAAGATTTACCAAGCTTCACATATACCGACCTCACCTGTTCAGTCTTCTGAACTTCACCAAACATGTGTAGTAGCAGCAGTAGCAGCAGTCAGTGCAAACTTTTCCTACACACACACGAGAAGCTATGTAGTTAGCAGCAGTGTGACCTCCATACCAAAATAGGTGAAGCACAGGCGACATCAGTGAAAGCTTTCCTTACTATCCTGCATGTAAAGCTGAAAAGTGGTGAAGGAATCCTGAATGGGTGGTTCCACTGTAGATAGACCGGCCGAAAAAGGGTGTACTGAACAGTGATCGAAAAAAATTTTTTTAAACGTTTTATTTTAGTCCAGTTTTTGTGGATGCGGAGCTTGTGATAGAATGCTTATAGTGATGTCACTTATTCATGTGTTCAAAGCTGGTGATGTAGTAAGAGAGCTTTAAGTTCTTCACTATGCGTAATCAACGGCTTGGATTGGAAGATATCTAATCGGATCATCTTTTCTTGTGCTGTTGTCTCAAAATTCCCCCGCCCGCCTATTTTTGATCTAAAATGCTTTCTCCCATGAAACAGTAGGCTAGGAAACACTTACCATTCTTTCCACTTAATGGTGTTGGGAACTTGCATGTTAAATATTTTGCACCAGATGCTATCTTACTTGCATTCCTCATTCACAAGTCCCAAACAGATAAACTTGGTGTAGATGGCTTGAATGGCAGCTCCTTTTTAGGTCTGGTTTGAAGATCGCATTAGCTGTCCTACCCTCATGTAATAAATCTAATGAATAAAAGATATAAACCCACATACATACACAGACTTTTGATCAGCTCTCCTCATTCATTGGTCTAATCAAGTGTCATTCACATTTTGCTTCTGTCCACCACAGCATACAGCATGGAGCAATGGGTCAGTCTCCACTTTAGCCATTGACCACCTGAAAATAAGAGAATTTCAGTGCCAGGGAAGTGGAACTATTCTTTACTTTGTCAATTTTTTCTTGGTCATCTTTTTGTGATTAAACTGTGATCAGGTTTCTTTGCCCCAAAAAGAATCATATTTTCATATGATGCACATTAAAACTAAAACAATTTCTATACCTGTTCTAAGTAGACCTGCCTGCAGTGAAACACGTGTGCCTTTCTATTAAAATTATATTTGATTAAAAAAATAAAAATAAAATTAAGCATTTGGCGGCCACGTTTAGGTAGCAGCATGTTCTTCTTTTTTTTTTTTTTTTTTCTTCTTCTTTTTAACAGCAAAAACTTGTAACTATTGCACTGGCTTGCCAAGGCCATCCATATTGGTTTTGACAATGCCTGTTATTATTGCTTACTTTATGGCTGTGAACTGTTGGTCATCTTGGAACGATCGCCCTAGTACGAGAAAGTAAGATGAAAGGTAACTCAAATTCTTTACTTACACCTATTCTTTTAAAATATTTATGTGCACTGTGCTGGTGTGCTACATATAATTTGGCAGTGTATGGCATGTTTGTGATGTTGGTGGCGTGAGTAATGGCCTGTGGGAGTACGTAGCATGCAGCGGGGGAGTGCAGGTGGTTTTTGCAGAGTGCATTTAGCATGATTCGGGGGTATAAGTGGCGATGGTAGTTAACATGGGAATGTCTGTATATGTCCAAGCTTCTCTCTCTCTCGAGCTTGCTGTGACTTCAGCCAATTGCACATGGTCATTTACTGTTGTGCGTAACCAAAACAAAAATTAGCCTACATTGCTTACACCTATATGCATTGAGGCATGATGCACACCAATGGAGGCTTACAATTTTTGTGGCGCAATGAAATGTGACATTTGCTGTAACTCCCTGCATAGTGGTCCACTTCTGTGATATGTCGAAAGTAAAAATAGTCAGCAGAAGTACTTTCACCTGAAATGAGACCAGGTGAGCTCTCATCCATAGGGATCTTGATAACCTCTACGTCAACATCCTTTGTTCTCTTGTTGCCGAAGTCCATCATCCGTGTTCCTTCAAATTGTGCTACTTTAGTTTTATATGCCACATGTTGCTTACAGAATTTAAGCCAAGTATTAAGTAGGAAAAGCTTTTTTTCAGTTGTTTTGATTTTAAGCCTCGACAAAATTTAAATTACGCGGACTTAATTCATGGAATTTCATGTTACTCTTGTTATGCAAAATTACGCCGTTTCACTTAATTGCACAACATTTGTGGTAAAAATTTACTGCAAACACACAATCTGAGCAGCTGTTCACAGTGCTTTTGATTTTTGCACTTTGTTTAACTTGAAATGCATCCTTGTGTCAAATATTGATGCAAGGACTTATTTTGGGTTAAAATAATAGCACAAAATTATGGGTTTCCATTTTGCATAACTGCGTACACTTTTGCCAAAATTTCGTGAAAAGAAATTGCATGAATTGTGCACACCCAAGTTTTGATCGGCTTTGTTTATCTGAATAGCGGTTTGCATGGTTTAGAAGTGAAAAACAAAGATCAGGTTTCCAGGAGGAGGCCTTGCCTCTTGATATGGAAGGACGCTGAAAAATTGAAAGGGGCAGTTTGGTTGATTGTTACCTAGCGATGTCTAATAGGGTCGCTTTCTCAGGGTTCATCTTTATCCATTCCCAGTGCAGTTTGACGTGTTGCCATATTAAATAGTTTAGGTGGCAAGTGTGCAGAGTCGGTGGTCGTATCAGGAATATTTTAAAGCAAAATGTATCTAACATGCTGTAGGTTCATGCTTGAGAACACATACATACCCTGGGTCTGAGAGTTCTTCCCCTTGTTTAAGTGTGTCCTGACTAGTGCATGCTGGATTTGTCTACAAGGTGACATTGCAGAAGGAGCAAGTCTCTTGTTTCTAAATATAATTCTTATTGTAAAATGTGAAGTAATATTTCCTTCCGAATATAGTATTGTGAAAGCAACTTTAGATAATCTGGAAGAAGTATGACTGGTGAGCTATTTATAAACCGATAAAAATGATTCTTTAGTGCTGTTAAGGGAGGAACACCGTGGTGAGAAAGAAACAATGAAAGAAATTTGGTGCCTATAATCATGGCAGTATTTACTGTGTAAGTCTCCTTGCCAGAATATCGGTGTATGATGCAGAAAGTGCTTGAAATGACAAAGCAGAACTGTAAGTTGGTCATAGTATACGATTGGAACTTTACTTCATGCAGATATTTTAGGGCTTTGAGGTGGAAGCCTAGACTGAAGTGTTGAGTGCACCAAAGCCAAAGGGCTGATCACCGTATGTCACATTTTGTATTCTGTCTTTATGTTGTAAGTCCGTTTTTATATAGCGCAGCTACTCCCCCTTACGGGTCTCAAGGCGCTGGGGGCCGGAGTGGAAATTAAGTGAGCTATTGCCCAGAGTCACATGGTGCTGAGCTGCCGCCGGGGATCGAACCGTGAACCCTGTGCTCCGAAGTCAGCTGCCCTGGCCTCTGCACCACACCTCTCCACCGTTCAACACAGATGGCAACGTTTGGTGATGAACAATAATGGCTTATCTCATTGTGGTGTTCAAGCTTAAGGTTAAAAAATGATCATGCTAGATTTTATCTTCCAAACCCCTTTGGCAGAATTGGGTACCTCGTCTAGGTTGTAATTGACAGATTTTATACAGACCATTATTTCAGAGCTTCATGTTACTTTAGCTCCTGAGTGTTGCTAAAGACACAGGAAACTATCTTCGAGAGCAACTATTACCTGTTTCCGCTTTTATCCCACATTGGGTTGTGGTCGGTAGAACCAAGTGGGTTTGCTGGGAATTTCCTTAAAGCTAACAAACTTTGTAACCAAGGACATGCTGCCAAAGTTCTCATCCATGCCAATAGCACATGGAGCGTCCAGGGCGGTGTTTATGAGAGCCAATCTTGAGACTGCTATTTAAGAGTGGAAAGAGAAGTGACACTTGTGGTCATTTTGTTGAATCAATACAGTGTTTCATAGCTATCTGAGAGAGTTGAATTGATTTGGTGCCTTTCCTTCTCAGAACCTTAATTGAGCACCCTGTTTTTTAAGCTGCTACAGAGCAAATCATGTAATCGCATGCCCTTGTTTTTATTATGCATTATTTTTTTCTGCATATAAGAAATGTTTCTCTGTTAGAGCAGTCTAAAAGTAGACACTTCCAAGTCTTTATGGGTTGAACGTATGCTGCAACTTGAAAGGGTACATTGCTTACACTTTAGAAGTCACCCAGTCTGCCTCAGATGGCAATGATAGTCTCCTGGATGAAAAACTGCATTGGGACAGCACAGTATGTTTTTCATAATTCAATCAAATTCTATTGGTCCTGTTCAGTACATCCACCTGAAGAAGGTTGCATGACTTTGAAATGTTATGCATCATACCACCGTATTATGTTCTGACTGTTCTCATGAACGGTTTTGAGCCATTGCATATTTTTACACACACGTAAGTGACTGAATTTGGAAGTCTCAATGTGACATTAAGAACAGAAAACCTTGGTAATAGCACATTGAAACAAATAGGTATATTTCACCTTTAAGCCTGGAATTTAGTGTGCAGTAAGGGCCTTTCCATGCAGATTTATTTTAAAGGCATGAATCCTTCTCTTTTTTTAAATTTAATTAGAGCTGGGAATCCTGTGCATCACCGAATGACTCACTGTAAGTTTCACTCAGGAACCAGAAAATCAGGAACTCAGCCTTCTGTGATAGCTAAATTGATGGACGCCCTTGAGAGGCTGAACTCTAGCAGTATACCTGTTCACGTCCTGAGGAAGTAATATCAGTTGTAAGTGTTTGCATTTGAGCAAATATGTGGACTTTATCTGGATTGTATTGCTAGAAAAGTCTAAGCAAGATCACATAGTGTTGTCTGTGTTATAGTAGGCACTTGTGAATGTTGTGGGGTTAGTATTGAGTATGGTGTATTAGAACATTGGAATGTTGGGAGCTCCATTGAAAACAATGGAGTAGCTCTGGGCTTATATTGGCTGGCATAAGCCCGGAGCTCCAACATTCCAATGTTCCTTTGTTCACAGCTGTGGCTGTGAACAAAGGCTTCAGTGAGCCTGAGGGGATCCCCTCGCGCTCCCTGAAGCCTTTGTTTTATTTGTTAGAACATTCTGCCCTCTAGTGGCAGAATGTTCTAATAGCCTTATAGCCCTTCGTAGCTGGGCTATACCGGCTATTAAAGTCCCGCTCCCTTGTTAAAGGCCCTCGCCTCGGGCCTTTAATAGCCGGTATAGCCCGCTACGGCGGGCTATAAGGCTATAGTATTTCCAGTTACTGCAGAGGTAGTTTAAAGGGCCTGAAGCGAAATGGAGCCGGGCAACATCTTTCCTGTTCATAGCACCTGTGAATTCTTTCCTCTTGACTTATCGCTATTTGAAAAGAGGCATTCTCCTATGATAATATTACTGTAATTAAAAAGAGATTTGAAAATTGATGTTGAATTCATATTCATTTGGTAGAATATTATTTAGATGGTACTTTGTAAGGTAAAATGTGTCACAAATGGTATCTGCTGCATTGTTTTGGCGTTAGGCCACCACTGTCCTTTAGTTTGGTTTCCAACTTAAAGGTGACAGTAAGTACTGCATGAACTTTTTGACATTCATTACTATTTTTGAGGGTCCTAACAAAGTATGAGCGTGTAAAAATGTTATACTTGTTTTGGACAAAAATTTGAATTGTTCATTTGCAATACTACATTGATTTATAGATATTGCCCTGCTTTCTTGGGTTTGACACTGGGTATTTGAGAAATATACATTTTTTTCGAATTATTTTTTTTAACTGAATTATGGTTAGCTGTACATAAAGTTGCAATGAGTGTACGTTTTCTATAAAATCACAGCGTTTATCTGGTTCAGAAAAGGTCTTCAGTGTTGAGTGGAAGATATTTATCACAGCAGTACTTACTATTCAGCCTTCACAATAAAGTGTCAAGCTGGCCTTCTCAGTAATCTGCAAATAATTTCTACTCATTTATTTGTGAGAAAGTCCCTCAAAACCGGTCTTTTTTTCATAATCGTGGCCTTCTACTTTTGCTTTTCGCTTTGTCACTGACAACGTGAGGAGACCATGGGGCGATAGTGCTGTCTTCCAAATCCTAAAACTAAAGTTAGCAAACTATGCTGATTGGTAATCTTCATACACAGAAATGCTTCTGATTCACCTTGGTAGATATTGACTTGCCAGGAGCCTATTGCATTACAGAAGTATGGTATTGCACAGCTGATTTACAACTTGTCTTTAGTGTATGACACATAATTTCTGTTCAATAATAATACATTTTCCACCGGTATTGTGTTCGACTTTTTAGTTAATGAGGGAGTCGGGTTGAACAGTAACTGTGTACTTGTTTACAGTTTTTATTAGATTTTGATGAAGAGGGGGTGTTGGGTATTTAGCAAATATGTGAGTAGATTGTATTTTCTTCATCGAAAAACTGGAAGCTAAAGATAGTTTGGATTACAGTGGATTTGGGTTCCGAATGCTAGTGGCACCATCACTTTCAATGTTGCGGAAGTTTTCAGCTCTGAAATATGAGAAAATGTTTCTCTGTAAAATGGCACATTGTTTTGCTTCATACATTGAATTATAAAATATTCTTTGACTTGCAAATGTATATTGGTGAGAACGTTTGTGCACCCTGAATTGCTAATGGGGATACTGTCATAGAAATAATGTGTGCTTTCTGGCTTGTTAATGTTGTGCTTGCCTGTGCATGGCTTGTTTAGACAGTAACCAGTGGATTCAGTGTCTCGATCTGCCGAAGATTGAAGTTTGGGTTACCCTCACCTGTCCAATAGAATCTATTACGGGCCAGCAGAGATGGCAGAAAGAGTTGATGTGTGGGTCCAGTTCATACCTCGAGCGTGACTCCATGTTCTTTTTGGCCGTATGGCAATGATATGCTTTCCATGGTCCACCCACTTGATCAGGGGTCACAACGAAATCTTGTATTCGCTCTGCCAGTTAAAATAAGAAAACATTCAACATGAAAATAGTTGCTTTCGAATGAATCTTGGATAATGTGCTGTGGGTATTTCAGCAAGGAGATAGTAGGAGACGTGGTGGTTGGACTCAGTCTTGTACAGAAACCATCGATGGAACCATCCATGGCAGTATCTGAGTTGACTTGAGTGGAGTTGGTGGGTGGTGATAAAGGGTAGACTTTATTTTGTAAGTTGATTTCCTTCAGTGTCGGGGCTGAGGGCAGCATGCTGTTCACAAAGATTGTTTTCATCTTGGAGCCTGTGTCTGGTTCTTGGCCTATCACACAGGCTCTACAGAACCTCTGATCAAACTGGTTGTGGCCTGTTTATTGCAAGAAAGTGTTTCAAAGCTCATTAAACGCATGGAATAATCAAGAAGTTATTTTCTGTGGGCAATAGAGAGAACTGATCAGCCTTCAGTTTTAACAAGTTACCAGCACTGGGAGAGGAAGTGAAACTGGCCTGTTTGTAGTGCAGGTTCGGGGAGACCAGTTAACACTGGTAGATGCCAATTTAAATATCATCTTCTAAAAAGCGGGTTGAAGCCCTTAGAAATGCAGACATTGCAGTAGCTTGTGTTATGTGCTGGTAGATCATTCTAAATCATAGGTGCATTTCCAGGGTATGATTGTTTGAGAGAAAAGGACTATCTGAATCTGGGCTTTCCAGCTTGACCAGTGTGGCTACTTTGTTTCTCCTGGGGTGCGGGTCACGCTTGATCAGAGATTGACCACTTTTGTTTTGTTTCTCTTGGAGTGCTGAAACTTTGTGTTAAGTAGTCTCCTTTTTTCGTAGGATTCACCTTGTAGGTGTTGCTCAAAGTCTCAAAAGTAGAGCGGTGTTCTTTGAGAACCCAGTGTAGTTGTGTAAGGACCAGTGTGATGCTCTGTAAACGTTTTGTATTGAAATATTTGTTTTATGTCGTACAAAGTTCCACCATTCGATTGATATCTTAGTGTGCAACTTGACATTATCTTTAAGAATACTAATTTGGATATTGAGTGAGTCTCAGTTTTCCAAGAAGAATGGATAAGCGTATCTCATTTTCGTTTGTTTTAGAAAGTGCAGTCTCCATGTCACGACCGGACCGGGGAAGTTTTTAGAAAGCAGAATCCATGAAAAGACGTATATTTGACCCTGTACATCTGCCTTTCGACTAGGCTTGCGCTATGCAATTACCACTGTACATCCATTCAGCCATACATAGCTCAGTGCTGCCTGTTGAAGTGCAACAAAGAGAGTGCTGATAATTTGGTGAATTTCACTTAGGCTTTTCTGTATGGGAAGTGGACCCAGTTTTGATCGTCTCTTCTTAGCATCTTACTTTTGGAACCAATTTTGTTTGGCCTTTTCTGATTTTATTAATGCATATTTATTGAAATTATATCGTGTACTGAAGAGTGGCAGCCGGTCATTTCAAATATACGTTTAGGCATTCAACTGCCCATATATTGCTTCGCCCAAAACTGCATTTAGGCATGGCTTTGGGCTTTAATATAAGCAGTAGACTTTAAGGTCTGATTATTAGTTTAGCGTAACCACATTTTTACGTGGTGTAAAATGCTTGCACCAGTATGGTAACAACAATGAAGGTACATTTTAATAAAGGGCATATTTTAAAATCTTAGTGCTAATTTTATACAAATGATTGTAGTTAGGGAAAAAAATTGCTGTGTGCAAACATATGGAAATTGCAGGGTGTCACAGGCAGTTGCATAAAATGGGAGCGTTTTTTAAAGTTTGCAATATCGGAAACTCAGCCATCTAAATGTATACATTCACTGGCATGTTTACTTGGCGCTCACACCCACTTTCATTATTCCCAAGCTAGTGCAAAGTTCATAAGCTCAAAAGAATACATGGTTACAGGAACTGTCTTGCACCACATGTAAATTAAGAGGAGGACATATTGGCGACAATAAGATGGGACCATTTTTTTTCCGCATGACTTGAAGTACTTCACATGTATGTAATTTGACATCCACTGTAGAAGAAATGCTGAAGAATCATTAGGTACAACTTGTTTCCACGTGCTTTGGTGGCACCTGCCATATTATAGTGTTTGAGCCCCTGCCTTATAACGAACTTCAGACAATTAACTGTTGTTGGTGCCTATTGGTGTAGCAGAGAGATAATGGGTGGAGAAAGCAATTGCCTTTTTTTTTCTCCTTGTTTTTGCTTCTGTGCCTGTAGTCCTGTCTGTGGGTGTGCTTACAGTCACCTGAGGTAGTTAACTTGTCAGCCAGATAGGCAGGGGAGTTGGTCGTGCTGGCTTTGTAAGTGGTGCAGGTGGTTTTGAAGAGCTAGCAAATGCAGACCTAAGACGTGTAAACTAAACCGTGTATGTAGGCCGAACCAATCCCCATTCATCATTCTAACTTATACCCACTGGAGAGCTCAATAAAACACAGCATGTCCACTAGGAGGCATTTTTTAATAAAAACTTTCCTCTGAACCTCTACTCAGACAGACCCACAAAAACTACCAATATAGCATCCCCTCTTTGGCAACTCCCCGCTTTGATGGGTAGTAGATTTTCCTGTCTTACCACGACAGAGGCATGATGAAGTGCCTTATGGTGAAGCATGCCACCCGTGGGGTAGGCAAAGGACTCGCATCACTAGTACAAGACAGGGGGGGCGTGACTTGGCAGCATGGCGTCATAGACTCACTCGGGAAGAGCTCTGTGCGGCGGCCTGCGATAAATGAGATCCTACTGAATCCTGACTCCCAAAAACAGGCATAAATTGATCTCCGAGGACCCGTGAGGCTCTCCGCGGCAGTGGACTTGGGGAGTCGCGGTGGCTGTCCCCCTGAAATGAACGTGAAGTCCTGACACTGGCGCGACGCCGGCGCCATCTTTGATTCGAGGAGATAAGCTGGGACGCTGGGCCCGAGTCTTTCCTGGTCCCTGTTGAGGAGGGGGCGACTGATTCTGGCCCCATGAAACGAGAAGAGGACCCTGTGGGCAATAACGAGTGATTGGTCGATCAGGCAGCTGATGTGGCACGGTCCCGGGCCAGCGTACGGGCCCACGTCATCGCTTGTAATCGCCGGAGGGCTGGAAAGTTATTTGGACCCCCACAGAGGCAGCGCAGCTTTCTGGCGTCCCCCGCAGGGTATGGATCGCGCTGAGGGCAGTTGCATGAACGCGAGCCACTGAAGGTGCGAACGGCTGCGGAGGCCCCCGGGTGAGTCTGACCGGCTCCGAACTAAAGACCGCCGTCTCCGTTTACTGGGAGGTGACCGAGACGCTGTGGATCGGCGGCATGGACGCACCGCTGTGGAGCGAAGAGCGATGCCCTATCTGGCGTGGAGTGCGTAGAGTAGAGTGTTGAACAGTAAAGTAAAATGGCATAGAGTGGAGTGGAGTGGCGTAGAGTGGATTGGTGCAGTGTAGAGTGGCTGTGGCCTAGATTGGAGTGGTGTAGAGTGCAGTGGCGAAAAGTGCAGTGGTGCAGAGTGGCGTAGAGTGCATTGGCATAAAGTAGAGTGGTGTAGAGTAGAGCAGCGAATAGTGAAGTGGTGTAGAGTTCAATGGTATAGAGTGGAGTGGTGAGGAGTAGAGTGGAGTGGTGCAGATCGGAGTGCAGTGGCGTGGAGCGGTACAGAGTAGAGTGGACCTGACGAGCCGGTGGTTCTGGTGAGAAAAGCAGCAGCTGGGGTGAAAGGGCGCGAGCCCCCGGACTTGCTTTGGAAGGAGCAGGGAAGATCTGGGAGGATAAGATCCCACGGCTGACTGACTGGATCTGCTGGGCAGAGACTCAAAGGGCTGGCTGGATGAGGCGATTCCGATTCAAAAACGCGCAGCACGGACTAAGACTGGAATCCTGTATGGGACAAAGCTGAGAAGGGGTTCCCACGTGGGTGAGGGGATTGCATTATTGGCAGGATTGTGGATCAACGGAGAACTGCTTTTGTTATTCTCCCGACAGGAAGCGTCATACAGGGAGTTTTCCCATATCGTTAACTGGGGAAAATAGGGAAAGACAAGCCAGCGAAATCACAATCCAATAAAATACTGAATTATGCCCAGCCTATATCCCATGGTCCTGAAGATAACAACGAAAACCAAGCAATGGATAAGAGAACACTGGAGGGAGATACTGAAGATGCGCTGACATTAATGGATGTTCTACGTGCCGTTCAGTCCACAAGAGACGAGATGATTAAAACAATTGATGCTGTGGCCATAGACGTCAATCTCCTGCGATGTGACCTTAGGAAAGTTTCGGACAGAGTGACAGTCACAGAAAAAGATGCTGACGCATTAAAAGAAGAAGAACCTTAGTGCCACATTGGTGGAACTGAAGCGTCAGGTGATCAAGCTCGACAACCGTGCGGAAGACTCCGAAGGTCCGTTGCGAAGGGGGAATCTACGATTTGTGGGTTTTCCTGAAAAAGCCGAGGGCCCCGCAGTTGACCTGTTTTGGAGGACTGGATTACCCGAGAAATGGCTCCTAAACAGTTATCAAAGTTCTTCAGTGTGGAGAGAGCACATCGAGCGCTGGCAGCCCCCCCGAGACCTGGAGCACCCCCTTGAGCTATTATCGCAAAGTTATTCAATTTTAAAGACGGGGACCTTTTGCTCCAGCTCTCTCGCGGCGGCGGTTCTTCTTTGAGTGACATTCCATTACAGTGTATCCGGATTACACACAACGGGTTCAGGAGCAGAGGAAGACCTTCATTGCAATCAAACGGTGGCTTCGAGATTTAAACTTGAAATATAGCCTTATGTTCCCGCCGAAGCTCTGTGTGGAGAGTGAAGACCGCGCCCTGTTCTTTTTCTCGGCAGAGGAAGCGAGAGACTGGTTGGATGCCAGGGCTCCGGAGGGGAGACGTTTGGTCCCTTCCACGAGCTCCGTCGGGATGCCTTCCTCGCTGTCCTCACTGAGGGGTCGCAGACAGCCTACCCGACATAAGCAGCAAAAGAGAACAATGAGTCTAGGCCGCATCACGGTCCGCTGGGACGGAACATTACAAGCTTCAGATTCGGAGGTGGTCCCAGACTCGGTAGAAACAACGCCAGATATTGTACAGGAAGACTGGGGGGGGGGCCAGGCAGTGGACATGAATAACCTTTATGAGATGAACACTGAATGCTGAACTGTACAGATAAGTTGGCCCATTGTAATTGATGAGATGTGGTCCCGAGAAATTAGTTTGAATTCCATTTTGGGGGTAGCTGGGAGACTTATACTCCGTAATGTAGGGGTGGTTCTTTGACCGTCTAACCTCTCCTTAATTTGATCTAAATATATAGGTTGAGAGCCATCCCGATGTATAAATGTTTTGGGACATGTGCAGCCGCCAGACTGGCGCCGCCCCCCACTAGAGACCACGTCCGCCGGGGTATGTTGAAAGCCATCTCACGCCCCGATGCTACCAGCTCTCTTGCACAGCGTTTACTAGGCTAGGTCGGGTCATGACCCTAGAGCTGCCGTGCAGACATTGAGGTACTTGTGGGAGAGGAGGGAAGCGGTGGTTTGGGGCGGTGTGTATTGTTTCTTATAGGATCACTAGATGCATATATAGATCTCTACTACAGCCCGTGGGAGGGAGGAGGGGAGTGGAATGTTTGGTTTCTAAATGTTGGTTTGTTTGTTGGGGAATTTTTGAGGTCACGAAGAATCGCGCCACGATGCACAGATTTTGGACTACACGAGAGGGAGGTACTATTGGGGGAGCGACATACGTCAGACACTTAACACAACATCATCATGATGGTGCAGACGTTGAGGTTTCTTAGCTGGAACGTCCGAGGGTTGGCAACCCTAGACAAGCGTCGTAGAATACATGCTTTCCTGAAGAGATATAAAATAGCAATCGCGGGGCTACAAGAAACACACCTATGGGGGAACACAATAGCGTGTCTACGTAAAAGGTGGAGGGGACAGATTTACGCCACATCATATTCTGGTTTTGCACGTGGGGCACTGGTGTGGGTGGCACCGGGAGTACCTTTCCAACATGTTCTGAACCCTGATGGGCGTTATGTTATTTTGTTTGGAAGGTGGGAAGGAAGAGAGATCTGCATTATTAAAGTCTATGCCCCCAATCTGGATTGTCCTGACTTCTACCCAGCTGTCTTGAAAGCGGCGATGCCCTCCATAGGTGCTGAGATCCTCCTTTTTGGAGATTTCAATTGTGTATTTGATGGAAAATTAGATAGAGAGCACACTAAACCCCGTATGGTGAACTCCCTCACAGGTATACTTCAGGGTATGCAGTTGAGAGATGAATGGAGAGCGCGCAACCCCACTAGAAGAGAGTTCTCTTGCTTTACTCCCGCGGCTAACACCTTTTCCCTAATTGACCATTGTTGCCTCTCGGCAGGCCTTTCTGCCATGACGGACACCATTTCCTATCTACCTCGTTATTTGTCTGACCATGCCCCGCTGTTGCTGACTTTGTCCAGCGGACCGGGGCGACCGTCCATTCTTCTTTGGCGGCTCCGAGCAGAGGCCCTTACGGACCCCCCATACGTACAGACAGTGGCGGAGACTCCAACATTATTTTGCTGAAAATTGGGGATCCACAACCACTAGATCCACTGAATGGGAAGCTATGAAAGTCATTATCACGGGGGTTTGCATGAGGACTACCTATAGGGTCCAACACCAACTCAATGCCGACATTGATACCTTGGAAGCACGATTAAAAACCTTAGAGAACACGCTATATAAGACTCCGACCGATATGGCCGAGTGGACGCAGGTTAAAGGGGAGTTACTTGAGGCTTGGTCACGATTAGAGAAGCATAAATATACCACTTACAGGCAAAGACTATATATGGAGGGAGACAGGTCAGGAGCGCTCCTGGCCCGACTGATTCGTACGGAAACAGAACAGGTACCGGTGCGTCAACTTCGTGATAAGGGGGACGTGGTGCATACACAATCTGCGATTCTTAAAGAATTTGAGACTCACTTACAACAGACATGCACGACAGCCGTCCTGGTCCGATCACAAGCATTACTAGACTATCTTGATGCAATAACGCTGCCTACCCTCGATGAGACAAAAGCTAAGGCCCTAGGGGAACCACTTACTAGGGAGGAAGTGTTAATGGTAATTAAGAACCTGCAGTCGGCAAAATGTCCTGGCAGTGACTGCCTCCCAACTGAGTTTTATAGAACGTTTGCACCTCAGCTGGTGCATCATCTCCTTGAGGTGTTCAACGAGGCTCTCGCTAGGAGGGCACTTCCTAATACCGTGATGGAAGCACTAGTAGCCATGGTTCTAAAGCCAGACAGAGATCCCTTGTCCCCGGGCTCCTGTAGGCCCATATCTCTTTTGAATGTCGATGAGAAAATACTGAGCGGAGTGCTGGCGGCACGAATCCTACCATATATGACCCGACTGGTCCACCCTGACCAGGCCGGATTTGTCCCTGGTCGGAACACCACACAACTTACGACGACTCTCACATGTCTGGCACGCGCCGAACTTACAAGACTCGGACTGGACCCTGTGTCTTTTAGACATTCGACAGGCCTTCGACACTGTTGAATAGGATTACATATGGGCGGTACTTGCTAAAATGGGATTGGGGAAAAATATCTGAGTTGGTTGAAACTGCTTTATATTAGACCGACGGCTTGTGTCCGCCTTCGCAATCAAGTATCTGATAGTTTAGAGCTCCAAAGGGATACTCGACAGGGTTGTCCCCTGTCACCGCTCCTTTTTGCTCTTGCGATGGAACCTTTGGTGATTGCACTTCGAAACAGGATGATGCGGTGGGGTATTCAGTTAGGTCCAACGGTGCACGTGGTGTCAATGTATGCTGATGATACACTGGTGTACCTTCGCCATCCCAGGGAGGCAGTCCCGGAGCTCCTTTGGGAGTTTACTGCTTTTGGTGCGATATCAGGCATCTGCCTTAATCCGGGGAAGTCTAAGCTCTTTCCTATGGGAAGCCTGAGGGATGAAGAAGGTGAACTACCCATTGTGGGGATGAGCTGGATCACAGACTCGGTGCAATATCTCGGGGTCCGGCTGATAAACACGCAAGAGGCTTATTTGGAACATAATATGGGAAGATGTGTGGAGGGTATCCGCAAGTCAGTGAAGTTCTGGCAGGATCTGCCCTTATCCCTGATGGGACGTGTTACCCTAGTAAAAATGGTGGTCCTTCCACTGTGCTTATATGTAATGCAGAACTCGCTCTATCGTATACCACAGGCGTACTTCCTCCAGTTAGACCGTCTGTTGGTTGAGCTATTGTGGGAGAACAAAAGGAAAAGGGTGAAATTGAATACATTACAGAGACCATGGGAGTGGGGAGGACTGGAGGTCCCTAGGTTGGATTTCTATTGTATGGCGACACAGCTTCAACATGCTGTACAGTGGCTTGATGAGAATGACAACTGGAAGAAACAGTTATTGATGGGTAATCACCAGGGGATTCCTCTCCCGGATCTCCTCATGTTAGGATCACGGGTGCCCAAACAGCTCCCATATATTGTTAGGCATGTGGCCTCCACCTGGGAATCCGCAATTAAGGTTGCAGTGCGAAGAGCGCCCTACACCCCCGAAGCCCCGCTGTGGGCAGCAATCCCGTTTAGGCAAATAAGCCAAACTATGTCCATCACTAGATGGGTGGAGGGAGGCTGCCGTGCTATGGGGGATCTGTATTTGGGACAGCGGTTTCTTACCAGGGAAGAGGCGGAATCCGCATTTGAGCTGGGCAGAGGTCAGTACCTTCAGTATGCAAAGATCTCGGTGGTGGCACGGGGGATATGGCTGATGTTCCCGGAGGAGCCGCCCATAGCTGCCACCCTTCAGGCCCATGTGACCTTGGCCGGTGGTCGTAGACTGGTATCTCATATCTATAGGGCACTAAGATAAGATCTTGATGCACGCCCGCTTCCGGTCCAAGCCAAGTGGGATGCAGCACTAGAGGAACCCCTAACAGACTCCGAATGGAAAAGGGTGCACGAAGGGGTTAAACAGATCAGCTCCAATACCAGATTTAAACTCGCCCAATTTAATATTGGTCATCAGACCTATTTGACTCCGCGGGTACTTCATAAAATATACCCAGATCGTCCTGCCTGCTGCCCCAAATGCAGATATAATGAAGCCCCATTCTTACATATGCTATGGGAATGCCCAAAGCTGCGACTCTTTTGGGGGTCAATACTGGAGCGCTTAAGACAAGTAACTGGAGATACTTTTGGGTCTTCTCCCCAGCCCCAAGGGGAAAGAGCTTACACATAAATTTCTCCAGCTGGGGCTAGTGCTGGCCAAGAGAACGATAGCGATTAACTGGATGGGCTCCCAACCTCCCAAAGTGGAAAACTGGGCCAAGGATCTAAAGGAATGGGCAACAGCGGAACTAATCCGAATGAAGAGAGTCGGGAGAGAGAAAAAAGTTAGAGGATGCGAGAGCCTGATATGTCTTGATTTCAGAGGTCCCCATAGGGGAGGCCCCCACCACACAAGGGTCGGAGGGAACACAAGCTGACAGATGGATCGGGAGTAGAGGTACAGCGGTAAGACAATCTCAGATTGAGAACAGGGTAGTACACCTGATGTTGGATGTAGTCAGACGAAGTGATACATGGCAGAGACATAGAATTTATACGTATGTGACCCGGGAGGGGGAGAGGGGTTAATCTGAAGAGTTTTATTGTTACGGTTTGTTTATTGAGAATCTTCTATCCAAACCAAATACACTGCGATGAGTATTGGTGCAGATCTCAGCTGTAAATATATTCTTTTCTAGACCGGATGGTATCCGTTCTTTCACATTCATCATTCAAGAGCGATTATTTGCTATATGTGACAACTGTTAAGTCTACATTGTATTGTGATTCTGAACGATTGCACTGTACTGGGATTCTGCTATATCTGTACTGTTTTTATGATTCTGGCCGATTTAAACTCTCAATAAAAATTTTGGAGAAAAAAACTAGTACAAGACAGTGATGCGCCCCTGGTGCCTTTTTCTTTTCCTCACACCCCCTTTTCTTCCCCTCCCATAAAATCAGGTGGCCTTAATTACCAATAGCATTTTATTGTGTCTTTGGATTATTGAGGCTGTGTTTCTGGGAGTGCCCCTTCTCTCCCTCTAGAGAAAACATAAGACGTGTAGCCTAGCCAGAACTCTGAATGTTAACAAGTACTTATGACCTTGCCACCTAGTTCTTTTGTGTATAAAAGCATGCAAGCTTTCTATCACTGTACACAGTAATTGATCTTCAGTAGGCCATATGTGTGAAATCTAAATTGAGTATCTTCGTTTCAGCCCTCCATCTGTGGCCCTCCTGCTTAGCTCTCTTGTGTTACAATGGTGTTTGGTTTATGTTAGAACCATTTTCAGAGGCCCACATGCCCAGCAGGAGCTACTGGGCCCCACCCGTGGAGGATGTATCTTTTTACTTCTGATGTCCTGGGACCTGACCTACTGTTGGTCCATAGTTAGCTGGGCCAAGTAGCACTTGACTTGACTCTCCCAGTGGTAGCACGGCTTGAGCGGTCAAGTATGCTATGGTTCATAACTCAAAAAACCCACAGTGACCCCAATAAGTTGATTGTCGTGTCCAATACTTCTCTTCAGTGTGAAAAGAAGTATTTATTACACACACTAAGCACAGCATACTAAATAATCCACACAAGTAATCTCTCAAGACGAGCGCACTCGCCCTTGTTAGTGTCGTGAGGTTACACCAGCCCTGGACCTTTTCAGGAGAGTAACATAACGATTGTATAATTTTAAGAGACTGATGTCGTTAATATTGACTAAGACCTTTTATTGTTATTGAATATATTGCCAATTCCTCATGACCTCCAAAATTTGTGAGAAGATACGAGTATTGAACTCATTTTCTCAAGGTGTTTTAAGTGAGCACACTAGGCCCCATGAGTTCCTTGGTAATTGACTCCTCCCCCTGACGCCGCACTCGTGCCCGCCAAATGCGGAGAGAGGACCAGGAGGGATGGCCATGAACGGAATCACTGTTCAGAAACTCAATGAATGGAGCTTCCCTGTAAGCCCTTTGACTGCACTCCGGGGAACATGCTCGCGGTATACACTGTTTCCTTCTTGCGACCCTGATCTTGCCGTAAAGCTGTGAGTTGAGCCCCTTAACACAGCAACTTGTGATGCCATTCCTGCTGCCGTTCCCGACCACCGTCACTGTACCCAGCCTGCTCGAGGATGCGGGCAGGGACGGGTGTACGGCAGGGCGGTTTTGGGTGGTGAGCAGCGGCTACAGGTGTGTGGTGTTGGTGTAGGGGCGGCTCCGTATTCTTGGGCTCATCGTAGCAGCTTTTTGTTGCGTGGGGGCCTCGTAGTTCATGTGGTATCTGCTGCTGATAACAGAGTTAGCAGCCCCAAAACCCAAGCCCAATTAAAGCAGCAGGTTGCCACGAGCAAGCAGGCCTAATAGTGCGGAGGTCTGTGACCTTTACATTTCCAGCCACTTCTGCCATGACTGCCGTCTGTAGCTCTACAGTCCTGGTGTGTGTGGTGGAGTTGGCAGCCTTCAAGACTATGGGGAGGAGGTAAGTGAATAACCATGGTTGCTGTTTGCTGTGCTACACTGATTGTTGTGCTCCTACATGGCCCAATTGCCCCACTGGGCCTCTATACTGTTTGTGGTTTAACTCTTGAAGTACCAGCGCATCATGACTTTGCGTCCCAGCCTGCCACAGGGCTGGGAGACGACCCCCCCTCCCACCCCCCCCCTTCATCATTGCCTGCATCTGGGGTGTGGGGGTTGAGGGGCGCTATATTGGATTCACAGACTTGTAGCGTCCTCTAATTGGCCTCTTCCCACTTTATATGGAAGCCCGAGCAATGAGGGGAAAAAAAGCTACGGGCTGGTGTTTCTACATCCCATACCAATACCACTATGGACGCATTCCTGCATCGTGCAGTAGGCGTCATTAATAAAGAAAGTGAACTGGCTGAACGCCGCTTACCTCTTTCGTCTTGCATTTCACCATCTTTGAAGATTTGTGCCACCCAGGCCCTGGGGCACAGGGATGCATTACCCCCTCTAAAGGTTGAGCACATGGAGGGACATTCACCGACTTCACATCTTGTTTTTATGGTTACCCAGGCCCAAAAAAGGCGTCCATTCCCCTAGAGCCCAAAGTCCTGGTGGGTACAATTAAGGGTCATGGTGTAGCAGGAAAAAGGAAGAGACTTGAGATGGGTAGCAAATTTAAACCTAAACGAGCCAGGGTTAATACCATCCAAGATTCAACAATATCATGCCTAGGAAAAGGACAAGTTGGAGAGTTTAATGGACTCATTGTACAATAAATTTATTAGTGTTTTGGATGCTAAATTGGAATCAGTTTGTGTTCGTTTAGCTGCAATAGAATTATCACTGACTAGCTGTAACAAGCTGGCACTTACTACAGGAGTAGAAGGGTTGACTCCGGCCCCACCACCTACCTTAAACACTGTCACCCCGCAGGTTGTTTGTGACAAGCTAGAGGGGAGAGCCATTGAGATATTAAGTGACCAGGTTAATAATCTTCCTACTATACCCCACACTCGACAGGCCTCTATTGAGGGAGCATGTTCGAACACTCACTGCTTTGGAATTATACCAGCCCCAGGCATCTTAACTGGGGCAGGGGCGACCATTGGGGGTTGTAATCAGCCACACATCTCTCTGAGAAGTCTGAAGTGGCCCAAACTATTTTACCTGTTAGACGGGCGACGCGTTTTCGCCCATCAAACACTATCCTACCTAACCTGCCACCGAAAGCCACACCTTTAAGTGATAGTGCTGGGAAATGTCCCTCCTCTTAAGGCCGGCTCTACTGAAAGCTTCATCCAACTAAAGAACAAGGATATGCACTGGTTAGATTCTAATTCCATTCTGGGGGTACATATAGGAGGTTGGAGCACTATGGTACAAAGAGTAAACTGGATAGGCAAAGAAGAGAAATTCCTGGATGGAGACTGCTATTATTATAAATTTCAATAGGCCATCTGTGGCAGGGAGAATTCTCGCTTCCCTTGGGCACCCTGATGTTAACAGTTTTCCCCATCTCATTCGTGCTCTCCCCTTATGCTTCTTCTACAAAGCTCCGCCCATGGTACAGGGCCCCCCAACTAAATCAGTGGTAGCTACCTAGGCGCCCAGTCCCGGCTGGAGGTGGCTTGCACACAGTCCTGGCTGGAGATGGCATGCACCCAGTCTCGAGGGAGCTGGATCTTTTTTTACAGATATGCCCTTTTGACTTTCCTTGGTGATAGTGACTGACTGGATGGTTGCGATGAAAGGGAAAGTGATTCGAGGGCATCAAAAGCTCAGCACCAGGAGGGTTCTTTTGACTCCACTGCGGAAAAAGCCTAAACTCCCTAAACGCCCGGAGGGTTCTTTTGACCTTTTTGGAAAGGAGTTTAACTATATTAACCAAAACACAGCCGGCCTGGCTGTAACCTGTAGGAATTGCTTGAGCCCACCAATGCGGGCGGGGATCCCCTAACATGTAAAGTTTATGCTCCAAAGTAGAACTTGGGACATGGAATATTGCAGGTATAAAAAAATAATTAGGAAACGAGGAATGGGTAAACTCAATTAAGTCATCCCAACTGATATGTCTACAGGAAACCTGGCAGACGGGGGGATTTCCATCTAGATGGGTATAAGGCCTTTATTACCCCAGCCATCCCCTCCAGTCATGGAAGAGCCAAGGGGGGCTTAGCCTTACTAATTTCTACCACCTCTCCATTAACGGTAAAAAAGTTTTTTCCAGCTCACCCTTTTTCTAGCTATTTCGCCTCCAGACCATCGAGAAATTAAATTTTATTCTGATTTAATTTTTATAATCACGTTTTTGAGAACACGAGGAATTGGGTTATTGATGACCTATGGAGGGAATTGGAATATGTTTTAGACACGTGTTTCAGACAGCTGTTCCTATATATGGGTTGGGGACTTTAACATTAAAATCTGTGATAAGCCCTCTAGTAAGATGTGTGGGTATACAAATATTCATGGAGGTAACCAAACACAATTTTCACACAACCCATATGGTGGGCCTCTTAATGAACTGAGGTTTGGATACAATCTAGATTTCATGGAACATACTCCGAATAGCGAAGGAAATTAACTCCCTCCTTCCACGGGAGCTGTTTTGGGTCTACTATTGACTATATTTTGATCACTGAAGCTGTATTGGGATGGGTGGATTCCTTTAAAGTCGACCCAAGTCATTTTAGCGATCATCACCCGTTGTTGATGTCACTCACGCAGTGGACTAAGGGACCACAACTTGCTGAACACATAGGAACCCAGGGCACAAATGGTATTAGCCTTAGGTGGACAACTGTCAATGGAACTGCCCTACTAGAAAAAGTTGAGGAAAACCCCACTGAATTTTCTACCGGCATCGATCAAAATTCTCTGCCCCAACAAATTATAGACACATTTAGTAAAATATTAACAGCTATTGTGAGTAACCTGAGACCGACCAGAAAGAGGCTCGACAATAAACCTATTAAGTGGTTTAACCAGGATTGCTCGAGCGCGAACCGGAACATAAAGAAGACCCTCCAGACCCTTCCCGGAAATAGGGAGGAGATTTCAATCCGGAGACTCGCTTATAAGCAAGCTTTAAGGAAAAGAAGGGTGAATCGGCAGGAGGAAGCGTGGGCAAATTTACAACCGGCAGCTGAAACGAGGGATGTTACTCTTTTTTGGAAAACTATGAAACAGTCTTTTTAAAAAGATTAATCAGCCCTCAGGGTAGAGGCGCTAGTCCAACAGGCCGATTGGATAGGCCACTATGGAGGAGTTTTTAACCCAGAAAATCAATGTCTGGACGTTTACCCTGGGGTGATATGCGATGTAGGACCATCACACCTAAAACCCTTTAGTTTAGAAGAGGTTACTACCTCCCTGGAAAAGTTTGTTGCCTCGAAGGCACCAGGCCCTGATGGGGTCCCAGTTGACACATTTAAATCATGAATTCACTTATGGGCCCCCATACTGACTCAGGTGTGCGACGCTGCAGCCAGAGGATATCTGCCCTTATTCTGTACAGAAAGTATCATAGTCCCGATTTTCAAAAAAAGGGAGAGAGGGGATGCAAGGGTATATAGCCCAGTATCCCTCCCCCCCCCCCACCCCCCCCCCGGCCGCCTCCGCTTAAATAATGGGCAGAGTCCTACTAGAGAGGTTGAAATCCTGGGTGATAGATAATCAGATGTTAACAGACGCCCAATATGGTTTTAGAAGGGATTTGGCTCCATGGAATAGTGGATCAATCTCCATCTCCTCATCAGTAAATACACCCTGGCTAAAGAGGGTCACATCTACCTATGTTTTGCTGATTTGAGCAGCACGTTTGATCGGGTTAATCACGCCAAGTTGTGGCAGTCACTGGTTGAGATGGGTGCCCGCCAAGTTGTGGCAGTCACTGGTTAAGATGGTTGCCCCCATGGAGATTGTTACATTTGTGTCACAGCAATATGCACAGCTAACATCAAGGGTACGTTATGGGTCAAGCCAAGACACGCCAAGCTTTAAAATCGCCTGAGGAATTCGCCAATGCTGCGTCCTTTCCCTCCTTTTATTTTCGTTATATATTAATTGGGGGGATGAGTTCTTGCAGAATATTAAAGCAGATGACCCAAAAGTTGGTCAATGCCTAACTCCGGTCCTCCTATATGCAGATGATGCTGTCTTGATCTCTAGAACCGGTAATGGCCTCCAGCCTTTGATCGACGTTTTCACTATGTGTATGAAGGACAGGGACATGAAATTCAT
The DNA here is from genome assembly GCA_963921515.1 of Calotriton arnoldi. Taxonomy (NCBI): domain Eukaryota; kingdom Metazoa; phylum Chordata; class Amphibia; order Caudata; family Salamandridae; genus Calotriton; species Calotriton arnoldi. Next base: position 207,081 of record CAWUFW010001256.1, read on the forward strand.
TCTAAAGAAAAAATTCACCATGATGTGTGGGAAAGGAAGGCCCAAAAAGAAAATCCATCATATCAAGGGAGAAGCACTTGCTGCAACAGAAAGTTTTACATACCTAGGTGTGAATTTTTCTAACAGTGGCCAATGGGGGACACATGTGGAAGCGGCTAAATTGAAATTTATTAGATCCTCAGAAGCCCTTTTTAGGTTTGCATCTAAAATTGGGAACACACCCATTAGAGAGCTTCTTACCTTATATAAAAGTAAATGTATACCTAGTGTCAATTACGGAGCCTCTCTGTGGGGCCTGACAATCTGTAAATTGTTGCAGACCCAGGAAAATCTTTTTCTATGTAGATTATTAGCAGTGCCCTGTTCATCCTCCTCCTATATAGTTCACAAGGAATTAGTGGTCCCCTATCTAGAGGACGGCCTGCAGACAAGTCCCATCACCCTTTGACATAATATATGGAGTAGAGATGTCACTAAATTCACAGAAGAGATAGATTGCCTAACCGTGGAATATTGGGCAAGAATATCATGGCTGGCTTATGTGAACAGCCTGCTAAAGGATGTGGATGGGAATTTGAACATTGATCATCCTGTTGGGAGTGTTACAATTTAGAAAGAAAGACTTAAAACAATTCTGATTGGGAAAAGATGGCTGGTAGGGAAAATCTAGAGTGTTTTAAATTGACTGCGACAATGTACCTCTCAGGTCCCATACAACCAAGTGCCCAGAGCTACTGTATTCTAGTACCGCACATCCAACATAGATTCTACTTAACTAGACTGTGAATAGGCATGCTGCACTTTATGGTTGCTTTTCCTAAGCTGGGATTTTGTTCTTAAAAGTTACCCAAATGCCCATGCGATAGCAAGTCCAACCTGTCCACAATGCATTTTCTTCTTTTTAACAACTTTTATAGGGATCTGATGAAACAAATATTGCGGGCATTATTTTTAAAAGATTCTTTTTATTATGAAGATGCTTGAACTTTATCCGTAACCTTGCCAATGTGAATTTATGCTACAGAGTTTGTTTTTACATTTCTTTTGCCATCCATAGAAAAAAACAGCTTCTATACCTGGATGTTTTAATATATGAAAATGAGTAGCCAAGGATATTAAGTTCTTATTAATTGACAGATGGCTATTACGATCCTAGATTTTTATCTTTTCCTCTGTTGGACAGTGATAATATTATGTCAATTATTTCTCCCCTATATGATGCTTCTGACTGTGTTCTCATTCGTTGGCCATTGAGTTTTATTCCTAGCTCTGTATCTTTAATTTGTCTATGATCTTAGATTATTTTGTATGAATTTTAGTCCTCTATTTTTAAATATGAATTTTCTATTAAGATATTTGTATGATTTGTATCTGTGTGACTTTTATGGATATTTATAACCGAATAATGATTTGTTGAGTTGAGAATATATTGTCTGCATTTGATATTCTGTTGGGAGTTCAAGCTCCAAAGTTTAATCAATAGCAAATTATCCTGATCACCCATTTGAACATTCTGCAAGTGTAAGAAGTTGTAACTCAACAGCTGTAGACATGATAGGAGTGTTAGAGACACTGGTCAGCAGAGTCTGGAGAGCAAGGCAGATACAACAGGCTATCTTAGTCCTTAAAAGAGTGTTAGCCACAAAATCAATATGGTTATCTTATGAAAAACCTTATCCCTGTATTTTCCTTTAACTCCTGTTTAAATTGCAAATAGTTTTCCCTCATATGCTCAAGCCTTTAGTAAAACTTCTGCCTTACCACAATATAAAACATAGGTGTCCAACGTAGGTCCAGGAGGGACAGAGACAAAGCATATTTTCGGGACATCCATCTAAGATGAGTTTACATGGTGAATTTCAATAGAACATACTTAACATAAAATTGCATAGTGGTTATCTTAAATACTGCATGAATCCAGCCCTCCTGGACCCAAGTTGGATGTGCCTGATTTAAAACCACATTAAGTATGTTGATGGTAAACAAGTTGCCCCCTACCTGGTGTGCATCCAAAAGTGGATGTAAAGGAGATAATTGCCTAAACGCCTTCAAGGTAGCGTGCCAACGTTTAGTCCCGTTTTACCCCAGCTACCTCTCCTACGCTTGCCCCCATTAATGGGTCTTCCATCCCGTTTCACCCAAAAAAAGTTACTCCCTGAGAATGAGGTTTAACTCCGAACTTACCTCCACCCATCAATCACTCCCGTTCTGCATGAGCATCATCTCCATGTATTACAAGTACAGAGGTGGGGGTCTCTAATCTCTCCATGCACCCTCTCTTTCCTGTTTACAACATTTTGTCTGGACTACTGCAGTATCATAAGCACAAGTCTCCTGCCCAAGACCATCAGCATCTTTCTGTGGGCTGTCAATTAAACTACATTACTGCAATCCTGAAATGTTTGCCCTGCCTAACTATCACACTTGATCAAAAAACGATCCCACTTAGACACTGCCTAATTCACACCTTGACGTGCACCCGATTACCTTACCTAGGCCCTTAGTCCGTACTGGCCTGCTAGATACCTATGGTCTACCCCCTGAAATGGCCAGACATCCATCCCCCGCTATACACCGTGTGTTCAGCAAGTACCATACTGCTCACAAGAGAACTCTTATCACCTGGAGTTCCTGCTTGCTCTATCTTTGGATATAATGTGATTTCCTGAAATTCTTTCAATGCTTAAAGACTGCTTATTCTCTGCCACGTACGACTTACCCACTTAGTACAGGTCTAAGTAACCAGCAACTCAAGAGATGTTGCTTGAGCAGACTACACCACCCTCTCCTCACTTGAAAGTGCTTTGAAACTGTAGCCACCCAATCCCTAAAATACACAAATAAAATATTATGTCCGCCTTTTTCATGTACACCATTGCCAAATACCCTTATTTCTGGAATTTTCATATTTTTGTTCACTCATACAGCTGTGAAGGTTGCATATTTTCCTAAACCTCTGAATTTCTCCATTTAATGATCTGAGACCAAGTGTTTGACATTTGTCAGGGAAATTTTGGCAAGGAAGTGTTGGTGTAACAATGTGATGGAAGGAATTCTTGAATTAATCTCAGCCACTGGCAGTCACTCTTGGCCACATTCCAGACCATTGTTTTTCACCCTTTTTGTCATTCTAGACTAAGACCTGTCATATCCCAAACAGGCTTGACCCTGCTCAAATAGGAATAGTCCAGCCTGAACTGCCAAGCCAGGTCCCCTCCAGATAGTAAAACATACAACCTCAGACCGGTTTCGACCTACTTAGGTCTAGTCAGTGAGGTATACCTTCAGTGTTGTAGCATAGTGAGCATGGAACCCATGTCTGGGCATACCCGTCGCACTTTGAGCATCTGCTGTAACAAATAACAAGGTGATATTAGTAATGCTTGAATTAATCTCAGCCACTGGTGAAGACTTCAAGCTTCGCCAGAGGCTGAGAACTAACTATTCAAGCATTCCTTTCGTACTCAACTGTGCAACAGGATTCAAGCTTTTCTCCTTGACGAGGCGTACATAGGCTGAAACCCATCTCAGGTTGCCTGTGTTGTGTCTGGAGACTATAAGCTAAATGGAAGCTGCAGGAGTTTGTTTCTTTTTCCTCTTGGACACATATGTGCCAACGTGCGTAGAGCTGCTAGGCTCTTAGCTCACTTCTTAAGCTTCAAACACCTTCCTCAACGAAGAAGCAGCAGGTGCACTTCAATATTGGACGTTAACCACGCCTCTCGACCACCTGGTGAACAGAGGTGTTTTTAGGGACTCTTCTTTGAAATCCGAATTCTGGCAATTCGGCGTGTGTTGTTGTATTGTACAATCTATATAGTACTTCATACCCTTACGTGGAGGATTGAAGCACATTTTTGGACCATTTGAACGAAACACAGTAGGAGTGTGGGGTTGGCAGTTTTTGTATTTATTGTGACCCTATGTGGGGATTCTTTTGGTGTCTTGCATTGGTTATAAGAGGTGCTTTTATCTTCCTTTGGGGGGGGGGGGCAGTGCCTTATAGTACTATGGTGGTGTTGTGAGCCGTAGGCGTACAAAAATGTGATTTATACTTAGGAGTGTAGCTGCCTATAGGTTATAATCCTATCACATCTCTTCTCCAGGACGAGTACCACGCTAGGAAGCCGTTCTAGCAGGTTCTTCACAGCTGAGCTCCTCAGTGATACTTGCTACAAGAGGTGTTTTACGCACTTAGTATCCATCAACTTTTTTATAGTCTGAAGGACTAGGCACCCAAACAAGCCTGTTGTCAAAACCCCTTTCCAAAACGCAAGTCCTCAATCTTTTTTTTGCTACAGGTTTCTCTGTATATATGTGCGTGTATGTGTATATATGTGTGTGTATATGTATTTGTTGTGTGTGTGTGTATATTTAACCTCTTCCGTGCGGCCCCCGGCCGTCTGACGTCACGGTGGGCGTGTGCGTCGGACGGCCAGGGGCCGTCCGATTCGCGCACGCGTATTGTATTGTAATTGCATTTATATAGCGCTTACTACCCCTGACGAGGCGTCAAAGCGCTTTTTCGGCGAGTAGCACGCTACTCCGGGACCCATAGAGGATTAGTGTTGAATTAGTATAGTGAAACATGCAAGTAAATTTTTAAGTGGTGGATAGGTTAGTCAGTTATTTGGATTTGGAAGGATAGCAGAAGGAAAAAAAAAAAAAAAGCTTTGTATTTATATAGCGCTTGTTACCCCTGATGGGGTGTTGAAGCACGCTACTCCGGAAACCCATAAAGGATTAGTGCTGAATTAGTATGGTGAAATATGAAAGTAATTTGAGAGGTGGGTATTAGTCAGTTATTTGGAGTGAGAAGGGTAGCGGAGGGATAAAAGGGAAGAAAGGTTTGCATTCATGTAGCACCTGTTACCCCTGATGGGTGTTGAAGTGCTTTTCTGGCGAGTAGGACGCTACTCCAGAACCCATAAAGGATTAGTGTTGAAAATTAGTATAGTGAAGTATGAAGTAATTTGAGTGGTGGATATGTTATTCAGTTATTTGGATAGAGAAGGGTAGGTTGCAGGATAGAAGAGGTAAAGAGGTTTGTATTTATATAGTGCTTGCTACCCCTTGATGGGGTTTTGAGGCGCTTTATTGGCGAGTAGCACGCTACTCTGGAACCCATAAGGATTGCTGTTGAATTAGTATGGTGAAACATGAAAGTAATTTGAGTGGTGGATATGTTAGTCAGTTATTTGGATTGAGAAGGGTTGGGGAGGGGTAGAAAAGGGAAAAAGGTTTGTGTTTATATAGCGCTGGTAACCCTGATGGGTGTTGAAACGCTTCATTGGCGAGTAGCACGCTACTTTGGAACCCATAAAGGATTAGTGGTGAATTAGTATAGTGGAATATGGAAATTGAGAAGTGAACGTGTTAGTCTGTTATTTTGATTGAAAAGGATAGTGGAGGGACAGAAGAGTGAGATTTTTTTTTTTTTTTGAGGTCATAGCAGTCGGAGGAGGGTTTTGGATGAGTAAAAAGGGGTTTTTGAGGGGAAGAGTCAGATGGGAGAGTTTATAAAGGTTTGTTTTGGGGGATCGGTATAGTAAAAAGAGGTGTCAGATGATGCAAGGAGGGTAGAGTAGGAGAGAGTCTAGAAAGGGTTATTTTGGGATCATAGTAGTGGTATGGGATAAATGAGAGAGTGGATGTAGAGGATATATTGATAGATGTATAGGGTGAGAGATGGGGTAGTGCATTGGAAAGAGTAGTAGAAAGAAGTTTGAGATGAGTCAGAAGGTTGGGCCAGAGGATATATTGAGAGAAGTATAGGCTTGGAAATAGGGTAGTGTTCTTGCAAAGCATGCTAGACTTTGTAGTCTGCTTGGAGACAATCATTACCTAGCATGCTTTGCAAGAACGTGCACCTGAACGGCCCACTGGGGGCAATAACGAATAGAATTCAGCATGCGGCTTTAAATGCTTGGAGTTACCCCCCCCCCCCGGGTCGGACTGACCTGTAGGCCAATCAAGCAGTGACCGATGGGCTGGTCTGACAGGTTGGTGTCTGCCAGTTTTTCATAGCTGCGAAGGTTTCACATTGCTTATGTATGACATTTTCATAATTTCAGTGTACTTATGAGTGACATTCAACTGACTATGAGTGACATTTTCTCGCGAGCAAAATCAAGCAATGAGAGAAACATATCCGTATCCGAAATTACACCCATTTGAGCAACCAGAAACTCTAAGATCATCTTAAAACGGCTGCAACACACCAGAATTGGAAGGGCACTAACCTCGTAGTGATAAATGAATGCCAAATTGCCAGTTTAAGTTTGTGAAGAGTTGCACCACATCTGCAGACTCTAGACCCCCCCCCCAAACTCTCCTCATCAGCTGTGTGTTACAGAAACAGTGCTGTCTGCTTGGCTAGGAGAGGAAAGCGAAACACCTGTAACACCCCCACACGGGCTACATATATGCAGAGACAAGTAAAATGTTGTTGATAGTGTCAACGAATTAATCTGGCCGGTGTAATCTAGGGAGCGGTTGGGGACCGGGTGTAAGTGAAGAGAGCAATGTGATTGGTCTCCCCCGTGCTGGTAAACAACCTGCTTTAGTCTGTGCCTGCCGGCGTCCGATCTAGTCAGTGAGTCGGTGTCCACCCTGGGGCCATCTGTAAGCCGGGCACAGCCATGTTGTGCGGCAGCCACTTCGTGTTTAGCAGTTATTCTGCAGACTAAGGTGCGGTGCTGTGAGCATGTGGTGCCTCAGAACCTCCACCACTGTGTGGGGGCTGCAGGGCATTGCAGAGACATGCTAGATGTAGGTAGCACAGCTTCTTGATCGTGCACTGCCATTTAAAGTTGTGTATTAACATGTCTGGCACAAACTTGGTTGGATGGCTGGTAACTACTTAAACACTTTAATTGTAGGCAGCGTGATTGGGCAGCGACTAGTCTGCAAGGGTTCAAGGCAGCAGCCAGGCTCCTCCGGTCGTGACAGCCACTGCCCACCTCCCACCCCGCTCCATGCGGCAATCTTTCGGTTTGCCGCCCGCCTCTTTACTCCAGGCTGGCCAGCTGTCCTCGCTTGAGTCGGCCTGTCCAGTGACCGTCTGTGCTGGTGGCCGCTGCACACCCAGGTCAGTCACTGACTCGTGACGTCCACTCTCCCAGGCTCAGCAATAATTGAATTTGATGCGGGCGGCAGCCATAATTAAAGCCACCGTGCGGGTGGGCCGAACGGGCCGGTGTGAACAGCAGGCAGCGCTGCGTGGTGGGTCCCATGATTGCAGCCGGCACCGCCCGCAAAGAAACCAGTAGCCAGCGCAGCCGCCTACCTTACAAACTCCCCGCTCTGGCAGCAGGACCGGACATGACATCCCCCCCGCAGCGCCACTGCCAGACTTTGTATTACAACCTGACTCTGAGCCGCAGGAATCACAAGATACATTGTAGCAGCACACACAGTGAGCCTACCTGCATCCCCTAGCTCAGCTGCGAGCGCCCCAAGCCTGCATGAGCAGTGCGTGCAGGCCACGGGGAGCGCGCTCCCAGCTGCCACTTACTCCATAACAGTTTTAGCAGCTCCAGCTGATACACTATGCTGATTGCCTCATATGCGTGGCAATGCATTTCAGTGCGGTGATGCAGAGCACCACACTGAAATGCGTTAGTCTGACGCCTGATGCACGGTACTTGGCAGGACTGGTTTTTTGGCAGTTTTGGTCCGGTTTTATGTCAAGTAGGCTGGTTTTTACTCATGATTTTCCTGATACTACCACTTTTTGTTAAGTATATGCTTCGCTAATGGGGGCCACCTTTGTTTTGGTGTTGGGGCCTTTTTTTGTCGCAGTCCGACCCTGTCCCCCACTCATAACTCAAAAATAAGCGTTGGCAAAGACAAAGGGTCTCACCTTTGGGAGCTATGCTGTATAGCTTCCATGATGCATTACAGTTTGGCTAAAGAGTGAACAAACAAAAAGAAGTCTGTAGTTGCAATCGGCTGCACCATTTTAGATGTGCACAACTTGCATGTCTGCAAAATAATGCAGGTGCTTTCTTTTTTCTTTATATTTAGGAACCTCTACTGTACCGAGTTACATTAGTAAGTTTTTTTCTTTTCTTTTCAGTAGCGATCTGGTGGGCAGGGCAGAAGCAACATTGTTTGCAGGGGAAACAACATAGGCGAGAGAACGTGGAGCATGGGAGAAGCAAGGAACATGGAGCTGTTGCTTGAAGCTCACAAGAGAAAATGTGGGGGGGAGCACACAAGGGCAAGCACAACACAGGTGGGCGGAGGAGAAGCACATGATTAAGAGCGTGCAACACAAAGTGCTGCAGTTGGGGGAAGAGCAGTGCATGAAGGAGACAGCAAAATATCACATACACTCTTGGGAGTGCTTAACCAAAAAGAAGAAAATAGCGCTTTAAAATTGAGCAGTGGAAGGACACAAGTAATGCGTCCATTCTCCTGGAGAGTGATCAACACAAGAAGAGGAAGCAAAGCCCACAACATCTGACAAAAAGCAAACAAATGAGTGATTATAAAGGGAACCAATGGTATGCAGAGGGTGGGCTCTAAGCTCACTCTAACCTCACAGTAGGGGTTTTCGCCAACAGACAGCGCGCTCTGCCTTGTAGGCAAGACCTAATAAGCTGTGCCTGCTGTCATTCCATGCAGTTTGGGCAAGTCAAAAGGGAATATTTAAACCATCTTCAACAATAGAAAACAAGCATTTGCAATGCAATAGGTCTCGCATTTGCAAAATTTTAAGCTATTGGCATTGTAAATGACAATGCGTTTTATTTATGTTTTGAAAACCAACACATAGATAAAAGGTTTGTCATTTACAATGCCAGTAGCTCAAAGTTTCGCAGATGCATCCAGCACTGTATCAGTCAAACCACTGATGTAGTTTACCCCCTTAACACACCCCTGCCCCTCTCCCCATCCCCTGCCTTCCTTACCTCAATGTTTCATCAGATGAGCCCACCCCGCGTTTCGCCGCCGCAGCCCGAGCTGTTCTGGAAGCCTTCTCCGGGCCGCTCTCAGCGCGACCCGGAAGTCCGGCAACCTTGCCTGGGACATGGGCAGGGCATGGAGCGCGCGTCCGGAAGTGTCCCGGGCTCCCATGAGCTGAGGGAGCCCCGCGTGTCGGAGAAGCGAGGCGGGAGCCCACCCCGCATTGGCAAGCAGTAGAGGAAGTCCGGCGGGAGCCCACCCCGCCTTCGTGGATGCCGCATGATGCGGCCGGAGCAGGATTGAAGAGCCGGTGACTGGTGCATGCAAGCGCGCCGCGCCTGGACAGGAGATGTGCACGCGTATCGTGCGAGCAGGAGTTGTGATAATGCCGCGAGCCGTACGCGTGCACATCTCCTGTCTGTTAAGCTTCGGCACAGACAGTTGATGTGCACGAGTACGGCTTGCAGCGTTATTACAACTCCTGCTCGCACCATACGCGTGCACATCTCCTGTCCAGGCCGTGCCGTACGCGTGCACATGTCCTGTCCCCCTTCCGACCAAAGTCGACAACAATAGATCTCGCATAGCGAGCAGCGCTTTGCGCTGCGTCGCTAGGCGAGACCTAAAAAGATGTGCAGAAGCGTCTGAATTAAAGACTCCTACAATAGCAAAATCTTGGCACATGATGAAAGGGCCTTATTCTTAAAATCTTTGCCCCCGAAAGCCACTACCTGATATCCTTAGCAAATTTACAAAGCACTACACTGGAAAATCTTGTTAGTGCAAAAGCACAATAGATGTTAATTATAGACGCCACGTGAAATATAAAGTTAATTTATTGCAGATCTAAAGTAGAGCCACCTGCAATTTACTCTCTTCGGATCTCCACCTTCTAAACTCTACAGTTCAGCATCTAAACATGCAAGAGTCATAATGTCGCAGGACCAGCAGACAGACAAACGCACACTGGAGTCTGCATTGAACAGTAGTCTGCTAGCCATCGGCTGTGGTTGAATTCTGCATTTAAATTCAATTTGTAGAATAAAGTTAACTCAAAGGGGCGATTAGCTAATCAGCGCATGGGTAGCAACGCTGTTAAAAAAAAAAAAAAAAAAAAGTATTCATTTAAAAAAAATATATTAACAACATTGCAGTATGTCAAAGGTTCAAAACATAATAGCCGTTTTTGATTGCAAAAGTCCAGGAAGTAAGTTAAGGTTGTTACTTAAGGATCACAAATGCGTCAAGGCAGGATTAATAGTTCCACTGGATTATTGAATGCATTTAACTGAAGCGTCATCCATGCAGTCCTTCTAAGAATAGCTTTCTTTATCATTTACCCTTTACATATTAGTGGTATCCCTGTCTTATCTTGTCTTCTTTCCTCCTCCGATTGTTCTCTCCCTTACTACTTCTCTCATCTTTTTGTCTGTTCACCAGTAATGCTATATAGAACGAGTTCAAATTCCTCATCCTGTAACATGTCAAGTCAAAATATTGTAATACAGGCATCATGTTGTGCTTTGCATCGTCTTTATGACAATACTGTTCTCCTTTTAATTAAAATAAAAAAAATACAAATCTTTGAAAACAAAAATAGTTCCATAGGATTAAAACACAGAACACATGAAGTAGAATGTATAGTTTACAGCTAGGTGTGCTCTGTACGTGCTGGAAAGCAGTCCGAGAGGCAGACCTGTAAAACACACGGTGAACATTGAGTCGCTGCCAAAGCAAACAGCGAGTTTCTTGGCTGGTGTCTGTAGCAGACTGCTAAGCCTCTCACAGCACAAGGAAGTCTTCACCGATTGGCTTGTAGTCTCCCTGAAATGGATCAGGTCATAGTCCATTCTGAGTACAGGTACAGCCAGGTCTTCGTGAAATGCAAAGAGTGAATCAAAATGAGAGTTGTGTTCCGCGACTGATACAAATGTGTGAATTGGGCACCAACCCCTCCTTAAATGAACAACAAGGTGATGGAAGGAATGGATGAATTCATCTCTGCCATTGGCGATCACTTGGTGCCACACTTACAGATCTTTATAGATGGACCATTCTCTTATTTGGCCTCAGAACTGTGGACTATCCTTCCATTATCACTTAGAGCCAAGACAACCTCTGGAAGTTTTGTAGGAATCTAAAGGCCTGGCTCTTTCAACAACTTCGAGTTTTTGGTTCAGTTATATAGCTGAGAATGAGAAGTACATTTCATCATTGTTTTCTTCATCTTGGAGATCTCCTGTCTGGCTTAACTACCATCCTATGGTTGTTTTTTTTAAATGAGCTTCCAGACACTGAGATATGACATCACACGTGTGAAAAGCATACAAATAACCGATAAATAAAAGTGAGTTACCCTGCTACTCAGTGAACAGCACATGCAGTCTGTTACCCTCGCCGGCCCCAGTGGAATGAGGGCCCCAGGATTCAGGGTGGGGATCCTTGTCCCATGATGAAGCCAGTTTCACCCAATAGGCACCGTTCCCTGTTCCCGGATGGTTGACGATCATGTGCTGTTGTCTTTGGTACAGCGCCTCACCTTTGCTGCCGTCACTATAGTGCCTTCACCTTGGGTGGCCAGTGCACTGCTCGCTCTCTCTTTAGTAATGAGTACAGACAGTGTTGTGTAGTTGAAAAGCTACTTTATGGGTGAATATTCATAATAAATGTATGTTTCGTTCCCCTGGGGAAGATAAAGGACTTCCTTTTGTTGAGTGGATACATACAACAGGCTTAACGGCCTTTCATCTGGGTAGATGGTATTTACTCTTACCTCCACCATGTGCCTGACCGTCAGTTGCCCATATCCTAGGTCCTATGGGCTCCCTCCCCCTCCCCTCATTGGGCTGAGTGTTCTGGTGGGGTGAGCAGTGCCAATGTCTACAACGAGGATGCCAGGCCTTTCTCACCCCTAAGTAGAGTCAAATAATGCAAGGACTTGTGTTCCAGGACTCCTGGTCTAGGAAATAACTTGACATTGGCTCTGGTGGACAGCACCGATGCCAGGCAGAGGGACTACGTGCCCAGGGCTTCTGTTCAATGTCTTCATTCAGGGTCGAATTATTTGATCAGGAGCTTCAGGGAAACGCAGGACAGTGCCAATAGGAAAGAGCCGATGGACAGGTGGTTTGGGGGAGGCACTGTGTGGTGGGTAAGTGGTCACCAATGAAGAATCAGTTAAAGTAACTTTAAAAATGGTATGCAGAATTTGAAGGTATTTGTGTATGTGTTAAGTGTGCAAAGCCCACTTGTAGGTGGAGTGTTCAGGATGCAGGTGTCGAACGACTAAACCACACTGGCACTCGGTTTCCTCCCAGCCCTCCCCCCACATACCTTTAAATAGGCTATATTTTTGCGGTTTAAGGCTTATGTTGCTAAGCAACGCTATTCAAACGGAGAGCAGTGGGAGTGAGAAGTGTTGCTGCTAGATGGGGTGAAAATGGACAGCTTGATCAGAGAATCATATGGATTTCTGTCAGGGGCATCAGAATGGCTCCCATGCGCATGCAGGCTTTTACTTTAAAAATAATGCCGCAAGCGATGGGCATGCTTGGCTGTGCCATCTCATTGAATGCTATCAAAAGCCTAGTTTTTCTATCATGCTTTTAATGTCCTGCCTCTACACAAACCAACCACCATACAGATTACAGCGCTCCTTTAGTCCACTGAACACGTCCTCCACCAAAAGTCCCTGCTCTGCAATGTGACTTAAAAAACAATCCAAGCTACAGAGCCCCACGTACAGCAATAAAAGGCAAAACTCATTTCTTTCTCCCTGTCGTGGTACATTTCCATCCGCCCTTTGCAACGTAACCTCAGCCAGCCTCAAACATCACCACCCGGAAAGATAGTCCATTGTAACAGTGCATCGATAAGATCTGAAAGTCTGATGGTTTCTGCAGATTCCACTGTATACCAAACAAAAGAACTTTTGAGTCAGTTGCACTACATTGACACTAGCCAAATAAGAGCAAAGTGCTGTGTTGTTTCACCGCGGATTTCCTAAATATGTTTGGGCTGAACTGAAGGCTGGCATCACGTCTTTGCCATAACTTGCTCGGGGTGGAAAGGTTTTGGGGGTTTTCAGTGGTCTGCTAGAGTTTACCTTTTTAACATTTATGTACAACACATTATTGGGTACCCAGTTTCCTGCTTTACACTTTTGTCTAATTGCATGCTTTGACTGTCTTTTTGTCAAGTTCCCTTGTTTAGTTTCAACCTTGAATTTAATCTTTATAATGTTTATGCTGCACTGTGGTGAACCATTTACTAATACAACTGTATGGCTTCTTTAATCACTGTACGATTTAGTAACACTTTGAATTGACAGCTGTATACTGTTTAGGAGGTCAAAGTTTAATTTTTGTTCAGTGCCCAGAAGCAGAGTCAAGCCCTTGAAATCATGCACACAGTAGGCTTGGGTCAAATTGCACACAGAGCTGAGAGAGTCTTTCTGCAGACTGCACTCTAAAACTATGCTGTTTGAACAAGCAGTTGAGTTAGGGAGCTAGAACCCAGGAATAAATATTTACCTGTTCCATTTGTATCTTCAATGGCACTGCAAACAAGTCCCTCTAAGGTCCACTCCTCCCTGCTACATACAAAACAATGTCGGTCTATCCCTAATTTTGTCCAGAACTGCCCCTTTTACCTCTTGGAGCTTTGAAGTTGCTTACCTGACATTTAGCTCCCAGGAGAATACTGTTAATGAGCAGAATAATCTTCAGGCAACAAACCTTTTTCATATGGAAAGATTTGAGTTGGTCATGATTCACTTGCAATAATCCAATTTTAGATCACCAGTCGGAAATGTGAATTGACTTACTCTAGGTTTGTAAAATTCTAATATTTTTGTTTGGTAAGATTGAAAGTGTGTGCAGCTAACTGGTGAGAGTTGTTTAAAAACGTAGACATTGCTAGACTCTTTCAAAATGTTGTGCTGATCGTGTTCAGATTTGTTTGAGCATTTGATCTGTACCTGTAAAATTGGATAGGTACAATCCTGTTTAGGTACATTTTACTCTGAAAATGTGACTATTTCCGTTCTCTTTACGTACAAAAATATTTTTACATTTCATAGTGCTTTGTGTTTCATCAAACGTTCATTACATCAGAGATCGAAAACAACAGTGTTATAATGAATAAAGCTACCAGAGGAGTGAACTCGGGGGTTCAGAATGTTTGACTTTGGCTGTTGAAGGAGGATAGACTGCTGCAGGGTCTGAGACTGACCTGATTAGTGTTGCTTTTGGAGGCAGATGCCTATCTACACTAAGTTTCTAGTAATATCTGCAACATTTTGAAAAAAGCCCAGCTGCTGCACAGGGTATGAATGTGTTCTTAGGGACTAAACTTGTGTTTATTATTGGACTTTCATCGGCAAGGAGTTTAGGTCCGGTCTGTGCCTTTAACTGCTGCATAGGTTTTGCTCGTCTTAACAACTAGATCTATTGTTCCTCCTTGTATGTTGCAAATGTATGGTGCTCTGTTGGTGTTGTGGTTAGATCTTCACTATGTCAATGCCAAAACACTGTATAAGGTGTAAAAACGTCGTTATACATTCTAATACAAGATCACCTTTATGGTTAAAAACATTTTCATATGTAATGTTCAATCATTGCTTTGACATGGCAAATGATGTGGAGTACCTGGTTGTCCCACGTTTGAAATTAAATATGGATTGTACTTTTAAATAAGGGCTCATACGATTTTCAGTAAAACAGCAATTCCTATCTTGGAGGAATGAAGTGCAGTGGCAGTAACCACTGACACAATTTGCCATTTCAAACTAAAGCTGCAAGTGAAACCAGACCAAGACGGATGGGATGGTTAACACCTTAAAGCAAAAGTTTTCCCCTCCACAACTGCACCTTCCCTAACAGCCCCTCTTACATTGGTGAAAAGGAAGGTAGCCCACGCGTAGCACCCATTGGTCTATAACTCGGTCATGCCTATAAACTCTTGGCCTCCACAGCATATTGTGACGTACTATAGTAGACTATTGCACACTTAGCCTGTTTAACAGCTGAAGTGTTTTGGGCTTTTTGTGACTCTCTTGTTTTCGATTTTCTTAGACCCGTTCTTTGTATTTAGTTTTTTTTCCAGCGCATCCCCTTAACATGACAGCTGTTGTGAGGTTTCTGGGACATGAGCTGAGCTTACACTAAAGCCAATACCATGTCTGTATCTTAGTCATGTGTTACTGCCACTAGTAACTTCACGAAGAAGGCTCAGAAAGCAAGAACATTTTTTTTAAATTTAACACTTTAATAAGACTTCTCTTCATTCTCCTGAAGTGCAGTTTCTAAGTCACATGTGGATTTGTAAGAACTTAATGTAGTTGTATTAACACATTAAGAACAACCGGGAAATTGTTGCATATACAATGCAAACCTTCCCACCTGAAACTGGTATCCTTTGCAACAGGTTGAGTTTGGCCATGTGGTTATCTTTGCTCTTTGACCCACTTTTCCATTGCCTCTTCTGTCAAGCATGACAATTGATGTTTACGTTTATTTACATAAGCCTAACGCCATAGGAGAGCCAGTGCATGACTTTAGTTCAAGTGCTTGACTTTGAGATGAATCCGCGTCGCCCAGTGTCATGAGGTTTTAGTACAGTCCTTGTTCGAATATCTTCCTGTTTCGTTGACTAGTTTTCTTCCTACCGTTGTCTTCGTCCCATGGTCATTGGAAATCTTGGCATGACCACTGTGGTCCCGCTAACGGGCGTAGGATTTTAGTTTTCTTTAAGCTTGTGACCATTGTAATGCATCCTGAAGTAGCGTTTACAAATGTGTTGTAGAGGTGGTTGGATCGCTTGAGTGCTGAATACTCTATCTGCAAGTTCATGAGAGACGTTTCAAAGTAGTTTGCTTAGCGAGTTGCACAGTCAAGAAATTCATGCTAAATGATCGTCTGCTTAAGGGCCGGATTGAAAACCAAAATAACCCTTCGTAAAAACTATCAAACCAGCCCTAAACAGGAGGGGGCTGGTTTGATAGTGGGGGCCTTTCTTAGTTGGTTTATGGCAGCCCATTCAGCTCTGAAAGTAGCCCCCCAACCTGCAGCACACAGAGAAAAAGCCAGAGTGGTAGAATGGCAAGGCGGGCCCTGTTGTGCCTCCTTGGAGACAAGCAGGATTGTATGAGAGAAGGCATGAGCTCCAATGTCTGCTAACAAAATACAATCAAGAATAACTGAGAATAGATACAATGCGACGAATTCCAGCCGAAATTGTTTGCACATTAACTGGTGTCAGAAAACCTTGGATCTAAATATAAAAACCGCGAAGGAGTCTTTTAAAAAAAAATTTAGTAGACTTGGGGTGTATGGTTAATATATCCTGAGTGGGAGCAGCACAATATTGTTGAAGTTTGCTATTACTTCACCTAGTCATTTCTGTTTAGATTGTAATCAGTTCTAGCCCAGCAGGTGTGTGAAAGTGCAGATACCATCCCCAGGAGTTAGTAGACCAAGAGTTTCCTCATCGAGTTGCAGAACCATGACGGAGATGAAGAGCTGCAGGGGTAAAACGGATGTAGGCTTTTTGTCTTCGCAAGCAAGCCAGCATACTCCTAGAGGTAGAAACTGCCTCGCAGGTCTTGCAGGTTCTTCCTGTTCTAGTTAGGGGACTGCTGCCCGTTTCACTACTTCTTTAAACAAATCCTTGGAGAGCAGGGAGCTGGTGAACTTCCTTATTTTGTTATGAGATCCGCACATGCATGACAGTGCTCCTGTATGCTGGTTGGAATACTTTGTGAAAGGTCACAGGAGAGCCCGTCCATCTTCTTCATCTTGAACGTCCTTGTATGTAAGGGGTATAGGTAGGTGAGCGTCGTAGATCCCCCCCTCCACCCCCATAGTGTCTGAAAATACAAATTTCACTATCCGCACCTTGCAAATCAGTTTGCTGACATCATATCAGTGCTTTTAATCTCACATTATTGGAGACCTCACAGTTTTAGTTGCAGCTTGCCCTCTACTGAGGATCAAGTTAATCAAACCTGTTTTGCAGAGACAGGCTACAGTTACTGTGTCTCCAAGTCCTGCATGACAGGAAACTGCTGTATGCCTCCTGGCACAGCATTGCAAAGTAGCCTGCATTTGATATCCTGCTACTGAAAACCTTGTCACTTCTGCGTTATGTGAGTGGCAGGTTGTTGATTCGGGTAACCTCCATTTGCCAATGATAACAAAAATGAGTTTTAATCAATCAAGAATTTGTAAAGGGCGGCAGATCAAAGGTGCTGGAGTTGCTGCTTCTTTCGTGGTGATCTATCTGTTCATTCGAACAGCCAGGTCTTGCGTTCTTTTCTGAATTGCTGGAGCGATGAGTTGGTCCGGAGGTGCAGGGGAAGGTCGTTTCAAGCTTTGGCTTCAAGGTGTGAGAAGGAGCGTTCTCCGCTGTTGCTTTGGCGGATGCGGGTGGTTTCTGCGAGGAACAGGGAGGCTGATCGTAGGTGTCTGGTTGGTGGAAGGTCAAGAGTTTGTTGATGTAGGCTGGTCCTTCATTGTGCAGGGCTTTGTAAATGTGGGTCAATATCTTGAACTGGCATCTCTTCTGGATCGGAAGCCAGTGTGGCTTCCTGAAATGGGGTGTGATAATTATGTCAGGGGAAGTTGAGGATGAGTCTGGCCGCTGAGTTTTGTATTACTTGTAGTCTCTTTAGGAGGCATGCAGTGATTCCTACATAAGTACGTTCCCGTAGTCCCGTGATTTAACCACGTTCCTAATTTACACATGGGATGTGCTCTTTTGGAGTGTTGCTCATTTTGGAAGTGCAAAGATGAAGCAAAAAGAGGACGCGCGGACCTAATATCTCAACCGGTTTTCTTTGGTCATCCACCCCAGCCCAAACATTTTAATTCCTAAAATGCATGAATATTTATAGTGCTGTTTGTGTGGAAGAGCACTCCAGGACCAAGGCTGTGCTGGTTACATTCTCTCAAGATGTCAGCTAATGACAGGAAGAGGTTCTGGTGTCTGGCTTGGGTGGAAAGCTGCTTCAGATGTTTTCTTTCTCAGGCGGTTGTTCATCTGCTGCTTTTGTGAAATCAGAAAGGGCTAGAATCAACTACTAAAGTATTAATGCAAACTAGTGACTGCCCAGGAAGTGCCTGTAAGAAATCTGAGCTCTATTCATGGTGTAACTGTATTAAGGTTTAGCTTGTGCCATTAACATGACGCTGACACTGTGAAGAGCACCGTATATGAGCTGTGAAGGGCATATCCGTGCACTGCATTCATTGGATGATTCCACCTCAAAAGAATGTATTGCCATTTGTTCAATCGAAAACAGGCTCTGGTACACCAGCGAAATAAAGAAAAATGATTTTTCAAGAGAGTAACCATGCTGAAGTGAATCCTACCTTGATGAGCTGGTGTCCTTCTGCTGTTTCATTGGCAGTATATTAGTATTTCAGTGTTTATCGCCATTGCGAGGAGCCTTCAAGGGCAAGCAGCCGCTTGTGGATTGAGTCTTACCCATTTCTGCTGCTTAGTTCTTGCAGCTTTTTGTGGAGGGAAGTTTTTGACTTTGTAGCACCTCCGTTTTTAAAAATAACACCCCCAAATTGTGGTAGAAGTGCTGCATGCACTCTGAAGAAGAAACAATGGCTACCTCCAACCTTGCCTTCATGACCAAGACTTTGTTAAAGGCAAGTGTCTCCAATTGGGTCCATGACCCTTTAACTCTGCCCTGTCGATTTTGCACTGTCCAGATCGACCCTGGTTTGCTTAGAAGATTTTCTTTTATGGTCGCTGTTATAGGGAGCATTCGCTTTCCTTGTTATGTTGAACCTTTTAGCGACCTATGGCACAATTGGAATGGAGTTTTTCTCTAATGTCTGCTGGGCCTGGCAGCGAGCCAGAGAGAATGCTTTGAGTTTCTTACACTCTGCAGGACAGTGCTTGGTGGCTGTTTTCCCTTTTGTGTTTCCTATTTTTCGGATGGTGCCTGACTGTTCTCTCTCCCCTTTTGTTCGATGTGTATGTTCGGCCCGTTAGGGAGGTTCTGTAGTATAATTTAAACTGCCACCAGTAGCCACATATTAGTCACCAAAGAGGGAAAATATGTGTTACCTGGTTGATTTTCTGTGTTAATGCAACTCGTTCAATCTTAACTCCTGACAAAACGCTAACACATGTTTAATTTTTGAGGCACTCTGGATTGGACCACCATTAGTATGAGTTTCTGTGAATCAGCACAATACATTTTCTCTTTGTGGGCCAGGGTTCTTATGGCTCAAAACCTTGAGGTACTGTTTGACTAAAGACCAAATATATCCTCCCAGATCACTCTTGATTGTCAAATCATGTTATCTTTATGGACTATTAGTTGTAATTAATATCTCTGAAAATATAGTGGAACCTTGAACAGTGTGAGGTGATTGCAAAACCACTACATAAACTGATCCCCACTGACTACTGCAAAGGGTGATGGCGTACAAAGCAGCTGCCCGGGTATTGTCATGAATCTCTTCTTGAGTGCGTTACTTGGATTGACTTCTGTTGGCACTGCCTGCCAGTGCTCTCCTTCCTCGAGTTGGTCATATTGGCCGATGCTCATAAAATGCAATCATTTTAACACCAATTTTGCCTGCCCTGTTCTGACTTACCATGACTCCCTTTCTGAACCATTTTCTCTTTTGTATCTTGTGGACTGGACATATTGGGATAAGCACACTTGTGACTGGTTGAATGTTGGGAAGAAGCGATGGGCACAGTAGTGTTCAACTCAACAGTGGTCTGTCTTTATCCCCACTCTATTAGCACATCAAGCGAGTGCCCCTGGTAGTTTGAGACATGCTTGAGTCTTGCTTTCATTAAAGGGAGGTGCACTTGAAGCTTAGACATATCCTTTTTATATTTATAAGACACACCCTGCTGATGTTATGGCTAACAGTGTCTGTTGACTGTGTGTGTTGACACATCAAACTAGATATTGTTACTCTACAGCAGATTGGTTTCACATCCCCGCCTCCTGCCCAGCCTTGTACTGTATAATATGTATGTTCTGCATTGAACCATTTGTTTGGGTTTGCTATTAGGTGCGTTTAAAGTGCCTGTGTTAGTTATGTTTAGTGGGATGATTATTATGGCATAAGTAGGTTCGTCTCCCAGAATGTTTACAGGGCACTTTTAAAAGAAAAGGCTGGGGTGGAGTTGAAATCACCCTGCACCGGAAAAAAGGTGATTAAGACTTCATCCAGTTTTATGCAGGATTCAAAGCACTGATCGGTTTTCAGTTATGGAAAAAAATGGAACACATTCCCTCCTTATTGGAGATGGTTGTGTCTTCTGATTGATATCATCCAGCGTTGGAACCTAGAGGAGCAAAATATGACTGGCAACAAATGGCAGCAACATTTTAGCGCTGTTTAGTCCATTTCTGGTATTAGTATATATAATTCTTACAGTGTTAATATTTGGTCCAGAGAAATTGGGGCACAGCGAAAACATATCATAATGGCAACAATGCTTCCTCAAAGATTTTTCCTGTTCCATTTAATTCTATTTGTCACTCTTTGCTTTTTGTTTTTTAAAGGTATCTATTTCTCAGTTTTTGTGCTTCTTGCCTTTTAAGATACTTTTTCCCTTGTAATTTGTAAACTACAGTTGTATGCTTTTTGGGTTACAGCCTCACTTCACCTCTCCAAGAGTATTGCCTGCACCACCTCCCTATCTCTACTGCTTAGAAACTTCCCACTGTAACCTCTCGTGTTCTGTTGGGCCATGTTTTTGTATGTCCACTTCATTCATGGACTCGTCGTATCCCTGATAGTTACCCTGCTGTCCCTTCCCTTCTGCAGCACTCTTTTTCTGCCCAGTCTACTCTCATGCATATGAAAGTAAGGGTGCATGCCTTTCACCTTGGTTACCTGTCCTCTTCCCATTACACACAAACTATGTACGGCATGCAAGGAATTCCCCTACATTCTACAAAAAGAACTGCTGGTATCTTATTGGCATAATCAGTCATATAAACAATCTTTGGTCTTCACTCCACCCAGAAGTATTCATCCTTAGTATCTCTTGAGTTCCTATATGTCCCTTTGCTACCGTTCCCAACGACTTTCATTGTTTCTGGCCGTCCCATTCCTGCACCCTACAACCGTACCTCCCACCTTTGCCACTACTCCACTGTGCACCTGGTGGAGCAGGCAGGAGCTGTGGTTCTGTCAATCAATCAATCATGTCACTTATAAAGCGCACTACATACCCGCGAGGGTCTCAAGGCGCTGGGGGAAGATGGGGGTGGTGCTGCTACTGATCGAAGAGCCAGGTCTTGAGGAGTCTTCTGAAGGCCAGTAGGTCTTGGGTCTGTCGGAGGTTGGTGGGGAGGGTGTTCCAGGTCTTGGCGGCGAGGTGGGAGAAGGATCTGCCGCCGGCGGTCGTTTTCCGGATGCGGGGGACTGTGGCGAGGGCTACTTCCCTGCCTCCTTGTGGCAAGCAGTAGATTGGCTGTGAATGAGATTATGAGAGCTGCCTCTGCCTTTTGGTGGCTGCACATTTGGTTCATGGAACTGACCATTTTCTGCTATTATTAGGGTGTGCTGGAAAGATCTTTTATGCATCCCACCTGGCAGCGAACAGCTGCTGCTGGGCACTCCAAGCTGAACTTTTTCCAGATTGCATGTGTGATGTGAGCAGAATATTCTGAAAATAACCAACATCCTCATCCCATTCCATCGCAGCTTCCACCTCGCAGCTTCTCCTAACCACATTTGTAAATCCAGCCCACAGGTACTTAACAGCTCAGGCGTAGCTCTTTTTTCACAGTTCGATCCAGCTACATCAGCTGTCTTTCCCAAGGGACCTCCTCCTTTTCCGCTTTCTGTGCTTTCTTAAACTGTCTTTTTCTGCATCCGGGCCTCCTTTGCAGCTTGTTTTTCAAGCAGCACCAGGCTTGCTATACTCCTACCCCAACAATCAGTGTGTGGTAACCTGCTATTTTTCATCGGTTACAAAGTCATGGCACTGAGACCAAACTTCCTGGAGTTCTGTTACCTGGCCAGTGCATTCAGTCAGGATTTAGAGATCAGGATGTCCCACGCCCTTACTTGAATTCAGGCCCATAGAGGTGTGTGATATCACGAAGGTCATTCTGTCCCTTTACATCCTGCTCCAAACCGATATCTGTGTTGCAAAGGGCATCATCCTGATCCACCCTATTCTCGTACACTAGTCGCTAATTAAATAAATTCCTCCTTCCCAACAGGCAGAGTCTCCAGCTTAAACCTGCAATCAACACCTATTTCTGAACCGTGACCTGAAGTGTTGTCGACTGCATACCAATATCTGACCTACTGGGTAACACTGATAACCGCCTAACACCATGCTTCTGGAAATATATGGTTTACAACATGACTATCAATCCGGTTCAAGCCTCGCCATGAAACCGAGCACAACCTCCTAAAAAATAACCAAGGGCTGCTGATAACATGTTGACGCATCCTTGCTATTAAGCTTCTGCTAAGAGTCTGATCAGCTGCCTTTGATACCATTGATTGGTGTGTTTATTATCGATGAGCTAGTAAAGACTGCCAGAGTTGTGGGCAGAGGCCTGCTCAAAATCCTCTCCTTGAAACATTTAAAGCACAAAATCATAATGGCCACTTCTTATGCATCATCAATTTCTGGCAAGTTTGTTTACCTCTTGTATGAACGACTCAACTCAATGGAGGAGAGAGATCTTGAACACCACCAGGTGGCAGTCTCCTAGCAGCACTGTATACTCTACTTTTGGACCTCTTTAAATGGCATTGGTGTCGAAATCCTGCTCATGTGCCTAGTCGATCCATCGCCTCTTCCTTTCAATTGGCTAGACATGCTGGGCCTCTCCCATGTGCACATTGAAGGCAGGCAGCATGGATGTCCTAGTAACATTTCTTTGTTAGTGCACTTGATAATTGAAGCCACCATTTTTTGTCTTCTATGTACGTCTGCTAAAATGGGTCACCACTTAGCACCACTTCTTTAAAAATTGACTTAATTCTCATGGAGAACATGACTACCTTGAATTATTGTAATGCATCCTCAGTTGTCTGATATTTGAAGGCGCGTCCAAATTTCAAAGAGAGTAGAATGAGTATGTCAGACTCGTATTCGTCCTCTAACCCTTTTACCACTTCACACTCGCTGAGAAGGCCGCCTTTAAATACTGGTCAAAGAAAGGTCACAATTCAACCTTATAACCTTGTATGGTGAGTGCGTAAGTTACTGCAAGTCAGCACCATGTGCTACATCTCAAGTCTCCTACTTTTACAAAATAATTCACAGCCTTTGATCTTCTGCTTAAACCACCTTTCCAGAGCACAATCAGCCGCTAGCCTTTAGGATGTAGATCTCTACTTGTCCAGGATACAACCATTAAAATTCCTACCGGAATCACACAAGACGTCTAGAGTTTGTTTTGATCAATTTTGAAGAATCCTCTCTTCTATGCCTCCAGGCCCAAGCTGTGGCTTACTTACTCTGTAAATAACCCCACTAAGTTCATGGACAGATGAATCCACTTTCTTTGAGGTTTCTCGAGCATATACAAATTAGCTGTATGGGACGTGTTCATGGCCTCCCCCATCATACTCAAGGAAACTTGATTGACTAGTTCATCTCAAAGCGCTCCAAGGGGGCTGCAGTTTATGTGCATTTGCTGCTCAGCAGAAACCAGAAATACATACATTCTTAACAAATTGGTTATTCACGACACCCGCATGTTGCACTTGCGTCACATGAAAAGCATTTGCTTTCTCTTCTCCAAAAGCATTTTCAGTCCAAGGCAAATGGATGTCAATGCGAAAAATATTCACAACGTTCATGTGCTGCCAACGCCTTTGTCTTCGTTAATGCTGTTTTTTCTGTCACAGAATGTTGTCTCAGTAGGTCAGACTGTGATCACAGATGTGGATTCAATTAACAGCCTTTTAATTGGGATCATATCCGTGGTTTACTTAATATTTCCATGAATAAATTGTACCCTTCAGATGTGTTTACTAGCTCCTCTGTGCTGCACTGGTTTTATACGGGTTTTCATGTGATGCTGTACGAACGCCTATAGTAATGACACGTGTCGTGCATCAGGGCTAAGCCCCTTGGCTCCTCTTTCGAGGATTTGTTGAAATGAGGTTCCAAAAGGTGTCCTCTCTGCCAAGGTTCTGTCTTCATCCTCTCAGGAGTCCATTTTTACTTCACTCTTTCTTTGGAAAAGGAAACCTGTTTGCCAAGAGGCAGTATTGCAATAAATTGCAAAATAAGAAGCTATTGCTAAACTTATTTTTTATCCATCTCACTGACCACAGTGCATTAGTGCAGGCTCCACGTGAAAGAACACGACTTCTTTGCCTTCGTCTTATTTTTGGTTCGTTATATTCCTTCTGTAGTTCTTGGACCACAAGCTGTTACGCGATTGCCTCTAGTGAGAGGTGTTGTTTTCAGTCTTTACAGTGGTAACTTGTTAGTTTCAATAGAATGCAATTCTTTTTTTTTAGGTTATTTTTTTTAATAAAGTATGAACGTTTTTCTTATTTCTACACCTTTCACATGAACAAAAAGCCTTCCTTCCTTGCTCTCAGAATGCGTGGCCGATTCATGTTAAATTCCAAATAGACTTGCCTGTTTTTAAATGCATGTCTTTAAAATGCACTGCATCTGATTTAAATTAATCAAATCTAATTCATGTCTAATTCGACTCAAACCCATCGATTACACATTTCCCAGCAAGTTTGGCAGTCGCAGAAGGTTGTAACTGCTTCCAACAAGACCAAAGATATCCATGTTGAAACCTTAGATACTGATGGCCACATCATGCGATGTGAAATGTGATATAATTAAAAACACCCTTAAACACATCTTAGCCCTATCAAACGCGTAGCTGGGCAATTCAGTTTTAATGCACCATCGTCTTCTTTTACTGTCTTATGCGATTTTGACCCCTGTAGTAGTTTGCTGAAGGCTATGGTTCGGCTGCTAATGAAATGGGTTGACATTGCAACACTATTTTTGGGCAATCGGGCTTGAGATGGCACGCAAGACTTCATTGCATGGCATTTTGCTCTGGCATCAACCCTTTACCGATTCAGACGTTTAGACCATTTTCCATGTATCCGTTTTGTCCTATTTTTTTCATAGACTTTCTAGAGTTCGACTTCAAAAACCTACTACAGGTGGCTAAATTTATGGCAACCCATGCAAAATATGGAACCAAGAGTAACATTTTAGGGACTTTAAGGTTTTTTTTCTTGTACCCCACAGTGCATCTAATACTTATACAATCCCCAGGTGCCCTTTGACCTCCTAATGCTCGAAATGTCTTAAGATTAATCCTCTAAATCTTTTCAGCAAGAATAGCAGAGCTTGGTATATGATGAAACACAACAAAGCCCTTTCTACCACATGCATCATGAAAGAATTGTCAAGAGCAGAGCACATGTAAAGCCCAAAGAGTACAAAGCCTGTAAAAGCCTGTGTGCACAGAACAGGAAGCTGAAAGAGGCTCGGCACATCAACAGACTACAGAGAGGGCGGCGAGGGTTTTCAGTTACAGTAAGGTGTGCTGGGACTTCTCTGCCAGTTTTGGGAACTCTAGAAAAACATTGTCAGGAAGATGTGTTTAGGTTATAAAAACACGACCCACTGCTTAGCTTAGCAAGACCATAAAAAGAAATCTTTCATTCCCTCGTACATATTGGTGTCGGCAACAGGTGCACATCATCTGTTCTGAATCTACCATGATCTTCTGTGAGTGGCTCTGTTTATTTCCAAAATGGGCCCTGTGGATTAAACCATAGCTTGTTTCCACAATACTAATGTGCCCTGGCCCTCTGTGAAGCGCAGAAGCCAAAGAGCAGGCTATTTTCTGCATCACACTGCAGACAGAGTTTCTAAACTTAGATTTGAGTTTATGCGTCAGCCATGCTAGTGCGTCTGTAGAGGAGCCAGTACGAGAACAGGCGTAGAGCAGGTCTTGTTCATGTTGTGTACGACTGCCCTCCGCGTTGGTAACCATTATAGTAAAAAGATAACGTTTAAATCCCTAACATGTGACTTGTGGGTTATCCAACAATATACTAAAACACAGACCTTATTAGAAGAAAGTCAACTCGATTTAATACAGCAGAATTACCCAGACTTTGAGAGATCGTGATTCCTTGGCCATTTCCAGCCAGTCTATCTTAGTCTTGGCCTAGTCTGTTTTTTTTTTTTTTTATCCTTTGCAAATGTAGGCCAATTTAGGGAACAAGGGATAAAGAGGCTTGCAGGTAACCCGCTGAGACCATAGGTGTTCCTGAGAAGTAGAAGTGGTTTCCCTTTCTGAATGCTGAAGATAAAGATATACTAAAGAGCTGGTGGTCACGAGCCAATTTTGTGATGGCTTGTTTTATTTTAGAAATGGTTTGTGGAATTTATACTTTCAGTAATGCTAAAACAATATTAACACTCTTGCACAGATGTCCAAAGTACCGTTCGAGACTTCATACAAACTAGGGTTTGGGAATATCTGCATAAGATTAAAAAAAGGCATACAGTCCATCTATATCATTCACCTTGTCCGTGGTACCTCATGAGTTTACTGGTAAGGCGCACGGTTAGACAAACTTCCATCATGGAATGACCTATCAGAGCTGTTCCAATACTGTTTTATGGTGCCGAGAACCAGCCTGCAGTCTGCACCATTCCAGATCTAATTCCAGCTTTGATGATTTTTAGTGCTCTCGGGTGTCACTGCGGACCACAGCCTAGAAAACATGGTGCCCAGTACCAGGAAGTCGGCCATAACTTGGTAGTCGAGCCTTTTTGTTCACCATGCACACTTTGTTCGAGAGGGGAATATACACTAGACAAGTAACATTGGGAAAGCCATACACAATAATTATGTGCAGTACTGAGTTTTGTTTTAAAATAAATGTGAGGAGTCCAAAGTTTTTGGTAAACTCCCAGCTGGCAGATGTTGGGTTTGCTGGATTCTGAGGCTGCCTTGTCTTGATTCTACCTCATGTCTTTCTTCAACTACCCTACACATCCTACCTCTTTTTTTCACGTCTGCACATGTTTTAGCCTTGTTTTTCTCCCTTTGTCTCTGTTTTTCAATCATTTTCCCTCTGTCATTTTTTGACTGTTACTTGGTCAAAGTTTGTTGATGGAAAATATGTCCTGGTCCCAAAAATGTCAGCTAGTGCCCACAAGCCTCAACCACTGGCACACATTAATCACTGATTATACACTAATGTTTTGCAGCTTCGCCTTAGTTTATGGTCATTATTGTCTCTGCGTAAAACAATTTCAAATGTTGGTCATCTGCCACCTGCTTTGTTCTATCCCTCTGTTTTCACATGGCCTTGCATGTTTAGTTACCCGATGGAGCTCTTTCTGCGTGTGGCGAGGAGCAGCAACCAACCTGTATTCTGATCTCCTTTCTTACAACAGATCCTGGGGCGCATTGCAGTCCTTGCCACTGCATCTGCCTTTGGTTTAAAGACAAAAAAATGTTCTCCTGTTATGTCGTCACTCTGATGGCGAACGATTGCTTTTGACCACTTGTGTAGTGTTGGAGCAGTGTAGAACTGCACATGTACGAATTAAAGGATTCCAACATTATTTATTTTTTTGCACAGTTCTCAGTGATGGAACCATAATGAAAACGAAGTGCTGTGCCAGCGTTTGTTGCCAAATATTTAGAAGTCTTAGTTGCCTCGAGCCTCCGCACATTTGTTCATGATGCACATATGCAGTGATTTACTTCATGGCTCTGAAGGCAGAGCACTGTTTTTACAGCTCTCATACTGGATGTAAAAAAAAGTAACTATTGGAAGAAGGGGAGGGGGCTTTGCAATTACCACAAACTATTCAGTGTGTGCTCTTGTTGTCCTTGACTTGCTCTGATGTACGGGGGACGTGCTGCGAGCCTTTCACGCCGCCTTACGGAATTCTCCAGTAAACTCCAAGAACCCGGCAGCAAAGGTATTTGGTGGTCCATTGACGTGTTCGTGTGCTGTGTGCTTTCTGCCTCCTCCTCTGAATGCCTCTATTTATAGCCTGCATTCTTTTCGGTTTGTCTCTGATAAATGAAGTGTTGCAACAAGAAAGTGAGTGACATTATTTCAAGGAAATATGCTGTTTAAAATGCTTTACCAGTAGCGGCTGTTACTGTGACCAAGAACCCGAAAAATCAGCTGCTTGTCTTTTGCATAAACTACATCCTCTAGTTCTCATATAGTGCTAATATAACTTATTCTTGACAACCAAGCGCTCTCACAAGATTCAGAGAAGCCCGTTGAGTGGCATACAGGGGCCATCGCTGGTCTTCTGAATCCCAGTAGATTGTTTTACCTATGGATAAAGGCAGAATTTACATACCTACCATGCAAATATGTCTGCCATGAAGTTTCCTCTTCTTCTTTTTTTTTTTTTTTTTTTTTTTTTAGTGTAAATACGTCATGTCTCTTGTAACCCATCATCATGCAAGCACAGATTAGCTGTCAGATTATATAATCTAAAGTACCTTAAAATAATAATGGGTGGGATCATGCACTTTTTCATAGCCACTTTAACTCATTTTAGGGGTTCCCACATGTGACAGTGGAAGTTGTTTAAAGTAACTGTATCTTCTAATGTTTTTCTTGGTGATGTCTATTTGGAAGTATACATCTTCCTGCAGATCCCTCACATTATTAAGTAACCTTTCAGGATTTTGACTGGTCCAGAAAATGTTTCCCACCAATATCTCTCCAGTGCTGCCAGGTGGCACCTTGCTGCTTTAGTCGTGACTGTGCCTCCGTATATGGCAACCCCAGAGTAGGTATTAGTCAGTGCACTGGAATCAGTCCCTGTTTTTCTGCACTTCATTGGCCTGGTCAAGAGACTGCTCCGTGTTCACCAACAAAATTCCTCAGCACTTCCACAGCTACAAGGACCAATATCTCCTCCTAAGTCACTTAAGGAGCTACCAAAATACTCTCTCTCACTTCCAAGTACGTCACCTGCCAGGAAACTATCTCCTAAAAGATCTTCCCACAATGAAAGGCAGAAAGATCACCATAGAAAGGAGAAGACCTTTCCACAAGGAAACTGTACCGCCCTGGGACAGTTGAGTCTCAGCTGTGCTCTGGACGTTGGACTCCTTATCCTCGTCAGACATGAGCCCAACTTTTTAAAAGGTGGCATCAGAGTTTCTGGGTCAGTCCTGTGACGCCGTACAGATTGAGGTGTTTCGGCTAGCTACTCTGGGCTTGATCAGGGCTGTTCCGGCACTCTGTGCTGCCCCTCAGGGTTGGAGCACATTCTTGCGCCTTGGCCACTCCGATGGCTCAGACACGTACAACTTCTGATGCTGCACATCCCCTGGCTTTGACCCAAAAAGAAGTCTATGCCTGCCATTCCCAGTTCAGTTGGAACATCCATCGGCGCTGATGCATTCACTGCACAAGGAGCCGAAGACCGTGCCACTCACAAAGCCTTTGATGTCTGAGTAAACTATTCAGCTTGCAGGAGCTAGTTAAACCAAATTTCACTGATGTTCCTTTGCCAGAGCACTTTCCTAGAGCTCTGAGATAGGTGCAGATGGCGGAGTTGTTCGGCTGCAATTGCAAGACTCTCCAAAATACAGTTGTGTAGAATATAGTGATACCCCACTGTAATATTGATGTTGCTTACAAATTTCATGTGGCCTTGACACTTCACAGGAAGGAGAAATCTCGTAGCCCTTTAGGCCTACCTCAGAAGAAGTTTCCTCATTTAAGACTGGTTCGGAGCGCAACTAAAGGCTTAGAATTGACCATACTGTCTGCCGAGGCAAAATCTAACATTTTGACAGGAATGTTGCAACCCTCGCCCCTCCATGACTGTGCCCTTGCTTCCATTCTATGTGGCCTTCTTAGATCCTGTCATGGCTGCTTGAGAGAAACCCTTTTCTGGCACAGCAGGCCAAAGACAGAGATGCCATTGTCTTGCTCTGGGTAACCCCCCAACACAATACTTTTCATACTCTCACCGTTGGTCCAAACGTCATCCTCAAAGCAAAATCCGAATGCCTTCCCCATGGTGCCCCCTTTTAGAGTTAAAGAAACGAATGTGCCCTGGAAAGTCTTTGCTTCTGGCAGTCTAAACCTCTGTACTGCTACTGTCCCCTGAGCCGATATGTGCATGCCCAGTTAGTATTAGCGAACATGATGGTGATCTGTTCGCCAGACCACATGAAAAAGCTTTTTCCAGACCTAGTCAGTGACTGAAAGGATGCATCCAAAGAGATCTTGAAGTGCAGCATGGACCACTTTTTGGGGAGATTGTTGCTTGATGCTTGGGTACAGCTGTAATGCTACGCTGGCAAGCTTGGAGGCGTTACAATGGCTTCTGGGTACTTCCAAGCCACACTCATTAACATGCCCTTCAATGGTGAGAGATGGCAGATTCCTCTCTGGAATGCTTTAAACTAATGTAGAAGGTCTGTGGCTACTCAAGGGAAGTACAGTCCAAGCAGAGACAGCAGCATGCGAGACTCGAGTCGTCACTAACCTGTACATATGAATGTTGCTGCGGTAACGATGTGGAACCCACCAGTCTTCTTCTCGGAGGCCTCTGAAGCCCGTGCTTTAACGGAGATCTAAGCCATGCCTTGGATGTTGCTTTTATAGACTGTGGGATCATTGAATCCAGCAGTAGATTCTCGAATCCCAGGACACTTTATTTCCTTTGTAGCCTGCTACTTAGATGGGGCAAAAGGTCACAGATTTTGGGCTGTCCACAGGGAGACAGGGAGACAGGATTGACTGGGCTGGTGATTGGCAGGGAGGCGGTGGTAATGCTTTCTTTGATAATCTGATAGATAGATTAAGCGTCTTCACAAGATCAGAGCGGTGTTCTCCTCAAGAATAGATGAGGTAATGTGCCCCTAACTGAATTAAAATCATTAGAAAGTAGGCAGTATTAAATAAGTAATGAGACTCATGAAGGCACAAGATCAGGGAAAGCTAGAAACGATGGAGGTTTAATAAATAGACTTTAAAAGCGCAGAACAGAAGGCAAAAATAACAGTGAAATGCATGGTAAATCAATATAGGAAATTATCATAAGGCTTAATCAGATGCTGCAAAGAGTCTGACTTGAAGTCGAATCTCAGACCAAAAATATTCTTATTCCCCAGGTAAGAGGCAGACTTCCCGCATAGGTCCACTGCATTAAATCTCCGGACGTTTCTTGCAGTCCTCCACAGGATTGTATTGTAATTGCATTTATATAGCGCTTACTACCCCGACGAGGCGTCGAAGCGCTTTTTCGGTGAGTAGCACGCTACTCCGGAACCCATAAAGGATTAGTGTTGAATTAGTATAGTGAAATTTGAAGGTGATTTAAGCGGTGGATAGGTTAGTCAATTATTTGGATTCAGAAGGATAGCGGAAGGATAGAAGAGGGCAAAAAGGTTTGTATTTATATAGTGCTTGTTACCCCTGATGGGGTGTTGCAGCGCTTTTTTTTTTTTTTGTTTGTTTTTTGTTTTGGCGAGTAGCACGCTACTCCGGAAACCCATAAAGGATTAGTGGTGAATTAGTATAGTGAAATATGAAAGTAATTTGAGTGGTGGATATAAGTCAGTTATTTGGAGTGAGAAGGATAGCGGAGGGATAGAAGAGGGAAAAAAGGTTTGCCTCTATATAAAGCTTGATACCCCTGATGGGGTGTTGAAGCGCTTTTTTTGGCAAGTAGCACGCTACTCCGGAACCCATAAAGGATTAGTGTTGAAAATTAGTATAGCGAAATATGAAAGTAATTTGAGTGGTGGATATGTTGTTCAGATATTTGGATAGAGGGTAGCGGCGGGATAGAAGAGGGAAAAGAGGTTTGCATTTATATAGCGCTCGCTACCCCTGATGGGGTTTTGAAGTGCTTTTTTGGCGAGTAGCACGCTACTCTGGAACCCATAAGGATTAGTGTTAAATTAGTATAGTGAAATATGAAAGTAATTTGAGTGGTGGAAATGTTAGTCAGTTATTTGGATTGAGAAGGGTTGGGGAGGGATAGAAGAGGGAAAAAGGTTTGCATTTATATAGTGCTTGCTACCTCTGATGAGGTATTGAAGCGCTTTTTTGGCGAGTAGCACGCTACTCTGGAACCCATAAAGTATTAGTGGTGAATTAGTATAGTGAAATATGAAATTTGAGAAGTGAACATGTTAGTCTGTTATTTTGATAACACCTACAGTGCCCGGCCGTGGCGGCACAGTTGGATGCCGAAAAGGCCTTTGATTCTTTAGAATGGCCCTTCCTGCAAGCCGTGTTGCGGAAACTGGGTTGCCCGGCGGGATTCACGTCCCTCATAACTTTATTATATACCCATTCAACCCCGCGCATCAGCGTCAACAACACGATTACAGGACCGATTAATATATCTTGCGGCACTAGACAAGGTTGCCCACTGTCACCACTTCTTTTCATTATAGCGATGGATCCCCTGGTAGCTGCACAGAAACCATCTCCACCGGGGGCTACAGTTTAAAACTGGCCCCTTATTAATAACGCTTTATGCAGATGATATTATACTATGTCAGGCACCCTGCTGACAACTTGGCGCCACTGTTGGGCGAGATTGCGTGCTTTGGGATGCTGTCGGGACTACATATTAATTGGCAAAAATCTGAGGTTCTTCCCTCTTACGGAGGTAAGAGACTGTGCATGTGAGGGGTTCCCACTGACTTGGTGTGAGTCAGATACACGGTATCTGGGGATCACCTTGCATAGGAACATTGAGCAGATATTGCGACTAAATTACGGGCCAGTAGTAGATAAACTGAATACCAAAATAAGTAGGTGGGTTAAACTGCCACTTTCAATGGCTGGCCGTATAGCCATTGAAAAATGGTGGTACTACCGCAGCTGCTCTACCTATTCAATAATATCCCTATTTCCCTAACAAATGCGTTCTTTATTCAACTGCGTACACAATTGACAGTTCTCATTTGGGGAGGGCGGCAACCACGCATTTGCTGGAACACCCTGGTTCTCCTGTATGAAAAAGGGGGGGGGGGGGATGGAGTCCCAGATATACAGCTCTACTACTTACTGGCACAATGCAGCTATGCGCAGCACTTGGTACCATCCAGATACACGCATATCGTACTCTAAGCCGGAGATTGACTTGACGTCCCCAGTACCGTTGCGGGCCCTACTGCCGGCAGGACTGCTGCAAGACAGAGTGGACATGAAGACTGTGTCTACCACCTGATGGGCCTGGAAGAGACTATTGCGAATGACAAGGAGGCACAATACTGTACTCACCAGCGCTACCCTTTAGTGGACAATCCATGGTTATCAATTACAAAAGAGCCATTAGTGAAGCGCACTCTTAGGCGGTATGCTTTGCATACGTTTGGGTAAATTTTTCCCAGAAGTCACATTTTTTCACAAACCGAAGACACCCGCTTTGAAGACGCCCCCCACCTCCACCACTTTGTGCTGGTCAGGCTCCAGAATGCATTCAGGAGTAGAATACCAACATACCCCCAGGAGCCGGACTACTTTACACCGCTCACGCTGTTTATCACAGATGGAGAGGGTGATAGGCTGGTCTCGAAACTGTATCATACGAGTGGGGAACTAATGCATGCATGGGATACCAAACTGAGGACTGTGTGGAGGGCAGACTTGGGACACCCACTTACAAATATAAAATTTGGTATGATTGCTGTAAACGCACTCTCATTGTGTCCTGCAACCATCGACACAAACTGATTCACTACAAATACCTACGTAGAATCTACATTACACCAGTAACAATGGCCCGCATAGATCCCTCCCGCTCATCACAATGCCCCAAGTGCTAGGCCCCCACTGTGGACCTTTTACATATGACCTGGACCTGTAGTAAGATTGAGTACTGGAGACAAATATTTGTCGAACTAGAACAAGTGACATTCTACAGAGCAAACCATCCCCCCTTTTAGCACTGCTAGGAGATGGCGCTGATATCCCAAAGGTGGCGCATAGGTTTGTTGCGATAGCCTTGCTCCTTGCGAAGAGGGAACTGGCCATACCTTGGAGACGCAAATGTACTCCAACAGTGGCACAATAGATCAAAAGCTTAATGTATTGCGATACTAATAGTAAACTATATGCTATGTTGCAGCCTCCCACATCTAGACCTAAAGACATTTGGCAGCCCCTAAGGGACAATTTACAAACAGCAACTCCTGAAGAGGGATCCCAGTGACACTATACGACATCAGTCCTTTAGGTGCAGGGTAGAGAATTCAATGCAGCGGGTTGTCGATCTCATGGATGGTTCAAACTCATCACTGTGTTAAATTGGTGCCAACAAGCTACAATTGATTACTGGTTGTGTTTCACCTTAACTTATGGGACTCCGGACGCCATGATGGATATGATGGAAAATATCGATTTATTTATCATGCTATAGCTATAAGGGTGCAGGGAAAATATGTAATTGTATGAATGTGACACCGAGAGTAATAAAACAATAAAATAAAGTTTTTTTTTTTATTATTAAAGTAAGAGACAGACTAACAAGCGTCCGGTCTCTAAGTCTGGGCAAACCACACTTGGCTCGCCTCCCAGAAGAAGCCCTTGTATGACAAAATACACAGTGAAATTGTCACCATAAGATAATTGAATTGACAAATCCGAATACCAAATATAATGCAGCATTATCCAACTTCATCCTCCAAGTGAATATTAATACAACCCCTTTTTACCTGATATCGGATATCTCCGTACAAATCTAGTAACAAAACAGTTGTCCGGGGTAGGGTCGGGGAGGACCCCCTGATTTTGGGTAGTGTATACGCCCCTCCCCCTTTGCAGTGGAATTTAATCGAGCGGCTACGATCCCTGTGGGCCGATATGCCTGATGTAATGTCGGTGGTGGGTGGGGACTGGAACGATGTTCTGAATGTGGCTCAGGACAGGATGGGGGTTTGGGATGGTCACAGGAGGGATATACAGACTAAACTGCATGCCCTGGTGATCGGAATGGATTGGGTCGACACATGGCGGCGTGCGCATGGCGCGGCTCGGGGCTACACTTACCTCTCAGCAGTCCACAAATCCTTCTCTAGACTGGATTATATATTTGTTCCCCGGGCAATGGCAGGTAGGATGGTGGCGGCGGAGATACTACCTCGGGGTCTCTCGGACCACTTTCATAGAGTTGGATACCGGCTGGGGAAGGCAGCCGTTTCGGTGGCGTCTGGCGGTGTGGAATCTTCAGAATGCAGAATATACCGCCCATATGGGAGAATCCATTGCTCAGTATCTGACTGGGAATGTGGGATCCGTGGCCAGTGCTGCCGCTCTGTGGGAGGCGTTGAAGCCCACACTGCGAGGGGTGGACATTTCTTGGTGCCCGGCGGCTCGCAGGCAGCGTAGGGAGGAACTGACTCGCGCGGAGGCGAACATAGAGATGCTTGAGCGACAGAACCGGGAGTCAGGGAGTGACCTGGGAGTGAGGCAGTTTCTCTTGGCCCAACAGGAGTGTGCAGCTCTGCTGATGGATGAGGCACGTCAGGGCTGGCTGGCAACGCGCAGCAGGGTGTACCAATGGGGGGACAAGTCTAGTAAGATGTTGCATCGCCTTTGTCAGGGCACCTTTCACGCCCAGGCCCTACCGGGAATTTTGGATCCGGCGGGGACCCCGATTACGCATCCTCCTGCTATTGCGGAGAGTTTTGCTACGTATTTCGCGGACCTCTATGCCCCCCGGGAATGTCTGGCGGCTGACAGTCGAGAAATTTATTACAGATTTGCCACCCAGGGCGCTCTCGGACGAGCAGCGGGCCCAGCTGGAGGCCCCCTTGTCGGACGAGGAACTGTGAGCGGCCCTGGGAGAACTAAATCCCGGGAAGGCGCCCGGACCCAACGGGTTTCCGAGCGAGTTTTTTTCGTCGCTACAACGTGCAATTGGCCCAACATTACCGGGCTGTGGTGGAGGAGGCTTGGGACAAGGGTGTGCTTCCCCCGGACTGGAGACACGCGGAAGTGGTGGTGTTCCATAAGCCCGGGCGTCCCCCGGAGCACCACGCCTCTTATCGCCCCATCTCCCTCTTAAATGTGGAGGCCAAAATCCTGGCAAAGGCGCTGGCCAATCGACTGTTGCCTCATATTGCGTCGCTTGTGCACCCCGATCACGCGGGGTTTATGCCCCAGCGGGCTACCCGGCACAATATCAGAAGGGCGCAAGTGGCGGTTGCGGAGATTCAACGAATTGGGGAACCGACGGCATTACTATTGGCAGATATGGACAGGGCGTTTGATTCCCTGAGCTGGGTCTACCTGTTTGCTCTGCTTCCTAGACTCAACCTGGGCCCGCGATTTCTTTCCTATGTGAAGCTCCTATATACGGGCCTGACAGTGTTGGTGCGAGTTGCAGGCGCCGCCTCCTCCACCTTTGCTATTCAGAGAGGCACGCGGCAGGGTTGTACCCTGTCGCCGTATCTGTTCGCCTTGGCCATGGAGCCCTTGGCGGCCTGGGTGCGCATGGACGCCCAGGTACGGGGTTTTGAATGGGCCACGGGCTTCTCCGATAGAATAGCGTTGTATGCGGATGACGTTCTCTTCTTCCTGTTGGCAGTAGACAGAACGGGCCACGTCTTCTGCGTATAATGCAGATCTTCGGGGAAACGTCGGGTCTTTACATGAATCCCCGCAAATCCACATTGTGGGCGCTGGGTGGGCAGACGAGGGTGGGCGCATGGGCGACCGCGGTTCAGTCGGCTGCGGGTGGGTTGAAATATCTGGGGGTGGTACTCTCCGATGTACCGGCCTGTTTCCTGGGAGCGAAACATGACACCTGTGTGGGAACGGGTGCGAGCTGACATTAAGTCCTGGTCCCGTATGCCCCTGACGCTGTTTGGTAGATCGGCGATCTTTAAAATGGTAGCGCTCCCCCGACTTCTCTACCAGCTGCAGAATCACCCGTACCCTATCCCGCCTAGATGGTTCCGACTGGTGAATTCTGTGCTGGGGCAGTTTCTGTGGGAGGGAAGGAGGGTGCGAGTGGTCATACGTACATGCTTCTTATCCACCTATTGTGGGGGGCTGGCATCCCCGGATCTCCTCTCGTATTATCAGGCCTCTCATCTACTGGTCCTCAATGAGTGGTGGTATGGGGAAAGGGAGGACCCGGCGTACGCACTGGAACGTTACCTTATGGGTCATCACACACTATACACACTTTTGTATTCGGCGCAGCTGCGGAGCGCACTGCCGTCAGTTACACGAGTGGTGTTCATGGTTTGGAGGCAGGCGCTGCTGCGCATGGGCTGGTGGGGCGTCCTGACCCGGGAGACTCCTCTGTGGAACAATGGGCGCCTGCCCCACTTGGCGGCCCTTCCGGGGTTTCGGGGATGGGACGCCATTGGTATCTCCACCCTGGGCGATGTACTGAGGGACACGACTCTTAAATCCTTTCGGGATCTCCAGGAGGAGTTCCATATGCCCCAGACACAATTCTATCAATACCTACAGCTGCGCCATGCGCTATCCCCTAGCCTGCAGGGTCTGGAGTCCATTCCTGAGTTTAGTCCCATCGAAGCTAAAATCTTTATGGGGGACTTAAAAGAAAAAAAGATTTCGCGTATTTACCAGTCCTTGGTCACACATTGCTCCCCTACACTCCAGAAACTCCGTGGGGACTGGGAGGCAGATGTGGGCGGGCTGGAAGAGGAGGACTGGACGGAGGCCCTGGCAGCCCCGCGGGGGGCG
This sequence comes from Calotriton arnoldi, assembly GCA_963921515.1. Classification (NCBI taxonomy): domain Eukaryota; kingdom Metazoa; phylum Chordata; class Amphibia; order Caudata; family Salamandridae; genus Calotriton; species Calotriton arnoldi. Next base: position 244,700 of record CAWUFW010001256.1, read on the forward strand.
GCCATAGCTATGCGGCTTCGCCTAGTCCAATTCAAATACCTCCACAGGGTCTACTTTACTATGACGCGATTGTGGCGGGCGGGGATGATCGCCTCCCCGGAATGTCTGCGCTGTGGCCGGGCGGAGGGTACATTTATTCATACAGTTTGGCAATGCACATCGCTGGATCGCTTCTGGAGGGGGGTATTTGCCGGTCTTTCGGAGGTTCTGGGCTGGGAGCTCACCCGCACACCACAGCTGGCACTGCTGCATGTTATGGAGGGGGTGGGGGGCAATGCCTATAAACGACACCTTATGCTCCTTGGCCTTACCCTGGCAAAACGCGACATTGCTAAAGCCTGGAAGGCAACGAGGGCTCCATCGGTGGCAGCTTGGAAAAATGGCCTGGACTTTTGCATGGGTCTGGAGCAACCCATCTTTGTGGCCAGGGGGTGCCCGCGCAAACATTATAAAATATGGAACCGATGGGCGGAGTATCGGGGCATCTGGCTGGAACCCCCGGTGATAGAGGAGCCTTTGCTGCCGGTTTAAGCTGAGGATCCCGTATGGGGGGCGGGGGGGAAGGAGTAAGGGGGTGGCGGGACTGGATCAGGACCTGCTGAATATCTTCCTTTTTATGCTGTGGACGAGGTAGTATGGACTAGTGCGATCTTTGGGAGGGAGGGAGTGGGAGGGGGGAGTTGGGGGTGGGGTGCGTTATCGTCCAATGCTCCTATGTATTGTATTGTTGCTCATGGGGGGGGGGAAGAAAAAACAAGTCGTTTGCTGTCATAGATGTATTGGGTATGCTTTGGCAGATGACTCTGGTGTGCAGAGCCCTGCACGACATATGCGAATTGACAAATAAAAATTTGTTTAAAAAAAATATATATATATACCATTTTAAACTAAAGACACTGAAGTTCACCAGCTATAGTTAACTCTAGAAACTATAACTCTTTCCCCCGCCATGCACAGTGTTGTCATCAATGATATTTCAGTTGTCATTAGTGAAGTTATCAAAGATGTCATGTTCTAGAAGGGGGGCCATGTCCTACAAAATACAACACTTTTGGCTCTTGAACCAGACTTCCATCACTCCAACATGACATCATGAAGTCCGTTTTTATGAAGTCCGTTTTTATATAGCGCAGCTACTCACCCTTACGGGTATCAAAGGCGCTGGGGGCCGGAGTGGAAATTAAGTGAGTTATTGCCCAGAGTCACATGGTGCTGAGCTGCCTCCGGAGCCGGGGATCGAACCGTGAACCCTGTACTCCGAAGTCAGCTGCCCTGGCCGCTGCACCACACCTCTCCAAGGAAATACAACTTTTACTGTGACATTCGATCTGACAGCAGTATAATACTTCTAGCAGCGGAACACTCCGCTTAATCCATAGATTCGAGCTGGGTTTCTCATCTTTTCCCTTTCTAATTTGCCTTGAACAGGTTACAAGATTTTGTGTTTGTGTGTTGTTTGGTTTGTATTTAAAGATGCAGGAAAGTTATGTGCGACTCCTACGATGCAGTTGGATAGTCTGACGATTAAAGAGCGGAGTGCCGGCGATCTCTTGGGATACACTGATCTTCTTTGTACTTCTCGTCACCTCTCGTGGGTTTTCCTGGGCAGGGTAGGATCTTCAACTACAGGTCACCCTGCAAAGTGAACTAAATCTGTTCCTTCCTGTGAACAGATCCCCATCATGGTGCATATTGACCACGAAGGAGCATCCCTGTTGTACTGTTGGGTATCCCGGCTCATGAGTTGACGCACAGTCGTCCTGAACCGGGTCCAGTATTCACTGCATTTTATGTAAACGGGCTGCTCTTATTCTTCACTGTAAACCCCCTGCATGGGAGGTTGGTAAATGAAGCTACCACGGTCTTCCAAGTAGCCTTGATCGTAGTGATGTTGGGTTTTGAAGTGATCCATCCTTTCATCATTGTGATGGGGTCCCAATTGCTGGATGCTTAAGTTTAGAAGGTGCCTTCCCAGTCCAGTGCTTTGCAAGCGTCGTCAAGCACACAGTTTTGTCTTGGTCAAGAGCTCATAGCACCTCCAACTCCTTTTCAGCGCAAGCCAACTTGCTAACCTTTTCTTCTAAGAGTTTTTTTCTCTGTGAATGACAATCTTAATATGGCCAACCAAACAAATATTTGAATTTTACTTGCTTGTTTCTTATATTTTCTTTCACTTTGTTTTTCACAGGAGCATGCCCAGGCAGTCGTCCTGCAAGTCCTCACAGCCTTCAAAAACAGTGAAATAGAACAAGCAGTACAAACGTTAGACAGGAACGGGATTGACTTATTAATGAAGTACATCTACAAAGGGTTTGAAAAACCAACAGAAAACAGCAGTGCAATTCTACTGCAGTGGCACGAAAAGGTAAGCCTCCCCTCCTTCCAGTCTAAAGTGATTCCCTACTGCATGGTGAACGCTAAAATAAGTCTCCGAAGTTCAGATGGGCCGCCTGCTAAATTGCTTCCAGCATCAGTTAATTTAGTGGTGCCGGCTACAAAAAGGGACTTAAAACTTTGGAGACCTCAATAAAGCAGCATGTTTCTCACAGAGCAGCAGATGGCAGCCTTGACTTGGGAACACTCTCTCTTGATTACAGTGCAGTGTAGGTTATCCCTTCATTTATCAAGAACCACCACGTTTCTGTAAATACAGGAAAGTTTTCCATCCATTGCTTTTCAAAATATCCTAAAAATGTTATGCTCTTGCGAATAGAAAATTAGGTTTACGAGCAGAAATCCAGTTTGTTATGCGGTGCATATGTCTTGAACTGCCTCTGGTTGTAGATTTTACATTAGTAGTTTTTTTTTATTACACCTCTTACTTGCCAGCCACAAACGTTTGGATACGTCAGTCTGTTTTTATAAGGGGCGGCATACCGTTTGTAAAAGGAACCGTCATTATTTGGCCAAGAAGCAGCAGAGCACTTTATAGAGAACATTTTTATTGCAGCAGGAGCATCTCGAACATAAGGTGCTGTCCACGTGTGGGTGTGGAGGTTATGTGAGGCAGGCGGGACCGGTGACACCAGAAATGGAGAAACCGGTGTGGAACATGTAATTTACGATTACTCATACACATTACACAATTGCATTTTTTTTTCCATATCATTAAACATTGATAATTTAAGGCACATGGAGATAACAATTTGCATGCATCATGTTTGGTCAAGTGGTAAAGCCAGAATGTAATGTGCGAAAACGCCTCTGGTCCAGATAGCCTGCCAGATAATCTCAATATACTTGGTACAGAATTGAATCCACCTCTTGCCTTGTAGCAGTTTATGAAAAATTGTATAGGTAAAGATATATAAAAAATAGTAATCCAGCCTATTACCATGTACATTCAGATATGGTTGTGGGATTTCACATCTTTCCATCTGGGCATCTGTAAAGATATGTATTTCATTTGAAGTCTACAATTGTCCATTTGGACACATGTTTCTCCTTTCTCAAATTTTAAGTGACAAGATCTATGCAATGAGGAAGTTAATATTATTGTATAATGTAACAGCATATATTTTTTTTAAATACTGTACGTGACAAAATGGGTTATGGAAATCGTAACGTTAATATTTGCTCAGAAACAAACTTTATCAATGGATTTTTTGGTGAGACCAGAGATTGAAGCTATTTGTTTAGTCCTCACCTCTTTCAGAGATGGGAGCAGACTTCGCTACCCGAGTTCTAGCAAAGATATTAGTTTGTTTTCTGAGTGGCCTTTAAACCCCTGAGTACTCTGATATTTGGGGCGGTTCGTATTTAAACCTTCATAATCCCCCACCCCAAATGGATATACCACCCTCTTTTTTTTTTTTCTTTTCCTCCACATGTTGTGTAATGGTATCTCAGGTTTGTGGTTTCCTCGTGTGGGCCTGTGAAAATAGCCAAAATGTAGAAAAAACATTTTTTGTAATGAAAATGTTGTACAAGAAAGGGTTTTTTTCCTTTTAAAATTGGCATCAATGAAAGGTTTATTGTGCTGAGATTGTCTTTGTCTCAGCCTTCAGATACTGAAAGATTTGAAATAAAAATAATTTTTTCACTAGAGGTTTTCAGTATACTTAGCAATGGTAAGTATTTTCTATTTTTGCAGTTTCTACCTACTTTCTGTTGGGGGGGGGAGAAGAGGTGTGAACCAGAAAAGTTACACAATTCTGAAAGCTAGAATGTATTCTCAATTCAGTAAGAAGTCATTAATGCAGATGTGCGCAAAGGTTTCCCAAACAAACTATATAGGTGTCTGTTTTCTCTTATAGCCAGTATTCAAAAATATAATTGTTAAATACATCGAACTCTTCCGGTCCCAGAGACATATGGTATTTGTTGGTCGTTGAAAGGCATGTGATTCTCTGAGCCATCAAGTGAGCTGCAGCCTATAGTGATTTTTAGGTCGAGCCTCGAGTAGCGCGCAAGCGCCGCTCTGGCGAGACTTTGTTAGGGGTTTCAGAAAGCTGACCACACGCTCGTGCGTCATGGCCTTTTCCCTGCGGTTACCCGCAGGGCCGACATCTGTTTTGCATTATCGTGCCCGATAATGCAAAACAGATGTCTCGCTGTGGCGCGCGCGCACCACTTGTTTTTTTTGTCGCGCATCTCTGCCTGACAAAAACATGGCAGCGGCGCATGCGCAAGGCTGCGGCAGGAGCCGGTGTGCACGAGGGGTGGGCAGCGCATGCTGCTTGTTAAACATGAGTTTAGCAAACTTTCTGCTGCTCACCCACACATCGGTGGCATTAGACTGGCGAACTTTGTCACCTGTACCCTACACGTGGTAGAATCTTATTAGAGATGAAGCCACATCATTATTTTTGAACACCGCGTGCCCTGATTTCACCTATTTAAAAGTTTTCTCATATATGTTAACGTACAAAAAGAATGGTCGTGAAATTAAATATTTGCCTAGGAGAGGCGTGGCTTAGCCGGCTGCAAGATGGCCGCACCTTGAGTGGGCTCTGCCGGCCAAGCCTGTAATCCGCAAATTATCCTGCAGACTCTACCCTCACCATCGTCTGGAACCCCACCATCGCTGCCTACCTGATCCTGGGGCACAGTTTGGTCCGTCTTCCGCGGCCCGGTGACTCGGTGCTGCTCGTCTTCGGCGCTGCGGGTATCCTGAGCCCGGACTCTGCATCGCCGACACCCGGCCTGGTTCGTCCCTGGCTGCCGGTCCGCGATCCCTCCGAGGCTGCTCTCCTACCCTGAAGGCCGCATCTACGCGTCCAGTGCCCGAGCCGGTGAGTCTTGCTGCCGGGGGGTCGCTTCGCGGCGGGGTCGGGAGCGCGCGTGTCGCACCGCCCGGCCTGCCAACGGGCGGGCGCCTTTAATCAGCACCCCGGCGCTCGCCGTAGAGGCCATACGCCACCAGGCCTGGTGAAGCGGGCGGCGCGCTCCCCGCGTTTCCCCGCTGTGGGCTGATCCCCCTCCCGCTCCGGCCATCTGGCTTCCGGCGAAGGCACCCTGCACCTGCCCAGCCTGCTGTCTGCCCGCCTTCTCCTTCCTCGCCTGGGTGCCTGTCAGCAGCAGACCGTGGCCCCCTCGAGGGCCCTACAGACTATTGGCCATACAGAACTGGGCCCATTCGCTTGCCTCTGCCTGCATCCGGCCTGCGAGCTTCGCCTACCCAGCCTGCACCCTCCTGCTCCTACGGCTGGGTCCCCACCAATATCCCTCCATACGCTGTGGGCTGATCCCTCTCCTGCTCAGGCCATCAGGCTTCCAGCGCAGGCACCCTGCACCCACCAAGCCTGCTATCTGCCCGCCGCCTTCTTCCTCGTCTGGGGGCCTGTCGGCAGCGGACCGCGGCCCCCTCGAGGGCCCTACAGACTTGTCGGCCATACGGAACTGGGCACCTTTGCCTACCTCGGCCTGCATCCGGCCTGCGAGCTTCGCCTACCCAGCCTGCACCCTCCTGCTCCTACTGCTGGGTCCCCACCAGTCTCCCCCCCCCCCCCCGCAATACGCGGTGGCCTGTGTTCATCATTGGAGGTGGGGTTGCGGACTGCGAGGGCTGCCCTCCAGCATCATCGTCTTTCTATTTGAGCCAGTACTCGACTGGCATCGCTCTCCAGGCCTCCTGCTAAGCTCCCTCTGTGCGCTCCTCATCTTGGGTGGCCGCCATGGGAAAGGCCGACCCTAAACAACCCAGGCTCACTTTCGACCAGCGCAGGCAGACGCGCCAGGAGGGCGCAGTCACCGACGGGGGCGACCAGACTGCCCCGGCTGAGATGGCCGCCTCTCGTGAAGATGACCTCAAGGCCATCATGTTGGAGGTCAAATCCGCGGTCTCTGGCATCGCTACTCAGTTGGAACAGCTGTCCTCCCGCCTGGATGCGGTCAAATCCCGAGTGGACTCCCACGACAACCGCCTGCAGCATGTCGAGTCGAGGGTCTCCGATGCCGAAGATGCTGCCACTCAGGACCACCAAAAACTCCTCCAAATGGACAAGATCCTAGACCTAATTCGCTCCAAGAATGAGGATTTGGAAGCGCGTTCCCGTAGGAGCAACCTCCGCATCACGGGGGTGCCTGAGTCCACCAACATCCCGCGGATGGAGGACTACGTGGAACAACTGGTGCGTGAGCTGTTTGGTGACGTGTTCTCCCCGGTCTTCATTGTGGAAAGAGCGCACCGCTCCCTTGTCCCCCGTCCTGCCCCTGGTCTGCCAGCACGTCCTATCATCGCCAAAATCCTCAACTTCCGCGACCGAGACGCAATCCTCCGGGCCGCCAGGGATAAAGGTGATATCCGCCATCAGGGCAACTCACTGTCATTTTACCCCGACTATACCCTGGCTGTACAGGCTGCCCGACGTGAGTTCCTGCCCGCAAAGCGCATTCTACAAAAACATGAGATCACATATTCTCTCGCTTACCCGGCCAAACTGCGTGTCAAGCAGGGGTCCCAGACTCTGATCTTCCCTGACCCGAAGGGCGCTCTCGCCTTCGCCAAGAACCTGGATCGTTCCCATCGCTCCGTCCCTGCATCCTCTCAGGACCCAGTTGCAGCCAACCTCAGCGATAATGACTGACTTGATCTTCTCATGTGCCCTTGGCTATCCATCTCTCTCGCCTTAACTGTATGTTCGCATGTTGGGCACGTCAGTTTAGCGCCCCCTGGTCCTTCTTGAATGCTTGCCTCCTTATGCTGCGCCCGGTGGCCGGCCACAGTGGTTCCTCTTTCAATGTTGCGATGTATTTTGCAGTCTGACTTCACTTCTGGCTTGGCCACCCTGCCTCCCCCGGCAGGGGTCTACGCTGAGCGACGCCATGCCTCCACGGGATAATTCCCACTCTTGCAATTGTTTCCCCCTTTCCAAGTTGCGGGTTCCTGGGGTGGCGGTGGGTGGTTTCTCAACCGGTTTGGGGGGTTGGTGTGGGTGTGGGTGTGGGGTGGGTGGGATGTGGGTATTCGCGTCCTCCCTCTGAGGCGCTATTGTTTTTGACTGTCCGCATTATGTTGTCCTTCTGCATAATATATGTACTTGCCTCTCAATTTAAGTGGGGGTCTGTTTGGGTGGGGGGTGGGGTGTTTTTGGCGTTGTTTTGCCTCCTTCTGAGGCGATGTTATTTATATGTCCGGATATTTTATTGACATCTTGCTTGCATCGCAGCACCACCACACATGTTTCCTGTACCGCCCTGGTGTGTTGCACGTCGCACATGCCTCAGGCCACTCTCTTAGGTACGTCTCCACCTGCCGACCTCCAGCCTGTGGCTACTGCTCCTCCTTTTAGGCTCAGCCCCCCGTCCAGCCCGGCGCTTGCTGGCTCCTTTGTATACCCTACTTTGCTATATCACTCCTCCTTTTCTCAGTCAGATCGCAGCACCATGCGCCCACACTCTAAGCCCCTGACCGCTCTCACCGCACTACGCTCTTCCCTTCCCTACATTATCACAGCATGACAGACACTATATTTTGGACCTGGAATATCCGTGGTCTCAATGACCACCGCAAAGCCAGGCTCATCCACGCCCACCTCCGTCGCCATAAAGTGGATATCTGTCTACTACAAGAAACCCACCTGCTACCTGCAACTGCCATTAGATTACATTCCCGACACTGGGGAGAATCGCACTCCTCATTCTACTCCAACTATTCTCGGGGGGTGTCCATTTTGATACGCACGGGTCTCCCTTGGCAAACCACCCAGACACTCATAGATCCTGAGGGGCGCTATGTTATTATTCATGGCTCCCTGCAGGCCCAACCTTTAACGATTGCTGCAGTGTACGGCCCCAACGTGGATGACCCGGATTTTTTTGCGCACATCTGGCACCTCATCTCGTCCCTAGGCCCCGCCGCACTCCTCTGGGGGGGGGGATTTTAATGTTACACTCTCTGCTGACTTGGACCGTTCCGGCCCTTATGCCTCCCACCCACGCTCCATGTCTATTCTTAACACCATCCTTTCTGAAAACTCCCTTACTGACGCTTGGCGCCACTTGCATCCAGAGGCCCGCGAGGGCACTTGCGTCACTGGAACTCGCGACTGCTGGTCCCGTCTAGATCTCTGGCTCACCACGCCTGTTGTCCTCTCCTGGCTTGTCTCCGTAGGCAACTTAGCGTGCACCTTCTCGGATCATGCGCCGGTTCAACTTAACCTTCGAATTCCTCACTCCCCCCGGCGGGCCTTCTCCTGGCGGCTCCCCCCTAATGCTCTTCGAGACTCTGTCTTCTGTGACGAGGTCCAGACCGCAATTACCAACTATTTTGAGCTGAACGAGGGCTCTGTGGACTCCCCCCTCCACACTCTGGGAGGGATTCAAGGCTGTTATTCGCGGCGAATGCATCTCTAAGCAATCCCGGGTCTTGCGCTCCATACGCAGCACTCTTGACAGGCTAGAATCGGAAATCAAATCTTTGGACTCCGCCCAGGCTCTCTGTCCCGGCTCTGACACTTTAGCTCGCCTACGCGAGAAACACTCGGAATTTACTGAGGAGGCCAACAGAGAGCTCTCCTTCCTCGGCAGAGAGGCCCGGGCACGCCGCTTTGGCGAGGGCGACCGTCCCGGTAAAACCCTCGCCCACCTTCTCCGCCCTCCTCGCGCCGCATCCTTCATCACAGCACTTCAGGACGGTGGCTCTACTCGAACTACCTCTCCTGCGGAAATACAGGCGCGATTTACGGAGTACTACACGCAACTATACACTGCGGGCGCCTCTCCATCACGCGAGGCCTTTCACCAATATTTCGACACCCTCGAGCTCTTATGGCTTGAAAATTATCATCGTGAATTTCTTGACGAGCCCTTCTCTAAAGAGGAAATACTCGCAGCCATCAATGGTATGCCTGGCGACAAGGCCCCTGGTTTGGACGGTTTCCCCGTTTCATTCTACAAGACCTTCGCCCCTCTTCTGGTACCACACCTGGCGGCTATGTATAACGATTCCTTCGAGCGCGGTCTCCTCCCACCATCGCTCCGTGAGGCTATGCTTACACTTCTTCTCAAGCCGGACAAACCCCCTGAATGCCGGGACTCCTACCGCCCCCTGTCCCTTATCAACACGGGTGCCCCTAACTTTAAGCTCTACGCATTGAGTGCTCGGGCCAGTTTTTTGCATTTCTGGATCCATCCCACTCCTTTCCAGCCGCACGTGGCGGTTGAAGCTGATCTTGCGGCCCCGTGGCCGCTCGCTACCGCCCTGTTTGCCCCTGCCAAACGCCCACGTACTGTAGTAGACACGGTTGAGACTCTGCGTTGGGCCTGGGATGGTCTACGCCGTTTGTCTGGTGCTCCGTTGTTATCGGCAAATAAGATGTCGATTGTTCGGCACCCGGCCTTCCCTCCTCTTCAGCCCTCTGGGATGGCCAGGCACGCCTCCCGCCTAGGTCTAACAACTTTAGCGGACCTCTACCCGGGGGACACGTTCTATTCTCCCGCTGCCGATTCTGGTCCCATGGACACTCTTCTTTTTTATCAGTTACGGGCCATCTGTAGGGAGCTGCATCCCACGTTCCCCCAGCCCCCTCCGTCGATGACCACTCTCGATTTCTTATATTCGTCTCCAACTCCTCGGAGGCTGGTTACTAAACTCTATGCCCTCACGCTGGCGGCCACCTCTATCTCCACCGACCGTGCTCGTTTGGCATGGAGCGAGGACCTAGGTGTGGATATTTCCCAGGCCGATTGGCTTTACTGTTGCAACCAAACGAAGCGATTATCTCCGAACTACCGCCTGCGCCTCATACATTTTAAATATTTGCACAGGCTCTATCGTACCCCTGTTCAGCTTCACAAATTGGGACTCATTCCCAGTGACGGATGCCTGCGCTGCTCTGCTCCTGCCGCAGATTTCTCCCATCTCGCTTGGTTGTGTCCAAAGGTCTCCGACTACTGGCGGGAGGTCTGTTCTGCAGTATCCGACATCACCTCTTCTCCTGTTCAGCCCGATCCCTCGCTATGCCTCCTAGGCTTTGTTAAATATTGCCCAGTCCCCTCCCGCCGCTTGATTGCCATGCTGCTTGTCCTCGCGCGACGTAGGGTGTCCATGTGCTGGGGCCGTAGTCCTGCGCCTAAGTTCGCCCAATGGCTCGCGGACGCATCACGGTGCCAATCCCTACTTTCTGAATTCTGGGATCTCATGCCTGCTAGATCTCGCCCGCTTGATATTTGGGGCCCCCTAGTTACATACCTCCATACTCGTGCACCCCAGAGCCAGTCTGCCTCTCCCGCGCTCCCTGCCGGCATTCTGCCCGCGGTGGCCGCCGGTGTTGGTCAGTAGCCCCCCCTTTCCCTGTCCTCACTCCCCTCCGGGCAGGCCTGCTCCTTTTTCTCGAAGCCTATATGCTCCTTCACTGCTGTGGTTTGCTGCCCAAATGTTCCCTCGTGGTGTCTGTCAAATTGTAGCCTCATGCTAATTGGTCTTGTTGGCTTTCTGCTTTGACGGCAAATGTACTAATATATGCGGTGCTTTGATTCAGTGCAAGTATGTATTATATCTCTGCAATTTTGTCAATAAAGGTTTTTGAAAATCAAAAAAAAAAAAATTTGCCTAGGACCACAATTTGGTCAAGCGGGGAAGCCGGGATTGAGTTTAGGTTTTCTGCTGTCACATTAGCGTCGGAGGCCGGCAAAAACCGCGTGAAGCTTCGGCTGATTTTGCGTTCGAGGGTCTAAAATAATCTTGAGCTGAGTTCCCGCTATCAGGCGCAGCTTTAGAGACTCGCCCACCTCTATGGGGCTTATTTACAAGCCTGTTGCGCCGCCGGTGCGTCACTTTTTCCCATATTTAGAGATGCACCGGTGGCGCAATGGGGCTTGTAAATAAGCCCCTTGCTTTCTAATATGCTCGTCATGATGTGCGTGACGACACGACCCCTCCCCCCCCCCCAGTCGCGGTAACGAAACTTGAGCAGAGGGACTGCAAAGTACATGGAGTCCCTCCCCACCCCCGGACCCAATCAGGAGGAGCTCTGAGACCATGTGCCCGTGCACAATGCCGAGGCCCCCGCCCCTCGGGGGACTAATATTACGATCCTTACTTCGGACGTAAGGCGCAACTGCTATCTCGCAAGTGATCTCGGTGGCATGCATGTTTTATCTTAATTTCTCTCGTTTCGTGTCCAGTTCCGGTTTCTCATTACGATACAGTGCTGCATAGGATGGGCGGACGGCTTATCTTTGCAACGCCTAGTTTCCACTCTGTTTCATTGTAATCGTTTGGAGCGTTCTGAGGAGTTTTATATTCAAAACTTTATTGGCAATCCACACACACTTTAAATATTAACCGGGCCTAACTTAAAGCGGCCAATGGGTAATGCCAACCTCCTTTATGGCATGGGTCACTTTTTCGTGCGACTGCTCTTGCCTTTTTCAGGCGTAACTCACGAGTTCTTAACCGGTGGTATCTCTTAGACGTGCAAGGTCGGTTTTGTTGACCCATGGGGGGATGGGCAGTTAGCCTCCTGTATTACGCAAAGAGCCTCAACTTTTCCTTGTAACTCTGCTGTTTGGCCCAAGGCCCGTAGGGCTGGGAGCATCCTTACAGACGTTCCCTGGTGACTGAATGTGGGTTAGTCTTCCAACTTAATTTCTGGTAGGTCATTATATCCTTGCACTATATCGGATGTCCTTCACCCCCTGCATCTAGTGTCCTTGACTTTTGCAGACTGTGACTTCGGAGCCCTGGTACCTCCGAATAAGATGTGTGCTTTCAAGCCACGTCATTTTGTTGACTTAACACAGGAGCAACATTTGCAGGCACCTAAGGAAATTCTTGAATACGTTTTTTGCTTTTTCAAGTTCAATATTTTCATCTGGTCCAAACGGAGTGACCAGGGTATTTTTCTGCGCCAGACTTCAAAACCTCAGGTATACATGGAGTTTATGGAGTCAGCTGAGAGGGTGGTGGCCTAGCGATTGGGCTGGAAATCGGATTCATACTTGGTGGTCTCATAACCAATTAATCAAGGGTCCTGGTTGATTTAACTCTGACAGTGGCCATGCCAAAATACAACAATGAAAATGGCATATTTAGTAGGTGCTCTGCCATGGGCGACATGAAGGACTAGAATAGGCAAATGGGTCTTGATACTGCTGTTGTGCTTCATTAATTACAAATCATCCTATTCAGTAGGCACATTTTACAGTGGGTTTATTTATTTTTTGTTCCTTGACATTGCTGTCGACATTTCAGAATGGGTCAACAAATCTCAGCCTTGCTTTGTCACCTTCAGTTTTTTAAATGTATATTTTCTTTTATTTTAATAAAGATATGGACCCTATTGTAGAATGGGAGGCCACCCAGAACAGGGCTTGACAAATAAGTGAAAGGACTGTATGAAGGGGGAATTGTCCTCCCAAATGTACTACTGTGCTTCCCAGCCTGTGACTCTCAATGATTAGACCTTTGCCACGCTTGATGCACCCTCCCGGCGAATGGAAAAATATGCAATGGGGTCATATGGCTGCCTTACTGCTTTGTAGAGGAAGCGAGCCAGAGCAGCCCTACTGAGAGAGAATCCATCTGTGACCCATTACGAGGTGTGGGCAACCTGCAAGGTTTTAAGTAATGAGACACAATAGATTGGGTACGGATGGTGGAAAGACTGACCAACCCCACTGGAAACCCTTAGGAGAGATTGAGTAGGCGGACATGAACCTACAGATATCCACAGTTATGACATACACTCGCAGCTCATATCCCATTGACTATAGAATTCTCACAGAGCCCCTCCAGTAAAAAGAAATCTCCCTTGTATAGAAAGGAAATTAGTAATTCTCCAGACCCGCTGAAGAAAAGGTGGTATGGGGAATTCCAAGAAGGGGAGTAGGAAGATACCACTTTTGGGCAGTCAAATGTATCTTTTAAAGACCGGATTAAAATATTGCATAGTGTACCTTGCCAGAGTTACTGGCGAAGATGGGTAGGAGGGACAAATAATCACTCTTTAATAGTCTATGGGCAAAAAGGCAGCTTTAGTCCAACAGTATAGAACTGTCCCCATTTGAAACTTGGTGGATGGGAGATGGAAACTACCATGCAAATAGTAGTGTCTTCACAGGGATGTCTGCTCCAAAATGATCTGTTAGATGTATGAGCAGGGGTATGGAATTTAATAAAATATCTACTTGTCCCTGGGACAGGTTGTTTTATGAATACTTGTCCTGTAATAAAATCCACTTGTCCCTTTGGTTTCACATAGTGCAGTGACAAATTATGGCAGCAATCATTATATAAGAGCTCTGATAATAGCCTCTCTGATTATGTCAAGTTTCCTACTATAGTAGGGTTTAAATACTAGCAATTCCTCTATTTTGCTGCCTTTCCGCAGATCTACATAAAGGGGCTGGAGGTATCGGCAAACAATACTTCCAGGTTTGGAATGCCCTTTTTAATCTGTGCAAACCTAACTTTAATGTTTTAGAGGTTTTCACTAGCTCTTCTCTAATATTTTTCCCATACTGAGAAAGGTTGGAAACTTACTCCATACTAGGGCAGAAGTAAAACTCCTTCCATGGTTGGGGGAAAAAGGTGGTTGAAGTGAAAGTGATCTAGTACATGCGTAACAACTTTTTGTATGAGCAAATCTCCACATGCATATTTGATGGTGCTAAAATGCAGTTCACAAATATTTGCTAGGAGTACTATTTCCTGGCCTACTTCTGTAAACTCTTGTGTAAATCTGCCCTAATGAAAGGGTCATATACTATGGCTGCAATTCTGTGACTTCTTTAAAGAATTTTGCCTAATTAGGTTTGGTATTAAACAAGACCTTTTTTGTTTTTAGGTCTCGCCTACGCAGCGCATAGGAGGGCCTTTAGCCGTCGCTCTTCACTTTTTCAAGCACTGCACTCGTGCTTGTGGCGGCATCCACCTTGCGGGAGCGAGCAGCGGCGCGCCACAAGCACGAGTGCAGTCCTTGAAAAAGTGAAGACTGCTCTCCCAAGCGCGCACCACTCCCGGGCTTGTTAGGTGTCGCCTAGGCTGCTTGTTTTTCTTTCCACTGCTTGTTCTCCCTGTTATTTCCTTCTGGCGTTTAAAGCTGATGCTTTTCCGCATGTTCGCCTGTGCTTTTCTGCGAATTGGCAAGCCACATTTGATTTGTACTTCTGCACAAATGGTTCCAGATCCACAGCTCCAAAATGGGGCGCTCGTGACTTCAACCAATGATACATTCTTGACGCCTTAACATTTTCAGCAGCCCTGCCCCGGGGCGCTTTGACGTGTAAATTACGAACCGTAGGTGAACTATGGCGCTCAGGAGAGGCTTCGGTAGTTGTATCCAGTCAGATATAAATGTCCCTTGCTTGTTTCATTGGAGCCAGCGGGAGGCTTTCCACGCCAGGGCTTCAGCTTGGGGTGTCTCACTTGTACAATCCATACCGTCACTTCTGGGCATGGAAAGCCTGCCAGCCTGTAATGAAGAGCCGCCGAGGGCTCCCATAGCCGCTCTGCAAACATATGCGCGAGCTCTGAAGTGGCAGCTTTGGCGCTAGCTGCTCGAGCCTGCATCAGTCCTGGAATGACACTCGGGACCTTTTACCTCTGTCTCTGTGCCCTTATATTCCTCCCTAGACGTGGAATACCGGGACACGGCCGGCGGGGAGATTCGGGTCCCTGCGGGCGGGCTGCTGGGCTCATTTCTGAAAGCACTGTTTACAAGTACTTGGCAGAAGGGAACTAACTCTAGCTCGAATCTGAGAGCATTATCGCCTAAAGCTCGCAGTACGTGTGCCATGTCTAGAAGTAAAATGAGTGAGCAAATGTGCGTGCATAGTTCTAAATGTTGCGCGTGTGTTCCACTCCCGTACTGTTTTTTTTTATCGTTCCTGTGTCATATCATCACATCACGGTCATGACAAGTAGTTTTGTCGCTCATATAGAGCTTAAAGTGATTCTTCTCTTAAGCAGACCTTGTTCTTTGGGGACTCAGTGGCTCGCCATATGTTGCAATCTACATTAAGTGGTTCGATGCCCCCGTTTTTCAAAACCGTCAGTTAAATAAAACCTTGACGTTTGCGAGTACTGCATAGTGATGTATTAATACCGATCTAGCGCCTCGGTAACTCAATGTCATTGAAAGCACATGGTAAAAAGCTCATTAACACCAGCCTTATATTTTGGGATTTAAATAATGCAGCACAGTGAAATGTACTTTTCTGGGGACTGCCGCGTGTTACTACTCTCATTAGCAATTTCCACCTTTATTAGCCTTTCACACCTGGTTACCCCTGGTCGTGTGGCAGGTGCACATCTACAGACGGCCAGACCTAGCAGTTCAAAAGAAAACAAACTCTGGCCGTTGTTTTTAGGGATGATGGGAGATGCTTGGTGTGTACATGTTAATATCTTACATATGATAGTGTAAAATTACTTTATTTGTTGGCAACACACTGCATTGTTTGTGCGGCGATTGGATGGCACTGGGAGAGGCAAGATCCTGTTTTGTTTTGTCTTACGCATTCTGTTCCACGACAGCATTTGGTACGTCAGTTAGTGTTCTGCTTACTCTAATAGGCGACGCTACGGTAATTTTGTAAAAGTGCATTTTACACTTGACGCTTCCAAAGGCATATCATATAGCTGTTTGGATTGCTGTTTACTTTTTATTTGTTCCTTTATATTGTGACTCCAATTGTGTTGGAACAGATTCTTTTTAGACAATTGTTTCAGTTGAATTCTATGATCCAATTGTTTCAAATGAGAGCACAGGTTACATATTTTCAAGGAAATTACTATGCCGTTTTACTTTGTGTTTTTTTTTTTTTTTTTTTGGGTGGTCCAAATCTATTTAGTAGCAGAGGGCTTTACATATGTCCAAGTTACATGAAAGATGCCGAAAATGTCATATGCACTGAATATATAGACTTGCATGAACTACTACGTGTACAGAATATACAAAGAAGGTCAGAAGACGGCGTTTTCGTCTCAAAAGTTTAATGTTGTAGAAAGAAGTGTCCCGTGGACAATGCAGGCCACTTTCCACTATTCCTCATTGAAAGGCCTCTAAAACAAGCTAATGTGAAAATATTTATATTGCGAAAGGCTGCGCGGGGAAAGGTTTAATGTTACTTTTTTTTAAAGGACGAACTGAGCATACATATTGCTGGGTCTGCTGCCTAAGATGCAGACTGCAACATTTACATAATGGCATTGCCATTGAAGAGGACAGAAATTAACTTGTACAAACATTAAAATAAACAAGCATTGGCATAGCCAATAGGTCTCGCCTTTGGGACCTTATAAGTATTTAGTTATGCAGCACAATATCCTTGGTGCAACAACATTAACTGTTGCATGGCTAAACACTTATAAGGTCCTAAAGGCGAGACCTATTGGCTATGCCAATGCTTGTTCATTGTGCTTCGTCCATGCATAATTTCATAACAAACTGCAATAAATGGTATGAGAGAACCTATGCATTTGTGAAGTGTGCCCGAAAATCTGAGTTTAGTAATGAGTGTTATTTGTACACTTCTAAATTGGGGACTATTAACAACATAGGGTGATTCTCAGGGCGTGTTTTTTTCTAAATGAGGGGGCTCCACAAAGACCTAAAATTGGTAGACAAAAATATAGAGAAATTCAATAAATAACAAATTGTACCATTCTGTGTTCCCACACTTCTAATAAAAACACTGTCTATTGGGCAGGACTGGAAATGCCTGAAACGCATAGTGGAATTGTCAAGATTTTTGTTTTGAATTACAATCATTGTCATGTGGCTAGCTGCTGTGTTTGGGCTGGGTTCAGCCAGCACCCTTGTAAATTTGCCAGCCCAGACATTTCTGAGAACTGGACATCCTGAGGAGGCCAGGATGAAGTGGCTTGCATGAATACCACTATATTTTCTTACCCAGCATGCCCTACAAACATCAGACTTCGGCTAAAATGACAGCATTTCATCACATTTTTTTTTAGGAAACTTTCAGAATCTGCGTGGATTGACAAAAGCCCTATGATGCAGTATTCCCAGGCTTCTGGTAAAAATGGTACCTTGCTTTGCTTGTGTGGGTAGGCTCATCCCCTAGGACAAAAAAAGGCACCAAATTGGACAGTGGAAGTGTGAAGATTTTTGTTTTGAAATGCAATGATTTTAGGGATGTGGGTAGCTGCAGTATTTGGGCCTGGGAGTTGCCAGATCTTTGGGAAACCACCCAGCCAAGACATTTCAGAAAAATAGGTAGGTGGGTTGGAATCCATGATGATATTGCCTGCATGTAACCTACGTTTATTGATTTAGAATGTCCTGCAAGCATCATAACTATGCATTTAAATACCCAATTTCCCCTTTTCATTTTGGATGGCTACATGATTTCAGTCACAGGGAACCAAACCAACATGAGGCATATCTGAAACCTAGGAGAAGCCCAGGGTGGTGTTGCTTGTGTGGATCCCAGTACTTTTCTTTGTCTAAAATGCCCATCAGACAAATCCGTGCCTTAAAAAAATTAATTGGCTACCAGGTCGGCTGTCACTCAGAGAAAACTACCAACCTAGAGGCATTTCTGAAAACTAGAAACCCAGAGCAATCCAGGGTGAAATGGTTGGTGTGGACCCTGGCACTCTGTTAGTGTGGTTGAAAAACTTAATTTTTCTTACATATATCTGACAGAAAACCCATGAATGTACAGACAACAAAGCAGGATTTCTTTACCAGATAGTAAAGGATTAAAAAAACGGACCATGAGTCCATGTAGTCACTGTTTTGGCCTGTTCTTGTCACGTACAATAGACCCACCCAAAGGGGAAACCGTTTTCATCGGGAGAAATGTGGGAATTGAGGATGGCAGGTCTTTTGCTATCGGGTGAATGTGCCTGAGTTTTGTGTGACATAAAGTTGTGAAAAAATAGTTTTGTCTCGCACAGAGTGGCATTTACAGGCTATTCTGGGTAAGGGAATGTTCTGGGATCCATGCATGTCGCGCCACCCTGGATTCCCCTCAGTCTCTAGTTGTGAGAAACCTCTGGGTTGGTATGGTCTTTTGGATGCTGGCTGAGCCGGGTCCCAAATACTGTCACATCTCCCATAGCAATGAAGAGGAAGTGAGTTTATTTAGGGATCATTTTGACGTTTGCCAGGCATTATAGGTAAGATGTGCTACGATCGATCCACGCAAGCCAAACCACCCTGGGTATCCCTGGTTCTTAAGTTTCCAGAAATGCCCCAGGTTGGTTGGGCTGCCTAGCTGCCACCATACTCTGAAACCAAATTATGCAGCCATCCCAATGGAAACCAAATTGAAATTGTGTATTTGTAGGCATAGTTTTTGAGGTTGACGGGCATTCTGCATGACAAAAAGTATAGTGGGATCCATACCACCCTGAACTGCAATAGGTGACTAGTTTTTAGAAATGTCAGTGGTTGGTTAGTTTCCCTTTATGCTGTCTGACCTGCGTCCCAAATACTGGAGTCCCACCCCACAAAGTCAACATTGACTACAAATGGGTACAGTTTCAAACCTTTCCTCTCCAGTACAAAAGGCACACCCACACGTCTGGTATAATACTAATCAACTGTGTGGAAAGGCTAATGGGTAAATAAAGTACTGTTGGCAGAGACGCGAGTTGGAATTCATGTTGAGTCACGTCATCTTAAAGAAGAACGCTTTTTGTGCATTTAAGAAAATATAATGTTGATCTTTATGCCCTTATGGAGATTCTCCAGGGGGCAGAGTGCTTTGGAAAATGAACATTTATATGCGATTGGAAAACATAATGGTCATCATTCTCCGCTAACAAAGATTAATGAATTTTGATGGAAACCTAGTAAAAGAACTAGAATATGTAAAATGAACAACCTACGTTTTTTTTCGTTAAAAAGGAAATTGAAGAATTAATGTTACTCCAAAATGCAGGATTGACGCCAGACATCGTCTTAGTGCCACAGGTTACACTGGGATAAATATCCAGTTAGAAAGGATTAACAGTATAACATTCCTTAGTCACATGTAACATAAGGCTCAGAACTGAGGAGCAGAAATTGTCGTAGGGGTATTGGCATCAAAGAGATCCACTTTATTGTGCTTTTTCTTTTGTTGACTCTCTGATAGAAGATATATAAGAAGATAGACCCTCACTCATAGTGTGGCACTCTTCATAATTGGATCCTCCCATCTAGCTCTGGGGGTACCTCTTTTGTTGTGTTATCTGGCATTTGTACAGCACATAGCTGCCACTAGTGAGGAGTGATTACACAAGGACCAGTATGTGTGACTGTAGAAGTGTGTGGTTGTAATATGACCAATGTTAGTAGTGTTGGGTATAGTGGTGTGTCTCCCTCCTACTCAGACATGCTGCCTTTGACTTGCACATGAGAACCCTTTGTTAGCAAGTCAAGGCTAAGTCCTGACAAGCTTTTCATGCCTTTGTTGTACTACGAGACTAAAAATGTGCTGGTGAGCAAGTGAAATGTACTCATTGCCTCCCCTTGGCAAAGGAGTACCTATTTTTATCATGATTTACTGTACCTGGCAGAATCCCTCTTGGGATCAAATTAGGCTCCTATCCTTTCAACATTTGCCAAAACCCAACTTTTTCCATGGCGTAGTAGAAAGTTCAGAGGACAGCTCTGGGACCCACTCCTTGGAAGCATAATTGCATGTGAACATCGTGAGACAGGCCAATAGTGTCACCAATGTGCGTTGTTTTAGTGGAGTCACTACAATCCTGCTGATTGCAATATAATTAGTAAAGAAAAACATTTATGGAGTATGCTAATAACTTGGTGAAAACATGTTCTATGACTTTTCAATTCAGATGAAACCTTTTCAAAGCTAGCATAGGCATTGCCATGGAATCCAGGCAGGTCCATCTGATGTCTGATACGAACTCTACAATGGAGTAATTTAACTTCAGTCGATTTCCAGGAATGTCGGCTTTGTGTGGTATGAAGTGAGCAAGTTGGAATGCTCAAACCTGGCTTAGATGGGCAGAGGGAACAGTACTACCGACTCTCCGGACACCTTCCTTGCTGAATACAAAATTCTTAACCTTTGCCACATCCCCCAAAACAGAAGAAGTGGAGACTGAGGATAATAGCCTCCTCCAGAAGCTGAAAAGTGACTCGCCATGAGCCATCCCTCACAGGAGCAAAGACTGCGCAT
Organism: Calotriton arnoldi; assembly: GCA_963921515.1. NCBI lineage: Eukaryota > Metazoa > Chordata > Amphibia > Caudata > Salamandridae > Calotriton > Calotriton arnoldi. Next base: position 265,250 of record CAWUFW010001256.1, read on the forward strand.
CTTAGGCAGACCTATTACTGTAACATTAGAGTGACAAGGGCGTCAGAATTCCATATGTCATGGGTGGCACTGCCAATAACACTTGTTCTCAAGCAGCAGAGCAGGAGTGTAACCACAGTGTCAGAGGTGCAGGATGGCCCCCAGACTTCCCCACCCTGGAGGATGTCCTCTCATGCACCCGTATTGTGATTGCGTGCAGGCATGCTAAAGAATGAATAGCAGTTCAGTGGCGAGCCCAGGAGTGGAGTGGATCGGGATGTGTTGACCTTGAATCATCAGGCAATGTGGCCCAGAGTCCAGGTTCAAAACAGCATTTCAAAAATATAGTCCAGTAAGAAAGGACGGATTCAAAAAGTGAGTTCTAGAGCGGAATTTAAGAAACCAGGAAGGTTTATTACAACATTTTTAAAGTATGCAATACAGAAGACCATGAATGTTTTACAGAATTGTAAAAGTGTACGATCCAAGTAAGGTGCAGATGTTTCAAATCCCATTTAAATGCATAGTATCATTGCCATGACGGCTCTCAGTAATAGAAAATAATGCAGAATAATAAAAGGCAATAAAAGGTTGTTTCAAACGTGCAGTAAAATCGGGTAGCATCTATATCCGATTCCCGAAAAGATCTGGCTCACTGCAAAATTCAAGTGTTTAAGTTGCCGTTTTCTCTATAAAAGAGCATTAGGACTGCAAACTCATAGTGGTGTGAGCAAAAATTTACATTTTAAACAAATCAAATTACAGAATTCTAAAACTTCACATAACCCTACCCTGTTCGCATTAACCCACTACATGAATATTGATTCTGTCCCTCTGACCTAGTGTCATCCGGAGGTGTCAGGACAAACTAGTTACATAAGCAGCAGTGAACCATTGTGAATGAATGCAATGCTGCTTGCATGCAGAAGAACCTTGAAAGTGTCAGTAGGCCCTCTAGCAGGTGTCCTCAGAGTACAGTCATTCAGAAATCAACAAATCCACATCTTGCTAGACTACGTGCAGCAGAAATATAAACAGACACTCATTTTGAACAAGATGGCATTGAGGCCTAGTTAGCATAAGCCATGAGAACACACTTTGACAGGTGGTAGCAAAATGGTTTCAGCTGCATTAGCTTCAGGTCAGTATAAACATTTGAATTCAAGTGTAGATCTGCACACTATTAATGCACATTCTGCATAAACGTGCAAAACGTTATCACTGCACATATCTCATAGGTCGTCACCCATGGGCACTCTCGGGCCATCATATATTCAGTTTGTTTTTTTCAGAGCACTGATGAACAAGGATGTAGAAAGCTGGAGCATGAAAAAATATTCCTGTTCGCTTGCATAACCTGGCACTATATACAGGATATACTCCACTCTAGCTGATGGTGGCATGTATTCTGTGACGCCAATATTCTACAAAATGTTTTAGTAAAATGATTGGGACGTACTCGATTGCTTTTGGTAGGTTAACAAACTTTTTTTGAGTGTGCTTCACAAAGCAGTTTAGTTTTGGTGGGGCATGGGGACAGGCCTCGACTGATTCTGGGCACTGGAGACTGGGTGAATTGATGTGGGTCCATTTCCTATGGACATTCTCTCTTGGAGAGTTCTTTTTCTTTCATCCATCACCTCCTTAGGGAGGTTTTTTGCTTGATGTAGACTTTCTAGGAGGCTGCCATCCATAAAAGGAGGCAAAGACCTATGTGTTCTTGAAGCTTCACTAAGAAAAAAACGGTATTGTACTGTGACCGACTCATTCAGCATGCTTGGAGTTCAAGAGTGCACTCTGGGTCTGTGAGGATATTCGTCTAAGTTTATGGCATCCTCATGGTTTCCTACTGTGTCCTTTTTAAATTATTCATCTTTGTTGTTATTGATAACTGTGACAGGCACCTATCGGAGTCACTTGTAGGAGGCAGCAGAAACTGCCATTGCAGCTGACGGAAGGCCAAATGTCAGGGGCATATATATTTTTTTAAACCTGTGACACTAGCAATTCTCACACCGTTCTTGTTGACTGTGTTCAGCTTAACTCCATGCCCATGAATGAAGGGACTGGGACAACATATTGTACTGGTTGAGTTTAGACGCAAATCAGGAACCCAGCATTCAAGTTTATAGGTGCATATGGTGGCATTGATGCGTTTCCTCTGCTTGCACGTTGTGGCCTGCAAACGGCATATTATCTGTGCCCTTCAACTGCTGCCGTCTTTGGTAGTGGATATAGCAACTCCCACCGTACGTTCATGCTTTAGGTAGGCTGGTACATTGATGCTTAGAAGCGTGGTTTATACACAGAGCACTGGTAGGTCACACTGGAGTAGAAGACAGATGAAGAAAATATAGAGGGCGAGTAAGTGAGTTTGTACTGAAAGACTGCGCTTGAAGTCTGAGCCTGTAACCTATGTTTCTCATGTGAGACTGTACCTTGTGGCCTAGCATGGCACTGTGAAGCCTCCAGAAGGCAGGAACTGGGAGACAAGATGGGATGGAGCTTCCTGCTATTTTGGTTGTTCTGTGCCCCCGGTCCGCTGCGGCTCTGCCGTTTGTTGCGGAGGGGTGCAGTCCCTCCCCCTTCCTAGCACTTCTGGGGTGAAGGCCACAGGACTCCTCCGGCCAGCAATAAAAACGCATGCTGACCCGGACGCGCAGCGGTCACGTCTTAGGCAAGCCCGTCTGCGCCCGGACCGAGCCCAGGGCCAGGACCCCTGGCTCTTTGAGCATACGACAAGCCCAAACGATGACATATTCAGTTAAGGAGCTTCTGTCCCTCCGCCCTTCTGTAAAGAATAACTGTTCCTGTCTGGATCCGAGGCTGTTTTCAGGGCAAACGCCACCTATATGTTCAGTGTGTATTTGTCAATATTTATGTCCGACTTTGAGGACATGAGCGTACCCAAATCCTTCTATAGGCCCTTTAGGAAAGGCTGGCAACTCAGATAAATCTAAGAGATTCAAATGGGCCTTAGGTAATGCCCTGTCTCTTCCAAAACATAAAATCGAGATCGCAGAGCTGATTGAAACATCAGGTCTTGATTGTCTTTTTATTACTGAATCCTGGGGAGATGGTGCTTGCAGCCCCGATTTTGTAATTGCTGTCACTAAGGACTATGCTCTCTTTAGGCAGGATAGATTGGTTAAAAGGGGTGGTGGTTTGGCATTAATCTATCGCAACAAATTCTCTGTTATCTGCACTGATGTGAGCATTGAAGTCTATGAGGCAACTTTGTTTAAAATTGCTAGGGACAGCCAGGTTTTTTTCTCCGGGATCCTTCTGTATCGACCTCCTGGAAGTAACAAAAATGCGTTTTCTCAAGCTTTTAAAGTATTAGCAGAGAATAGTCTCCTCTCAAAAAAACTCACTATTCTCTGAGATTTTAACTTCTACTTGGAGGCCCCGGAAGATAAGCACACAGCTAATCTCCTAGATATCGCAGAATCGTTAGGACTTGAACAGTTAGTCAAGGAGCCTACGCACTCAGCGGGACATACGCTGGATGGCCTGTTTTCCAATGATCCTTCTTTAAAAAGTTTGAACATCTTTCCTGTGGTCTGGTCGGATCATTCGGTTATCACGTTCTCTACGGAAAGCCTTAGAGATCGGGCCCATTCGCAAAACACGCCGGCTATCAGTTATAAAGACTGGAGTAAATTCTACCCGGTCACCCTAGCTCAGTCCTTAGATGAGCATTATTACCCTCCACTTGCCGAGTCGGCTGCATCTTGTTATGCTGACTGGTTGGCGGACACTTTCAGGGAGCTAGTTCCCACCACAAATCAGCATTCATTTAGGAAGGAACCTACGGCTCCTTGGTTTTCAGAAGCCTTGACGCTTGAAAAACAAGCCTGTAGAAGGCAAGAAAGGATTTGGAGGAGAAATTGCCATGAACAGATGAGACAGGCATACAAGAGGGCATTAACAACTTACAAAGAGCTCATCACGAAAGAAAAAAGTAGCTACTTTGCTCAAGTACTTGATAGGGCCTCCAACTCGTCGAAATAACTTTTCCAAGTTGCTCAGAGACTCACGACCATCTCGAATAAGACCAATCCCTCTGACAGTCAATCCTTTTGTGATGTCCTTGCTACCGCCTTCAAAGAGAAAGTCAATGGGATTTTTAAGGACTTTGATAGTGGGACCCTCATCCTTCGTTACACCATAAAGGGAACAATCCAGGTGACTGTTCGCTTACTCATTTTTCTGCCACTACACCAGAACAAGTGAGTTCTTTACTTTTGAAAAGTAAATCTGGTTCCCCTTATGACCCCTGCCCGGTAAAGATCTTGAAGTTGGTTCCTGACATTATTGCAAGGAACCTATCTCATATTTTTAATATCGTGTTCGCTACCGGGATCTTCCCTTCTGTCTGGTAACAAACAGGCTTCTATCCTCCACTTTATAAAAAAGTCCAATTTAAATATTGACACTTCTAATTATCGTCCAGTTGCACGTTTACCTCTTCCTGCAAAAATCTGTGAGAAGATAATGAATTTGGAGCTAGCTAAATACATTCTAGACAATCTGCTTCTAGACACCTCTCAGTATGGCTTTCGACCAGAGCAGAGTACAGAAACTGCCCTGGTCAAGGCAATGGAAGAAGTGAGGAAGGCAGTAGATAGTGGAGGTTCAGCAGTTATGAGTTTACTGGACCTATCTGCTGCCTTCAATACTGTTGATCATACTACTCTCATTGGCTGTCTAAAGGATATAGGAGTAAAGGGGGTCGCGCTCGATCTACTCTCCTCTTTTCTCAGCGACAGATCACAAACATTAGCGTTGGGGAAATTTAATTCCCCACCTTTTTCACTGCCATGCTGAGTCCCTCAGGGGTCGTCTTTAAGCCCCACTCTTTTTAATGTTTATGTAGCGAAATTGGCCCCTCTCATTAGAAGCTTCAACTTGGGGGTCACATCCTATGCTGATGATACTCAGTTGATAATTGCGGCAGCCAATAATGACTCGTCGGGCCCCCTTAGATGCCGTAATTGCATCAAGGCAGTCAGTGGTTGGATGAGGGGGCACTGCTTGAAGCTTAACTCGGGTAAAACTGAGATCATTGTGTTTGGTAAACCTTCTCCAGCCTGGTCCACCAATTGGTGGCCTGAAAATTTGCCCCAGCCTCCTTTTCCCGACACCAAAGCTAAGAATTTAGGAGTCATTATTGATGACAATCTTAATATGAGTGTGCAAATATCAGCTATTACGTCCTCAGCTTACTATATTTAAAAAAATAAGGAAAATTCTTCCTTTTATCCCGGATAGCCACAGTAAAACTTTAATCTCTCCTTGTCCTTCCTAGGCTGGACTACTGCAATAGTCTCTATCTAACCATTCTAGAAAAACACGAGTCGACTTCAGCTAGTCCAAAATGCCGCGGCTAGATTGATGCTTAAGCTTCCCAAATTCCACTCCATCATGCAGGGACTTCGAAAGCTTCACTGGCTTCCCATGCGCAGTCGTGCAAAAGTTAAAGCCCTCTGCTTAGCCCACAAAGGAATGCATGATTCAGGGCCAGACTTTCTTAGTTCAGCTTTTTAGAGATATAAACCCAATAGAGAACTCGGATCGTCCAAAGCCAACCTCTTAGCTGTCCCTAAATTTAAAAAGATGCAATGGGGTGGTAGAGGTGTAGTCCTCAATATGATCAAACTTTGGAACAGCCTTCCACCTCATCTCAGAGCAATCCCTTCACTAACATCTTTCAGGAAGGAGATAAAGACCTGGCTATTTATCTTCTAATCCTCACTCACTTGCCCTTCAGACAGCCCCAAGACACCTTGTGGTAATCGCGCGCTTTAAAAATCTCTTAACATAACATAGTGAGGCCTACCCACATCCTACCTTCTAAGGGAGCTCCTAAGGTTTTGTCACAGCACAGCCCCAATACTCTTCCACACTGAATGATTTGTTGAAGATGGGCAATGGATTCTCTGGTATATTTGTTCAATATCTTATTTAGGGGAAAACTCTTACAGTCAACATGATTAACACTTTAATCTTTTCACATAAATGTCCAGCTGTGTGCCTGATATAAATGTCTAACGATACCTATTAATGAAATGCTACATAATTGCCATTAACCTTTAGTTCCCCTTTCACATTTGTAGTATTTTAAAGCTGTAATTGAACCCTATGTCTTTATCATTCAGTCGAGTCCTTGATATTAGGTTTGTGGATAAAAAGCCTGATTTGTACAGACCAACGTTTAAACAGAAAAAAATGTATGCAAAAAAGTAGAAAATGTGTTATGTAAAAAAAAAAAACACTTTCATATTAATATCCTAGAGCATCGACTTTGTGTTGTAAATCCTCAGAAACGAAATTCATAAAAACACTGCCCTAAGCACAGCCCCCTCCCCCCTGTGCGTTGTTTTGCGCTTGGTCTTTTTGTTCACCTTGTATTGTTTATAGCGATAATACATTAACACTTTCTGTTTTTCTGTTACTTGTAGGTATTCGCAGTAGGCGGTCTAGGTTCCATAGTAAGAGTTCTTACAGCACGAAAGACTGTTTAAAAGACTGTTAATACTTAAAACCGAAGAGAAGACGTTTTCGACGCAGAACATTGAAAAAAGAGATAGGATGGACTGACAATGACCCGCCTTTCTAGAGATTGCTATCTATTAAAATATTTTGGAAAATTCATTTATTGGAATGTTCTTTTTATTTAAAAAGGTTGTGGAGGGAACATTAATGTACACTATATATATGTTTGTTATATACAGGGTTTGATAAATTCCCACGCCCTCTTTTTATTTTTCAGTGAGAAAATAATTTTATTGATAGAGCAGGTGAATGATTAGCCTGACAATAGATTTACATTAAAGAGGTGTATAATGAACTGCTTTTTAAAAAGTTTTACGGAACAGCCTGTATATATCACTTTTGAGTTGTTGGTAAGGGTCCGTTTTTGTTGTTGGCAGATACAGTAATAAAGACTGGCTTTTGGTGGAAGAGTTTTAATATTTAAAAGTTTTTGTACAGTAATGCATAGTTTGAAACACTATTCCAGACTATGGAATGTTTTGTGTGAAGTGCCTGCTGAATAAATAAAGCCCTTGGATCCGTAATGTCAAATACTTTTTCTTTTTGTTCTGCCCAGTGTTAAGTTGGAAAACCTGTACACATTCTCATGGTTTGAGACCACCACAGTTCACCTTAAATCATATCTTTTGTATTCTGTTCTATCGGGCAAGAGCCATGGAATGTAATATTTTAGCCACCAGTGCACAATAAGTTCTCGGGTATTGAAATAAAGCGTCTTTTCCCAGTCCAATATCTGTCAGTGCAAACATAAAAAAGGGATGGAAATATGGTCAAGGATATGAGTGGCCCTCTAACTTTTGTCCTTGCAGTTTGAGTAGTTGTAAATACTCCAAATTGGGACCTCTAAAACCCATAATACATAAATGCACTTCCAAGTTGAAGAGTCCTTCTTGTGTTTCTGGTTATTACCCAAGATTCTGTGCATCGATGTCCGGGTATAGCACGAAAGGTAGGACATTTTACGTTCTCCTTTATTGTGATTTAAATGTGTTATGTTGAGGACATGGAGGTGAGGATTATACAACATTCTTCCTAACTCCAGCAACATTTGACCAGTTTAATACTCTGAAAGCAGACCAACAAGAAAAATAGATGTCCCAGAAGTAGACCAACATCATTCAGATGTTCCACCTGTCAAGGATCCTCCGTCCGATTCCTCTGGGTCGTGCTGATGCTCAAAGGGGGCCCACCTCTGAACTACCCCAAGTCTGGAATAGAGATACGTACACAGACTGTTGGGGTAATTGAGCGGGGGAAGGAAAGGTTAGGAACTGCGGGGAGGGAGATCTGTGAATGAGACAAAAAAAAAGAAACCAATGTAAGGCCTCCTCTGTTTGTTCTTTCCTACAACCGTACTATATTGCCGGACCCTCTATACAACACCCCCTACCTGAAACAAAAGGAAAATGAGGCGTGAACATCAGAAGAGAGCAGAGGGTGATGGCACAATCAGAACACCTTCTACAAGAAGGAGAAAACAACAGTGAACACACAATAAGAGACGGTTTCTTGTTCCCCCCCCCCCCTAGTACTCACTGTATATCTTCGTACTGAAGAAACACCTACCCAGGCTATATGTCCTGCATACTGGTTGCTAGGATCTATCCCCTCTAATACGACCTCTCTTCTAAAGACGCTAACGAAAGAAAGAACAACCAAAATAAGAACAATCGGACCCTGGACCAATCGTAGCTAGATTCCGTAACACATTGGTGAAAGGGGTCCAAGAAGGTAAGTAGCACTGGGCTCTCAACATCAAATCAGCAAAGTGATACGTTTCCATAAGGAAGTTCATATGTGAAAACAATCATGTCTTGGTAATGGTTCCTATAAGGTCTTGAAGCATCACACTAAACAAATCAAAGGTAAAATGTCATGAAATCCCTTGATATTATTATCATATCCGGAATTATCGCGGGTGCCACTTTTTTCCCTGCACGAAACCGAACGAGTTCCTCGGTTTCACCAACAGGGAAAGAGCGATCCCAAGTGCCACTTTAGGCACCTAAGCTCCCCTGCAAGAGACCGCAAAGCCGCGTATCTCATCCAACAGGGGAGTCTTTGAACAATTCTGTGAACTCACCAGCGTTCAGATGCAGCAGTGGGCGGTCAAGGAATAGTGCGAGTGCACTCTTACCGCCGGACGAACTCTGTAGATTAGCCGGAGGGATTCTCAACTGCAGTCCCGGAAGAATAATCGGCAGCGCTTCCAGGCAGTCGCCGCCCTTATTCCTTTTCCGGCGTAACGTCCGAGTCACGTACTACGCGACTCGCATTGCATGCCGGTAATTGCAGTTCTTTAGCGCGGGTGTTCTCTTAAAGGTTTCCCCGTATGGAGGGCAGCTAGTGTGTACCGGCTTATGATCCTGACACCACCAATCACAGGCCCCTGTACATCATGCCTGGCCATTCTTGTGCCACCCTCACCATTCCCCCCACCCCCCTTTTTTTTTTTTTTTCCAGTGACCAGCATCAACATACGATCCAAAAAAAACAAATGACCCCTCCTTCTGATTTACTCCTGTCAAAGGAATAACCGGTATAATCCTGACATCTGTGTCTTTAATAGAACTGAAACTTTCCTTCACAAAAGGTTGGCAATTTAAGTTCTGTGTTTTCGGATCGGAGAAGAGGATAATGCATGTTCAAAGCTTGCACACTACCGGAGAAACCACTCCCATTTCTGACGTAAAATAAAACTTCTGAGGTAGAATCTGCAAACCAATAAGCAAATTCCATAATGTCCTTGAGTCCACCTCCTTAGGCAAAAGCTGTGGACACAATCGTTCCTCTGATCACATGAGCACCAAATCGTGACTTATCGACGCCACCTTCCAACAAAACTCCACAAACCCATCTAGCGATTGTCTATGAGCAACCTTCCCCAAAGGGCCGGAGGACATTACTCTGTAGTCCTAGCTTTGTGGCCCCTAAATCTGCGGACCTCACAGAGCTTTGGAACATCTGAAAAGTTTGTCTAAGATATAGTCCAGGTTTTGGACATGGTTTGTGCAACAATAGTAAGTTAGCTATTTCAGAATAAACATCCTACCCAGCTGATGCAGAATCCTAACATTCAAGATTCTTCTGCAAGAAGCGAAGCATAACACCACTGCTAGCTTTGCTGGGAGACCCCCCTTCCTGGATAAATACTGATTTGGATCCCAAGGTAAGAAAAGATAGAGTACCAAATTCATGTCCAGAGGAACAAATGCCTAGGTTCTGGATGCATGAACAACTGAATCCCCTTTAGCAATTTGCAAACCAAAGGGTGCTGCTCTGCGAGAGTCACTTCCAGAGGAATGTGCCAGGCCGAGGTCGCAGACTGAAAGGTTTTCCTTGATCCTGTGGGATCCAGAACACACAACTAGACCACTGCCTACAAGGAGACCTGTACCATTTATTAGTGCTGTCTTGATAAAGGCCCCTGCCTGTCTCAACAGGCCTAGGAACGATCTCTCAAACCTGACACATCTTGAGGTGCAAAGAACATTCAGAACCGTCCGGTGAGAGTACCCCATCGCAAAATGCTGTGACTGGGGAGGGGATCTGAAAATCCAAGAATGTTCCCGTAGAACTTGGAAGCCAGACCCATCTGCCTCCTAACTTAAACCGCCACTCTTGATTAAGGCAAACAAAGGAAAGATAAAATTACACCCCTTCTCCCAAACCTGGAGGAATGCAACCAAAATAGTTCCCTAGCTGGTGATACAAGTGTGATGCAAAGAGGTCCATCTCGCAAGGGCCCCAACTGGCCATCAGCCTCTGCAAGATGGGGAAAATCCAGTTTCCAGTCCCTGGAATTCCCCCAGGTTTCTGGATTTCCAGTCCTTCAACATGATCGATGTGCCTAGAAGGTAATCTGCCTCCACTGAAATTTCTGGCAGTGCAGAAGTACCAGAAATCCTTAATACCCTAGGCCCACCCTGTGAAGCGCCCAATAGTGTAGAGGGCCAGAAAGATTGCCCGACTAGAGGATGACAGAAGCTACATCAGTCTAATTCTCTGCAAATGATCACTGGTCAGAAACCTCTATTTTTTTCCACAGTAAAAAGGTTGTTTATGAACACACAGGGGGTGCCTTTCGCCCTCAAGTTGGTTACCTCTGTGCTTACCACTTGGCTGTGTTTTGTGGGTGAGGAGGGATTGAAGTTGGGGGTTGGGCGAACAGGAGTGGTGGGCGAGTCGAGGGGACCCATAAAACTCCATGCGCAAACCTGCCACCGTCTGCACCACCCTGGCATCCCCTATTAGTCTTTACCAAGCTAGAAGAAACTCTATTCTATCTTCCCAGCCTTAATCTGGATAGAGGAATAATCGTTTCCTGAACGCTGTCCAACTGGCATTAGACGCTCCTTGCCCATGACCATCTCTGGTGGGGAAGAAGACGCCAAATTTGGCCTTGTCCATAAACTGCACACCTTGCTTGAAGGCTTTAGACTTCTGGGTGCCTTTGAGGAGCGGCAAACAAGTCAAACGTCCCCTGTTTCTCCAAGCCCTCGGTAAAAACCTTCAGCCTCAGTACTTTTCTTATTGATGTCTGGGCCTTATCCAAGGAGGCAAACGCAGTTGTGAACTTGGTAAGCTTCTTAAGGAAAGGTCCACACTCTTCAGCGATTGGTCCTACCTCAGAGGTGGTCAGCCTGCCAAGCTTAGGGTCCATCTTAATTAGCAAGAAGCATCTACGCTCCAAGGGCAGGATACAGTTGATGTTGTGCAGGAAGCAGACAGCCTGCTGCACCCTGCCCAACAACGTGTCTAGGGAGAATGAGACTTCTGGAGGCCTTGACCTTCTCGGCCATATCAAAGATCTTCACAAGTTGCCTTGTAAAGTCATGCCGACAGGTCCACCACAGCCTGTCGGCACTAGTCTACGGGACCATCACAATCCCCTCTCAACCTCTTTGTACAGGGGCTTTTTGATCCCACCATCCTACCAGCCATGTACTTGGATACCATGTTATAAGGTAGCCATTCGGCAGACCTATGTTGGTATAGTTCTTCTAGTTCCAGTATATCTGATCCCAGGTATGGATCTGGAATCTGGTTCGAAACTCATTGATACTATCGCCCATGGGCCGCTCTGTCATGTTTTCTCCTGGGAGGCACATAACCCATCGGAGAAAGTGTCTCCCTCCAAGTCCTTACCATTGGCTCAGCCAAACCCCCCAATCAGTCTCCCAAGAGGCGGGAATCAAGTCCTGGTTACAGGCATTTTTTCAAAAAAGCATTTCTGAAGTGCTCTAAAGCGTTAAGTTATCCAGGGTTATCACTCTTTAGCTTTGCCTTACCTCCTGGTGGCATTGAGAACCTTTCAGCTCTTGGGGTTCAGAAGTCTCGGGGATACTAAATGTCACTTCCCCTCTTGGGGCAGGATGATAATCTGCTAGTAGTCTTCCAAAGGTTGAAGTGTGCTTTCCAGGATGCTTGGGAGGATACACTGTGAAGGACGGAGGTCCTTATCCACCTCTTCAAAAGACCCTACCTCTCAGAACTCTGCCATTGGTCAATTAGTACTCATCTCGAAGGGGGAAGTATACAGAAGCAGCCGCACTTGGAAGGTATATTCTGAGGGATACTTGTAACTTCACATTTCTCATCACCCAGACACGAGACTGGATCAAGAAAACTCCAAAGCAGTGCTCCTGTCTGCCGGTATGTGGTGCCATGCGACTCCGCTTCAGTGCTGTTCTGGAAGTGATGAATGGAGCCACATATAAATGCCAACCATGCTTGCTGACGTCAGTTTCTGTGTCTTTGGATGCAGATCTGGAGTAGCACTCCTTCATCCTTTACTCTGAAGAGATTTTCTCTGGAAAATATATCCAGTCTGCAAGGAATGTCACTCCCTAAAACGACAGGATACAAGCCTTGTAGTCACTGTCTCAAACATGTCTTTGACAAATCCCCACAAAGTGTGCCTCTGGTGCTTAGGGTCTTTGCATGACTCCCAAGGCCTTTGAAGAATATACAAAGGAAACAATTGATGGATGGAATGCTGGACAATGCAAACATTCACTCCCAGTCACAAGGATCTGGGTTAAATCCATCATTCTTTTGCTCACCACACCACCCCAGTTTGGACCCAGCCATATGCAAATCAGTCTTGACCCTGTTCCTTGTGGGAACAGTCCAGCCCGAACTGCCAAGCCAGGTCCTCCCTGTACCGGAAACAAGCATCCTGGGACCGGTTTCAGGGCATCACCCTTCATCAGCCAGGCTCACTGTGCCACTGGATTCAAGCTATTCTGGCTGATATGGGGTGAAACCCCGAAACGGCTCCTAGGATGCTTGTTTCCGGTCCAGGGAGGACCTGGCTTGGCAGTTCGGGCTGGACTGTTCCCATGAGGCACAGTGTCGAGACTGATTTGCATATGGCCAGGTCTAAACTGGGGTGGCATGGTGAGCAAAAGAATGATGGATTTAGCCCGTATCTCTTGACTGGGGGTGAATGTTTTGATTTGTTCTGCATTCCGTCCATCAATTGTGTGTCTTTTGCTTTGAAGAATATGCCCAGATGAACCGTAAAGCCATCTGACAGCATGAAATGACGCTCTATGTGGCGAAACACCAGAAGGGTCTATACTTCCAGGTCGAACGAGGGGGATCACCACCCACGCTCAAAGGCAGATCTTCCTCTTGTCGTAGTCTTCTGGTAAGTCGAAGAAGGATACGAAGCCCAAGCAAGGCTTTGCCCTTTTCTGCCATTCACTTTCTCCAGAGATGGCACAAGGACGTCATCGTGCTGCCAGGTCATGCTCCGGTTCCACTGACAATCAGATTCCATTCCTGGTCCTCATATGCCGAGTTCCTAGATCCATAATAAACTTTGCAGCAGGTCGTTGTCTTTTGCAAAGCCATGCTGCATGCTTCTGGTTCCCTCTGGTGCACCTTTGGGCCTTAAAGATCCATGGGGACTTCCAGTCAGGCTACTGCTGGCTGGTTTGCCCTTGGATCTGTCTGGGCTCCTTGAACCCACTCTGGGTTCCGTGCCAGCATCAGGACAAGCGCTGAACTCTGTGACACCATCAGCAAGAAGAAGACCTGCAACACATCATGGTGTCTGATTCTGAGCCGGTCATCTCGACCGAAGCCACATCCAGATCTTGATGTACCGCACTGTCTACTGAAGTTGGACACAATACTAAAATACCACTGCAGCATAATCGTGCACAGACATTAAATCAACCTTTTGCCAGAGATTCTGACCAGAGCCAGCCAACAATGGTGGGGGTGGGGAAGAGTTTACCTCACCCTATGATGATAACTGGTACATGGACCTACAGGATGCCAATTGGCTGGACATGTCACCCAATATTGGGTTGGTTCCATCCCCCACACCATCGCCCACCCCCCGGGCCACTGAGAGAGGAAATTACTTCATTTGCAACAGTGATCAAGAGGGCCCCTAAGGACCTTGACCTCCGACTCCCCTCTTAGGAGGTAAAAATCAATGTATTGACAGAGGTCATACAGCCTGGCTAGGCACCGACCAAACCTCTTTCCCTTCAGTGAAGTCATCACTGACGCACTGCTGGGCACTTGGACTAAACCATGTTCTGATCTCTCAGTCAACTAATGGGCTGCCCGCCACCACAGACCAGCTCTAGAAGACCTGGACTCACTAACACAGCATGCAACAACTGAAATTCTAGTTGTGCAGGGGTCCAACAGTTGAGTAAACCGTAGCACCTTTCCAGCCACACACCTTGACAAGCTTTCTAGAGGAGTAGACCCATTCACAGTATGTTCACAGCCAACTTTGTCTTCAAGTTGGACAGCACAAGATGGTTGCTAGGTCGTTACACCCACGCACTGTGGGACATGGTGGGTGAGATCTTACCTGCGTTACCAGAAGACTTACGGGGTTCTTTAGCCCAAAACATTCAAGATGGTTGGCATGTGGCCAAATTTGTCATTCCCTCCTGTCTGGACATCGTAGACTGCCTGAATAGGTCTAAGGGAACCAGTGTGGTGCTTCTACACCATTCCTGGATGAGGTCCACTGGCTTATGAGAAGTCCAGGCAACCTTGATGGACATGCCTTTCGACTATTTCTGCCTGTTTGGTGAGAAGAGGGATTAGGTCCTAGAGATTTTTAAAGAGATTCGGGCCATGGCGCGCTGTTTGGCTCCAGTCAGGCAATCCCTCCAACAATTTTGTCCTATTTGGGGCCAGGGGCTTGGTGTATCTGCAACATCAGCCCTCACCACCTACACAACAGACTTCTCAACCCTAATGTTATCGAGGTTGTGAACAGGGACCTTGGCCATGAGGGGTAGCACTCATCCAAATCTTCTGCCCCATCGGCCACTACTTCCAAGCCTTTTTAGTCCTCCCTTACTGCCATACACCCATCGGTTAGGGACAGGACCCACTACTTCCTGCCAGGGTGGCAACATATTACATCCGACTAATGTGTCCTTCAGATTGCCCAACGGACCTACACCTTACCATTTCTTTTTGACCCACCACACCTGCCACCTACATCAGACCACTTCTCAGAAGACCATATGTTCATGTTATGCCAGTAAGTGCAGGCTCTTTAGGCCACAGGAGCCATAGAGAGGGTGCCAGCATCAAAGTAGGAACTGGGTTCTATTTCCACTAACTCATTTTGCTGAATAAAGATGGAGACCTCCATCCTGTCTCAGATCTGTGCACTCACCGTTTTCGTGCACAAGGACAAATTCAAAATGCTTACCCTGGCCCAAGTGTTCTCTGCCTTGGATCTCGGAGACTGGATGGTAGCATTGGACCTGCAGTTTATTTTCACATCCCCGTCCTGCAATCCCACAGACGCTACTTGCGGTTTAAGATGGGCCACAAGCACTTTTGGTTCGCTGTGCTTCCCTTTATGCTCACCAGTGCCCCTTGGGTGTTCACAAAGGTGGTGGTGGTCTCTGCCCATTTTTTGAGGTCGGGGGTACCAGTCTTCCACTACCTCTACAACTGACTGTAGAAGGTTGGCTCACTGCAGTTAGTCAGTGACCACCTTCATACGACTGTGAACCTCCTGTTATGATTGGGTTTCGTTATCAACTTACCAAAGTCACACCTGACTCCTTCACATACGCTTCCCTTCATTGGAGCAATCCTAGATATGGAGTGCTTTTGAATCTTTCCTTAGACCAAGCAGTCCAGGACATAGAGGCACTGATCCTAATGTTTCAGCCTCTGTCCTGGGTCTCAGTAAGAATCACTGTGAGGCTTTTGGCCTACTGACCTCCTGCATCCCTCTTGCTGACTATGGCAGATGCACATGTGATCATTGTAATGGAATCTGAGCTCCCAATGGGCCCATCACGAAGGGAACCTGTTGGATTTTGACCCGATGTCGGAGGAGACTGCAAACGACCTGCAGGGGTGGTTGCCCTACCGCAACTGGACCATGGGCAGAACCCTCTCCCTGCCCACCGCAAGTTTATGGTGGTGACAAATGTGTTGTTACTGGGTTGGGGAGTTCATCTGGGAATGGTGTCGATCAGAGGACTCTCGTCTCTGGCGGAGACCCGTCTCCACATCAGTTTGCTGGAGTTACAGATAATTTGATTGGCGTTGAAGGCATTACCGCTCTCCATCATGGGACGGTTGGTGCAGGTTCTCCCACACAACACCATTGTACACAAAATAGATATGTACATTTTTATAGACCAGTATAATATGTGGAAGGAACTGTATTCCTAGTTCTGTCACACCTGTTAATACTTACTATTGACTGAGTTGCCTTTGTGAAGCTACAAAGATGGTCTGCACACTCTTTGTCCTGTACTAAGCTGCTTTGTTACTGTTGAACAAACTAGGAAGGTGGCATGGCACTGTATCTGATAGATTTCTAGCTGCAGATTCCTTACCTTTGAATTTCTGAGGCATCAGACTGGATCCAGAAGATTTTTCGTGAGCAGTACCTCTGCATGCCAGTAGGTGGCGTCGATTGGCTCTGCATGCGTAGTTGGCAGAGTCAGCGCCTCAAGTGACGTCCGCGGCACCTATATTAGCTCCAGCTAGGTGCACTGACGTCAGTTCTTTTCTTTCTGCGCTAGCCAGGCTGATCCAGAGAGGAGCTACCCCTCAGTCACTATTTGACTGGATTTTTTTGACATTTTGTCAACTTCTTTTGAGGTATTTTCCTCCTGGTGTGTTAGTGGTGTCATCTAGGAAGACAGGATTTAAGCCCTGGGGCTCCTGTCACCAGCCTATGTCGGTGATGGACCCTCACCTTGTCTGCATGTGGTGTTTGGGAGCGTGACCACAACACAAAGTCGTGTTCCGATTGCTGCACCATGAATCCAGAGACTTTGAGGGTGCGGTCCCTGAATCTCATGGCGGCCTGGCATGCAACTCCATGCAAATCAAGGTCCTGGTCATGTGGAAGTTCCCTGGAGCCTTCGCAGAGTCCTCTTTGTCCCACTCCAAGTCCCTGAGACATTCAGGTGAGAGGCACAAGAAAAACAGATGATGAGACAAGAGAGCGTCAGCAGTTGAGGCCTGGCTCCACAGTAGAGCCTGTGCCGCGCGCGCCTCCCTAACTTTCCGGGAGCCGGAGCAACCCCCACCCAACTTAAAGAGTTTTATGACGCCAAGCACCTCATATTTTGGTGGTCCGACCCCTCTGGCACGCCTACAAGCCCCGGGGTGTCGGAGGAGGCCCCATCTTGTACTGCCCCGTTAGGCTCTGGCCCCTGCTCCAGTGGGCCCCCTTTGATCCATTCCTGGCTCGGGATCGGCGCAGGTCTCACCATCTCGACATTCCCCGATGCCAGCGGAGCTGTTCCCATCATGATCACCGACTCTGACACAGAGCCGGAGGGGCGTCTCCTGACGCTGTATCAGTCGCCGGCAGAAACCGCGCTTCGTAGATCCGAGCCTAAGCCCTATTCCCTTGAATTAGGACTCGAGGAGGGATGGGAGGGAATGCTGGACCTTGAATACCAGCCATACGAAGAGAATCCTAATATGGACTGGTGTGTGGAACTGGGTGAAGCCAGTGGACTGGATACTTCTCCAGATACTGGTATGCTTTCTCCCCCCTAACGTGGATACGGAGGAGGGAGCTTCCTAGGCAATGGTGATGCGGAATTGCCCTCGGTGGCAGTCAAAATCAACATCTTGACAGAGATGCTACTACCAGGGTTCTCCTCATCTGAACCCCTTCTTCTGTTCAATGATGCCTTACTGATGTCCTGTTGTGGCCCTGGTCCAAACCCAACACAGGGGCTCCTGTGAATAGGACGATCGCCCACTGCCATCGCCCTGTGTCAAGGGACCCAAACTACCTCACACAACACCCTACCCCAGAGAACTTGGTGGTCCAAGCCTCAACTTCCCAGGGCGCATTCCTGACCACTCCCCCGGACAGGGAATTCAAAAGGCTGAAAATATTTCTTCTGCGAGCTTGGCATTGCGGTCTGTGAACACCACATGCCTTTTGGCCTGCTACTCCCACACTACTGCCATAGGTCCTGGAGGAGGCACGGGCTGGTGCCAACAGGAGAGACGCAGTGAAGTTCACAATTTGCTGTGGATTTGACATGAGTGACTCACTAGGTAGAGCAGTTTTATCGACAGTGGCCCTGATGCGCCACACCTGGTTGAGGACGATTGACTTTTCGGGGGATGTCCAAGCTTCACTTATGGACATGCCCTTCGATGGCACCCGTCTCTTCCGAGATGAGGCAGATTTGGCACTAGAACGCTTTAAGGACTTGCGGGCTACGACCAAGTCCTTGGGCCTCTCTGCAGCCCCCCATCACCCCCAATGTGCATTTTGCTCCTTTTGTGGCTATGCAAGGGGCTTCCAACCATGTCCATTTCCTCCCAGCTGAGCTGCTCATGCTCCCCAGCCTCTGCGTGGATGAGTCCCGGGACCCACAGGCCTCGTGGGTCAGGTAGCCAGCAGTCTGGTCCGTCCACTCCCCTCCAGCAGCTGTAGTAGCCTCCAGGCCCTCCTAATCTGCCCTTTCACGATCATGGGCATCCAGTTGAAGGCAGGATTTGCCATCACCTGCCCCACTGGCAGTCCATAACATCGAACAGATGGATCTTGCAGATTGTCTGAAGGGATACTCCTTCCCCTTCGAGACTACCCATCCCTCCATGCCACCATCTCACGACTGGCTAATGGAGGATCATTTGTCCTTGCTCCACGAGGCAGTCATGGTTCTCTTGGCCAAGGGAGCCACAGAGAGGGTTCTGGTGGCAAAAGTAGGCTGTGGTTGCTCTTCTCCCTACTTTCTGGTCCCCAAAAAGTACAAAGACCTTTATCCTATCCTAGATCTACGAGCCCTTAACTTCTTCCCCAAAAAGGAGAAATTCAAGATGCTCACGCTAGCTCAAGCCTTGTATGCATTGGACCGAGGAGACTGGATGGCATCGTTGGACTTGCAGAATGCCTATTTCCTCATTCCTTTCCTGCTTGCCCACCAGCACTATCTGCAGTTTATGGTAGGCCATGAGAACTTTCAATTCTCTGTGCTCCGCTTTTGCCTTACCATCGCCCCTCAGGTGTTCATGAAGGTGATGGTGGTGGTTGCAGCTCATCTGCAGAGATCAGGGGTGCCAGTCATTCTCCTAACTCTGTGACTAGCTGTTGAAGGCGGGCTTGCCCCAGGTTGTCATTTCCCACTTCCATACTAAGGCGAACCTCCTGCACTTGCTGGGGTTCATTATCAATGTGTCGAAATCACACCTGACTCCCTCTCGGATGATTCTTTCATCTGAGCTGTTCTGGGCACAGTGCAGTTTCGGGCTTATCCTCCTGAGTGGTGAGTCCAGGCTATGATACCAATGTTTCAGCCTCTATCTTGGATTTTGGCACGTCAGACTCTGAGGCTGTTGGGACTCGTGGCCTCCTGCCTCCGATGGCATATACAGACTCTGGGCACAGCACCAGGGCATCCTCTCCGACATGGTTCAGATCTCGGAGGCAACTGCAGAGGACCTGCAGTGGTGGCTTATGAACCATGATTGGTTCAGTGGGATACCCCTCTCCCTACCCAGTTCTGACAGTAGTGACAAATGCGTCACTTCTGGGATGGGGCGGCCATCTGGGAGAGGTGCAGATCAGAGATTTGCTGGAGCTCCGTGTGATCCGACTGGCATTGAAAGTTTTTCTACCCTCCATCAAGGGAAGGCTAGTACAGGTGTTCACGGACATAACCACTGCTATGTGGTACTGCAACAAACAGGACAGGCTGGAGTCGTGGACCCTCTGTCTAGAGGCCCTGCATCTCTGGACATGGTTGGAACAGCAGGGCATATCCCTGGTGGTTCAACACCTGGCAGGTTCACTGAATACCAGGGCAGACAAACTCAGCCGTCAATGCCTTGCGGATCATGAATGGCGTCTTCATACAGAGGTGCCGCAGGTCTCTTTCAGCAGTGGGGAGAACCTTGGTTAGTTCTGCTTGCCTCTGTTGAGAATGAGCAATGTCAGCAGTTTTACATTTTGGAGTTTCCAAGGCGGCTCTCACTCGGAGACGCTTTTTATCTTGAGTGGAGTTCTGGCCTCATGTATGCCTTTCCATCTATACCTCTCCTGCCCAGAGTTCTCAAGAAGGTCAGGAACGACCAGGCCCAAGTCATTCATGTGGCTCCGGACTGGGCACGGAGAGTCTGGTATTCCAAGCTTCTGAGCATGGCCATAGATCCTCT
This sequence comes from Calotriton arnoldi, assembly GCA_963921515.1. Lineage (NCBI taxonomy): Eukaryota > Metazoa > Chordata > Amphibia > Caudata > Salamandridae > Calotriton > Calotriton arnoldi. The sequence goes on from CAWUFW010001256.1 coordinate 285,440, forward strand.
GATCCGACTGCCCCTTCGGGAGGATCTTCTGTCGCAGCAGCAGGGAAGGGTCCTCCACCCGAATCTGTCCACTCTCCGCCTTCTTGCGTGGAGATTGAGTGGCAGCAGTTGACAGCTTTCGACCTTCCGAAGTCTGTAATGTCATTCTAGCAGCCAGGCGTCCCTCCACCAAGACGGTATATGCCTGCCATTGTAAACAAAATTGTAGCATGGTGTGCAGAAAATTCGATCTGTTCCAGTTTCTGAAGTCTTGCTCTTTATGCTTTCCCCTTGCCCAGCAGGGCTCTGCTCTGGGCACCTTTAAAGGATATCTTTCTGCCTGGTCTGCCTTCTTATGGCTGCCTGACTAACCCTCCTTGCTTAAATCCCCTATTGTACATAGATTTTTGAAAGATGTCGTCCACCTCTTCATTATGCCTCAGTGGGACCTTAATTTTGGTTCTCACTTTTTTGATGTGTGCTCTTTTAGACCCTCTCCACAACTGTTTCCTCAGGTTTTTCACTCTAAAAACAGCCTTCCTGGTGACAATTGCAGCTGCCGGTAGAGTGAGTGAGCTGCAGGTCTTATCATCTAAACCGCCTTACCTCTCAGTTTATCCTGACAAAGTGGTGCTTCGCACAAGGGCCTCCTTTCTGCCGAAAGTGGTTACCCCATTTCATGTAGGACAATCAATCAACCTGCCTACCTTCTATGCTCCTCCACACCCCTATCAAGAAGAGGAGCGACTTCACTGTCTGGGCCCAAAAGAAGCGTTGTCGTTCTACCTTGACCACACATGAGAGTTCCGGTTGGACGACCAACTCTTCACGGGGTATTTTGGTGCGAAGAAAGGTTGGGCGGTGCATAAGTGAACCATCTCTCGCTGGGTCGTGCTCTACATCAAATTCTGCTACACACTGGCCAAGAAGCAACCTCTTAAAGACTTGCGAGCTCATTCCGCCATAAATAAAGCTGCAACCACTGCATTGGCATGCGGAGTTCCAGTCCTGGACATCTACCAGCCAGCAAAGTGGACTTCCCTGCACACGTTCACCAAACATTACTGTCTGGACAGTCTGGTCCGTAGAGATGGGCACTTTGCCCGTTCGGTCCTGCAGGATTTCCTTGGGTGAAATTTGTCCGCAGCCCCACCTCCTTAGATGGTATTGCTTCGGTATCTATTCAAAATTAAGGAATCTGTGGCTAGAAGTCTCTATTGGATTAAAAGGTTACTTAACTTCAGTAATGCCTTATTTGGTAGAGACTATATCTACCCACAGATGTTACCGGCTCTCCCATCCCCCCTTTCTGCAGACGGATTTCGAGGGTCAGCGCTGATCCCTTTCAAGGCCCTAGGTTATCCACACCAGTGTCAGTATTTTTCATGGCTCCATGCTTCTGGCATGGAAAGTCATGAAAAGTATCTGATGTCGGCATGCTAGGTGGCGCCTACAAAGGTGCCACGGACATCATTTCCGGCGCGGACAATACCGACTATGCACACGGAGCCGATCGATGCCACCTACTGGCACGCAGGGGTACTGCTCATGAAAAATCTTCCAGATCCAGACTGACGCCTGGGAAATTCAAGGGTAAGAAATCTGCAGCTGTAGTCTCTACCAGATAAGGCGTTACCGAGGGTAAATAACTTTTTCATTGTGTACCAAGAGGCTCTAGGCCTCTGGAGCTGGCCTAATCATAAGGGGATTTCCATGTTTGTACACCACTTGGCAGGATCTCGCCAAGGCGGACGATACAATTCAGGCATGCCTAGTGGATCATGAATGGCAGTTGCATCTGGATGTGGCACAGGGCATTTTCTTACAATGGTGAAAAACCCTGGCTCGATCACTTCGCCACCACAGAGAATAAGCAATGCCAGCATATTTGTTGGGCACTGGACTTCCCAAAGAGGCTCTGTCAGAGACTCAATTCAGTCTAGAGTGGAGCACAGGACTCCTGAATGCCTTTCCTCCGTTACCGCCCCAGCCCAGATTTCTGAAGAAGATCAGCAATAACCGGGCCCAAGTCATGCAGGTCCTGTGCCAGCTTCCCCCTCGCTGCCTCAGAGCTTTGTGCTATCTTTTTTTGTTTCCCAGCCCTCCATTGCGGTTGTTTTTCTGATTTCTGCCCCTGGGGTTACGCTTTCTGCAATTCCATTGCTGCCTTGCTGGTTTTATGTGCAGTCCCTGCCCTGCTGTCTTGTTCTGTGCCTTGTCGATTTATTCCACTGTTTTTGTGCCTTGTTGATTGTCCTGTTACTATGTGCCCGATCTAATGCATTTTGTTATTCTGTGCCTGGTCTACTCTGTTTAGTTATTCTGTGTTGGTTTAATCTGTTTTCTGTGCCTTGTTGTTTTTTAGTCTGCTTCTGCTCTCTGCAAGCCCGCCCCTGTGTCACTCGCTTTCCAACGTCCCGCTTCCGAGCACCCCTTCCTTCTCCCAGGACCTAATTAATGGAGACCGCACCCAACGCCAGGAACCCTGGACATCACGCCATCCGTAGCTACACTGCCTCCAAGACCTGGACCCAGGACCTCGCAAAAACCACTGCTATCGCACATCGCCTCGATCAACGGTAGGACCTTTCACCTGCGGCACTGCCTCTTCGCCTGCAACACCGGGGCACCAGCTCGTACGGCAACCACTACCACCCCAGAACATCTCCACTGCCTCCTGCTCAACGCATAATCTCTCTGTAAACACGCCACCAAGATCTGGGACACCATCTCCTCCCTCACCATCGTCTTCCTCACTGAGACCTGGCTCAACCCGCATCAGAACCCGACATCACCTTAGTCACACCTGCCGGCTTCAAGATAACATTTCGAGACCACATCACAGAGACACAGAGGAGGGATTACCATCATCCACAAGGAAGCCATCCACTGCTGCACCACCGCCACCCCGATCATGGAGCATCTCAACTTCTAACGCTGCACCGACAACAAAACAACCATCAGAGGCATGCTCACCTACACACCTCGCCCCAGTTTCTGCAACCCCATCCCAGATTTCATTGCCCCACTCACTATCGACTCCAAGCACTACATCTTCCTCAGAGACTGCAATTTCTGCCTGGATGACCCTGATGACACCAACACCGCCAACCTCCTCGAAAGCATGAACACCCTCGGCCTCACTCAACTAGTCACCAACCCCACGCACATTGCAGGAGACGCACTCGACCCCATCTTCAGAGTTGAGTACAGCCACGTCACCGAACTCACATGGACATACCACACCATCATCCGCTTCACCATCGCAGGTCCTCCTGGCACCACCGCCATCACCCAGCCCAGCATCTCTCAGCGAAGCTGGAACAAAATATCAGAAAGCCAATGGACTGCCCCCCTCACCCCCCCCTCAGCTCCTGTCACCTGGACACCTCAACCAACCTAGAACAAGTGATCATGAACTTCTCCCACGTTCACTGATTGCGCCGACAGAGTCGCCCCAATCAAGCCCGCAAAACCTAAGGGACCCGCCAAGTAGGCTATCTGGTACACCTCAGAATTTAAAAACACCAAACGCCCCAGCAAAAACACCACTGACTGAACAGCCTACAAAACATCGCTCACCTAATACCACCAACTTCTGAAAAAGACCAAGAAGAATGCCCGTGCCAACCACATCGAGGCCAGCGCCAACCGCAGTAAAGAACTTTTCAACATCGTCAGAGTTTGCCAACCCCTCAGCTTCTGAATACATCATAACCCACTCGCAGGAGCTCTGCGACACCCTGGCAGACTTGTTCCACGACACAATCTCAGACATCTACAAAAACGTTGAGCCCCCATCTACCACTGCCAACATCCTCAGCCTCATCGATTCCGCAGAAGGTAAGCCTGACCACCTCCTAACCACCTGGGACCAGCTCACCACTCAAAACCCCCACGACATCATGAACTCCATCCACTCAGGAGAACCAACAGAGCCCTGTCCACCACATTTTCAATCTTGGGAGCAAGACGATCAACAATGACCTCACCATCTTCAAACAATCCATCACCATGGCCACCTTTCCGGATGAATGGAAACATGCAGAGGCCAAACCCCTTCTCAAGAAACCGACTACCGACTCCAGCAAACTCAAGAACTTCTGTCCCAGATCTCTGCTCCCCTTCCCTGCCAAGGGCCTAGAAAAAGCCATAATCCACCAACTCACGGAACACCTGGAGAACAACAACCTCCTGGACATCACCCAGTCTGGATTCCGCGCCAACTGCAGCACTGAAACTGACCTCATTGCTGCCACAGACGACATCAGATCTCTCCTGGACCGATTGGAAAATGCGGCCTTGATCCTTTTCAACCTCTCTACAGCTTTTGAAACTGTGTCCCACCACACCCTCATCAAGAGACTTCACCACATTGGAATTCAAGGAGACACCCTCGGGTGGATCGCCTCCTTCCTCACCGGCAGAACCCAAAGAATCTGCATTCCTCCCTACAACTCCAAGCACAAGTGGCATCCCTCAAAGCTCATCCCTCAGTCTCACCCTGTTCAACATCTACATGACGCCCTGGCCGACATCTGCAGAACCCATGGACTAATCATCATCTCCTACGCCACCCAGCTCACTGTGAAAAGAGCCCTCCACCACAAGGACCAACTTCCACAGGTGTATGACAAGCATTGCTGATTGGATGAAACACAACTGCCTGAAACTCAACACCGACAAAACCGAGGTACTGATATTCGGGAACAACACCTCTCTGTGGAATGACTCCTGGCGACCTTCAGAACTAGGACTCTCATCCACACCCTGGGCCCGCAACCGTGGCATTATCCTGGACAGCAAGCTCACCATGAAAAACCAGATCAACGCAGTCGCCTGCTTCCTCACTCTCCGCATGCTCCGAAAGATCTTCAGGTGGGTCCGGATCAACACCAGATGTACCATCACTGAAACCCTAGTCGCCAGGCGGCTTAAATATGGCAATGCACTGTATGCAGAAATCGCCTCGCATGTCGTTAAGAGACTACAGACCATACAGAACTCAGCCGCCAGACTCACCCTCAACCTCCCCAAGTGGATCCACATCACCCCTCACCTAGCTCCACTGGCTCCCCATACAGAAGAGACGCAACTTCAAGATGCTGATCCACACCTACAAAGCCCTGTACAACCAAGGACCGACATACATCAACCACTGCCGGAACTTCTACCAATGCTCCAGACTCCTGCACTCCGCCTCCCTTCACCTCTCTCACACCTCACGCATATGTCAAAACCACAGCTGTTGTCGCTCCTTTTCCTACCTCGTGGCCAAGGCCTGGAACAAACTCCCTTTTCATCTCCGGACTGCTTCCTCGCTGCTAGAATTCAGGAAAGGACTCAAGACTTGGCTGTTTGACTGAGCCCCCGCAGTATGACCCTCAGCGCCTGGAGACCCTCACAGGGATTAGCTGCGCTTTACAAATTAGTCTTGATTGATTCTAGTGGCTCCGCATTGGGCCAGGAGAGTGTGGTACCTGGAACTTCTGGGCTTCAGCATCTTTCCTCTCAACAGGCTGCCACTTTATGAGGACCTCCTGTTGCTGCAGCAGGGCAAGGTCTTACACCCAAGCCTGCACAACATGCACTTCCATATTTTGATTGAGTGGCGAAAATTGATCTAATTTGTGCTTCCTCCTGAGGTCATTGATATAATTTTGGCAGCCAGGCATCCTTCAATGAAATCTGCGTATGGAGGGTGTTGGGACAAGTTTGTGGTTTGGTGCAGTACCTGCCGGTTTGACAAGTTGTAGGCAAATCTATTGGATGTGGTGTTTGCTTTGTTTTTGGTCTATCAAGGTCTTTCTGTGGGAACAGTTGAAGATTATCTGTCAGCTCATTTGACCTTTTTACGTGTGCCGGACTAACCATCCTTATTCAAATCACTGGTTGTGATAACCTTTCTAAAAGGTTCATAGCCTGTTTCCACCTAAACCATTAGTGATCCCACAGTGGAGCTTAAATCTAATAATCACATTTCTAAAAATGTGTATCCCCTTTGATCCAATGCGCAGTTGAACATTTTGACTCTAAAAATTTACTTCCTAGTTGAAATAACATCCGCACATCTGGTGAGTGACCTTGAGGTCCTCTCGGTCGAGCCTCCCTATACCGCCCCACCTCCGACAAACTGATGCTACAGACATTAGCTACGTTCCTGCCGAAGGTGGAGATGCCATTTCATATTGGACAAGCCATCTTGCTCCTGCCGTTCTTTGCTCTGCTTCAGCCTTTGAAAGAGGAAGAGAGACTCCATCGTTTAGACCTCAAAAGAGTTTTTACATCGATTGCACCACAGACCACTGGGAAGCCGATTAGCTCTTTGTGGGGTTCTCTGCTGTGAAGTAGGGCAAGGCGGTGCAGAAACGGACCATCTCTTGATGGCTAGCCCTCTGCATTCAGATCTGCACGCATTGCCTTAGAAGCAGTCTTTCGAAGGCCCAAGAGCCAACTCCACCAAGGCCAAATATGCTACCACTGTGTAGGCACACGGAGTACCTGCCCGGGATATTTGTCAGGCAGCTACTTGCCCATCACTGCACATGTTCCCGACGTTTTACTGCCTCAAAGGTCTGATCCATCAATGTGGGCATTTTGTCTGCTCAGTCCTGCAGGAATTATAATCTGAGCCATCCCACAGACCCACCACCTTGGAATCTAGTCACAAAGTGAGGAATCTGCAGTTAGAATTATCCATCAGAAGAACAAGTTAGTCCTTCAGTAACACTCTTTCGGGTGGAACTCTTTCTACCTGCAGATTCCTCACAGCAATCCCACTTCCCCATTCTGTGGTATGGTGTTTTCCATCTAAAAAGATCCTAATCTAGGAATATGGACACTAGTTCTTTCAATTTGCCGATGGGCTTTGTGTCTCAGGGTGCAAAAGAGTTCATGAAAGAAACTGACGTCAGTGAGCATGGGTGGTGCTTATATGTGGCTCCTTTTGTCACTTCCAGAAGAGAACGGCTTTGATGTGGAGTTGCACAGCACCACCTACCAGCACACAGGAGCACTGCTTTTGAATTTTGCTAGGAAATTCACAAGGTGAGGAATCTATGGTTAGATAGAGCGTTACAGAAGCCAAGTTGTTCATTAGGTCACAGGTTCCATAACAGCATTTTTTGTTTCACAAATAACTTTGGCGCCGTTTGACAAATTTCATGATACTTATGAGAAAAAAAGTTCAGCCACCTCAGGTCGCCCTGAAATTTTCCAGGAAAGATCTGTCAAGCAGGAAACAAGGTGTGGGGGGAACATTGACTTACTGTGTTAATTTCAATACGGAATTCTTATAGGAAACACCTGTTGCAGCTACAGAAAAAACAGATGATATGAATTGCATCAAATGTAGCAAAATGTTAGATCTTTACTCAGAAAGCATGTTTTTTGTGATTTGCTATAAATCTGTTCAGACGTTTTCAAGAAATTTGTATTTAAAGTGGTGCTCAGGTTGGTCATGAAGGGGTTAAGGAATATCTGTTAGTTTCTAGATATTCTCTGATGGGCCATTTCAAAGAGGGATAGTCAATCCTGCCTGGCTGGCGACAACCTGAACCATATGTTGTGGCAGCCATTACAGGACTCTGGGACGGTAAACAGTGTTTACTTTGCATGCGATACTTCGCATGCCATTACAACGCGGTCGTTACAACGACCGCGTTGTTCGCATACCTTTACTACGCAAGTCGGAACAACGACTTGCGTTAGGGGGGAGAAGGTGTTGGATTTAAAATCCAACAACTTCCCTAGTGTCCGCACAGACTGGAGTTGGAATAGTAAATTATACTATTCCAACATCCAGCGCCCCCTACTGCAATTCGTTGTTCAGAATTACTTAGTAAAGGTATGCGAACTAACAACGCGGTCGTTCTAACGACCGCGTTGTAATGGCATGCGTACTAAACGCATGCTAAGTAACGAGTGCTATTCCTCAGGGACATGATCCGTGGGTGCTGAAAATTAGTTTTTTTTTTATTTATTTTTTATTTTTTTTATTTTTTTATAGGAGGATCAGTGCGAGCACATTTTGATCCCATGGGGCATGTGGTGGGGGGGGGGGGGGTCCCCAAGGAACTATCCTTGAGTGGCTGGCCATAACATTTTGTGTCAGCCATTACTGGGCTCTGAGACATGGTCCCCATCGAAATGCATGTAGTGAAAGCCTGTTTTTGAGGGTCACAAAAAGGAGCACATATAAAAGGTGATAACAGATTTTAGTCACAATATGAACATTTGTTGGTGGTACCATGCTACTTTTAGGAATTGTGGTATGTTCTAAGGTGTTTTTAGCCTATGCAAAATGCTGCTCCTCTGCTGGGATTTGATAAACCATGTTTGAGAGGCAACTATTTTCCTCATGATTTTCTCATGGTGGTTATGGAATGTGCTCCAGAAGCTCATAGGAGAGCACTTTTATATAGGTTCACACTGTCTTCTTAGCCATGTGAGAATAAGGTCCAATATTCGGAGCCCAACATGTACTTCCAAAAGTACTCTACTGCCGCTTCCCCTCAGTGTTCTAATGAACAACTAAAGAGCTAATATTTATTTAAAACAAGTGTGACACACCTGAAGATATCTAGCTAGAATAAAAGCTGCAAAACTTAAAGCATTTCCTGTAGGAATGAACTAAATGGGATGAGGTGATTCTTTGTTATAGGAATTATGATTAGTGCTCTTGAAATCTGAAATGAGGTCACATTTTCTATGAGTTCTCAAATATCTTCCTCATCCAAGCCTGTTGCAAAACATCTGAGAAGGCACAAAGCTTCTGTTGACAATAGATTATCCACCAGTGAATATCTGAGCACATGCCCATATTAAATAGCTGTAATGCAATGCTATATACAAGATCTATGTAAGAGGACTTTTATAAGGTGTGGATGTTTATTTCCAGTACTTTGCTGAAGATTTTGAGGCATTACAGCAGGGCCTGATTGCAGGGCCTGTGGCAGATCCTCTTCCTCAGGAAGCGGCCGAACAAAGCTGACTCTCTATATAGTGCACTAAAACGAAGTACACTGTGTAGAGAGTCCAGGCAACACTTATTGGTTTACAGGGCTTTCTTCAAAAATCCCAAGTGCTCTATTATGTGGTAGCGTGGTCAAGCAGCTTAGGTTAATCAAAGTGGAGTGTTGAGCATTTGCTGTACACACACAGTCAATAAATGGGACACAGCCTCAATAAAGAAATCCGACACCAATTTATAAAAATAACACTTTTATATTTTTAGGTATCAAGATCTTCGTGATCAGGTAAGTACTTTTTATGATAGGTTTTTTCGCATTTACATAGACAACACTGTATTTGCGGTAATGTTAACCTATGGGGAAAACATACATTGCATAGTACCACTTGTCAATGACTTACAGGACTGTTCTTCGGGACTTAAGGTAAGTAGGGGCCAAGCTCCTGGACAGCAAGAACAGGTCACCTCAGTCGGCTCTGTGTTGTCTGGGGGGCAGAGGTGCTTTCTGGTGTTGGGCAGCCAGTTGAAGTCAATGGAAATCAGTACCTCTAAAAAGAAGCTGGAAGTGGAGAGGGGGAGGGGGTGGTGGGGGGCAGTTGGTTGCAACCCCAAGGAGGGCTCTGATCTTTAGGGTCTCTGGAGCTGGGATGCACTGTCGGTTCATCTGGACTCGGGCTGTGGGGCTCGTGTGCAGTGGTCCTTGGTCCAGAGGGTTGTGGTGGTCAGAGGCACTCTGATTTGGTGAGCCCGCAGAAAGAGGCTCCAGGCAGGGATTAAGGGACCAATCTAGCCGAACTCAAAGGTGAGCTCAGGTCTTGGGATCTCTGTGTGCTAGAAACACCATCGGGTCACTTGGACTTGGGCTGTGAAGCTTGGGTGCAGAGGTGCTTTTAGGTGTCGGGTTGCGGTGGTCAGAGGCACTTGCTTCAGGTGATGACCTGGAGATGGGGACACAACAGAACAGCTGGGCAACTCTGGATGAGGGCTTCTGTGGTGCTGGCGTCCCTTGTCGGCTGGTCGGTATCTGTGGGGTTGGTGTCCGGATTGGACCACCAAAAAGTTCTTGGCTGCTGCAAGGAATCCAATATCTTGGGTATTGGTGCTAAAGGGCTCCTGGAGTGTCTAGTGTCTCGCTACTCGCTGGAGAGATGGAGCTGACCTCTAGGAGCACAGAACACCTCCTCCTGGGTGGCTGCTGCATCGGTAAGGCCGGGAGTCAGCCGTTCGGTAAACTGAAGTTTGCGTTTCGGTGCCTGCAGGATGCATTGAAGTAGCTCCGCTACTCTACGGGAGATGCTTGCTGTTTTGAGAAGTGCTGGTAGTCCTCCCCAGCTTTTGGGGGCTGAACAGCTGCAGGATGAGTAGTCTTTGTCGCAGTTGGCGGGGACAACAGGCAGGCCGGCCGGCAGTGTTGGTGCCAAGTCAGTTGCTGCTCCTCAGTTCTTGCACCTCTTCGGTGTCCTCCTTCTTGAGTCAGTCGTTTCTGGTGCCAGGGGCTTCCCTAAATACTAGATTTAGGGGTGTTAAGGGGAATTAAGGGTAGTAGCCAATGGGCTACTAACTCTTGGGGTCACTACAACCCCTATATGACCACTTCCTGCGAGGAGTGGGAATAACCCTGTCTCAGAATTCCTAGTTCCACCAAAAGCAATATTGTGGAACCCTTCCTTCGTAGAGCACATCAGGTAGCCCACCTTAGGGGGTGTGACTAGCCTATGTGTGTGCAACACACCTACTGAATAGCTAATTTCCCACCTGTCATGGTGCCAAATGGGCCTCAGGGCAGGGGGTAGCATTCTCCAGGTCTGAAGGATGGTGGGATTGCACATCAAAGGCGGTAGAGGCTTTGTGCCTGTGTCCTTGATATGCAAATCCACTAGCCAACTGCTTGTAGGAGGTGATAACTCCTCCTGCCAGAGCAGGCATTGTTCCTGACCTCCTGAGTGCGCGGGCTCTCACCCCTGGGGGTCCGAACTTTGTCTATGATGGCAGGTTGGACATTCAGCCAACACACTAGAGGACTAGTAGGTTTCAGGGAGCACCTCTAAGGTGCCCTCTGGGTGCATCTTATAATAAATCTTATACTGGAATCAGTATATATTTATTAACCAATGAGTTTGATACCAAATACCATAGATTTCAGTGAAGCCATTATGTAGCTGGGTAACTTGTTTTGACCAGTACATACCTTAAAATGGTCTCCCTGTTCACTTGCAATATCCAGCAATTTGGACAAGACATCACAGGGGCATATCTGCTCATGCAGATATGTCCTCACATATGATATAATGCACCCTGCCTTAGGGCTATAAGGGTGACTTGCATACATCATATGCTGTGACTTGGGTATGGCACAAAGGGGTGTGCCATGTCGTGCTTTACCATGGTTTGCACCATGTCACGCAGCCTGCATGAAATTTGTTTGGGGGTCCCTCTGTGGTACCCATGCCCTAGGTACCATGGACACCATTTACTATGGACTTACAGCGGTGCCACAGTCTATGCCAATTGTATCACAACTGTATCTTTTATCTTGTTTTAGGGAAAGGGCATTGGCACTGGGGCCTGGTTAGCAGGCTTCCAGTGCACTTCCAGTCAAAAACAGTATTGGTGAGCAAACAGAGGGGATGACCATGACAAAAAGGGGCACTTTCCTACAGCGTCCAAACCCATGCATTGCATGCCCTCCACCCAACCCAAATTTTTTTTTGTTAATTATTTTTTGGGTGCCATGCAAGCATCCTCAGAGAAACGTTTGTGCTACTGCAGTACCATGGGCTGCAAGTTTATGCAGTGGCTACAGTACATCACAGGAGGGCCACGCTGGATCCCACAGTAGTACTGGTGACCTGAAACCGTGTTTTTTTTTTTTTTTTACTTTGGTGGTGGGCTCCTCTGGATCCCCTAGCACCCTACAAGTGCCTGGGGGTGTCACAGGGTCGCTACCCAGCCTCCTTAGACCCCCCCCATTTTTTTATTTTATTTTAAATAGTGCTTTTTCAGGGCACGTGGACCTTGTATTGCAATAATGAAATTGCTGATGGGAGAAAAAGCTCCCTCAGCCAACCAGAAGGCCCTTTTATTTATTTATTTATTCATTTATTTTTAAACTTTCGGTACCACGGGATCAGCCATCCAGACTTTTTAACCTCTTCAAGTGCAACCCAGTGACGCTTCAAACACTAATTTCTTGCAATTTCATGTCAAGAGGTTGACAAGTATACATTTGCCATGGTAAAGACTCCTTCTTTTAGGTCCTATGCCAATGCCCACAGTTTAGTAAAGCACAACTAAACACTCAGATGGGCATAATGCCATACAATCTGCTTGTCATAGACAGAACCTGGTTGTAAGCAGTGCTTGCAACACCAGTATGAAATAAACCACCCCTAAGTAGGACACCCCTACACTCTTTATTAATCTGCAATGCCTTAAAATCTTTAGTGAAGTCCCGGAAATAAACATGCACAGCTTAAAGAAATTGTCTATACCACTGTATTATAACTATTTAACATAGACACATGCCTAGATGGTCATTGGTGGTTAATGTATTGTCAACAGCAGCTTTGGTGTTTCTCACAGATTTTTTTTTTGAACAGGGTTTGGCTTTAAGGCACAACCTTTTTTGAAAAATATCTGCAAGCCACATCTGTTGCACTCAACCTTTATCTTTTTTAACATGGAGTACTAATTGCACCCCGACGATTTGTACATGGTGCAATAAATAACTTTCAACATGCACAACAACACTTTCTTCATTCTATGGACCCCCACATGTACACACAGTAACTCTATGCTGCATATGAGTATATTATCTGTGATGTAATTTGTCATGAGTGATGTAATGTATAACGTTATAAGCAGTGTATGGTGGGCACAAGTTATAGTTAGCTCAGTAAACATAACTGTTGAATTTATTTTTGTTTTTTAAACATTAATTTTTATCTTCTTTCAACACCTAACTATAACGTCACTTTAACCTTAGTCTTTTTTGTCAGTGAAATATGTATTGTTGCTTGAACACCTCCGCTAATTTTGGAAAAGACCTCATTCCAGAACCGATGTAGCCTAGGACATGTAAAAAAAATATGAATCCAATTACCTTTATCCCTTGCATTACATCGGAAACATTGATTAGGTTGAGATGGAAACATCGTGTGCAACCTATGAGGTGTCTAAAACGCTAGCCACCTTGATAAGAATATGGGGGCATATTAGCAAGACCCACGTTAAAATTATCGCCGTTTTAGCGGCAGGAAACTGCCGCTAAAACGGCGATAATGGGCTTGCCAATATGCGTTATGGAATTCAATAGAAGCCCAGGTTAGACGTCCTGCACATCTAACCTGGGCTTCTATTGGAATTCTATAACGCATATTAGCAAGCCCATTATCGCCGTTTTAGCGGCAGTTTCCTGCCGCTAAAACGGCGATAATTTTAACGTGGGTCTTGCTAATATGCCCCTACATTCTTTTAAAATGTGCTGCTCTGAGTGATTTATGCCCTAGCTGGCAGAGATATTGCCACTCACCGGTAGTTCGCCTACAGTCGGTTTCTCAACAGATCTTCTCTAAAAATTCTGGTATTTCTATTTTATTGGAATATGTTTTAGGAAACAATACCAATTCCTGAGAGTTTATTTTCACTAAAAAGATGAATTTGCAAATGGGTTTCTTCTTTCATTAATTAATAGTTTACTTTTAGAAAACTCACTATTTGCCTAAAACCAAGCTGCAGCATCAAATTATCATTGCCGAATCGTTGGGTTATTTGGACTAATGAAATTAAATTTGAGCCATTATTGAGTCTCCTAATTTATTAAACCCCTTAGCTTCCCAACGTTGGCTTTGATATAACCAGTGCCCAATTTTCGCCATCTTGCAATCGGCTAAAACCGCAACATACTGCAACTCCCTAGAGTCTAAATAATGCCTTTGTACACAGTTCTAACACTATTAAATCCTTGTATCTCAACTTTTTAGGAAGTTTTGCTGTCTTCAGAAACTCTGGTAACTTAGTTGCGCTTTCTTTGATCATAAGATTAAATAAGAAGCTATCGAAAGCCGAATCATGTTGCTTAAAAGAGCGGCCTTATAATACATCAAAAGTTGAGGTAGTACCAACCCACGCTGAACTTTGTCAAATTGCAAAATTGTCATCTTTACCCTGGGCTGTTTATTATGCCATATAAACTTTCGAAAAATAATATCGAATTCTTTGAAGTATGAGCTGGGAACTATTAACAGAAGATTTATAAAAAGAAATAAAAGTTGTGGCAGAATAGACATTTTAATTAACGCTGCTCTTCCAATCAGTGATAATGGCAAAAAAGTCTACCTCTCAAGCAATGCTTTAATCTTATTAAATGTTGCACCATAATTCAATTGGAAAAGTTGAGAAAAATTGCTAATAATATAGATTCCTGGATAACGAATGGGGTGCTGAGGGATCGACTGTAGGCTAGAAGGGAGATCAGTTTTTGATGCGTTAAACAATAAAAGTTCGTTTTTCGCTTGATTAGTTTTGTAGCCCCCTGTGCCTGTAAAGTCTGCAATTTAGTCTAAAACGCGCTGTATATGCAAGCTATCGGATCTTAAAATTAAAATGATGTCATTGGCGAATAACTGATTTTAGACATCGCTGCTATAGGTGGCAAAATTGCTTCATTATTCTGAAACCTAATCGCCAGAGGTTCCATAAAAAGGTAAAAAGAATCGGAGACATAGGACACCCCTACCGTGTGCCTCAATTATTCTTCACTATCCCAGCTTCCTTGGAATTTACAATAAACTTTGCCTCTGCCCTGTCATAAAGGTTCTTAAGCATGTTTAAAAATTGAGCTGGAAATCCAAATTTCTCTAAAATATAGACTAGCGCTTGCCAGTTTACTAAATCAAATGCTTTTTCGGCGTCCATCATTAAAATTGCCGCTTTTTGTTAATTTACTGAAAACATGCTTGTGCCAGAAAATGCATATTTGAAGACATTGATCTTTTAGGGAAAAACCCATTCTGGTCTTTATCTATCATCAGTTGGGCCCTTAAGGCAACCCCCCTGCCCACATTTTCATAAAGAGCTTATAGTTTGTATTTAGCAAACTTATTGGGCGATATGAGTTGGAATTAGCAGCATTTTTGTCTTTTTTTTAAGAAAGCTAATATTTATGGACTCTTTAAAAGAGTTTGGGATCTCTATCCCCTCAATAATTTGATTAAACAGAGCTGTTAAAAAAGAAGATCCTTCGCGAAGATTTTATAAACTTCGGTAGGGATGCCATTGCTTCCACTAGCTTTCGCATTTGCCATATTTTTAAGAGCATTGGCCACCACGTACAGCTCAATTTTATTTAACAAATCACTTTTTTTTTTCCAGAGCTTGGAGGTTGCGGTACCCGGAGTGTAGTAAAATATTGTTCAAGCCTTGTTCGGAAAACCACCTCAGCTGCTTCATAAATGTTCCTATATTGTTGAAGGAACACCTCTGCTATCCCCACTTCTTCTAATTCCATGACACAGGTAGCAGGATTCTCGATTTTATCTATCACCTGCTTGTTTTTTGTTGACTGTAGGAAACTGGGGTTTTGTTGCAGTACCCCCCCCCCCCCCCAACCCCCCCAATTGTTTGCTTGGTATTCGTTGCAACTTTAACTGAAGTATACTGGGTTGCTGCCAACCAGGTCCCCAGCACCAGTGTTCATGCCCTACGAACTGTACAATTGTTCCCCAAATTGGTAAAACCTTTAGCACCCTCTGTAAGTCCCTAGTAAATGGTACCCATGGTACCTAGGGCCTGAGGTACTAAAGAGGGCCCCTAAGGGCTGCAGCACAAATTGTACCACCCTAAGGGGCCCCTCACCATGCACATGCAAGACTGTCATTGCAGGCTGCGTGTCTTGGTGCAGACTAAAAAAAAAAAAACACAACATGTCACACAACTGTGTGCCATGTCGCCTGCCACTGCATGGAATATTTGTAAGTCACCCCCCTACAGCAGACCTAAGGCAGGTTCTGAATATTACATGTGAGGGCATACCAGCATGAGTAAATATGCCTCTGTGCTGGTCAGTCCTATTACTGCCAGTACAAGTGACCAAGGAAGCCATTTTAAAACATGTGCTAGACACTGGTGAAAACGAGTTCCCCAGCTACATGATGGCTTCACTGAAAATAGGGATGTTTGGTATCAAACATCTCGTATTGGTATCAAACATCTCGTATTGGTAAACCCACACTGATGCCAGTGTTGGATTTACCGATACGTGTGCCCAGAGGGCACCTTAGAGGTGCCCCCCTGAAACCTACCAGCCTCTGGTGTTCTTGCTGGTTTCTTCCAGCCTGCCAGCCGAGATGCTGTTCTGACCTCCTAGGGTGAGAGCCTTTGCTCTCAGAAGACCCAGAACAAAAGCCTGTCCGGGGAAAGAGGATGTAACGCCCCCTCCCACAGGATGACCTGCTGATTAGCCTCCTTGGGCCAGTGAGCTTCAAAGAAGCTGCTACCTTCGGAATGTGAATCTGGCTCCCTTCACAGTAGAGGCAGCCACTCCCCCATCCAGAGACCCCTTTGCACCTGGATAGGTGGGAAAATGAGTTAGTCAGGTAGGCGTGCCACCTCCAGGCTAGTACCACCCATAAGGTGAGCTACTGTGAAGTGGCCACGATCTTTCAGAAGTAGCTATCTTTGTGATGGAATACTTAGGAATTCTGGGACAGGGTTATGCCCACTTCCCACAGGAAGTGGTTATATAGGGGGCATAGTGACCCCAAGGGTCCGTAGCCCATTGGCTACTACCCTACACTGCCCTAACACCCCTAAATTCAGTATTTTGGGGGAGTCCCTGACACCAGAGAAGCAGAGCCTGAAGACCTAAAAAGATAGGACACTGAAAAGCTGCAAAAGCAGAGAGGAGAGAAGAAGCAGCTGACCTGGTACCAACCCTACCGGCCTGTCTGCATCCCTCGTCGAAAACGGTGCCAAAGTCGACTTGTCCTACAGCTGTTGACTCCAGAAACCTGGAAGGACTGCCTACCTTCGAAAAAGACTCAAGACGTCCCGTGAACAGTGGACCTGTTCTGAAGAAACTCCAAAAGAGAAGACTCTGAGGCCTCTGGCACCACCAAACCCAACACAGGAAGTCACCACTGCACCTGTCGCCTCTGGCCCGGGTTGAAATGGGTCACTGGTGTCAACAAGGTCCCCTAGTCCTTCAGTGCTTGAGTCTATTGTGGTTTCACCCCTCCTGGACTCCCCGACATCGCTTGCAGCCTCTGCACACAGGCCCCCCCGCAACCGCGACTGCTCCCTGTAAGATAACCCAAAACCTAAAGACACCTCTGCATCCGTTGCCCCCAGGCCTTGGAGAAGAGGACCTCAGGTGTCCCTACGTCCCCAAGCATCGCAAGCTTTGAATCCCCTTGTTGGTTCATCCCGACTAGCCTTGCAGCAAGAGCCTGCAGTCTCTTTCCACAGTGAGCGATCTCCATTGAAATACATTGGGCTCCCGATGCTGTTTTGCACCCTGCACCCGGCCGCCCCCGTGCCACTGTTGGTGCTGCCTTGGACCTTGCCCACCACTCACCTTAACTCCTTGAGATTGGTCTTGTAAGTCGATGTACTGTACCTGTTTGCAGAACTTGTTCTTCCTTCTATAGGATAACATTGCAGAACTCTGAAATTGCAGTGTCCACTTTTTAAAGTGAAAAGTATTCATAATTAAAAACATACTTACCTGAACGATTTTTCTCTGATGCCAAATCATATATAAAAGGTACTTGGTATTTTTATAAATTGGTGTGGATCTCCTTAATCATTGTGTGTATTTTGCAAATGTCTTGCACTCCTCTGTGTTAAGCCTAAGGCTTCTCGACCACACTATCACCTAACGACCACACTATCACCTAAAAGAGCAATTTGGAATTGCATAGCAAGCCCTGTCCAATCATAAGAGAACCCCTGAACTCTTTACACGGTTTATCAACTCAATATATCACATAATGAGGCACCTTCCTACATTGACCAAGCCAGATATTTCCTTATCTGTTGATTTTCCTCATATAGCTTCTGCTGGAAAGCTGTCACCTGAAATGTCTTCTACTAAGAAGAAATCCTTAAAATCTTGTTTTGTCTTTTCCAGCTGTTTCTTTTTTTCTAGGCGCCGTACTAGAGCTATTGGTCTACACTTGGTCCCCATATATTTTTTCATAATGTTCTTAACTGCTGCTTGGAGTGCCTGTATTTTACAGAGAGGTGTCCTATTTCACATGGCTTTATAAGCTATCACCTGTCTCCTGAAAGCATCCTTAAACACTTCCCAAACCATGAAATCAGAGACAGTGTTGCAATTTGTCTAAAGAAATTTGTTTATGAAGTCACTCATGTCCTCTAGCCGAATCTGATCTGAAATCAATGATTCGTCGAAATTGCCGTCTTGGTTTTAGTAGAGGATCTGGTATCATTTGAAGGGAAACTATAAAAGGGTCAGAAAATGAATTTGCCAGAATCTTCACAGAGCCCCGCTTCATTGTGCTTGTAATAAGAAAGAAATCTAATCGAGAGGCTGAGCCAACTCTCTGTGAGTGGCAAGTATACTGCAGGCATTCACGACAATTCACTAGCCAAGGGTCCATTAATCTAAAGTCCTGCTTCATCATTTTCATTAGCCTGGCCGTCTTGGGCTTCAGCTATTTTTTGGCCTTGTTTGTGGTATCCTTTCTTAAATCTTGTATAAATTAAAATCTCTGCCCATCACTAATGACCCCTCTGGCTTCATAGCAAGGCTATTGATTTGTTCCAAAGACTGGGGCTCATCCGAGACAGGGTGGTAGTAATTCACAAAGTTAACATCCCTATCTTTGACTAGAGCCTTCACTCAAATCCAATGACCATTAATATTCCTTGCTATTTGCTTTACCTACCACTCAACCGTTTTTTTAAAAATATAATTGCATCGCACCTCATTGCCTCCTCTGCTGAGGCAAAGTATGCTGAAGAGAACCTTCCCGGTATCCGCACATTGGGGGCATTACTCTTGAAATGAGAGTCCTGTAGATATACTACATCAGGACTAAATAAAGACTACCATTTTAGCAATGCACTACATTTATGTCTATTCCCCAGCCCATTCACATTGCAAGTAATAACTTTAATAAGTTTCAACATATAAGCTTTTGTCCACCAAATCTCCTGATATCCAAGACCTATGCATTTATTTCCCCACTGCTGCTTTCTAGTCATGGTTAAACTCTAACAAATAGTCCTCTTTTATCCTGCTCTTTTTAACTGCTCGCATCCCCCCCACCCTTGGGTCCGGGGATTGCCCATTTCTCCCCCCTGTAGGAAAGTAGGATCTGCTTCTTATGGTTACCCCCACTTTTTGCTTTATGTCGCACTGTTTTTGACTCGTCTGACTGGGATCCTGCTAATCAGGACACCAGTCTATCTGCTTTCTCCCTTAAATTGACATACGTGTACTTTGGTACACTCCAGATTGGATACTGGGGTACCCTTATAAGTCCCTAGTATATGGTACCCATATACCCAGGGCATAGGTTCCCCAGAGTCCTCCCATGGGCTGAAGCATGTATTATGCCACCCATGAGAGGCCATGCAAAATGGAACTCTAGGTCTGCTACAGCAGCCTGTGTAAGATGGTGCTTGCACCACTTACTTTAGATATAGGTTCACTATATCTATAGGTCACTACACTTAAAAATTATAAGTCACCCCTATAGCAGGCCTTATCAATCCTGAAAGCAGGGTGCTGGGTTTTTAGTGAGAGGGTGCCCCTGCATGAGCAGAGCACCTTTGCAGCCTTCGGAGACCATTCTCCTGGGTCTGTGACTCAGCCGGACATATAGGTAGAGGTGCATTATAACCTCGCGGTAAATGCTATCTTGAAAACGGCTGCATAGAAACATATCGTGTTTGGTATCAAACACCTTGGAATCATACCTCCACACCAGTAACTGGTGTGGGAGGTATGATTCCACCCTTCAGAAGCGAGCTTCGTGGGGTCACCGGTCTACCCGGTACCAGCCTTCTCGACCCGGACAGCACAAAATGGATGCTGCCAGCCAGAGACACATTTCTGCCCTCCTGCTGCTGAGCCAAGCTCGAGCAGAGGAAGGCAGCACAATAGGCATCCTGTCACAGGGAGGTGTGACCACCTCCCAGACAGGGTTTAGTGTATTGGGGCTGGGTGGGTGCACTCTGAGAGTGCCTGAAAGTCTGCACTGGGGGCACATTTGGTGTCCCTGTGCATAGTCCAGCTCAAACCAGTTCTGGGAGCCGTTGGCTCCTGCTCTGGCACGAAACTGGACAAAGGACATGGGTGTAGCCACCCCTCTGTCCTGCCCCTCCCCTAGGAGGGTCCCCTGAATCTGTCCAACCCTCTCTCGTGGGTATAAAATGGGTTACCGGACATTGGATTTTACGTGGACAAGATTCTACAAAGAAGAAACCACTAACCTTCGACCGTCTGGACACCTGGACTTCGCTGGACCTCGACTGGGCTGGACTTCGCCCCCCTTTCCGTCTGAAGCTTAGTTTGTGCCGTGACTCCATACAGGACCTGTGGGGCACTTAAGACAGCAGAAGAATCTCCCTTGGAGTGAAGGAGTCACTCCCCTGCTTCGCAGGCACCTAAAGCGCAACTGACCGGTAGCTGCTCCTGAGCTCCTGCGGACTTCGAAGATTTTAGCAACACAGGAGGTAGGTTCCTGAAGGTCCCTGAGGTCGATCTGCCCTCTCACCGAGTTTGAGGCCAGTATCCCTCGTGGGGGCTGCGTGACCCGAACCCCTGTGCACCGCGTCCATTTGCAAGTGCATATGCTTGTTGGCAATTCCCGAGCTTGTGCATTGGACTCCATCTAGTCCTGACCCTGAGCAGTATTTGCACCAAAGAACTCCGGCCTCCTTGCACAGTGTGCTCCGTGGGCTGGTGCCTTGCAATCTTGCTCGAGGTCCCCTCGCAACTCCTGGTCCTTCGGCCTGTGGGTCTCTCTGAGGGTCATCGTGATTGTTCTTGGGCTTTCCTGGTTGCTCCAGATGTGCTCTGACTCTCCATTGCTTGGAGAGTCCCCTGGACCTTGCTGGTCCACATCGTAACCTGCTTGTCCTTCCTGCGTGGGTTGCTGTTGCCAAGGCTTGTTGGTGCTCCCGCCGGACACCGACCCCATAGCACTCGACATCCTTTGTGGGACAGCTCACCTCCGGCTCCTGGTCATCCTCGACGTCACCTGGTCCTCGTGGCTGCAGAGTCAAGCATCCCTTCTTCGCACCTGAAGCACCCGACATCGGTGGGCATTCGTCTACCGAGCCCCTGGTCACTCTGAAGTGACCCCGACTCTGTCCCCTCTGCTTTCAGGTTCCTTCCATCCAGAATCCAGGCTTGGATTCCACCGGACTCTTTCCACCTTCACGGCAGCAGCACTTCTTCCTTTCCTTCCATAGAGAACGACAGGAGTTTCCGACGCCACGTCAGACCTATGCACCCGGCTCCCCTGGGATAGGTAACTCTGATACTACGGTATCCACGGGTGGGGTGGCTCTTTAAACTCTTAAGTTCGAAGTCCTCCTAGAAGGGTCCTTAAACTTTAACTTTGCAACCGCGACTTTCCCATAGAGTTGTACGGAACACGCGGTCGTGTTTCCTCACTGAACCCGTCCTCCGTGGATCTCCTGTGTCATCACCTTGGGTGGTTCCTTGGGGTCCCAGCGATTCTACGTGCACTAGGCACTGTGTCTAGTCAAGTCGTGATTGTTATACCACTATTTTTGTATATGGTTCGGTCTCCCCCTGGAGCCCGCTGTGTATTGTGCTACTTACAACTGTTCTATTGATCCAGTATTGGGTGTTTTGTGTTCTATCCTCGTGTAGAGGATAGTAGAGAGTGTTATATTCATAAATACATATTTTTATATAACTACTGTGTGGCTCTCCTTCATTTAGTCATTCAGGAGGTGATATTCTGGTAAAACAAGCTGCTTTACATTCCTTCAAGATTAAGCCTGAAGGCTGCTCTCCATAGCTACCACTAGGATAGCTTTCATAAAGGTTATCTTTGACCTCATACATCATAAGGGTCGTGTGGATTGGTACAGGGTGCCCACTTTAACTAGTGGACAGCATATACCAAGCCACCTTCTCGCGTTCGTGGCAGCGGTGGGATTCAAGCTTGCTATTGTTTTACCAGATAAATCTCATTGAGTAACTGAAAACCACTTTAACTAGTGGACAGCATATACCAAGCCACGTTCTCACATCCCCCCCCCCACCCCCCCCGGCTCCTAAGCCTCAACTGGTGCCCTAGTGCTGCACCTGGCGTCCCTCTTGTGAACCCCCTTGCATAGTTGATCATGAAGACTGCTCACTCAATCATCTACCCCCATGGACCATACTTCAAAAGCACAATCCTAAACTTTTGAGATCTTAGAAAGAGGAGCCTGAGTCTCCTCAACCGCCATAAACAAGTGAAATTGGCCATGAACAAGGACCTTCAGCTTAGACTGCTGGACTAAAGAGGCCTGCACCCCTAGAAGCTTAAATTCTCTAGCCAGTCCTTGGAAAGATTTTTGACATTGGACCGCCGTGACTGATAGATCCGAAAACACCCTCATGTGAACATTATCCACAATCGCAAAAGATTTCTTGTGAATCGCTGCAGTCAAGATCCCCTCTTCGATGTGAAAATCTGTGAAATTAACCAGGATTGTTTGTGGATATTTCATGCCCACTGATGGGCTGGAACTCTATCCACCCTCATGATTGTTAAATCAGTTGGCGCCTCCGATAAAATATATTTTCTGAGCAATTAATCCATCAGCTGTGGCACATTCTGAGCATCCCCCTGAGACTCATTCCTCTCCCGGATACCAATAAATCTAAGATTTGAGCACCTTGCATGGTTCTCCATTTCTTTGATCTTATTCTCTAAATTGTGAACCTTCTTTTGCTCAATCAGGACATCTTTATTAAAAGGCAAGAGTTTGTCAACTGAGTCTGAAATCCTTTGTTCAACTTCTGGCATCCTTTTAGGAAACCTTTTTAGATTCTGCCTGATCTTGGCCAGTCTTTGGTGTAATATTTCAATCTCCTGGGCCTGTTGTGGCTTTAACTCACGAATTTCTGCTAATATTGTTTTGAACAGCAATTTTAATGACTTGGACTACGATGCAGACATCCAATTACTGCTTTCCTTACTATAATTGGCAGGCACACCCAGGGACGGAGAACCTCCTAGGCCCTCAATATCTAAAAAGTTCTCCTCCCAGATTTACATTTTCAACCTAGGTCGTCCCCTGGAGCCATTCCTCCTCTCTTGGGTGCACTAAAAATTGGCTGGTGGTGGCTCCCTCTTGGGAGTCTGCATTTGTTGTCTCACTCCTGCCTTGCTGGCCAGCATACACTTTATTTATTTGTCCCCCTTTCTTACATTGCTGATTGTGGTTCCTCTCTCTTTCATGCTGACTGGACACCGACTTCCGGAACACTGGATAATCCTTGGCCTTCGCTGCGGTATTTAAACTGGGGACGGGGGTGGAATCTAAATCCCCATCTTCGCATGTCTGTTGTGGCCCTGAACACATATTGGTATGTATCTGCTTAGCATTTAACGGAGTATCTGTAAACGAGCTAGCAGTGGGAGAAGTTAAAGTCACATTTCTTTCTGAATGGTATTACCGGTCTTGGTTAGGCTCATGATTGGGGGGCGAGTGCTTCTCCAGCGTCTCCATACCATTCTACTGCCCCATCTTTTTTCCAGTCGTTGCAGCCAAATGACCTTGCATCCCCCATCTCTTTGATTTCTATGTAAAAGGCATGTTCAAACCTGCTGCTACTAATTTCAGGTGATGCTGTCTCATGCTAGAAGCTGCTACGATACAATCTCAAACCCCTCTGGATCCCTTGGACGGAGAATATGAGAAAAGCAGGTTCACAAAAGAAAGTAGGTCTGTGCCACCCATTTAGTCTCACGGCTTAGATATATCACTGCAGACCCAGAGAGAGTCCACAAGTCCGAGCCACATCCCTAGGCACGATGGAGTTTCTTTTCGTAATCTGCGTTTTTACCCCAAGTCTTGCAGGGTATCTCATCATACTTCGTAACAGTGTAACTGTGTTGTGGACCAGCCTGGATCCAACTTCCCTCGTAAAGGTAATGCAATTGATATGTTGCCCCCTTCGCCAATACACTCCTCCTCTACGTTGTGCAGACGGGGTCACTAGATGTGTTGTGCAGCCATTCGCAGATTATAATTAGATGGGATGCACAACAGTTTCTATGCAGCTCCTATGCCACCATTCTACAGGATTTCTAGTTGGCCGCAGCAATGCGTGGATATCTTCCCTCCGATAAGAAGCTATACACCAGGCTTCTCCAACCAGTAGCTCGTGAGCTACTCATAGCAGCGCTCCGGTGTCCAGTCCAGCCTACTAAATTAGAAGCTTTTGATTTACTGAATTAATATATGCATACCGAAATTAAAAAAACATGTATTAGAGATAAAAATGTGCGTATTTTCAGAACTGATAAGCTGATTATTAGATTCCCAAAACATATTTAAAGCTGGTATTTGAGTGCTAAATCATGTGATATTGTGGAGGTTTATTACTAATATTATTACCTAGGTGCCAGGGGCATTTACCTTATGGCTGTTATGTATTACACATAAAGGCATTCTAAATTGGCAAAGCCTTTGTTTACACTACTGCTGGCAATCATGCCTGATGCACTGAGGTGATTGCTGTGGATATTATTATATAGGATAGCCACTTACATAATTCTGTCTAACATGGTCACTAGCACAGCACTAATGGCATTAGTAGCTCGGGATGATTTTTACTGATGCAGTTGGGTATTCACTGCAAGTATGGGGTGGTCACTAATGAATCTTGTCTGATGTGGGGAATGTTCTAACACCGATATTTGTAAATAGTTCGACATGATTTTCAGTGAATGTAAGTAGCTCTTATTACAGAAAAGGTTGGCGGTCCCTGCAGCCTATGCAGGTGATTGGAATCTTGTATAGATAGCTTTGTAGTTGGTGTAATCTACACGGAAGGATATCATCTTAAAAATGGTCACTTGGTCCATGAAAGACAGCGGGGGGAGTGAAGGGGTGGGGGGTTGTCACTATTAAGCAAGGTCGGCGCATAGCCTATCCAGCTAGGTTATTAGGTTTTGTTCCTAGGCCGGGATTCTCCCTCTGTAGACACCCAGGTATTTGAATCCATCTCTGGCTAACCTCATAAACGAAACAGGGCCACCCAGCAGCAGGCTAGACACCACTGAGCTTGTGGCCATATCTTGTTTACAGTAAAATTGTAAGTATTTTTTATAGTCATTCCATGCGATCTCCTCACAAAACCAGCGTGTGTCCTAGAGAAAAGCCCTGGTAGGACTCGAAGGGACATTGGAGCCCATTAAGTTGGTCTCCTGGAGGAGCACCACAAGCATTATGGACCATATTTATAATTTTTTCATGCAGTGCAACGCAGAAAGCCACATTGCTGCACTGTGTGAAAGGGCAGGAATGCGCTCTATATAACATTATACGGCATGTTCCTGTCCTTTCCTAGCGCTGGAGCACTTTTGGCTGCATAGTGCCAACGCAGAAACCCTTGCATCATGGTGCAAGAGTGCTTTTGTTGCAGGCACACAAAAATCTTAAATTGTTGCAAAGGGACACCTTCCTGCACAAAAACAATCCTCAGAATCATTTTCCTCTTTCTATGTGTGCTGCACAATGCAGCACACGTAGAAAGAGGAGAAAAATATATTGCTCTTTTTAATGCCTCACCTGGAGAGGTGTAGCTTTTTGAAGTATTCCCAGGTCTACCACTAATGGTAAATCTGGAAATGCGCCAAAGTCCATGGATGGATGCGTGGGAACACCAACGTTCCCCGAGTGGGACACCTTCCTGGGGCAGAGTAACGCAAGGCAGCGATTTCCGTTACTCTGCCACACAAAAATCTTAAATTGTTGCAACAGGAGAGACCCTCCTCATCTTCCACTCGTATTGTTTGTTCATTCGATGTGGGTTCCAGTTCTTGTACCTTGGATTTAAGCTTACTGACAGAATCCTCTGGAAAGGAGATGCAACCCTCGCCTCTAGAATGGTGATTGAATCCTCCGCCTCTGTTACTCGATCCGCTGCGTTATGTAGATCCTGATGCGGGAGCGTCACATCGAGTCCCACCTTGCCTGTGTTAGCCTCTGTTGCTCGTCTTGATGTTTGGATTGCTTGAAGAATCAATTCTGCAGTGGCGGGGGTTTCAAACTGATGTGTTGACATTCCACTTAGGGGTAGCAGAAAGCCCAATGATATGCACCATGGGTGCAAAAGCCTTCATAAATGTATTAATTTCCCCTTTTTGGTGAATGAGAAGGCTTTATTCTTTGCTATGAGAGGATGATGGCGCAGTGTAGTTTATGCCAGTGCCCACATCAGACCCTCAGGTGTACCTAAGACTAAGAATCGTTCAAGAACATGTCACCTTGTCTGTCGATGGTCTCTATCCTTTGTACAGACCCGCCAGCCCTACAGTTTGCAGGTCTGGCACACAGCCAGGGCACCGAGCCAGGGTGATTAAGATGCATAGGACAGGTGACTAATCACTCACCAAGGACAGAAAATCAAACCCACCGACCTCTCTCAGAGCATGAAGGCTACAATGACCGATAGTCCTCGCACCCTCCATAGGTGTACCCCAACCAATCATCATGCAAGGGTTAGGGTTACCTTCAGGGTACTCTGTCAAGGGGTGCCCACCATGCATTACAGACATTGATTTGTTTTGGCATCAAGGTGTGTATTGAGGATAAGTTGGTAGTTTCATTCCATGCTGCCCCACTCATAAGCACTTCTCCCCTGAATATGGCAACACTCGCAGGCTCCTCCCGAGTTATGCAGAGAGCAATGGGAAGGAAAGGGCAGCTGGGATTCCTTTCATATCTTGTCACTAGTTGTGGGTAGGGGATAGGCTACCATGAACATGCCCACCTGCCCAAGGCGGGCCCACTGAGTGACTGGAGTGCGCGATGAGGGAGCTACAACCAGCTCCTTACAAGTAATCATTTCACCAAAAGAGTCCACACACTGAACCCCACTTACCTGCTGTCCATCTGGGGGTGATCTTTGCTCAGCTGTCCACCATGGGCCGTCTGTGAGGCTAACCCCAGGCCATGGCCCCTGTTCACAACAGCGCGCACAAGGCTGTGTCACAAGCCGCCAGATCAGGCTTGAGTTCCTGACCCCCCCCCCACTCCCCCCCCCCGCGGCACAGCCTTGTAGTCCTCATCCTGCCCGAGAGGAGGCCTGCACACCAGCAGCACCAGGTGCATCTGCAGCTCAGGCCCCCACGGAGCCTCGCTAGAGGAGCCACCAGCTCCAGGGCCTCCATCATATTGGGCTGCTCTGCGCCTCTTGCAATCTGGCATGGCATCCCGGTTACTGGTTTCTTCAGCCCTATGGCCTCCGCAACCCCTAGGCAGGTAAGCACAGAGCAGGGCCCCCTCCTGCCTGTCTTCACGGAGCCGCCATCTTAACATTGCCGACTCCCTTTCCTCATCCAGCCAGATTTCTGCAGCTTCCTTGTTTCATGGCTTCACGGCCGCATGGGAGCACTAATTGGATGCGCTTATCACGCTGCGCCGCTAACCACGGCCACCCCGCCCCTCTTAACTTGTGTTTCCTGGCATTTAGTTATGGAAAGTGAAGAAGTATTGGGAACTGAACTGTCGCTGCATTCGCTCTGGTGAAAAGGAAAACAAGGAGTATGGGATGAGTGGGCCCAGAGGTGCAGTACACTGGAGATGGCAGCCAAAGTACTACCTGACCTATTAAATGTAGTTACGACCTCCTAAGAAAGTATTCTGTCTCACTGGACAGTTCCTAACATTGTAGTTCGGAAGCTAATTAAGCATTATAGCTCACTGCCAAGCATAATAGTGAATTTTGAGCTGAGCCGCAGGTGAGGAACTAAAAAAGGATGAGGGCCTTTAACAATCATTATATCCCAAGGCAGAAGAGCTATAATGCTATGAGGACCTTTCTCCTGCTAGGGGTAGAATGTTGTAAATTTAAATTAAAAAAAAAGGACAAGCAGAAAGATAAACTTTGGGATGTTGAGGCAGAAGGTCTGTCCTAGCCATTGCTGGCCAGGAGCTACTCAGCTGTCTTCAAGGGAGCTCTCAAAATTTTAATATCCTAAAAAAATATTTTTAAAAATTGCAAATCAGACAGACGTACTCTACCTCCTCGGTAGGCTTCTAGCTGATCCATATCTACCCAGGAGATTCTTAGCTAGTACCTGAGGCAAGCCTTCTTACAGTATCAGCCCACGAATCACTACCTCTTCTTCCATTAACAGCTACCTGTGAAGGTCAAAGTTCTATTAAAGAACAAAAATGCTCACCTAGATCACAGAATGTGCCTGCATTGAGACATGCTGCTGGAGAAGACAGCTTTAGAATAATTCTCTTTACTTTGCAGAAGGCTGAATATGTTCATGAAAATGTTTCTTGTCAGAGAGGAGCAGCTGCAAAATAGGAAATATTTATGACTGAATAGGGAGGGGTTTAACAGTTAAGGGGAAGATTAGGAAAGGACATGCACACACTAACAATAGAGTAAACCCAATGCTACGCACAAACCTCACTACTAGAGGTACTACAGCCAAAGAGGGACCCAAAACAGTAGTAAATTACTCCAGCTCAGAGCTAAAGTGAGTCCAGCACCACCCCACATGGCCAAACAGTGGTACTGCAACACACTTCCATAGAAAATAATGGAGGTAGGGACTTAAACTAAAACCCCATAGGAAATTATGTTAAATTAAATTATTTAAAATGGTTAAAAATATGAATATATTTAATTTAATATAACAAAGATAAAAAAATAATAATACATATTTAACTATAACATATTGTAATAATCTTTTAGATTAAAGGTTAATAAAATATAATTTAATAACTTTTAATTACTAGTGCATAATACAATTTTTTTTACTTTATCTGAAAATGTATTTTTTAATTTAAATTTCAGAAAAATAATTGTAACTTAATATATTTAAGATTTATTAAAAAAAATTAAGTTGATAGTGCAGTAGCATTTTTAAATTTGTTCTACATTCAAAATAAATAAAATTAATTTACATTAACATAAGAATATTTTTCTCATTTTTAGGTCTTGGCTAGATAGCGCAAGCCTATGGGCTTCAGCCTGCCCATAGGCTTCCCATTTGCTGGCTCAGTCCTCGCTCTCATAATCTTTCTCCCCATTTGTCCATAGCATATATACGTCATGCCTCTTCCTGTGTTTAGCCCTCACCGAGAGCATGGACCAATTACTATCAATCCACTACTCCCATTTTAGGAACTTTTTTGGAACTACTTTTTTCTTTGTTGAACAGCACTTAACATGAGCACTCCATTCTCCATTTCCTGTTGCCTCTTCAACCAATCATGGCTAATATTATGAGAACTGTCTCGCAAATTACTCCCTGGAAATACAGAATTCTCACACTTCGGATAACACGTAGACTAGGGAACGGTACTATCCGTATGTTTGCACTCTCACGCTAGGCACAAGAGGTTCGACGAAAAGAAGAACTCAGCCGAGTGTGCTGCTTGAAATTTTGGAATATTTTGGCGGCTATTTTACAATTGGGGCACTAATCCTAATACTACAGCGATTTATGGCTTGGTTAAATGCAATCACGTCAAGCAACACATACTTAAGTCTTAAAGTGACAATGAAAAACTCACCAAACGTGCGAGTGCGTTACTTACTCTGTTGGATGTATTTTTTTTATTTTTATGAGAGTTTGGATTATGACCATCTGTGTTATGTGATGCCACCGCTCGCTCACACCTACATGGTAGGTGGTGTGTTTGCTGTAGCCTCTTCAACCAATCATGACTAATATTATGAAAGCCTTCTTATAAATTACTCGCTGGAAATACCGAATTCTCACTCTTGCTTCGCATAATACGTAAACTGGGGAACGTTGCTATCCAGATGTTTGCACTCTCACGCTAGGCACAAGAGGCTCGACATAAAAGGAGGACTCAGCCGAGCCTGCTGCTTTTAATTTTAGAATATTCTGGAGGCCATCTTATAAGCTTGCTTTGGGTTTTTTTAATGGCTATTTGCATTAAGTATCTTGCTACCTCTTGTTGCATTTACGGACGCACGTGTTTTCAGTCTTTCTCAATGCAGTAACTAGGGTTATTTTATCAGAGTTCTGCAGTACTTGTGTAACCTAATTTTTCCCTTTTATCATGGTAACTCGACGTTCCTCTTGATAATTATTGTAATGCTTTTACTGCTTTTCCCTGTGCTACCTCATGCCATTATCTGCTGCTTTTATGTCTCGTCCTGGAAGTTAGCTGATCTCTCGGTTTCAGAAAGTGACCTTATTTTGCTTGGGTTTCAGAAACTGGTCAAGATGGCTCCGCTGCCAAACCGGCAAATAAACGGCCAATGTCTTCACCTGAAACGTAAGATTTGGTGATGTTTTGTTGGGACCGTGTAATATTAACACAAGTCTGTAAGTGCCTGGTGTGAAGACAGCAAGTACTGATGAGTCGCAGCCATTTGTCTGGTACTCACTGACATCTCATCTGCCGTTGCTAAGGAGTTCTCTACTAAAATACCTGCTCGAGGCTGCAGCTGCTCCTCATAGTGCTGCAGTTCAGTGGTGTATCGCATGCTCCACAGCAGCTTGTTCATTTGTTGGTTTTTAGTAATAGGCAGCATTTCTGGTGATTGTTTAATAGATGAGGGTCCTAGCAAAAAGCGTCCTCCAAAATGAAGGATGATGTGGTTTGTTGCATTTTTATCTAAAGAGGATTTCTGAATCTAGTGGATGGTGCAGAAAGCTTTACATTTCACTCGTTCTGCTAATGTAAAAGTGTGAAGAGCGTTGCTCTCTTAACTTGCAAGGTCACGTAAAACAATGTTTAATTTAGATACAGACACAAATGAAGCCACTTGGCAGGTTCTGAGACTTAAAATCGGCAAAACTTGAATTGCGTCTAGCCGAAAGTAAATGATGGGAAGATTACTCCTCTGACAATAAAGAGACCTGTCTGCCCCATCTTAAACAATATAAAAGACTTAATATACAAACTAAAACGGCCATATTCTCGGACAAAATTATAAAATCCAAGGAAATATTTGGAATTGTGGGTGAACTGTCAAACCCTGACAGAGTGACCACCACGATTACACCTACTCAGAGCCTATGTGAGGCCCTCAACTCGTGTTTTATTGAGAAGATCTCGACAATCAAGGCAAGTATTCCATCTAGCTCTTTTTTTCCGGCAACTTCTATGGAAGACAGCAACCCAGTCATAATGTCTGAGCTGCCCGCCATCAGCAAGGCGCATCTCATGGACCTACTGATCAAAGTGAAATCGGGCTCCCCTAACAATCCCCCCCGCCCCTAAGGTCCTAAAAACTGTCTTTTCTCTCCTTCGTGACACAGCCTTATCCCTTCTTAATCGGTCTTTGAGTCTTGGCTTTGCAGAATAAAGAGATTTTGAGTCTTGGCATTGTCCCCAGCTCCTTTAATTAGGTGATAGCAGTTCCACTGCTAAAGAAAGTTGGTGAAGATCCTTCCATCTTAAAAAAATGATCGCCTCATAACTCTGCTACCTTGTGTGGCAAAAGTGCTTGGGGGCGCACGTAGCTGGGTGTATATGCTCATTTGTGGAGGACACTAACTTTCGGGACCCACATCAGGCTGGTTTTTGGCCAGGCCACTCTACTGAGGCAGTCATCCTTTCAGTCATGGATGACCTACGTGAGGCAGCGATACCACCCAGACGCTGGCACTTCTTGATCTCTCGGCAGCCTTTGACACAGTTGACCATGAGATTTTGGTGGACCGTGACGAGGCTGCGGGCCTCCAGGGTAGTGCTCGGGAGTGGATTATTTCATTCGTGGAGGACCGGTCCCAGTCAGTTTGGATCTCTTCCTTTTATTCTGCCAAGGTTAGGTTAACCTGTGGAGTACCTCAGGGATCCTCTTTGTTCCCTTAACTCTTGAATCTAGATATACACCCTTTAGCGTACTCCATGGATAAAATGAAGGTTAAAGTTTATAACTACACAGATGACATGCAACTGATGCACAAGTTACTAACTTGTGTAACGATATATCTGTAAGAGACAGTAGTTAGTGACAGATTCCTTACCTTAGAATATCCCCAGGCGTCAGACTGGATCCGGAAAGTTTTTTGCGTAGCAGTACCCTTGCGCGTCGGTAGGCGGCGTCGTGCGGCTCCGCGTCCGTCGTCGGCGTCGTGATCGCCGGGATGACGTCGCGGGCAGTACTTAGGCGCCGCCCCTGCGCGCTGACGTCAGTTCTGTACACGACTTTCCGCGCCAGGAACGCAGAGCCATGCAAGAAGCTGACACAGGTGTCTGAAAAATACTAGGGCCCTGAAAGGGATGTCCTTAACCCTAGAAATCAGTTCGCAGAACGGGGAGGATGGGTGGGCGGTAGGAATCTGTCACTAACTACTGTCTCTTACAGATATATCGTTACACAAGTTAGTAACTTGTGCATCTGAAAGAGACACGTTAGTGACAGATTCCTTACCTTAGAATAGATACCCCAGCAATACCAACCCCGGTGGTGGGTCTGCGAACAAAGATCAGACAAGGAAGTCCTGGAGGACAGAACGGCCAAAGAAGCCGTCCCTCCGGACCTGACTGTCAAGGCAGTAATGCTTTGTAAACGTGTGCAGCAAGGCCCACGTAGCTGCCTGACAGATAACCGGCAGCGGAACACCGCGGCCCAAGGCCGTGGTAGCAGCCGTTGCCCTGGTGGAATGGGCACGCAGCCCAACAGGAGGCTCCTTCTTAGCCAAAGAATAGCAGGTCTTGATGCACAAGGTAACCCAGCGGGAGATGGTCCTCTTGTGCACCGCCCGACCTTTTTTGGCGCCCACGTAGCCAACAAAGAGCTGGTCATCCACCCGGAAGTGTTTTGTGCGGTCAAGATAGAAGGAGAGCGCACGTTTTGGGTCCAGACGGTGGAGCCTCTCTTCCTCTCTGGAAGGATGCGGAGGCGGAAAGAAGGTGGGCAAAGTGATGGTCTGCCCAATGTGGAAAGCAGTAACCACCTTTGGCAAGAAGGACGGACGCGTCCGAAGAACAACCTTGTCTGGATGAACAGAAAGGGAGGTTTGCAAGATAGAGCTTGGAGCTCACTCACCCGCCGAGCGGAGGTGATGGCCACCAGAAAGGCTGTCTTCAGAGTCAGAAGACGAAGAGGACAATTATGTAGAGGCTCAAAGGGAGCGCACATTAAAAAGGTAAGAACCAAGTTCAAGTCCCACTGAGGCATCACAAACGGAACAGGAGGGAAGAGGTGAGTAATGCCTTTAAGAACCTGTTAACAACAGGGGACTTGAAAAGGGAGGGCTGATCAGGGAGCCTGAGGAAGGCCGAGATAGCACAAAGATAACCCTTGATGGTACCCAGGGCAGAACCCTGTTGGGCCAGAGAGAGAAGGAACAGAAGGACCTCAGAAAGAGGGGCAGAAAGGGGATTCACAGCCTTTGCTGTGCACCATGCCACAAATTTGTTCCACCTGCAGGCGTATACCACCTTAGTGGAGGGACGCCTGGCTGCCAGAATCACATCACAAACTTCGGGAGGCAAGTCGAAAGGAATCAACTGCCGCCGCTCAATCTCCACGCAAGCAGGTGTAGACTGGACAGGTTCGGGTGGAGGACCGTCCCCTGCTGCTGCGACAGAAGATCCTCCCGAAGAGGCAGACGGATCGGGGATCTACGCTCATATTGAGTAGCTCGGGATACCAAACTCTTCGAGCCCAGTCCGGAGCCACAAGAATGACTTGGGCCCGGTCGTGCCGAATCTTCTTCAACACTCTGGGTAGAAGTGGTATAGGCGGAAAGGCGTACAACAGACCGCAACTCCACTCGTGACGAAAAGCGTTGCCGAGCGAGTGCCGCCTTGGAAATTCCAACGCGCAGAACTGATGACATTGCGCGTTCTCTTCGGTGGCGAATAGATCTAACCAAGGCTCTCCCCACTGTAGAAAGAGTCCTTGCGCCACTTCCGAGTGAAGACGCCATTCGTGATCCATCATGCACCTGCGGCTGAGTTCGTCCGCCCTGGCGTTCAGCGAACCTGCCAGGTGTTGAACCATCAGGAACATGCCCTGATGTTCCAGCCATGTCCAGAGGCGCAGAGCCTCCTGACAAAGGGTCCACAACCCCACCCCGCCTTGTTTGTTGCAGTACCACATGGCGGTGGTGTTGTCTGTGAACACCTGCACTACCTTCCCTTTGACAGAGGGAAGGAATGCCTTGAGGGCAAGTCGGATCGCCCGGAGCTCCAGAATGTTGATATGGAGCCGGGACTCCGCCGGAGACCAGAGGCCTCTGATCTCCGCCTCTCCCATGTGACCGCCCCATCCCAGAAGGGACGCGTCCGTCACAACTGTGTGCTCTGGCTGGGGAAGGGAGAGGGATCTGCCCATGACACATTGCCGGTTCGAGAGCCACCACTGCAACTGTTTTGCAGTCCCCTCCGAGATCTGGACGTGATCGGACAGGTTGCCCTGGTGCTGCGCCCACTGGAACTTCAGGTCCCACTGCAGAGCCCGCATATGCCATCTGGCATGATTGACCAGCAGGATGCAGGAGGCCATGAGGCCCAGCAGCCTCAGGGTCATCCGTACCGAAACCCAGGATAAAGGCTGAAAGATCGGAATCATAGCCTGAATATCCCGGACTCGCCGTTCGGGAGGATAGGCCCGAAACTGCGTCGTGTCCAGAACTGCTCCGATGAAAAGGAGCTGTGGAGAAGGAATCAGATGCGACTTCGGCACATTGATGGAGAACCCCAGCGAGTGCAGGAGTTCGGCCGTAGTCTGGAGGTGGGAAACGACTGCCTGGGACGAGCCCGCCTTCAGCAGCCAGTCGTCGAGGTAGGGGAAGACTGAAACCCCTGCCCGGCGCAGATGAGCTGCGACCACCGCCAACACTTTCGTGAACACCCGAGGGGCACTGGTAAGGCCAAAGGGGAGCACGGTGAACTGAAAATGCTCGGGGCCTACCGTGAACCGAAGGTAACGCCGGTGGGCCGGCAGGACAGGGATGTGGAAATATGCGTCCTGCAAGTCCAACGCTACCAACCAGTCTCCAGGGTCGAGGGCAGTCAAGACCTGAGCTAGGGTGAGCATCTTGAACTTCTCCTTCCGGAGGAAGCGATTGACGTTCCGGAGGTCCAAGATAGGACGCATGTCCTCCTTGTCCTTTTTGGGCACCAGGAAGTAGTGGGAGCAGCAACCACGCCCTACTTCTGGGGTCGGAACATGCTCGATGGCCCTCTTGGCCAAGAGGGCCGTGACTTCCTTCTGCAGAAGTACCAAGTGATCCCCTGA
Organism: Calotriton arnoldi; assembly: GCA_963921515.1. Taxonomy (NCBI): domain Eukaryota; kingdom Metazoa; phylum Chordata; class Amphibia; order Caudata; family Salamandridae; genus Calotriton; species Calotriton arnoldi. The sequence goes on from CAWUFW010001256.1 coordinate 320,815, forward strand.
CATGCGGTGGAATTGAGGTGGCATGGCTGGGGGTGGACTCGAAGGGGAGGGAGTAGCCCCTTCGGACAATGTCCAAGACCCACCTGTCCGAGGTGATGGTACGCCAGTGGGGAAGGTGATGGCGGACCCTGCCCCCTACTGGCGTGCTGTGCACCTGGAAGGAGGGACTAGGAGGGTTTGGAGGCCGCGGACGGGTTGGAGGTGGTGGCCTGACCCGCACGCTGGTTGCCCGATCCGCCACGGCGGAATCCACGTCCTCGGCCACGCGAAGACGCCTGCTGCGCGGGCCGGTGGCTGGGCTGCTGACGTGAAGGGGCGCCCCTACCGTGGCCACGATAGGGGCGAAAAGCAGAAGTCAGCGGAGGGCGTGTAGCAGAAAGGCCCAGGGACTTTGCAGTAGCCCGTGAGTCCTTAAAGCGCTCCAACGCATGGTCTGCTTTGGACCCAAAAAGACCGACTCCATCAAAGGGCATGTCCATGAGAGTATTCTGGACATCCCCTGAAAAACCAGTGGTTCTCAGCCAGGCGTGGCGTCGTAGCGCCACCGTCGTTGCAATAGACCTGCCCAGCGAGTCGGCGGTATCAAGGCCACATCGAATTGTATATTTGGCCGCATCCCTTCCTTCCGCAATGGCGCGGGAAAGCAGTGTCTGGACCTCCTCAGAACACTGGGGCAAAACATCCGCCACCGAATCCCACAAGGAGTGGGTATATCGGCCCAAAAGGCAAGCGGTGTTGACGGACCGCAAGCCAGCACTGGAGGAAGAAAACCCTTCTTCCCAAATTGATCCAGGCGTTTGGATTCCCTATCCGGAGGGGCGGTAGGGAAGGCGGTTTGGGAAGCGGAGGCTTGGACAACCAAGCTCTCAGGGGTGGGGTGGACAGAGAGAAACAGGGGGTCGCCCAGAGCTGGCGTCGGGACACGTTCCTATCCACAGGAGCCCCTGTGTTGGGCTTGGACCAGGCGCCCAAAAGAACGTCAGTGAGGGCGTCGTTAAACGGCAGCACAGTCTCCGAAGAGGAGGCTGCCGGCTGAAGCACCTCTGTCAAGAGATTAACCTTGACCGCCACAGCAGGGAGTTGGAGATGTAAGGCTCCAGCTGCCCTACGCAACACCGTTGCAAAATTTGCTCCCTCCTCCGTAGCCACGGGGGAGACAGCATGCCAGTGTCAGGGGAAGTATCTAGACCACTAGCATCCCCTAGACCCTCTGTCCAGTCCTCATCGTACTGACACTGCTGTGTCAGAGGGTCATCAGACCCCTCCCAGTCCTCCCGGTCCTCCTCAGGTTCAAAATAAGGGGGAGGAGGGACATTTGGGACCCAAGGTCTCATCGGCGCCGGAACCGGCGTCGAGCGACGTCGGTCCGGGTCCATGTCCGGAGCCGGAAGGAACTGGGGAACGACGCTGCTTGGAGCCCCAGGCGGCGTCAAGAACGGCACCGGAGACATCGGCGCCGGCGGAGGTGTCGTTAGGTCGACCGGCGTCGATGGGGGTTGTGGAGCCGGGATCGAGGCCGGAGCCGGGATCGAGGCCGGGGCCGAGGCTGGAGGCACGGGCGACGCCGGGGCCGGAGCCGTCGGCGACGCCGGAGCAACCCCATCAGGGCCCGCGGGGCCCGAAGGCGCACCGGAGGGGCCTGGAGGCCCGAAGAGGCGGGCCATGGCCGACAGGAATTCCTGCACTTTGGCCGGATCCGCCCCCGAACCCGGGAAGGGCGGGTATGGCGGGGGCGACTCCACAGGCATGTCCGGGGCCGCGGGGACGGTGCCGGGAGGGGCCTCAGCCGAGTCGCGAGACCGGCGAGGCGAAGTCCTAGAGCGATGATGCTTTTTGGACTTTTTGTGTTTCGACTTACCGGACGAAGAAGACTTCGATGCCGACGACCGGTGTGGACTCCGCGATCGACCCCTGGACCTCTCACGCGACCGGGGCTTCCGCGGAGCCGAATGCCGGGCCTCGAGGAGCTTTCGAGACCGCTCTCGCAAAGCTTTCGGGTTGAGGGCCTGGCAGTCGGTACAAGACTCCGTGTCGTGGCCTCGGCCGAGGCAGAAGAGACACTCCCAATGCGGGTCGGTGACAGACATCATCCGAGCACAGGCGCCGCAACGTTTGAAACCGGGCATCCCTACACCTTGATAGAAAAACAGTGAAAAAATTCACCCAAAAGTATGGTCAAAAAATGACCAGGGCACTGCTCTTCCCGGATCTGCGCTTGCTGGCGCGGAAAAAGAAGAACTGACGTCAGCGCGCAGGGGCGGCGCCTAAGTACTGCCCGCGACGTCATCCCGGCGATCACGATGCCGACGACGGACGCGGAGCCGCACGACGCCGCCTACCGACGCGCAAGGGTACTGCTATGCAAAAAACTTTCCGGATCCAGTCTGACGCCTGAGGATATTCTAAGGTAAGGAATCTGTCACTAACGTGTCTCTTTCAGATCTTCATCATTGACAACTCATCGGAATCCAAAACACAATGTTATTTTTCTGTGATATGATGAATAATAATCAACTCAAATTGAATTCCCAAAAAACTGAGATCATCACTAGAAGCAAACAATTTGTGGAACTCCACATTTTGACCTGCCAAAATGTGCACGCCCCCCCCAACCCCTCCTAGAAATCAGTCAAGAGCCTCAGAAGTCTTGATACAAATTTGTCTATTAAACCTCAATTAGAGGCTGTAATTTCATCTTGCTTCTTACAACGCGGCAAAATTAAAAAGATTGGTAAACTTCTTTTCTTTGACGCTCTCACTCAGGTCATTATTGCACTGGTTTTCTCAAGGACCGAATATGCAAATTCACTCTATCTGGGCTTTCCCAAAGGCTAGAACCGCAGACAAACTAGTAGAAAAATCAGGCACCAACAACCTCAGAATTGCCGCATCACTCCCCTGATGAGGAAGTTGCACTGGCTGCCAGTTGAACAGCGTTCCATCTACAAGGCTGGCTGGCTGCAGTTTTGCCTTCATTTCAGCCCGTGATCTATGCACCTGAACCGTCTCATCATCCCTCCTTTATAAATAAAATACAAAAAGAAACTGATTCCAGATCCTTGGTACTCGCCCCCCAACATCTGGAATGCCTTCCCATCTGATATCAGATTTGCCGGCTGTTATTCCAAATTTAGGAAACTCTTGAAGACTTGGCTTTTTAGAGATTAGCCTATGAATAAATAGCATGTTGTGCGCAATGCTTCTGTTACCTCAGCGCCATGAAACCGCCTGGGGAATGTGCGCTCTACTAATAAGTGTAACATGACATAATTGGAGTAAACTGAACCCTGATATTTCATGGTACAACCTCCAGGCAGCCATGTCCTGAAAAAACAAATGCCTGTAACGTGAAAAATATTGCACTTATTTCCACCTGTTTACTGCAGTGGCCAAATTTTTTTTTTTCTCCTGTATTACTTTCAAATCAGTTGGTGTTAATTGTTTATGAAGGAGTTTGAACAAAATACATTAAATAAGGCAACCAGAGAATTTTCTGACACAATAATATTTATATTTTTTGTTTGTGCCCACCTCGTTTATTAAGTAACTATATGTTGTTCGCGACTGGATACAATTATATATTTTCAATATGCTGATGCTCATCTTAATTAAATGATGACATTTCAGGAATTAGAACAGTACCAGCTGTATCAAATTGGATATTTTATACGTAGCCAACATTCCCCCTTATTCTCAAGAGGTTCCTAACGTGTTTAGTTACAGTAACACAGGGTTCACATTTCTTGTTTTGCTAAAATTTGGTTGCTGAGTGTGTAAAACAATGTTGCAGTTTGGGGTTGCAAGTATTGCTCGCTTGTTAAACATAACACAAATAGGCATTTTCAGCGAAACTGTAGGTGCACGGCCAAGACCTATTCTCAGTATGTACAGATATTTAAAATTAGAGAAAACATGCATTTTAATCATTCGAATGCCCTGAAAGAATTACACGTCGTTTAAATTGAGCATTACACCCTCTGGCATCCTTTTTAGGTCCAGGTTTTATATAGAAGAAAATCACTTCTGTACCATACTTAACACATACTTACACACTTAAATTGTGTGCTCTTGGCTAAAAGATATTAACATTGACAAAGCCAATAGCTCAGGCATCGCCAAAACCTATTGGCTTTGCCAGTGCTTGCTTTTTAAGTTAAATAAACTTTTTCGGTTTTTCCCTGTACTTTACCATAGAAAGATCTCTGTATCTCCAGCAATGATGCAGCAACCACTATCTTCCACGCTGGTTGGGGTAGGAAGATGATGATCTGCCTCTGGATCAGCCACCACTGTAGGTCTTTCGGATTCTCCTTCAAAACCTGGATAGAATCTGATATGTTTCTTTGGTTCAGAGCGTACCAAGACTTCAGATCCCAATGCAGAGTCTGCCTATGCCATCTGGCATGTCCCACAAGCAGGAGGCAAGAAGGCCAAGAAGCCTCAGAACCGCTCCCACCAAAACAAAGAATGAAACATCTGGACCATAGCCTGAATATCCTGGACTTGTTCAGCCAGTGGAAAGGCTCAAAAGACCACCATATTCAGAACACCTCCATTGAACAGGAGCCTCTGGGAAGGAGTATGGTGTGACTTCCGCACGTTAACTGACAACCCCACAGCTGTGAGGAAGTTCACCGTCATTATGATGTGATCTATGATTGCATGTAGCAAGCCCACCTTCAGCAGCCAGGTGTTGAGTTATGGGGAGTCTGGTATTCCTAACCTCCAAGTGTGCGCTGCTCCTACCGCCATCAATTTTGTGAACACCTGAATGGTGCTGGTAAGCCTGAATGGGAGCACAGAAAACTTAAAATACTTGTGGTCCACCCTGAACCACAGGTAAGCATATATAAATAGAGTTCTTGCAAATCCAAAGGTACCATCCAATCGCCTGGGTCTAGAGCATAGTACTTAGGCCAGCATGAGCATCTTGAATTTGTCTTTCTTAAGAAAGAAAAGAAGGCGAAGCCTAAAATAGGAAGAAGACCTCCGCCCTTCTTCGGCACCAAAAAATAAGTGGAGTAACATCTAGTCCCTATTTCCGATACCAGGACCCTTGCGGGGTCTCATTTGTCTAGAAGAGTTGAAAGGGATAGCAGTGCATATTCTTGCTGAATGATTTGATGCACCCATCAGTTGGATGTGATGCTCTGCCACCCATGGAGATAATACTGTATACAGCCTCCAGCAAGGTGGCTAGTTGCCACCAAGAGCAAACTAAGGTGGTTTGGTGGCAGGAGGGTTGGGGGACTGAGCAGTATGTTGACTCTGAGGACATGAACTTTGTCAGCCAGATCCCAGGCCCCCCCAACCTCAAAAGGTTTGGAGGCTGTCTGTTGTTACAGAGGTGGACCTCAGTGTTGTTGTTGCACCAAGCCTCGAAAGGGGTGAAATGTCTGGGGATACTACCAAAAAAACATTGATGCAAGCCCTAGTACTAAGTCGCTTGGATTATTGTATCGCACTGTTGGCGTCGGCCAACGAAGCCTCCTTAAACAAGCTACAAGTTGTACAGAACACGGCTGCCCGTTTGGTAGTAAACGCTCCTCCCAGAACGGCTTCTACTCCCCTTCTCAAAAAACTCCACTGGCTCCCTGTGAGAAAGCGGGTGAAATTTAAGATAGGCTGCACTGTTTTTAAAGCCCTTAATGGACAGGGGCCTTCTTACTGATCTGCTAAACTCATCAAATACATCCCCTCACGACCCCTTCGATCTGGGTCCAAGCTCCTCCTCTGCACCCCTAGAATTAAAAAGGCACGCAATGGTGGCAAAGCCTTTTCACATCTTGCCCCGGCTTTCTGGAACGAGCTGCCCCTCCAGATTCGCGAATGCCAGAGCCTCTCTCAGTTCAGGAAGCTTCTGAAAACTCATCTTTTCTGATTCCCTTAGGTCTGGCTGCTGCTCTCCGTCCTAAGCGCATGATCACTTTGGGGTGATTCAGCGCTATATAAACTAATAATAATAATAATACTGCTTCATGGGCATAGAGAGGCAGAGGAAGCATGCTGTGGCTCCACTCTCTTTGAAGGGCTCCAGGGCCGAGTCTTCTTTGTCTCTAAAGAGACAGGTGCCATTAAAAGAAATGTCCATCAGTGAGTCCTGCACGTCACTAGAGAATCCCGTGGATTTCATCCACACAAGGTGTCAAAGCACCACAAGATACCAACAGTCATGCCGAAGCAGTTGGTTGTTTCTCACAATCCATGCCGGATAACCCATTGGGAATAGCATCCCGGGAGGCAACAAGCATTTACTAAGGAGAGGGCGAGACTGGCTGAAGAGAACATCAGCGTTCCGAATGCCTCCACTGCATTCCCAAAAGAACATAGGGTTGTGGCCAGACCCTATACACCAGAGGCATGCCTTGTGGGGATCCATCACAGACATTTGTTTGAGACAATCCCTAAAGGTTTTAAAGCCTGTTGTTTTAGGAGGTGAAAATTCCCTTGCACAATGGAAAAAGATTTTTGTGAAGAAAAAAGCTTGTCAACTGATGAGAAAAGAAGGAGCTAGTTCCGGATCCGCATACATTCACCCCCAGTCAAGAGATCTGGGTTGAATCCATCGTTCTTTTGCTCACAACGCCACCCCAGTTTGGACCCAGCCATATGTAAAATCAGTCTTGACCCTGTTCCTCATGGGAATAGTCCAGCCCAAACTGCCAAGCCTGGTCCTCCCTGGACCAGAAACAAGCATCCTGGGGCAGGTTTCGGGGTAACACCCCTCATCAGCCAGGCTAGCTTGAATCCAGTGGCACTGCGAGCAAGGGACCCACGTCTGGGCATACCCATCCCACTTAGGGTGAAAAGTGATGCAGCAACAGATGGACGGAATGCTGAATGAATTAAACATTCACCCCCAGTCGAGAGATCAGGGACAAATCCATCGTTCTTTTGCTCACTACGCCACCCCAGTTTGGAACCAGCCATAGGAAAATCATTCTTGACCCTGTTCCTCATGGGTACAGTCTAGCCCCAACTGCCAAGCCAGGATCCCTGGACCGGAAACAAGCAACCTTCTTTTTGCATAAATATGGCTCTAGTCGTCACTTCCAGGGCGGAGCTGAGCCGACGCGGAGGTGAGCGATATCTAGTGCTGCGCAGGGGCAAGGCTGAAAAATCTTTCGAATCTAGTTTGCCACCTGGGAATATTCTAAAGGTGAGGAATCTGTGGTAGAAGTATCCATCAGATTTTAAGGATATGATCCCTAAGCTTTGGGCTCGGTCCTGTGTTCCGGCCAACATGGTTTTGAGGCTTCTTGGTGTCCTGACCTGGTGTATTCGGCTGCTGCTTCATACCTGTTTGCATATGTGGGCTGTGCAGTGGAGCCACCACCTTCAATGGGCTTAATTCTGGGACTACCTCTCAAACAACATCGGTATGTCTGGTGAGCTGGCTCAGGACATCCAATGGTGGATAAAGGATTCCAACCTGGATTGTGGCAGGCTCTTCTCCCTATCCCATCTAGATCTCATAATGCTGACAAATGTGTTGGCTGTGGGTTACATCTAGATGGAGTGAAGATCAGAGGTCTCTGGTTTCTACTTGAATAGAGACACAACATCAATATTCTGGAGCAGCGTGCCAACCAGTTGGCTCTCAAGGCAGTTCTACCTTCCATCAAGGGTAGTCCTGTTCAAGTGCTGATGCATAACATAACCATCGTGAGGTGCTGCCACAAACAGGGCGGTCTGGAGTCATGTTTGCTGTGCCAGGAAGTGCTGGGACTGTGGCACTGCCTGGACCTTGGGGGAATTTTCTTGATGGTCAGCTATCACAGAGCAGTTAAGCTTAGCAAATGCTATGTAGCCAATCAGCAGTAGCCTCTGCATCCAGAGGTGGATTAAGCATATTTACAATAGATCTCTGAGAATGATCATTGTTGAGCTTTTTGCAGTTTCGAGTTTCAACCTCAAGGTTCCTTGGGAGACGCATTTCATCTACTACGAGACTCCGGTCTCTTATACATCTTTCTGCCTTAGCCACTGCTTCCTCGGGTTCTGAAGAAGGTTAAGAGGGACTGGTGTCAGCTTGTCCTGGACTGGGCTCAGGGTGTCTGGTACATGGACCTGCTGAGTGTGAGAATCTATCCCTTAATTTGTCTACCTCTTCAGAAGGACCTGCTCTCCCAACAGGGCAGGTTTCTACAATTAAAACTCCACCTGCATGTGTGGAGTTTGAGCAGAACAAGTTGGATTTATCTGCTGGCAGAAGTGGTGGATGATCTTTGGGCCTTTATTGCCCATCCACAAAATCATTCAATTCTGGACAAAGGCTGATACGCTTCAGGTGATGCTTTCTGAGGCTCTTCTGTCGGTCTGTCTTTTCTTTGACCCGTTATGGGCTTGCGGGTTGTCCGCTCTTTTGACCCCTCTATTAGCCCGATAAGCCCTCTCTATTTAAGTCACCTGGAGTGATGCTCTTTTTGAGAGGGCTTGCATATGTTTCCTCCGGTGACCGTAGTGGGACCATAATTTGATTCTTACATTCTGAATGTGCACACCTTTTGAGCTTATGCACAGCTGTTCTTTGAGGCTACAGACCCTTACATTTGATTTTCTCATTGCAATTGCTTTCCCGTGCTGGGTCAGTGAGCTTAAGGCACTGTCAGTGTATACCATATACCACATTATTTCTAGAGAAACTGATTCCTCGGACTTGGGCATCTTTTCTGCCAAAAGTGGTGTCTCCTTTCGATCAGATGCAGTTCATCACACTCCTTGCTTCGCTATCTCTGCCTCATCCCTCTAAGAAAGAGGAAAGGTTTCACCGGTTGGACACCAAAGAGGAGCCCTTAGTTATTTTACTTAGAGTAAGGAGCATTGAGTGAATGGGCAATTCTGAGGGGTTCCCTGGTGCTAAAGAGAGAAGGTCCAGAAGTAAACTTTATCCAGCTGAATCTTTCTTTGCATAAAAATGTGCTAAGCCTTGGACAAGAAGGAGCCTCTTTAGGCCCACAGGTCTCATTCTACCAGGGATAAAGCCACCAAGATGACCTTGGCCATGGGAGTTCAAGTGCTAGAAATCTGCCAGGTGGCGACATCGGTGTCTGTCCACACCTTCACTAGGCATTACTGCCTTGACTCTCAAGTCTGTAGGAAGGCCCATTTTGGTTACTTGGTCACGCAGAATTTCCTGGCATGGAATCCACTCTTAAGACCCTCCACCATATAGGTACTGCTTTAGTATCTATTTGAAAGGTGAAGAATCTGTGGTCAGAAGTGTGGTACCCAGGGACGATAAGAATTAATTGGGCCAGGTATGTCATCATCTTCCTCAGAACTCGAAGCAGGAGTGGTAGTAGTGGAAATGCATACACCACCTACCTGGTGCCTTGGAGGATATTTCAGCGTGCAGAATTGTTGACAGTGCATGTTCTCAACAGTGGCGAGGAGATCTAGCCAGGACGTGCCCCACTACTCGACGTCTACCTCTGCCACCTCAAGACGAAGAAGTCCCTTGCGGTCTACCAGATGACACCTGCTCAGTTCATCTACTCTAGCATCCAGAAACCACGCCAGGAGGTTGGTGACCAGGAACATGTTCTGCTAGTCTAGCCATCTCTAGAGTCATAATGCCTCCTGACACAGGACACCACTCTTCCCTGCTTGTTGCAATATCACATGGTGGTCGTGTTGTCTGTGAGGACCAGCACTGGCCTCCCTTTGATGGACGGCTGGAAGGCTTTCGGGGCCAGGTGGATTGCCAAAGCTCCAGAAGAATGATACGAGCTGTCTCTCTGCCAGAGACCAAAGGGCTGATGTCAGATGAGTCAGGGAGCATTTACATAGGGCTTCAAGTCATGATTGGGGTGCAAGCACCAAAGACAAATATTGTGTGGCTATGTAATTGACATTTGCTTCCTGCGCGCATGGCATGGTTTAAAACCGGTCATTTCTGGGACAGACATTCTCTTCACACTCTAAGATTTAAATTTTGGAAGTCGGTAAACACAGAAAAAAGTTGGAGAGCAGAGCTCCGGGTCAGCATTGAAGGCCGTGGAAGAAACAATTGATGTCGGCATGCAGGGGTATCACCATATGAGGCTCTGTATCATCACTTCTGGGGATACAGAGACATAGTGGCGCTTCATGGTGCCACCTACTGGTGCTTAGGAACAGCTCCATTAAAAATTCCAAATCCACTCTGGCGCCTGGGGGATTCAAAAGGGAGGAATCTGTGGTTGCAGATATCTGTCAGAATCATGGTCTTCAGAAGATACATGGGTTACATGGATTCCAGGATTCATGGTGCACAAAAGGCTCCTCTCCATTACTAAAGGGAATCCCACTATAAGGTTGCCACGTCTCATATTTTGGAACCCCTGGGTCAATGCACTCAATAAATACAGTGAATCCTAGCATCCGAAGAGGGAACCTGTGGCTTCTCCTCTTTTACAGTCTCCTGTTCCTGTTTTCTTGGTTAGTTTTGTATGACCCTATGAAAGGAAGCACATAACCGTGAATATGCTGGCAGTAACTTCAGAGTAAGGTCCACATAAGGCTTGAAGCGCTGCTTCAAGTCCACACTTTCTCCATTTAGATGCCATTAAAATACCAGAGAGTAACCACCATAAGTTGTGGTTGGCATGCATGACCACTGCCTAGGGCTAATTTCAAGACCCTTACTGTTGCACACTTACAGGCTGAAAGGCTCAAACTCTCAGTCTTCTCCTCTTACATACAAAGTATCCTGAATACACAAGATCCAAAATAGGCATTTAAAAATTAAGTGATACGCAGACTGGGTGAGACTGGTCTGACTCGTTATACCAATATAGCATTTTACTTCTTATTGTTTTTTATACCATAAGGTCCTGCAAATGTCTTTGTGAGCCTGTTTCAGAAGTCCAGGAGCAAAAAGTGCAGCCTTCTGCAAGCTGTTCCCTGTATCTGCCTGAATGTGTCCTAAAAGCTAGCCCCCACGCTTATAGGGCTAAAGTACACTGCCCTCAGGGGCAGCATGTGTGGCAAACAATAACGAGGGCTAGAAGACTGAAAATTCGAGCCCAGGCATATTAGATAAGGCAACTGCTAAAGTCAAGTCTTTGGCACTCTTAGGACTTTTCACAAAAACTGACACCTCTGACCTCCCCGTAGCCCAAGCACAAAAAAACATTAGTGTTCCTACACTACCCCCTCTCCTGACTCTTCAGCTGTTGCCCACAAGTATGCGTATCCAGTAGATGGAGTCTTATGTAAGATCTTGTGACACAGATAGGAAGGATGGAGCTTCCTCTCTTTCAGTGACTCACTCTGATCTGCCCTGGGATTAATCTGTGTGCCATGAGGTCTATCGGGTACCAATTCCTCCAATGCCCCTCCTATGCCGACCTGCCCTTTGCATCTCTTACTGCTAAGGCCAGCTACCTGCGATGTGCCGTAGCTATCCCAAATAACATACCAGTGTTTTGGGAAATACCACTCCAAACACAAAACTGTTCCTGCCTTTCTATCTTGTCCCCTCTTTTTTTCTCTTCTGGGTCTTTTCCTTCACGCACCTTCAGTGCTCTTTAAGGTGACCTAGCATAAGGTGTTGTAAAAGTAATCAACAAAACATAATATGCTGTAGCTGACCGGATTACAGCATTACTAGTTCCATCATCCATGTGGTGTAACCACGTTCACTCATCATGTCTATAGCTTATTAGGACAATTGAAGTAAAGCTTCTCTACTTCCCGGTAGAGCTCACTTTCAGATGTTTGTTGTGGTTTGTTGGATTTCCTTGTCATTTCACAACAGTTACTTTCAGCTGTTCCCAGAGCTTGCTTACTTAGTAAATTTTCTTGATTGCTTCTAGACTGGTTCCTTGCACTGTCCTCAGCCTAGTTGAATTCCCACCTTCTGTCTTCTCTAGACCCTCGAATGGGATTGAATTACAGTAGAAATGCTTTCTGACACACTCTGTGGATTAACAGGTCATTTTGGATTGAATTGTAAAATTGTACTGCTTTCGGATTACTTTCTCTAAATGTTTTAGGTCAGCTGTAAGACTAATTACTGAACTGACTATGTTGCGGAGGAAGTAGACTGAAGGTCTGCATGGCAGGTTTAAACAGGGAGGAGAGAGCTGCATGAGTACAGACACACATTGTTAAATCATATGAACAGAGCCTAGTCCTTCTCTCAGTCTCGATTTTCCTATGCATTAGCACTTAGGAAAATCTGCAAATCAGAACATGCTCTACTATGATGCACAAGGTTTATCAGGGGGATTTTCAACAGTATTGAATCTGAGCATGGAGGAATTTAAGCTAAACCTGTGTTCTCCTAAAGGTCCTACTGCCAGTCACTGAAAGGCACTGACCACACATGAGGTTCACACATGGTTACTCAAGTGTTTTATCTAATAGAAAAACCTCAGTCTGATGTGATGGTCGGTAGGAGAAAATATCAAAGACCTCTTGCTAGATGCTCTTTGAGAACAGCGGATAACAGAGGCAAATGCCGCTAGAATTCCCTTCCACCTTTACAGAAACATGTCACAATTCTTGCATCATTCTAGCTTGAAAAGAAAAACACAAGCCAAAGATTACAATTTTAATCAAAAACATGTTGCACCACAAGGTAATTCTTAACATATTTTATATTGCTACATTACCCAATCTTATTTACATCTTGAAAGAAACCAATGTGAAATAATTTGTCATTGTAAGTTACTGTACATACCATATTGTACAAACACACAGTAGCAGACTTTATAAAAGGAACAGTGAACACTCACTGTTTCACAATTTATATATACACTGCACATGCCAAGGTTGCATTAAAAATGAGTGACAAAAAATGTAAAAGATAAACTGCAAAATTCCCAAATCCAAAGTCACCCAAGGAAGCTTTACATCAAGTGTCGATTTACAAGAGGTGTCTTTGGTGCGGTTTGACAGTGCGGTTTGATAGACAATTTGAATCACACCAGTTTTTTCTTTAAAAGAAATGCTACATATGATTTTGACAGACCTATTTAAATAAATATGTACAGCATTCATAATGATAAACAGTAAGACTGATTTATAAAAGCAATGGGAGAAGATGAAGTACAACAGACATCCAGTATTTGGCTGTCTTTTGTTAAAAGAACAAAATGGTAGAAAGTTATAGCATTTAGTTATAGCTGAACTTTACAACACATGGCTCCTCTATCTTGGCAGATGAATACGTCCTAACAGAATCTAAAAGCTACATCAGCAATTCAGTTCTTGGAATAACCTACACCAAGGCAACAATTTCTGGGTATACTTAAAATTCTGCAGATTTGCTTTAAAAATTAGATTAAAATGTATTGCTGGATAGCACGGTGTGCAATACTGCATGAAAAGAGGTAAGATTGGAAACTGCCAATAGGAAAACACAAGGAGAGAATCGCTGCTCTCGGTTTACCTCCTTAAGAGAAGATGATGCAGTAAAGACCATCATTTCAAAGGAGCCTTACCTTTAGAAACTTCATAAACCTTACTCTTTATTCTTATAAAGAGGTTTTTTACACCATACACTTTATTCTGGTCTTCAAAATGTATTTTGGTAGGTACAGCGTGCATGGTTTTCGTGACCCAGCAACAATAGTTAACGGTAACTTTTTACCAATAAAAAGAGCTTCTGAGAGCTCTAATAATAGAAATTCACCAGTACCGTGGATGTGCTCTTTGCAAGAAATGGAACCAAATGTAAGTGATGTTATTCTATTTTAGGTGGCTCTACAACCAAGTGGTTTAAAAGTACGGGACGTATACACTCAGTTTAGGTGAAAACATGAAATAACGAGCAAAACAATGCCTTTAACAATGCCCCGTTACCTAATTTAAGTACAGTCTTTCTATTATTAGCATTGCATTTTTAGTACCAACTTGCCACTTTCGAAATTCTTCATTATTTGCACTGTAAACACCACAAATTAAAACTTTTTCCAGGACACTGTGATCTATGTTGTATATCTTGTCCTACATTTTTAGCAGTCAGTGGGCATGTGTTCATTTTTCAACTGCCCAGACAAAATTCATAGAAATAAATACCAATACGCTAAAGATAAATGCAAACACTCATCCTAAAAAAGCAAATTAATGCTAGAGACAACAATTTTATAAATTATATATACAAAGTTTTTTCTGATAAATATTATGGAATGAAAATGAAAGGTCAATGAGCCACTGAGGAAGTGCTTTTCTGTATTTTCATTGCTATGCTTCTGGTTTAGTGATTTGTTTTACATTAGTGTACCCGAAAAAAATCGATGTGAAATTTTCTCCCACCAAGGTCTTATACTAAGACTTTGCATAATAAAAGAGAACCTAAGTTAGCGCGTCATCTCCTCAAAAGCAAATTAAATATCAGGTTGAAAGATTAGTGCTATATGAATATGCTTCTGGTAGAATAAATGCTGGTTATGAAAAGCATTTCTTCTGCCACAAATCTTGGTAACTGGACCTATCCTAAATAATTTACATGTACTATAAATTGACCGCCTGTTACAGTGTTTTAAGTATAGGAATGATATCCTGTGTTAAAATACTACTAGGTTACAAAAGCCACTCAGCATTCGCCTCACATATGTTACACAAAAAGGAACCTGTGGTCAGAGGTAATTGAGGGCTTTTTGGTACAGTAATTAAGACCAATTAAATATTTTCTTTAAGAAAAGTAAAATCGGACAGCTTAAAACCCTTTGAGATTCACACGATGTTACTTTGTAGCCATCAGATTGATGTTATACAAATAAATTTCTCTTTTTAGATTTATTCTATACATTCTTAAACTACACGGTTTGAAAAGAAGCATGCTCCTTGGTCACTGGGGATTACACAGTTAAATACCTTATAAAAAGGTGCAATTATACATTTTAAACCTCTCATTTCAATAGGTGTACTTTTTCAATCACTCACCCCTACCAGATTGTTAATTTTTATAATAAGGAATAATCAAATCCACATATCCATGCATTGTGTCCAAGACAACTCTATGGCAGTACCACAATGTCCGAAGGATTAAAGAAAGGATTACTCTTTAGTAGTGGTGGGACTTAAAAACAGAAATCTATCACATCATTTAGTTTCAACAGAAATGACTGGAAACAGCGTTAAAAATAAAAAAATAAATAGTTTTTTGCATTTTTTTCAAATTAGTACACACCTGTCTTTTTCCTGAGTAACAAGAGCCCCATTTCCTTGTGCAGGGTTTTAGGAAGGCAACTTATGCGATGCTAACCATTTTTTAATAAACTTCATCATTTAAGGTAACATGTTTCAGAGTGTGCAAAAATAAAGAAAAGTGCCTTGTTAGCTAAGGGAGGGTTATCAACAGAGGCAGTAAGTGAGCAACTTTAGATCTATATGTAATCTACTCCTCCTCATGTGCAATTCCACAATTACATTTTTCAGTATTCCGGTATGGATATAGCAAAAGTATCTTTAAGTATGTTACCTTTCATCTGGATTAATCCAACTATTTTGAGCCAGTATATATCTTTTCCCTTACTCAGTTTCCTTTAATAATAATAATAATAAAAAGTGCCATCCCTGCTTATGTGAGTAAACATTAGCCCTGATACTTGGGGAGTTAAGAAATTATGTGGTGACAAGAAAACACACCAGAAAACTACTGAAACAATCAGTAGCGGCATTTCAATGTACCAAATTCATTACAAATCCCCTATAAGCACACTCACTTTGAGCAGAATTCCCTCTCAAAGGTGGCAGCCAAAGGAAGGACCTGCCTGAACAAGTAATTGAGAAGTAATATCCTGGCTTTAGTATCAACATTGGCTTTGCAGTTAAGACATTACTATTCACAGAAGATTGGTCAGAGTTGTAAATTAATGTCTACCGGATTCCTGGGAACCAGACACAGCCAAAGTGAGCGATGCTGTAACTGGGTTGCTACCAGAATGATTCACGACACTACGTGAAATCTATTTCTAAAAAATCCTAGAATAGTGCTCCTCTGAGCAGCTGACCTAGGAGGGGGTGTCATCTTGTATCTTAACCAGCAGGCTCAAAGGTCAGAAACTAATTTATATTGTTAATAGTTGTTCTGCCAATATAAGAGCCAAACCTTCCCTACATTCAGTTCATGCAAACACTAACTAGGATGAAAGTTTACGATAAAAGCAACATAAATATGGGATTATTTGAAGAACCTGAATAAAAACGCTTGAAGACCTCTGCATAAGAATGGTTTCCTCTAGAAAAACCCCACAGCTAGCAGAAATTATAGACACATTCTGTAGAGTTGGCAGTGCCTGCTACTGGACCAACACAAATAATATAAAGTTGTTCCAAATTTGTATTGCACTTGTAGCATCCATATATTGCTGTTGTGGTGGAATAAACAGCATCAGCTGCATCACAGAGCATTATTTAAATTAAATTAAAAAAAACATCATAAAGTGACTAAAACCTATCTATTAGGCTTGCTCTTTATGACAACCCCACTGAGTGAAGAGGCTAACAGACTATTAGAACTAACAGGTACCTTTAAAGAAAAATCTCAAGTCAGGAATTGAGCAGGTCAAACCAAGAGGTGCTTTTGCTATTCACTGCAGCTGAGAATAAATCAAAGTAATAGTGCTCGAAGTGCTCAAACATATCCATTCTAAAGGTGCAAATCAAAGGTCAGTCCAACAGTCGAAGAGGCACTCCGCAACAGTCACTGTTTTGTGCCAGTTCTTAGACCCTCACCCCGATCACACGTGACTTTCAGTGAGGGGAATACTTACATTCCTAAGAATGGACACAATGCAGACTACAAACAAAGTAAGGGGATCATCTACCTGCTCACTTCCAGTTAAATGTTTGTATCCATGTAGCAAAACAGTAGGTTGTACCACAATGATCCACAGGGTTTGGTTGAAGGGCTTAGACCTTGATCGTTAAACATAATCTGAACAACATGCTCTATCACATCTGCAAGGTAAATCAGAACAGAAGATTCGGGTACCCTATTGCAAAACTTACTGGGGCCAAAGTCTTCAAGGTTCTGCGGGCATAATCACTACAGTGACCAAAGTTATTCAATGTTCCAAAGGGAATACTTCAGTTATATTAAAAGTTACTATCCAAATGCAAGGGGTGAGATTTTTTTCAAAATCTTAACTTTGGTGACATTTCCTCTCTTGGAGGTAAGAATACAGTGAATGTGAGAAGAGGTACATACAATACAGTTTAACATTTAACTGTTTCTCAGTCCCACAACCAACTTTTCTATGTCAGTCTTTTACCGTTTTGGGAGAGCAGCAGGAAAAGAAAGGTCAAAAAATAAAGGTGTTGACCTCTCTAGCAATCCTACAATGGTGGTGGATGAACACTAATACTGAAACTTGAATTGCCACAGTCCTTTACTTCCTACTGGAACCATCTCTTCTAAATTCCAGTTCTTGAATAAATGTGTATTATTGTTATACATAATTTCCCAAGATGAAGTGGTGTGAACATAGCACAAGTGGTGCCACACGGTTGCCTCTAAAGGAAATATTACATGCCCCTGATTCTGCTATGGTAAGATATCCTCATGTTTAGCAGCCTGATGGGTTGTAAACCGCTTGAAATCACGATGTTCTACTCTCCGAGCGCATACTTCTCCAAATCCGAGGCTCCAGTAAGTATGCTTGTGCGATTGTAAACATTTTTTCAAAAACTCATAGGTACAAAATACTGCAATAACAGTGATTACAGCACACAAACTCCTGTGTGCGTGTAGTGTTCTTTTCATAGAAAACAGTGGCTATATTTTGAACTTTCGTTATCGTTTTGTTCAGGACCACGGTGTCCTGGGGCTGGATATTGAAGGGCGCACAATTCCTTTGGGGGCAGGCTTAGATCCAAACCAGGACATCTGTAAAAAACAAAATATATACATGAAAAAAAAAAAGAACATTTTCTTACAAATTGATGAGAAGTCAAGAATACATTTCTTTCTGACACAGCCCTAACACTAAAGGCTGTGACAAACATTTAGTACTGAAAACCAATGAACATTTACACAATGTAACAGTTTGCATTTTCTTACTAATTGTAACTGTAGAGTAGTGTCAAATATCAGATTAGCATATTGTACAATGGGTGCATGCATTCTGACAATTAATGGAACTGATTCATGTCCAGAAACTCTACCAGCACGTTACCCTTCACCCGGGACAGGGTTAAGCGATAAAAGGTAAAGATTGCTAAAGAGGTGAAAAAGTAAACTTTCACTGAAATCCGGGTTATCCCACCATATAGGCTCTATTTGCCTCCATACGGGATGTTCAAATAATTCTAGAAAAGTAAAGTGGTCGCAGGCCTCATGATCCACTTGGAACATTAAAACATAATAAATAACAAAATAATTTATATTTTTCAATGAGATTTTTCCAATTTATTTGAAAATGTGTGAAGTTCAAACAGATATGTAAAAGCTGGCAAGTAAAAGGTTCATTAGTAATATTTTATGCGATGCTTGTTGCATGGTTTACTGGCAAACATTTCAGAACTCAACTCCTACGAGAGCTAAAATTACCAGGACAGCCGGGCCCGAGAGAGTGGGCAGGCTGGTCTTCATCTTTTAAATGATCACCCACCAGGAGTGTAATGGGTGGCCTAAGAACAGTAGAAGCCGCCCCTGCAACATCAACTGCCCGCTCTCGTAAACAAGAACCATGCTCAGCACACAACCTTTAAAGAAATATTATCAGCATTCAACACCAGCGAAAGCAGAAGCAGGACGCTCTCGTCTGCACAGCTCCAGGCCCCCAATTAAAGGCCTTGCTGTTCGTTTTCCATAAAAATAACTCCAATCATCCCGGCCAGCTGCCTTCCCATCCCAGGTTCCCTCCAAAATAAATAAGCAAACACGAGTCCCAGGGCAGACATTCCCACTCAGTTCCTTGGCGCAAATAATTCACGCCCGTAGCCAATTTTAAAAATCAGTACCGGCCGCCCACATCATTAACAGACGAATGGGCCTAGGATGATTTTCCTTCCCTTTAATTCAGCTTGCTCACCCTTGTCCTGAAGATGAACCCCACTTATTGGGTTCGAAACGCCGTCGACCACCATACAACATGAACTCCTATTACTCTTTGTAAAATAACTGTGGAGCTCATTATACTGTTGTCAATGCGATGCCTTTTTAAACCTCACTATCACCCTGCATGTCACGCTTCCTTTCACTTAAATATATGTGAGCACCTGAATACTATACAAAAAATTGTAAAATAAATGTTTATCATTTATCTGACCTACATGACCTTTCTTTTGATCTTTTCTTTTGCTCCCTCATGAATTAATTTCAAAATCTTAGAACCAAGTGTTCCCTGTTGGGTCACTTTCTCGCTTTGGACCATTTAGGCCACACCTGAACCACTGTTTCCTAAATATCTCGCCACCCCAGGTTCACATATTGGGGTACCCTTGTCTTCTCAAAAAACCTGTATTTTGAGAACATACTGAGGTAAGGACGTGCGTCATGGCCTCCGACACCGAAGAATACCATAACCCTCTGCTGTCTGTATGTATCCACTGCTGCCTATCTCCAAAACGAATACAGCAAGTGGCACGTGTGTTTGAGCCACTTGCTTTGCAACTTTTGACCCTCTGCAGTTCCACACACTACTGTGTAAGAGGAATGCTAAACTGCTGCTCTTCTCTTCCACAGTAGTCTGCTCTTCCACAAGAGATCGCTGCCACAGCTGTTCTCTATGGAGTGCTTTTCCAACACGCCAGTGACCATGCTGCTCGTGCTTTTAAAAAACAGCAGCTGCAAACGGTCTCTTGCGTGATGTGTGAGGTGTGTACGCTTCACAATAGAGATTGGTGGAAGTTAGGGTGTGCGCGCACAGCCTCCAGGGAACACTGGTGGGGGTGTGAAGTTTTAGGCAGTAGCTGTGTTGGAACACTGCTAAGGCCCAATTGTCTGAAGTGATTTCCTGCCAGTGAGGGAGGAAACCTTGCAGCCTACCCCGACAAGCGTTATGTGATCACAGGAATGCGGGGAATCACTGTTTGGAGGTGGATGGCGCATTAACGGAACCTCTTTTGCTCCTGTTGGTGCTGCCCAGTAGACATCTCTGGTGTATCCAGGTGGTGACTGTTGGTAGGTGTGCTGCTGCCTTCGGTAGGTGGGAGTAGGGTCTGGGGAGGTGGCCTTGGAGCCTACACTATTGCGCGGTCTCGGAAAAGAGCCCCCTAGGGGTTGAGGTCTGAACGGCATTCATTGCTTTGGCTGTGTCTTTCTTTATCCTTTCCAGCATTTAGTCAGCCCTGCCAAATAGCATGCAGCAGGGGATAGACTAACACATTTTAGTGTGGTGTTCACATCACTGCACTAAAATGAATTTGTCATGGATTTATAGGGGCATGACCACCTCTGGCAAAGCGCACTCAAGTAGAAGCTGTATTTCAGCAGCAAGCACACTGCCAGTGAGTGCTGTTTTGAATAGCTGAGGCCTCAATTCGCAATATTCCCAGCAGCTAAATTGTATTGTTAATTTGGCGCTACCAGGGTGGGCAGGGCCCAGGCTTCAATTAAGTGGAGTGTGGCCTCTCGCTCCAGCAGTAGCACATGGTTTTTTTCAGCGCGCGCTTGGTATAACTGAGACCACGCTGATTTACCCCCTGGGGCACTGAGGCTGCGGGTTTTGTTGCCATGCCCGCTGTATGTGCAGTCGTCTCCAGAGGGCACGTGTCTTAAGGGTACATTTGACACCCAGTCAGGTCCCTGCACGGTTCATGTGACGGTCCGCGTGTGGGCTGATCTTTTGTTTGGCTGTTGGTTGGCCTCTTTAGCCCAAAGGCATTCTCTGGCATGATACATTGCCTGGGCATTTTTACTCCTCACTTTGGAACCTATCGGCTGTTTTCCCTGAAACCTCCTTCAGCTCTGCCCATGCGATGCCTTTAGTCAGTGCCGTGGTGTGGGTCTCACAGCAGGTCTATACTGGCTGATGCAACAGGGTTACAGAACACCTGCTGGTGACTGGTCTGGTATTGATAAGAGTCTAGTCAGACTGATGCATGCCGTCCTGAGATAAATGTATAAGTCACAACCGGGATCGGGCCCAGGGACGGTGGAGCTATGGGTGTAGAAGGTTTTACTGTTGATTTTCCTGATAATACAACAAACATAGCCTGCAAGCAGAGAGTCTCTTATATCGTGCAAAACACCTATACAGCGTTCTAAACTACTCTGATGTGGAAACTTGAGCCACTTAACTGTCTCGTTTGCTAATAGGTCCCACTTTTACTTTTCTGCTCAAGCTTATTTTCTGTCTCAGTCTGGCCCTGGTGTGGGTATTGTTTCCTCTCCGGTCTGGCCGGCCGAACCAGGTGAGCTGCTTGGCCACTCAGGCCTGGACAGTCCGCAGCTCTTCAGCCTACATGAATCAGGACTGCCTAGTGCGGCAGCCTGCTGCCCTCCCCTACCCAGACCGCTGAAGAAAACCCTCAAGGCGAGTGCTCATCCTGGCAGACACATTCTCTGGGTTCTTTAAGGTGGCACAGACAGATAACCAGGTGTTCAGACAAATAATGCACTCTCTCTGCACTGAAGTTCACTCATCTCTGCAGCATGTGCATTCAACTAGTAGGCCGCCCTTCCAGTTCTAGTTGTATTGTACTGACAGCCAGAGAGATGTTTTTATTGAGGTAATTATATTTTCAGACACACTGGTCTCTAAAACGTACTCAATGCCTTTTTTACATAGTGTCGAGACACAACTGAAATCTTGTCAGGCTAAGCATATGGCTCCGCAGGCCCCCTGCAAACTTCCTCATGGTGTGTCCTAATTGTGATGAATGATGGCGCCACAATTGTTTTACAAAATGGTCGTCTTAGAAATAGGTTAGTGACCTTCCATCTCAGGACTTTTGCATTAGTTTCAAGATACTTTTAGAACTTCTTACTGCTCCAAAGTTTGTAGTTTCTGATATTTAGCTCTTTCAATGCACTTGTTTGCTTTTACTCACAAGAAAGTGTTAAACATTTTGCAGTTGATTGCCACTCATAAGTTCATTGAAACCATGGAAATGTCACACACAACCAATCTGAAAACTTGGCTACTATGTCTCGTCAACCTGCAGTCCGAAGAGGTGATTGCTATTGAAGAGTCGGTTGAGCAGATGTTCAGTATAAAACCTGAGGGAAAAATATAAAGCATGGCATCTAATCAAGAAACTAGTATTAACCCGAGACGCAGTGTTAATTGCGTCTAGGGTGCAGCGGATGGTGGCGTTAGAATCGGTCTTTCTTTCCATCACCAACTGCTTCCATCCGTTTCTTATTCCTATCTGTGAGGTGCTTGATGAGCTTCTGCATCTCATCCCAATGTGTTCCATCGTATCTGGAAAGCAGGCCAATGGAGTTGGTAGTCCTCTAGTGGGTGGCCGCCCCTAGCACTACCCTTTTCACCTTGTGATACGCTGGGGTATCTTCTGAGGGTGAGGCCCTAACCTGAGTAGTGATCAATGTCAGAATCTCCTGGGAGATCATAGTTGTCCCTTGGATCGTTGGCGGGAACTGAATCGAATAGTGCATTGTAAGGGCCAGTAAAGGGCAACCTTCCCTGTAACAAAAGTGAGGGGAAAGCCTCTGGTGTATAAGGACCAGTGGTAAAGGTTTTAGGAGAAAGAGGTGCAGAAGGGAGGAAGATAGTGCCCCTGTCGTAGCGTATCTTGTGCTTAGGAGTTGGAGGGAGGCTGTAGTACCAGCTCTTCCTCAAAAGTTAATTTCCTCTTCCCAGACAGTGTCTCTGTGGTCTGGGAGGAAGCTTGGTGGAGATATTCGCAGTCTGAGGATGAATAAACAGACATTTCTGTTGTGCATCAAGTTCTTCCTGGAGCTGCTGGAGGATGGGTTACTCGGTATCATCAGACCTCGCTGTAGAAGTTATCTTTAGCTCCGAGAGTGGTTTTGGGGCTGATAGAATCTTTGGATCAGGCAGAGTCTTTGGAGCTGATGGCAGCTTCTGAGCAGGAGCTTGTTTTGGAGTCGGCATTAACTGGGCCCTCGGCTAATGCAGTATCTTTGGGTGCAACAGCAGAGAGGCTTCGCCACCCGTGTGTGGGAGCGTTTTCGTCATGGAAGCATTGAGTCGGTGCCGACCAAAGCCCAAAGGTGGTAGAGGCCCGAAAGGCTGAGTCTTTGTAGAAGGGCTTAATGCCCGACCTCCTCGGGCAGTGCTTTGCCTCGACTTGAGGCCATTTGGAAGGCATGGTGAGTGTTTCAGTGTAGATCATACTCCTGATTCTGCTTCAGGTCTTGGTCCAGGGTCCTGAAGGTGTGGAGGCAGTTGGAGCCTCTTGATCCTCTTCCCTGAGGTCAGAAGATAAACCACTGGGTGGAGCAATGGCTCGTGGGACAGAATAACCGATGGTCCGGCTTCGTCACCTTCCTAAACGTCAAGCAAGAGATGTTCCCCCAAAATATTGGGTGTGTGTTCGCAAGCTTGCCTCTGCATCCTCTGGTGTGCCCACTTTCTCTGCCAGAAGGTAAGGAATGTCTTGCAAGTGGTGTTGTCTCGGTCGGGAGAGAGGCAGAGGTTAAACACCTCATAGTGGTCGGTCCAAGGGAATTTCATTGGGCACTGAGGACAATACTGGAAGGGCATACTTTTGTATCAATCTGCATACATTCTACATGGAGAACTCCAGGAGGAGAGTGGTACGCAACCCCGAGAAGAGCACTAGGCCAGGCCGGTTAGGTAGGTCAATGGCAGGTCAGAGTCCGAGAATCAACGCCTAGAAACAGTGGGCAGGTAGAGTTTCTTCTAACAAAACTGCAACAACCGGTTGAGCCTGAACGAAAAGCAAGATAACTTGCCAACCTCAAAGCCGTTGGTACACTAACAAACCCGATGGTGGAAAAAAAACTATCTAACAGGGAGTCGGTGCCCATGCGCACTGCTAGTTAAGGGCGGAATCTCCATAACATTGTAAATTGAAAGACTTCTTCGAAGAAAAGAAACTTGCAAATATCCGAGCCAACACTAGATGGGAGTATGCAGAGCATGTGTATCCACAGCCATACATGCTGCTAACAGTTTTTCTTCTTGCTTTACCCAATTTTGGTTTGCAAAATTCATGAAGAACTGATAGTCTGACTGCGTGTCTTGGATCGCTCCGTAACATCCAATGGTTCTTCTGGGGTTCAATTCTTTCCTCCGTCCTCAAGGCATATGGGACGGAGATAAAACTGACAGTGATATCATATGAGAAGTATGAGATTCTGACACCAGCTTAGACTAGAACATTGGCATTCCTAGTTAGTTCTTTATTTACTGAGATTGGATAATATGGTGTGGATGATAAAAACACTTGCAAATCCCCCTCTCCTAACTGCTTTCATTATAACTACAAACACATTCTTAAGTGTTAGATGTTTCGCACAGCACAAATGCACTTGGACGAAGGGAGATCCTATGAGGGATGCCAGTGATCGTGTCTTAAGTAAGAATAACAAAAAGAGGGGTAAAAAAACCTACAATTTTTAGGAATTTGATCATTAGCGTTAACTTAAACAACTCTTGCTGAGTTAGCAGCTGAGTATATCTTTACTGAGCCAATGTGCAAACCCTTGCAGACCAGAGCGATTGCTTATTACATAATAGAGAGATGTATGCACCAATCTCAACATAATTTGAACAAGCCCCACTCTGGGGGATTATATCTGTTTTATGAAGGTTGGTGTAGCCATCAGCAAAACGTCCTCGAGAAGAGAAGGTAAGAAGTACAAAGCTAGTTTTCTTTTATGGAGGTCCTGATATGCAGGCTCAAATGTAGAATGGATGAAAGATTGTCTTGGAAGGAAACGCAAAATGGAGGTTGAATGAACACTCCCTGTTTAAAGTCAATTAAAATGTTACCTTATAATTGAAAATAGCACTAAGTAGAATGATAGCCAATTTTTGCTCATATGACACACAAAGTGATCCACTTCTGGAAATCTCCTCACCAGGAAGGTAGCCTGGACCAAAATCAACAAGATCTATTTGTGATTTGCTGTAACATGCCACTGCAGTTTTTCTCAGGTTATTTGACTTTTCTGTGATATAGCTTTCACTGACTACACTAATGCATGATTAGTCTTCCAAGGGATGTTTCTTGGGAATAGGAAAATCCCCATCAAGATATGTTCACTCCATTAGTGTTTAAAAATACAGGAGTAAAATCTCTCTAAGAACCTTCATCTGGTAAGTGGATCTATGTCTCACTTTCATTATTCTCGTCCCTTGAGGGATGCAAGGTCAGCAATTCTCTTTCTTGCCTCTTTCAAGAGAAAATCATCAAAGAGGTAGGAGACAACTTGGAGTCCACAATTGGCAACTCTGATGCTAGAGGGGATTCAGTGTGGCCAATACTGAGCTTGATACCACCAGCACAAAAGCAGCTTAACACTTTGATTTCTCCCAAGTCATCCTTGCGGGTGCTGCATGTGATGGCAGGGATGTCGGCATCACCTCAAATCCAGCTAGCACCAGTGGAAGTAGTAAAAGCTTCAGAAGACATGCTATTGAGTGCTGACCTTTAAGTATTGAAAGTAGCAAGCATGGCCTGTTGGACGGCCTGGGAATGTGTTCCAGAAGAGAGGCTTAAATGGGGCTACATCATCTCCAAATGGAGGCACCACTTCCAATGAGGAATCAGAGTGTTGTTTCTTAAACCTGTTCCTCCATCTCTCATACTGCGTGTGGTGGGAAGATGAAAGGATCGTTTACGCTTTTTATACTGCAGTTTTTCAGTGAGGGGAGCAAGGTCTCTTTGAAGAAAGGGTTATCCGGGTCAATCTAGATTTCTACTTCGACTGGCAACCAAAGCCCTTTTGTGAATTAATAGATAATCTAAGCACTCATTCCCATATAGTGTCACATTGCATTAAGGAGCAAAACTCATAAGGGCTCAACTTATGTTTGCCCCCCCCTAATACCACAGACACTCAATACAAGTCTGTAACAAACATCTGCAAGCAACAATCCCCACAGGGTTTTAACTTTGATGAGTTTGGGGAGGCCATCCCTCCTAAAATATACACTTAACAAAAATTAATCGAGTAAATTAGATATTCCAGATCACTCAACTGGAGATGTAAAGTGCAACCTTGAACTGGTTGCATTTTCACAATTTTCGAAACATTTTCATAATTTTTTCCGAACGGCGGCGATAAGGCTCATATGAGAAATATACAGGAATGAGTACAAATTACAGTTTGCAACTTCAGCTTAGAACAATAGGGCAAATAAACAAAAAACTTACCTTATATTCTAAGGTTTCTTTGAGCATATTTTCCTCCTCACGGGTAAAATTAAGAAGCACAGATACTGCTTTAATAAGATGAAATGCCTAAAAGATGAACAAAATCACAAACCTATTCGATTATCTGTGTAAAAATAACAGAACAGGTTACTGCTAAGAAATGTACTACATTGCTAAGATCTGTACATCACTTTAGTTGTTACAAATCTGGAATGAAAAATATAGCACAACTCTCATAAGGCCTCAATATTATAACTGCTTCGCCTGAACCCAGAATGTGTTCTGGCCACTGAGTTGTACAAACCTCTCCTTAACCCCTTTGTTACGTTAAAGCAATCTTTGGCTGTGGACTATTGTTTCTGACTAAGAAGAGCCCTGCCAGGTAGCCTTAAGACACCGATGAACAAGTTACCTACCTTTAGCAAAACTCTTTTTGGTAGAGACTATCTAATTACAGATCTCTTAACTTTGAATATCCCCCAGGTTACAGACTGGATTCAGAAACTTCTGAGTATATCTGCATGCTGCTAGATGGTGTTGTGCGGCACCGCATTGACACCATTCCTCTCTGGAATTGGTGTGTAGGGTCTAAATAGGCGCCACTCCTGCACACTGATGTCCATTACTTTTTAGTCTGTCAATGCCCCCAGATTCAGATCCCAAACAACAAATTGGCTTTGATTAGTGTGCTGTTTCCTAGACTTGGGATCCTATTTTTGGGAAGAGCCCAATTCACAGAATGGGAATGTCGGTGAGGAATCTGCGGTTAGATAGAGCCTTTACCAGAAAGAGTTCCGGATGGTAAGTAATTTATTTTTCTGATAGAGACTTCTAAACACAGATTTCTCACCTTTTGAAAAGATTCCAGAGCAGTACCCATTAGGAGGTGGGTCTGCGAATTGGCTCAAACCACGAAATCCTGTAGGGGCAAGAGAGTGAAATGCCCTTCTTGACAAACCTGGCTGTCCAGACAGTAGTGGTGCATAAACGTATGGAGCAACACCCACATAGCTGCCTAGCAGATGTCCATGACAGGAACCCTGCATCCCAACGCAGTGGTAGCAGCTTTGGCCGAATTGGCTCGCAGACCTTCTGGAAGCTACCTTTTGGGCAATGCGTAGCAGATGTTGATGCAGGGTACGATTCAATGGGAGATAGTCTTCTGCATGGCTTTGGCTTTTTTCGCCCCAGTGAACCCCATAAAAAGCTAATCAACCACTGCGTGTTCTTTGGTATGATCGATGTAAATGCTCAGCGCTCTTTTAGGGTCCAAGCGATGGAGTCTCTCTTTAGAGGGGTGAGGTGGAGCACAGAACAACCTCAGTGTGATTGTCTGATCGACGTGGAACTGTGTCACAACTTCTGGTAAGAAGGATGCTCGCATCCACAGAACCAGTTTGTCCAGAAAGAAGGTGGTGTATGGCGGGTTAATACAGACAACCTGGAGCTCACTACCTCACGCAGGTGATAACGAGGAACACTGTATTGAGGGTGAGGAGCCATAATGGACAGCTATGAAACGGCTAAAAGGGAGTGCATATCAAATATGTGAGGACCAAGGTAAGATTCGACTGAGGAATGACAAAAGTTTTTTTAAAAACACATCACAACGAATGACTTAAATGATGATGGCTGGTCTATAAAAAAGCTGACAGATATCCCTTAACAGTGTCCAAAACAAAGCCTTGTCGGGCAAGAGACAAAACAAACAGAACATCAGATAACTTGGCCTGGAGAGGATCAAATCGGGTGTGTGCCGCACCAAACCATAAATTTGACCCAACGACATGCTTATACAGTTTTTGACAAGGGCTGCTAAGTTGACATCAACCAGCTACAGATTAAGGTGTTGAGCTGTTGTAGCTCAAGCTCCATGCATGAAAGTGGAGAATGTGAAGGCCTGGGTGCAGAACCCTGCTCTGTTGTCGCAACAACAGGGTTTCCTAGGGGGGCAGCCTGATCGGAGGACAAATGCTCAGGCCCAGGAATTCTGGATACCATTTACTCAGTTCCCAATACAGGGCCACTAGGATGACTTGGGCCCGGTCGTTCCTGATCTTCTTCAGAACTCCGAGCAGGAGTAGTGTTGGTGGGAAAGTGTACAGGAGTTCCAAGTTCCACTCTAGAAGATGAGGAGTTCCCTAGCAAGAGGTGCCTTGGAATCTCCAATGCGTAGAACTGCTGGCATTGACCTGGCACCACCTCCAGGTGTAACTGGCTAAGGAAGGATAGTCTTTTATACAACTAGTAAAAATACACATCACATGCAAATGAAATGGTCCATAAAAATGGACTGTATATCAATGATAAACAATACTGTCAAAGAGGTGTTTTGCAGCATGAATCCTGTTCTGGAATCACATGCTGTGCATTATTCCGCCATCTAGTGATTTGGTCTGGAATTATCTTTTTTGTTTTTTTTCTCTGGGTGCCGTCGACAGTGGCGGCTGGTGAGTCATGAAAGTGGTAGGGCATAACATTTGTTTTCGACTTTCCAGGTCTGAGCGACACTGACCGACACAAAAGGGCTGTAATTGGTGTGGGGTTCCCCTACAAGAACATTTTGTTTGAAATATAAAGCTTGAGAAGGAAAATCAGATTAGAGAAAATAAGGGCCTGTGGCACTGAATTAAATTCAGTAGAATAAGTAAATGTTAGACTGTGGCACCAAGCCGTAATGGTGCAGATGAGCGAGAAATTAATTTTAGTCAGGTTCCAATAAGTGCTTTTGATTTGTAATAATATATAAGTAGGACCAACAGATTGATGCTGAAACATAATCTTTTGCATTCAACAGGCAGGCAAATGTTTGCAGAGTGGCTTTACATTAGCATAAATCCACTAGATGAGCCTATATGTCAGCTGACAGTTGGACATGGGGGAAGGCTAATTACCAGTGCTATATTAAACACTATAAATTAAATGATGGGATACATTAAGGCTTATGCAATAATGCACCAAACTTCTACATGCTATATACTACATGCCGTTTTCACAGTGATATTTATATTCCCATTTCACTTTATACTTTTCCCACCAGCATTATTTAAAATTTGTTGTATTAATTTAAGCCTGTTCATTTTTTTCAGGCAGTGCATTATATTTTTTACATGTTGCTAGAAGACTTTTATTCAGATGATGGAGACTAGCGCCATAGACAGTGTAATTAAATGATTGTGAGAGCTCTGAAATCAAGAAATCGGCCCATGAGGCAGTTGGTCAATGCTGGGGCACACCAAGTCAGCTGGTATAGTTATAAAAAAGAAATCAGTGCACTTTAAATCATCAGCATCGAATGCCAGCTCTAATCAAAAATATTTTGTTCTTTGGAGATGCTTATCATTTGGTGGTTTGGGCATTCACGTTGTACTCATATAGAACAACGTAGACGTGACAGCTGCTTTAATGCAAAATTTGAGGAGGCCACAAAGGGTGACTGGGGGATTCAATCTATACCAGATTGTCGCACAAACAAAACGACACACGAGCTTGTGTTTAACGCACTTGGCTCTTTGTTTAACATGTCATGTACTTTGCATATACGAGGTGAGTCTTTACCAGAAAGAGCATTACCAAAAGTAAGTAAATTGTAATTCTGATAGAGACTTCTAACCACAGATTCCTCACCTTTTGAATAGATACCAAAGCCATACCTATTAGGAGGTGGGTCTGTGAATTGACTGAAACCAAAAAGTCCTGTAGACCTGAGCGGGTAAAATGACCTTGTCGGAGAACCTGGCTGTACAAACAGTAGTGCTCCGTGCACGTAAGGAGGCATGCCCACGTAGCTGCCTGGCAGATGTCTAGGACAGGAACTCTATGTGCCAACACAGTGGTAGCAGCCTTGGTCTTGGTGGAATGAGCCGGCATTCCTTTCGGAGGCTGCTTTTGGGCCAGTGCGTAGCAGATCTTAATGCAAAGCAGGATCAAGCAGGAGATTGTCCTTTTCTGCATAGCCTTGTCTTTTTTCGCTCCAGCAAACCCCACAAAGAGATGATCGTCCACCCGGTGTTCTCTGGTATGATCGATGTAAACGCTCAATGCCCTTTTGGAGTCCAAGTGATGGAGTCACTCCTCCTCCTTAGAGGGGTGAGATGAAGCTAAGAATGCCAGTAGGGTGATATGTTGACCGATGTGGAACGGCGTCACAACTAACAGCAAGAAGAATGCTTGCGCCAGCAAAACCAACTTGTTTGGGAAGAAGGTGTTGTACACCAGATAGACACAGAGCTTGAAGCTCACTAACTCACTGCGACAATGCTATAGCGGCGTGGAACACCGTCTTGAGAGTGAGAAGTCACAAATGACAGCTGTGAAGCGGCTCAAAGGGAGTGCACATCAATTATGTGAGGACCAAGTTAAGGTGCCACTGTGGTATGACAAGGGGCGAAGGAGGAAACAAATGTTGTTGGACCTTCAAAAATGCATCACAACAAGTAAGTAAAAAAGTCAGTTTTTATATAGCGCAGCTACTCACCCTTACGGGTCTCAAGGCGCTGGGGGCCGTAGTGGAAATTAAGTGAGCTATTGCCCAGAGTCACATGGTGCTGAGCTGAGCTGCGCCGGAGCCGGGGATCGAACCGTGAACCCTGTGCTCCGAAGTCAGCTGCCCTGGCCGCTGCAACACACCTGATTTAAATAAGGATGGCTGGTCCAGCAACTGTAAAAAGGACGCAAGAGCCGAAAGGTAACCTTATCTGTGCCCAGATCAAAGCATTTGAGGGAGAGGGACAAAACAACCAACAAAACTTAAGATAACATTGCCTGAAGGGCATCTATCTGTTGTGTGACGAACCAAGCCACAAATTTGTCCCAACAATAGCCATATACAGTTTTCATTGAGAGACACTTTGCTGCCAAGATGACATGAACCACCTCCGGAGGGAGGTCGAAGGTGTTCACCTTCGCCGCTAAATCTTCAAGCATGAAGATGAAGATTTGAAAGGCCTGAGTGCAGAAACCCATTGCTATGACAGCAGAATCTCCAGGTCGGGTAGCCTGATCGGAGGATAGATGCTCATGCCCAGGAGTTCTGGATACCATACTTTCCATGCTCAATCAGGGGCCACTAGGAGGACTTGGCCCTGATCATCTTCAGAACTCGAGGCAAAAGAGGTATTGGTGGGGAGGCATACAAAAGTTCAGGGTTCCAGCCTAGGCGGAATGTGTATCCTAGCGCGCGGCGCATTGGAAATGCCAACAAGCAGAACTGTTGACATTGCACCTTCTTGTCGGTGGCAAATAGATCGAGCCAAGGTTTTCCCTATGCACGAAAGAGACCTTGCACCACATACTGATGTAAGGGCCACTCGTGATCCGCTAGGATTCTACGGCTGAGCTTGTCTGCCATGGCATTCAAAGATCCTGCCAGGAGGTTCACCACCAGGAAAAACCCTTGATGGCCCAGCTATTTCCCGAGGCACAATTCCTCCTGGCACCAGGTCCATGACACTAGCTTGCCATGTTTGTTGCAATACCACATGGCAATGGTGTTGTCTGTAAGCACCAGTACCAGCCTCCTGGTGATGGGTGGAATGAAGGCTTCAAACTCCAAGAAGATTGCCCTCAGCTCCAAAAGTAAATATGTAGCCGAGCCTCTACCGGAGACCAGTGGAGAAGATCAGGAGAGGTGCACGGAGACAAAGGCAGGATCGCTAGGGGCAGGTCAGCGCACCATGCAATTTGGCGATTGACTGGGGGGCTAGAACAAATTTTGGCCCAGGCCCCTGGAGGGCATCAGTTAGTGTCTCATTGGAAGGTAGTAGGGGATCAGTGGTGGGTTACCAGATCTGGAGTACTTCGATTAGGACATTGGTACTGGTCAGGACTGGGAACGGGACAAATACTGCCCCTTGGATGTAGACCGGTCATGAAGCGGAGTCTTGCCGTGCTTAGCAAAGTAGAGTTTCACTTCTTGGTCCTGTATAGGCTTCGGGGTCATGGATGCACAGTCTCTGCAGGCCTTGGAGTCATGACTCAACCCCAGGCAAACCTAATGAGGATCTGTCACAGACATTTGCTTGCGACAGTCCTTACAAGGTTTAAAACTTACTTTTTAGTGAGGTGTTACTTCTCTTCCACAGTGTAAAATGTTTGAGGTAAAAAGTATTTCAAAGAGAGAAGAGGTAGCTCCGGAACAGCGTCTGGTGGCGCACAATGAAATGAACTGACGTTAGCGCATGGGAGTGGCCTTTATATTGGCTCCGCATGTCATATTCGGAGCAGAACGGTGTCAGTGCAGAGCTGCACGGCACCACCTACCAGCGCACAGAGGCACTGCTGAAAAGTTTCTGGATCCAGTCTGACGCCTGGCGAATATTCAAAGGGGGAGGAATCTGTGGTTTTAAGTCTCTCTCAGACCAAAATGGTTATAGAGTAAGCAACATTTTCTGTTTATAGTAAGTGTGGGCGTAGATACACATACTCTACGTATATTATAAAGCAGCCTTCTCCAGTGCGTTGGCTAGCAAGCAGATAATACAGATATTTGAAAGAGAGGTGCTAAAACATCTATACAATAATGCTTGGTGAAGCTGTGTGGCGTTGACCAAGTAGCAGCTTTGCAGATCTCTTTTGAAAGGGTTATTACCTAAAAAGGCTGGGGTGGACCCCTTTTTGTGTGGCGAGAGGAGTCTATGGGGCACGGCCTTAGAATATCTTCTGGATGTCCTTAACTATCCACCTTGGAATGCCAGCTTTCAAGATTGCACGTGCCCTGTGGGGTTTGCAGCAGGCTACAATAAGTTGACTGGACATTCAGAGTGTGAAAAGCCCTTTCCGCTACAAACTGTGGTTGTGGGATGAAGAGGGGCAGCCCACTAGTCTGTTTTGTGCAAAAAGGTGAAACAACCTTCGGCAGAATTTTGTGTCTTTTTGCTACAGACTGGTTGTGGGAAGACGAGGGGCAGTCTAATGGTCTGTTTTGTGTGAAAAAATGAAAATCTTCTGAATGGTTTCTGTAGTGTAAGAGTCTGCAGCTCTCCATTGCATCTGCAGGTGACGATTGAAATTAGAAAAGCCACTTTCCAAGACACAACTGTGGTCACGAGTGGAGGGGCTCAAAGGTAGGGCCCATGAGTCATACAGCGACCACCTTCAGGTTCCACACACGTGTAGAGGGTGTCTTTGGAGGTATTGCCCACTTAAGACGCTCAATGAAGGCCTTAATGACAGGGATCTTAAAAAGAGATGCCTTTTGTCTATTTTGTAGGTATGTCGCAACTGTAATTTGATGCAAGTGTATAGAAGTGCAGACAAGGCCTGCTTTGTATAGGTGTAGGAGTTAACAGACAATCTCCTCCACGGAAAACTTAAAGACGTCTAACTGATTAGAGACACTGTAATGCAAGAACCTTTTCCACTTAGCCATGTAACAGGCGTGGGTAGTAGGCTTTCACACCTTTCGCTGGATAAGCATGCAATCTTAAAGAAGTCTGAGGTAATCAAATGCAGGTGCCAGATCGGAAGGTTCAGCTGTTTGGAATCCAGTTGTCTGAGGCCTTAATGCAGAGTGAGAAGGTCTTGCGTCAGCAGAAGCCTTTCATGGGGATTGACGGACAACTCCAGGATCAGTGAATCCAGAGTGTCTTGACCAGGTTCGTGTCATGTCAATAAGGGTCCACCAGTCTCATTTTCCTCACCATGTCCAGGATGAGGAGAGGTGGAAAAGCATAGGCAAACATCCTATAGGCGTCAGTCTGGATCCGGAACTTTTTCGTCAGCAGTACCCCTGCACGTCGGAAGGTGGCATTGTGCGGCTCCGCGTCCGTTGTAGGCGTCGTGATCGCCGGGATGACGTCGCGGCAGCGACGTCAGTTCTGTACACGACTTTCCGCGCCAGGAACGCAGAGCCATGCAAGATACTGACCACTGGTGCATTGAAACTAGGGCCCTGAAAGGGATGACCTTAACCCTAGAAATCAGTTCGCAGAACGGGGAGGATGGGTGGGGCGGTAAAAATCTTTCACTACTAATGTTTCTTACAGATATATCGTTACCGAAGGTAAGTAACTTGTTCATCTGAAAGAAACACGTAGTGATAGATTCCTTACCTTAGAATAGATACCCCAGCAATACCAACCCCGGTGGTGGGTCTGCGAACCAAGATCACACCAGAAAGTCACGGAGAACAGAACGGTCAAAGAAGCCGTCTCTCCGGACTTGGCTGTCAAGGCAATAATGCTTAGTAAAAGTGTGCAGCGAGGCCCACGTGGCTGCCTGACAGATGTCTTGCAGGGGGACACCACGTCCCAATGCAGTAGTAGCTGCTGTTGCCCTGGTAAAATGGGCGAGCAGCCCCACCGGAGGCTCCTTTTTCGCTAGAGAATAGCAGGCTTTTATACACAAGACAACCCAGCAGGAGATAGTCCTCTTGTGTACAGCCCGGCCTTTCTTGGCGCCTACGTAGCCAACAAAGAGCTGGTCATCCACCCGGAACTGTTGTGTGCGGTTGAGGTAAAATGAGATCGCACGTTTTGGGTCCAGACGGTGGAGCCTCTCTTCCTCTCTGGAAGGGTGCGGAGACGGAAAGAAAGTGGGCAAGGTGATAGTTTGCCCGATATGGAAGGCAGTAACAACCTTTGGCAAAAAGGATGGACATGTGCGTAGCACAACCTTGTCCAGATGAACAGACAGAAAAGGAGGTTTACATGAAAGAGCCTGGAGCTCACTCACGCGCCTAGCGGAGGTGATGGAAACCAGGAAAGCAGTCTTCAAGGTTAATAAACGAAGAGGACAGTT
Organism: Calotriton arnoldi; assembly: GCA_963921515.1. NCBI lineage: Eukaryota > Metazoa > Chordata > Amphibia > Caudata > Salamandridae > Calotriton > Calotriton arnoldi. The sequence continues at coordinate 355,768 of CAWUFW010001256.1, forward strand.
GTGAAGCGGCTCAAAGGGAGCGCACATCAAATAAGTAAGAACCAGATTCAAGTCCCACTGTGGCATCACAAACGGAATAGGAGGGAAAAGGTGAGTAATGCCTTTGAGAAAGCTATTTACAACAGGGGACTTGAAAAGAGAGGGCTGATCAGGTAGCCTGAGAAAGGCTGAAATTGCAGAAAGGTAGTCCTTGATAGTGCCCAGAGCAGAGCCCTGCTGGGCTAAAGAGAGAAGGAACAGTAGGACCTCAGAAAGAGGGGCAGAAAGGGGATCCACAGCCTTTGCTGTGCACCATGCCACAAATTTGTTCCACCTGCAGGCGTATACCGATTTAGTGGAGGGACGCCTGGCTGCCAGAATGACATCACAGACTTCGGGAGGCAAGTGAAATGGAATCAACTGTCGCTGCTCAATCTCCACGCAAGGAGGTGGAGGCTGGACAGGTTCGGGTGGAGGACCGTCCCCTGCTGCTGACACAGAAGATCCTCCCGAAGAGGCAGTCGGATCGGGGGATCCACGCTCATACTGAGTAGCTCGGGATACCAAACTCTTCGAGCCCAGTCCGGAGCCACAAGAATGACTTGGGCCCGGTCGCGTCTGATCTTCTTCAGCACTCTGGGTAGAAGTGGTATAGGCGGACAGGCGCACAATAGACCGCAACTCCACTCGCGAGGAAAAGCGTCGCCGAGTGAGTGCCGCCTTGGAAATTCCAACACGCAGAACTGCTGACATTGCGCGTTCTCTTCGGTGGCGAATAGATCTAACCAAGGCTCTCCCCACTGTTGAAAGAGACCTTGCGCCACGTCCGAGTGAAGACGCCATTCGTGATCCATCATGCACCTGCGGCTGAGTTTGTTCGCCCTGGCGTTCAGTGAACCTGCCAGGTGTTGAACCACCAGGGAAATGCCCTGATGTTCCAGCCATGTCCAGAGGCGCAGAGCCTCCTGACATAGGGTCCACGACCCCACCCCGCCCTGTTTGTTGCAGTACCACATGGCGGTGGTGTGGTCTGTGAACACCTGCACTACTCTCCCCTTGACAGAGGGAAGGAATGCTTTGAGTGCAAGTAGGATCGCCCGGAGCTCCAGAATGTTGATATGGAGCTTGGACTCCGCCGGAGACAAGAGGCCTCTGATCTCCGCCTCTCCCATGTGCCCGCCCCATCCCAGGAGGGACACGTCCGTCACCACTGTGTGCTCCAGTTGGGGAAGAGAGAGGGATCTGCCGCTGACCCAATGCTGGTTCGTGAGCCACCACTGCAACTGTCTTGCAGTGCCCTCCGAGATCTGGACGTAATCGGACAGGTTCCCCATATGCTGCGCCCACTGGAACTTCAGGTCCCACTGCAGAGCCCGCATATGCTATCTGGCATGATTGATCAGCAGGATGCAGGAGGCCATGAGGCCCAGCAGCCTCAAGGTCATCCTGACCGAAACCCAGGACAAGGGCTGAAAGATTGTAATCATAGCCCGAATATCCCGGATTCGCTGTTCGGGAGGATAGACCCGAAACTGCGCTGTGTCCAGAACTGAGAGGGAATCAGGTGCGACTTCGGCACGTTGATGGAGAACCCCAGCAAATGCAGGAGGTCGGCCGTAGTCCGGAGGTGGGAGACGACTGCCTGGGGCGAGCCCGCCTTCAACAACCAGTCGTCGAGATAGGGGAAGACTGAAACCCCTGATCTGCGCAGATGAGCTGCGACCACCGCCATCACTTTCGTGAACACCCGAGGGGCGCTGGTAAGGCCGAAAGGAAGCACAGTGAACTGAAAATGCTCGTGGCCTACCGTGAACCGCACGTGACGCCTGTGGGCCGGCAGGACGGGGATATGAAAGTAAGCGTCCTGCAAGTCCAACGCTACCATCCAGTCTTGTGGGTCTAGGGCAGACAAGACCTGAGCAAGTGTGAGCATCTTGAACTTCTCCTTTCGGAGGAAGAGATTGACGTTCCGAAGATCCACGATAGGACGCAGGCCCTTGTCCTTCTTTGGAATCAGAAAGTAGTGGGAATAACAACCACGACCTACTTCTGGCGTTGGAATGCGCTCTATGGCCCCCTTGGCCAAGAGGGCCACAACTTCCTGCTGGAGAAGTGCCAAGTGATCCCCCGACATGCGGTGGTATTGAGGTGGCATGGCTGGAGGGGTAGTCTTGAAGGGGAGGGAGTAGCCCCTTCGGACTATCTGTAAAACCCACCTGTCCGACGTGATGGTGCGCCAGTGGGGGAGGAGATGGCGAAGCCTTCCACCCACTGGCGTTTGGTGGGCCTGAAAGGTCGGACTAGGAAGGTTTGGAGGCAGTGGTGGCTGGGGTGGTAGACTGACCCGCCCGCTGGCCCCCTGATCCGCCGCGGCGGCCGCGCATGGACTGTTGCGCCGGCCTGTGGCTCTGTTGCGAACGTGGTGGGTTGCCCCTTCCGCGAGCACGAAAGGAGCGAAAGGCAGAAGGCAGAAGGCTGAGGAGGCCGTCTGGCCGAAAGGCCCAAGGACTTGGCCGTAGCCTGTGAGTCCTTAAATCTCTCCAAAGCACTGTCTGCCTTGTTGCCAAAGAGGCAAATGCCATCAAAGGGCATGTCCATTTAAGTGTTTTGGACATCCCCGGAGAAGCCAGTTGTTCTCAGCCAGGCGTGGCGGCGGAGCGCCACTGTCGTGGAAATCGCCCTGCCCAGCGAGTCGGCGGTGTCAAGGCCACAACGGATCGTGAACTTGGCTGCATCTCTCCCCTCAGCAATAGCCTGGGAGAGTAGTGTCCGAGCCTCCTCCGGACACTGAGGCAGAACCTGCGCCACAGTATCCCACAGAGAGTGAGAATAACGGCCCAAGAGGCATGCGGTGTTCACCGCCCGCAGCCCTAGACTGGCGGAAGAAAAAACCTTCTTCCCAAATTGTTCCAGCCTGTTGGATTCCCTGTCCGGGGGTGCGGTTGGGGAAGCGGAGGCTTGGACAACCAAGCTCTCAGGGGTGGGGTGTTGGAAGAGGAAGATGGGGTCGCCCGGGGCCGGGCGATGGCGTCGGGCCACGTTCCTGTCCACAGGAGCCCCTGTGTTGGGCCTGGACCAAGAGCCCAAAAGAACGTCATTAAAGGGCAGCAGTGGTTCTGCAGAGGTAACTGCTGGCTGAAGCACTTCCGTCAGGAGGTTAGTCCTGACAGCCACAGTAGGTAGCTCGAGGTGGAGAGCCCCGGCTGGCCTACGCAACACCACAGAAAAAGAAGCACCCTCCTCCGTAGCCACGGTAGGAGGAGACAGCATGCCAAGGTCTGGAGAGGTGTCCAGACCACTGGCATCCCCCAACTCCTCTGCCCAGTCCAGGTCAGACCCCTCCCAGTCCTCCCCTTCCTCCTCATGCTCTTGTACAGGCCTAAAAGGAGGAGGATGGAGATAGGGAAACAGATTCCCAAACGGCGTCGGAATCGGCGTCGGTCGACACCGTTCCGGCACCGTCTCCACTTCGGGGCTGAAACCGGGGACGACGACGCCGGCGTGCCGGGCGACGCGAAACGTGGTGCCGGTGGGGTCTATGTCGGTGGAGGTGTCACGAGGTCAACCGGCGTCGACCGGGATCCACGACGGGATCCTCGGGAGTCCTGCGGTGCCGAGGCCGGAGCCGCCGGCGTCAAAGGGCGAGGACTCCCAGTCGGGCCCGCAGGGCCCGAAGGCACACCGGAGGGGCCCAACGGCCCAAATAGGCGAGCCATAGCGGACAGGAATTCCTGCACCTGGGCCGGAGTCGCCGATGAACCCGGGAAGGGCGAGTAGGTCACCGGCGACTGCGTAGGCTCCGCCAGAGCCGCGGGGGTGGCACCACCCGCACCCTCAGCCAAGTCGCGCGACTGGCGAGGGGAAGTCGGGGAACAATGACGTTTCTTCGACTTCTTTTGGCGCTTCGCCTTACCTGACCCCGAGTGCGAAGACTTCGATTCGGACGACTTCCGATGGTGGTGGCTCCTCGACCTCCCTCTGGACCGGGACCTTTCACGGCGCGGAGCCGACTGCCGGGCTTCAAGCAGCTTTCGGGACCGCTCCCGCAAAGACTTTGGTGCCATGGACCGGCAGTCGGGGCACGACATGGGGTTGTGGTCGCGCCCCAGGCAGAAGAGACACACGCGGTGCGGGTCCGTCACCGACATCATCCGATGACAGTCCTCGCAACACAAACCCGGGCATCCCTAACTGCACCAGGAGTCGTATCGACTCAAAAAGGTGAGACAAAAATCTAAAAAAACTCAGTCAAAAAAGACTGGGGGTACCGCTCTCTCCGGATCTGCGCTTGCTGGCGCGGAAAAAGAAAGAACTGACGTCAGCGCGTGAGGGCGGCGTCTAAGTAGCTGCCGCAACGTCATCCCGACGATCACGACGCCTACGACGGACGCAGAGCCGCACGATGCCACCTTCCGACGCGCAGGGGTACTGCTGACTAAACATTTCCGGATCCAGACTGGCGCCTGGGGATATTCTAAGGTAAGGAATCTATTACTACGCGTTTCTTTCAGATATTGATGTTTGCTGCTGCTCTTGATCAGCCAATCCTCTAAATAGGGAAAGACATGTATGATGTTTCTGCGCAGGTGCACTGCTTCTACCGCTAGGCATTCTGTGATCACCCAAGGAGTCGTAGAAACTCTAACAGGTAGCACTTAGAACTGGCAGTGTTGTCCACGACCACAAATCGTAGGTACTGGTAATGGGGTGGGTGGATCAGGATGTGAAGGAACGCGTCATTCAGATTCAACACTGACATGAAGTCCTATTGGCGGAGCAGCAAGATGGCGTTCTGCTTAGTGACAACAAAAGTGTTCGGAGAGGATGCACCTGCTCAGTTGCCAGTGGTCCAGGATTGAACAAAGGATGTTCTTTTGGGGGATCAAGAAGTAATGGGAGTAGTTCATGCCTGGTTGCGCAGGTACTAGTTCAATAGCACCCTTTACAAGAAGCGCTAGAAACTCTTCCTCTAGAAGAATGAGGTGGTCTGAGCTTAGGACATAGCAGGACGGATGGTGTGGAATATTGAGGCACCATCTTTCTCCCACAATGGAAAGAACCTACTGATCTGAGGTGATGTCCTTCCACTGAGAGAAGAAATGCCTCAGTCCTCCCTTGACATCTGTTTTGTGATCAGGGGGTCGGTATAGGGAGTCAACATCAATTAAGTCATCAACAGAAGCAGAACACTGTTGAAGCCAATCAAGTACAGCATCATCCCTTGCCAGAGCAACCTATTCCTCACTCCACAGTCCACATAAAAGTGCAATGCTGTCAACCTCTTCTTCTGTGCAAACAATTCACAAGATCTAACAGCACATCGACAACACCCATCCTGCTTCCATTTTAACACCCACCCGCAGAATCCAGCAATGGTCAGCCTCATCACTCGTAGATCTCGCCGATGTACTCAACTCCCTCAAAGCCACTTCTTATGAATTGGATGTCTTACCACTGTACTTCCTCAAAGCTCTCTCTGAAGATGCTGTATTATCCCTGCTTGCCATTGACAATGTCTATCTCACTTAAGGCATCTTCCCAGAACCCAGATCCTCTCACTCCTAAAGAAACCTACACTAGATCCTGATGACCCCCACAATTACCTGCCCATTATTCACCTACCATTCATCAGCAAGATCACTGTAAAAGCTGTCTTTGTTCAACTCCAAGACCACATCAATGCTAACCATTTTCTGCATGACTATCAGTCCGGCTTCAGATCATGCTGAAGCACTGAGATCGCTCCCTCACACATCAGTCGATGCCCTCTTGAACATAGATGAAGGTGACCCTGTGCCTCCTGATATTGCTGGACCTCTTAGCTGCCTTCAACACGGTCGACCATCCCAACCTCATGCGCAGCCTGTAGTCTCGATTGTGATTCACCGGCAATGTCCTTCACAGGTTCCCTTCCCACCTTTGTAACCAACACCAGTTCGTTCACACAGGCCAGGTGACATAAGATGCCTATCACCTGTGGAGTCCCCCAGGGCTCCATACTGTCTCCTGTCATCTTCAACCTATACCTGGAGCTGCTAGCTGCTCTAAGTACAGATAACATCAAGATTCACCAATATGCCAACGATGCACAACTCTACTTGAAAGTCTCCTCTGCTTCAGACATCCAACGCCTCAAACACTGCTTATACATCGTCCAGACCTGGATGTCTAGAGCTTACCTGAAGCTCAATCAAGACAAACTTCCTGTTATTTGCCAAGAACAAACAAGATACAGTGGAAACCTGGCTCAATGATATGAACCATGATGGATTCAAACCCCTACTTTCACCAACTGTCGAGTAACTTAGATTCACCCTGGACACCAAACTCACCCTCAAGCAACACATTCCCAAAAAAAAAAAAAAAAAAAAAAAAAGAAAGACAGCCTTATCTCACCTCTTTCTGCTAAAGAAATTCAAACCATTTTCTGAAGAGAGTGACTTTAGAACTGCTGTACAAATCATACTCTCACATCTGGTTGGTGGTAATGCCCTACATAATGACTGCCAAGACTTCATACTCACACCCCTTGGGGGCACCCTACATACTGCAGCACATCACATCCAGGGCCTGAAGAAATATGATCACATCATTCCCATCTTGATGGAAATCTATTGGCACCCCCTGCAGGTTCGCACCACCTTCAAAACTAGCTGCATCATTTACAAAGCTATTACAAACCAACAACCCCACTTATTTTGCAGACAAGCGCACTATCTTTGGTGGACCTCAGCACATCCATAGGCAAGGCACTATCAAACTGCAGATTAAAAAGTGTAAAAAACAAAACAAATAAACAGCAAGCCTTTTCCATCTATGCATCCAGGATCTCAAACAACATCGCCGTATCCAAAAGGATCACCCCAATGCTGCTCCAAGTAATGAAAGAGTTGAACACTCACTCCTTTAAAGGACATATCTATCACAATGCATTAATCATCCATAACCCAGCTTCGTCGTCTCTTACGTGTTTACTTTATGCTTATCTTTGACCATGTACAGCGCACGGTATAGAGATTACATATAAATACATACAAACCTACAGCAGAGGCACTACTCGCGGAGCCACTTTGCCCTTTACACGTCCATTTCCCCTAAAAGGCCCCACAGGATGCTCTTGGTTTGCTGGGGGTCCTGAAAGGCTGTTGGAATGAGAATACCTGGATGGAGTCGCAACTTCCCTGGTTTGCTGCTGATGAAAGGCCGATCTGAGACTGGGGGACAGCAAGTCACCCATACACTTGGCAATGTATGTGTCCTTTTTGATTCTTTCAAACATCTGGTCCACCTAGGGCCTGAACAGATGAATGCCATCAAACAGAACATTCACTAAACGCTGTTGCAACTTGGGTCTAAACCCCGACCCCCAGAGCCAGACATGCCTAAGTAGAAGAATGCTGATGTTGATCCCTCTCGCAGCAGTATCTGCCTTATCTAGAGGGCACATATAATGTTGTCATTGCTGGTGGCTTTACCCTCAGAAACTAGCTCCAGTCCAAGTTTGCAGTGAGTCTCTGGGAGATGGTTTATTAACTCCTACCTCTCCACCCAGTGGTTGCAGTCATATCTAGAGAAGAGATCCACCAAGTTTGCAATTGGCCAATGGACAGTTGCTTCAAGCGCTACCCTCTTCCCTGCTGTGTCAATGCGCTTGGAATCTTTATTAGGAGGCAGGGTGTCCCCTGTTGTCTGTGCAGATGCCCTCTTACAGGAAGTGTGGACAACTAGAGTGTCAGGGCGACTTGCCCACGAATATTAGCCAGGTCCTTGGGAGCAGGCATATACAGGCTCTTTGAAGTTGGCAGGTGCTGAACTGAGCATTTAATTGAGCATTGAAAGGTAATGCACAGTGCATTGTGTTTTGGACAGGGTCTCGATCAGGAAGTTGTCCTCGTCCTGCACTGTATGCAGCTTCACCTCTTGGTGTCATGTGGCCAGCTTTATTAGCACAGGGTAAATGGTAGAGCTGTCGGGCGGTGACAGTTTGGCAGAGTAGGGTTTGAGGTTGCAATAATCTTGGATTCGACAATGTACTCATGCTAGGAATTATCTCCATCCCAGTACTTGAAGGGGTCATGATAGGGGTCTTCTGGGGAATAAGGACTGCCCTGCAGGTCAGGAGGGGGGGGGAGGGGAGAGTGAGTTTGTAGTAGTGGAGGTGTTGATGGAAAGGGTGGGAATAGTGTAGGGCTAGTGGAGGAGTCTCTCACCTTTTTGGGAGTGGTTCGCCTCAAGGGGTTGAGGCCTGGTTCGTCTTCAAAGCCAGAATATTGCCCGTGTTCAGGCGGATAGACAGTTTATTTTCCTTTGCATCCAGGACCTCTGCCAAATTCTTAAAGATCAACCCCTGAGTGGTGTTCAACTAAGGTGTCAAGGGGAGCTTCGACACTGGCTTTGAAGCCGATTGCAGAGGAGCTTTGTCTCTATTTTCACTCAGAGTGTGGCCTTTTAAAGCCTAGGGTTTTTGTGGACGTCAACCCAGCCACCAGAGTATGGGACGTTCCGGGTAGAGGAGCCAAATTCTAATGTTTTTCTGTGTCTGGCTTGACTCAAGCCTTGAAACCCAACTCCATCAAAGTGCATTTTGTGACTCGAGATTGACCTTGTGGCTCTGTTGAGGTATGTGGAGTCAACCTGGTCTATGGTATAGAGGCAGACTCGAGGAACTCCACAACCGAAATCGGAGCCCTTAGAGGTGATGGACTCCGGACTCTACTCTGCTTGTTTTGCTGGCATACTGGAGGGCCAGCCTCCTCTTTTATGGTGCCTGGGAAATCTACTGCAAAAATGTCAGGGGTCTCCAACAAAGCTGGTCTCTGCAGCCATTGGTAAGCCTACCTTCTTTCCCACCTGGACCGAAGGGTTTTCTTCCAGCAGAAGGCGAGGCAGGCCTCCTAGGAGGTCTCTTCATGGTCTGGAGAGAAGCGGAGATAACAGACTTTGATGATGGTCACCACAGAGGCATTTGATGTTACACGGCGGGCAGAACTGGAAAGTGTACATTCGATACCCTTGCCCCAGGTGCATTCTCCAAGAAATGATGAAGACACAAGGTTGGTCAAGAGTTCAGACCCAAAGGCGCTCTGTGGCGAAGTGAAACTGATGGTGGTCGTCTGTATAAAGTCCCAGCGTTGTGGGACGATGCTCTTGGCAGCACCCTGTTTTCAGTGCAGGGTTTGAAGGGCAGGCCTCTGGAAAAGAGAAAACTGGTGTGGAACAAGTCGATCCCAAAACAGAGTTCCTGAACGTCCAAGCCTAATGGTGGAAGAAAACAATCTGAGGTGGAGCTAGTGTGCTGGTGCATTGTAGTCCAAGGGTGGAGCCACAACAGGTCTTGTGACTCAAACTTCTTCGAAGAAAAACAAGTTGCAAACTCATGGGCCCAAAACTAGATTGCAGAAGTATGCAGAGCATGTTTCTTTACAGTCACACACACGAGACCAAAAAAAAAAATATATATATATATATATACACATATATATATATATATATATATACACACATACATACATATACATATATATATATATATACTTCCAACAACATGCCCAGATCTTAAGAACGCACTCCACTGAAGATGCTTTCAACTGAAAGTTTTTATTGACAAAATCGGCACCCCTGTTCCAATTCTTTCACCCTGACGCGTTTCGGAGCAGGCTGCTCCTTATTCATAGGGAAACCGGCAGAATACGAAAAAAGCACCACAACGATCTTTAAATCAAATTGTTAATTAGTTCTCACAGGTGAGTAAATTAAAAGTGCATACTGGGAGTTGTAGTGCTTAGCAATTCTTCCCCTTCGGTGGGGTCCGCATTCTGGCAGTTATTTCAAAATTATATTTACCAAGCCCTCCAGTGGGCCTCAGAACAAAGGGCCGATTTTAATGTCATTCATCTTCCGTACTGCAGGGAAGCTCGGCACAATTCCAAACCTCGCAGACCCTTTCTTACGGGCGGTGCAGTCCTCCACGGCCGGACCAGCCGTGTAAAATATGCTTCCAACATGCCCAGATCTTAAGAACGCACTCCACTGAAGAAGAGAGATATATATATATATATATATATATACACACATACACACACACACACACACACACACACACACACACACACACACACACACACACACACACACACACACACACACACACACACACACACACACACACACACACACACACACACACACACACACACACACACACACACACACACACACACACACACACACACACACACACACACACACACACACACACACACACACACACACACACACACACACTGCCCGAAAGCATTGAGAGGGCACACACAGCGCTCGCACCTTCCGGCTTTCTGATGCAACTCGCCTTCATGTTCCATCATTTAGCATTTTTTGTGCCGACGCGTTTCAAGGCTCTGGGCCTCTTCTTCTTGGGCTGCTAATTAAAACAACACATCGCAAGCTCACCATCTGTTTTCCGGCGTTATTTATTTCTATTCAGGTCCTTAGTAGGTGGTGCTAAGTGCGATCTATTAACTGTATCCTGGGACATGTAGTCTCTGAGGTGAGCATAATCATTTCCTTTAGTAAGTTCGATGCGCTTTTTACAACTAAAAGCATTTTAGTGTCCTTGGTAGGATGCCGGAAATTACATTCATGTGAGCTTGTAATGCCATTCTTTAGCAGCCCGAGAAGAAGAGGCTTGCAGCCTCGAAACGCGTCGGCGGAATGATTAATGGCTGGGGTGCGAGACTACGCTGCATGAACAGGCCGGAGGGCGCAAGTGATGACGAGTGCCCCTTCAAATGCTTTTGGGCACTTTGTTGGATAATCGGTTTACAGGGCAGCCCTGTCCTGGAAGGGGCACCATTTCCATCGGATTGGAGAGGCTGGGGAGCGAAACCTTTCGAATCCTGTACGGCGCATCACTTCATATGCATATTGAGCTGGTCTTTGGCACTCTACATCCTACTAAGGAGAATTGAAAGCTTTTTAATCCAGACTGTGCATTACACCTACTCAAGGTTTTATTTATTGCTCACATTTGGAACTTTATATCCCAGAATGCACCTGTAGGACACTGCACTTAGCGAGTCCAGGCGACGGCAGTTGAAATAAAAGATGCCGGATATTACATTTATGTGAGATTGTAATGCCATTCTTTAGCAGCCTGAGAAGAAGAGGCTTGCAGCCTCGAAACGCGTCGGCGGAATGATTAATGGCTGGGGTGCGAGAGTACGCTGCATGAACAGGCCGGAGGGCGCAAGTGATGACGAGTGCCCCTTCAAATGCTTTCGGGCACTTTGTTGGAATATATATATATAATATATATTATATATATCTCGACAGTGGAGGCTACTTGGTAGAAATCTTGCCCGTGAGCGGGAGAATAGAGGCGTTTTTTCTAGTGTTCAACTCTTGTTGTAACGTCTCCAACATTGGGGTCTCGACATCCTCCTCCTGGGGCATTGTTAAAGACTTGTGTCATTACCTATCTTTGGGACCTCGGTTAGGTTTTGGAGCAGATTGCGGCTTTGGAGTCAAGGTGGGTTCCGGCGTCTAAGAAGACTTTAATGCTGATGATGGCTTAGTTGCCAATGAAGGTTTCAGAGGGAGGAGTCTTTTGGCGCTGAAGGAGGCCTGGGTGCTGGCAAGAGCTTCAGAGCAAGGGAAGGCTTTGGCAATGATGCTGACTTGTGGGGGGTCAACAGCCTTGGTTGAAGACTTAGTAACCTCTGAAGGCCTTTTTGGTGCGGACCCGAGCCAGAAGGTGGTAGTGGGCCGTAGGTGAACTTGCCTCGACTGCCATGCTCAGGCCTCGATGTCAGACTCCCGTCACAGCATTCCTCTACCTCGGTGTTAGGTGTAACTGTTTTGGGTTTTGCCTGAGTTGGTGGTATACTCACGACCCCCAGAGTGGTTTTGACCTGAGACTCAGTCTTCGGCGCCCGATCGATGCGGTCTTAGAATTTTCTAAGCAATAGCTGCATCGGGTTCGGTGACTCCTGCGCGAGGAGGAACCCAGAGTGGCCAGCTTCCTCCTACTACTGGGTGCTGAATTAATTTTCCTCCCTGAAGATGTCCAGGATGCGGGACAGGTGCTGAATGGTGCTGTGTGCCCAACAGCTTTCCCTTTGGTATCTGAGTGTTTTCATCGATCAGAAAGCAGGGTCCAAGGGGAGGCACGAGATATAGATATAGATATATATATATAATGTTACTTACCCTGTAAGCATCTGTTCGTGGCATCTAGTGCTGCAGATTCACATGCTCTGCATACTCCTGCCATCTAGTGTTGGGTCCAGAGATGTGCAAGTTGTCTTTCTTTCGAAGAAAACTTTCGAGTCACAAGACCGAGTGATTCATCCTCTCGGTGATACTGCTCATTGGCATCGACTCCTTTGTTAGATTGTTTCCCCGCTGGCGGGTGAGAAAGGAGTGTAAGAACATTGTAAAAATAAGGATGTCCATGCTAAATGTATCACATAAGTATGTAATGTAACTACAATGGCCACAAGTGTCCGGGGAGGACACATGTGAATCTACAGCACTACATGCCGCGAACAGATGATTACAGGGTAAGTAATATAATCCGTTTGATGGCATATGTGGCTGTAGATACCACTGTTCTGCATAGACTGTAAATCAGTCCCTCCTTGAAAGTGATGTCTAGCCTGGGGAGTTGCAGTAGTGAACAAGCATTTACAATGCAATTGGTCTCGCATTTACGAAACTCTTGTAAAGGCGAGACCTATTGCATTGCAAATGCTTGTTTGTCAAAGCAGCCATGCGGCGCTTTCACTTTAATGTTGGCCACGGCCCTTTCCTTTGACGACCCGCGTCTAAAGAAATGGGCGTGGCTGACATTAAAATGAAAGCGCAGCATCGGGCGCTTTTACAAAAAACAAAAAAGCGTTTGTCAAGTTGACAAACAAATATTTTTTTTTGTAGAAGCGCCCCATGTCGCGCTTTCACTTTAATGTCGGCCATGCTCATTTCTTTCGATGCGACTCATGTAAAGAAGAGTGCCTGGTTGATATTAAAGTAAAAGCGCCGCATGGAGCGCTATAAAACAAAATAAAGCATTTAATAAAGAAAGAAAGGAGCGCGGTCGCTCTATTCAAAGCAATCCACGCTGGAAAAAAGAAAGAAAGAAAGGCACGCAGCCGTTGCAGGAAAGCACGTCGTGTTTGGAGTAGGACAAAATATTGAAAGAAAATAGTTATCACAGACTAAATAAACATGCCGTGTAACCACACAAGTAAAAGGTCCAGTCCTTATGGGAGGTTACAAATGCAGACAAGGCGTTACTCAGGAGGGACTAACAAGCCTATTAATGAATCAGAAGCAACCATTTAGAAAGGACAGTAACAGGAGCCAACTGAAAAGATGGGCAGAGAGTGGGTGGAGCTCCAAGTCCATACCGGAGTACAGCATGCCTTGCAGAGCAGCGCATGCGCCGCCCAGGCTCGACCTAAAAAGGGTACATAGAACTGCCAGACCTAAATTGACTTGTTCATGTGGTAAAACATCCACACAGTAGTGTTTGGTAAATGTGTGTGGGGTAGACCATGTAGCTGCCTTACAAATGTCAGCTATGGGAATATTTCCTAAAAAGCCCATTATTGCTCCCTTTTGACGAGTGGAATGTGCTCTGGGAGTAATAGGTAAAGGTCTTTAGCTTTAATGTAGCAAGTTTGAATACATTTGACTGTCCATCTGACTATGTCTGATTTGGATATAGAGTTGCCTTTATGAGGTGAAGGAAAGGCTACAAAGAGTTGATGTGCTTTTCTGAACGTTTTAGTTCTATCTATGTAGAACATGAGTGCTCTTTTTACATCTAGGGTATGAAGAGTTATTTTTGCTACAGAATCAGGCTTAGGGAAAAAAACTGGGAGATCAATGGGTTAAGCGAGGTGAAACAGAGAGTACTTTAGGTAGAAAGTTAGGATTAGTATGAAGAACCAGCTTGTCTTTATGTAGTTGAAAGAATGGTTCCTCTAAGGTTAAAGCCTGGAGCTCACTAACACGCCTGAGTGAGTTAATGGCAACCTAGAATGCCACTTTCCATGAAAGAAATTAAAGGGGACAGGAGTGAAGAGGCTCAAAAGGGGGACCCATGAGTCTGGTTAGAACAATGTCTAGGTTCCAAGAGGGTGACGGAGGAACCTTAAGAGGAATGACTCTTTTCAGACCTTCCATAAATGCTTTAATGACTAGGATTTTGAACAGTGAGAGATGCTGTCTATTTTGAAGATAGGTAGCGAGGTGTAACCTAATGGAAGTATAGGCTAAGTTAGCCTTTTGCAAATGGAGAAGGTAGCAGGCAATGTCTTGCACTGTGGCTTTAATAGGATCAATTTGTGTTTAGGTTGACTGTAGCAAACAAAACGTTTCCATTTTGTAGCACATCATGCTCTAGTTGTAGGTCTGCATGCTTGCTTGAGAATGTCCATGCATTCTTGTGGTAAGTTTAGCTAGCCAAACTCTATGAACTCAGGATCCAAACTGCTAGATTGAGAGTTTTGGGATCCAGGTGTCTGATCTGTCCTTGATTTTGAGTGCGAAGGTCCAGCCTATTGGGGAGCTTCTCGTGTGGAACTACTGAAAGATCTAGTAGTGTTGTGAACCAGGGCCGACGCACCCAAGTGGGAGCTACCAGGATCAAGGCGAGAGATGTTTGCATGAGTCTTCAACCCAAAAGTGGAATGTATATATATATAAGAGAGAGAGAGAGAGAGAGAGAGAGAGAGAAGCATATCCCAAACTCCTGTAATACTTACTTTAAAAGAGATGCAATGACAAATGTTAGACAAGTATTATCTAATGCAGAATGTATAAATAAATGTCAATAAAGGTATGATTAAAAAAAAAATACAAAAATAAAAAGTTGGAGAGGAAAGCATAGACAAATATCCATGACCAACTCATCCATAGTGCGTTGCCTTTGGATAGTGGGTGTGTGTACATGGAGGTGAAGTTTGGGCATTTTGTGATTTAAGCTGAGGTGAAAAGGTCTATTTGAGCAAACCCCCACCTTTGGAAATAGGGAAGGAGGACTTGCGGGTGGAGTTCCCACTCGTGGGTTTATTGCTGCACCTTGCTGAGCAGATCTGCAAAATCATTGTTGGCTTTCGGCAGATATTCCGCCAAGAGATGAATGTGGTGGTGAAGAGCCCAGTTCCATATGGTGTGAGACAGTTGTGACAGTTCAGAAGACCGTGCCTCCGCTGTTTTTGTAGATAGTATAAGGCGGTGATATTGTCTGTCCGGAATAGAACAACCTTGTGAGTTAAGTGAGGAAGGAAAACCTTTAGTGCTAAGAAGATCGCCTGAAGCTCCAAGTATTGGTGTGTAGGGACTGATGTTTGGCATCCCACAGACCTTGTACTGTGAGATCTTGTAGATGGGTAACTCAACCCGTCTCCGATGCGACTGTGGTGAGAGAGAAAGGTGACGAACAGGGTCCAGAAAAGGCCTCCCCTGTCGAAGGTGGTTTGTGTTCCACCATTGCAGAGAACGGTGGGTGTGGCAGTCGTTCAACACTAGATCTTTAAGGTGACCCTGTGACTGAGACCACTGGTGAACTAGACATTGCTGTAGGGGACGTATATGTAACCTAGCGTGGGGAACTACGCCAATGCAAGAGGCCATCATTCCTAGCAGAAGCATCATAGTCCGAACTGTGAGAGGTGTGTTCGGTTGGAAGTGTGGTAGAGTTACCTGAAAGTTCTGAACTCGAGCTGGCTTGGGATAGGCTAATCCTGTGTGTTGAGGATTGCTCTTAAGTAAGGTTGAATTTGGAGAGGTTGAAGGTGAGACTTGGGGACATTTACTGTAAACCCCAGGCTGTGAAGTAGATCTACTGTCAATTAAGAGCACTGTTGACACTGCAGGTAGGTACTGGCTTTGATGAGCTAATCGTCCATGTAAGGAAATACGTGAATGTTTTGTCTAGAGATGTGCTGCCACTACTGCCAAACATTTTGTGAACACTTGAGGTGCTGTGGTCACCCCGAAAGGTAGAGCTTTGAATTGGTAATGTTTGCCTGCTATGACAAATCTGAGGTATATGTGGTGTGCAGGGTGTATTGGTATATGGAAATATGCGCCCTTTAGGTCCAGTGTTGCCATAAAGTCACCCTGTTGTAGAAATGGAATGACATCCTGTAGGGTAACCATATGGAAATGCTCGGATGTACTGATTGAGTTGTCGGAGACCCAAGATTGGTCTTAGTGACCCGTCTTTTTTGGGCATGAGAAAGTATAGAGAATATACCCCTGATCCCTGCTGTTGAAGCGGGACAGGTTCTTGAGAAGAAGGACTTAGACTTCCTGTTTGACAAGGTTTAGATGATCCTGTGACAACCTGTGAGTGTGAGGTGGGGTGTTGGGTGGTGGGATAATGAACTCCAGGCAATAGCCAGGTTGGATAATGACTAGTACCCATCGATCTGTGGTGATGGATTCCAGACGGGATAGAAAGACTGTTGTCTGCCCTCGACCGGTATGGAGTGGTCAGGGGGAAGGATTGGTTAGTCACTGCTTTACAGGGAGTGTTGCTCCGTGGGCAGAGGTACCCCTGCCCCTTCCTCTGTTATTTCCGCCTCTGAAGGAACCTCTAAAGAAGGTCTTACAGTAGGCAGACTGGCCTGGCTTTTGTTGGGAGGTGGAGGCCTCTGTGGTGTTAGATTTATATGCACCCCTGTAGCCTGTGCAACGAAAGGACCCTCTAGGAGTTGTGGTCTGTAATGCTCCCATAGCCTTAGCTGTGTCAGAATCCTTTTTAATTTTATCAAGAGTATTGTCTACTTGTGGGCCAAAGAGGTGTTCTTTGTTAAAAGGCATATTTAGTACTGCCTGCTGGACCTTTGGTTTAAAGCCAGAACACCTAAGCCATGCTTCTCATCTGAGTAGCACGCTGGTGTTATCAACCCTAGCAGCTGTATCCGCCGCATCTAGTGCACATCGGAAGGAGTTACTGGTGATGGCCTGACCTTTTGTGACAATTTGTCATCCCCTTTTGAGGTGTTCCTCAGGGAGGTATTGTAAGAGTTCCTCCAGCTCATCCCAATGGGCTCGGTCATAGCGGTCCAAAAGAGCTTGGGAATGGGCAATACGCCAATAATTAGCTGCCTGTGCTACAACTCTTTTCCATGCTGCATCTATTCTCTTACTCTCCTTTTCAGTAGACAGGATATCCCAGTAGCCTGGCTGTTTGCTCTCTTACGAGCTGTAGTAGAAACTATAGAGTCAGGTAGAACTTGGCCCCTGATAAAAAGTGAGTCAGAAGGAGCACATTGCATTTTTCGCCACCCATGGGGTGTTAACACAAGCACGGACTGGCTCTTAAAAAATATCCTTAGCATGCCTCATCCTGCCAGGAAGCATGGGTAAATACTG
Organism: Calotriton arnoldi; assembly: GCA_963921515.1. Taxonomy (NCBI): domain Eukaryota; kingdom Metazoa; phylum Chordata; class Amphibia; order Caudata; family Salamandridae; genus Calotriton; species Calotriton arnoldi. Next base: position 373,135 of record CAWUFW010001256.1, read on the forward strand.
GGTGTCTATTTGTAGAGGAAAAGGTGTCAAGCAAAAAGTCCTATTCTAGGGGGTCCTTGTGGAGCTCAACATTGCGGAAAGCAGCTGCCCTAGCAATTACTTGTTGGAAAAGAGTGGCATCTTCTGGAGGGGATGGACGAGGATGATATAAATCTGGATTGTTGGGTTTAAGGGGGTCAGGTCAGTATGATATGCATCCCATGGGTCAGGATCCCCTAATGGCCTGTGTAACCCCCCCATCATCTGTACCTGGTGATCCTGGAGGTGATGCAACAGGTGGGTCAGATGGTGGAGATGTAGGAGGGGAAGAAGGGGGTGGTGATGGCAGAGAAGAGGAGGTGGTGGTGGTGGTGGAAGAGGAGGCTGGTGTGTAGGACTGATGGCTTTGTCCATCTTTTTCTTCTGGGGGACAAGACCGTCTAATGCCTCCTAGCAGGACAACCTCCTCATCGGTGGCGGAGAAGCAAGTATCCATCCTGTACCTTCTTGGATCTGAATTTTCTGTTGTCGAATGTCCATTTTCCCGAGAATGGGTTCGACCGGAGACATGGAAGTCGATTAAGACTTCAAGGGTTTCGGATCTGAGATTTTCAGTACAGAAGTTTTCGGTGCACACCCATTTTTTTTGCTCGGAACCGAAGTAAATGTGGTCGGGTGCAGGCTCGAACCCGAAGGTCTGTCTAGGTCCAAAAAGGTCATTCCCAAAGGCCTGGCCTTAGTATCCGTTTTCAGTGTCGGGGCGGGGAGACTGAAACATTCTTACGGTTCTGACCATGGCCCGGAGGCAGTGGTGGTCTGGCGACCACTGAAGGAGGATGTTTTGAGGCCTGTTTGTGTAATGGAGCAGGGGCTACAGTACTCACACTGACCGGATGGAAGGCTACTCATCTCCATGTCGGTCTCCATGTCGGAGCTGGAGCTTTGGATACAACCCCACTTGTTCTTCCTCTGAAGCTGGCTTCTCATTGGGCGCGCTCCTCACCGAAAATGTCATCCCCATGGCCGCAAGACATTTCCATTAGACGTGCCCTTCGATCCCTTAGTCTTCTTGGATCGAAAGAACTTACACGCGTCGCAGTCGGTCTCACATAACTACACACTCACCCATACAGCTACTCACACACCCACTTATTTACCTACAATGTCACTCACACATCCATTCACTCACCCAGACTCTCAACACAGCCACTCACTCACCCATGCAAGCCCTCACACACACAACCACTTACATACCCATTCACACATCCATACAAGCACTCACACATTCGCATACTCACCCATACAGCCACACACACTCGCTCTCCAATACAGCCACTCACACACCAACTCACTTAATGAAACACCCACTCACTCATCCATACAGCCACTTACACACCCAGTCACTCACTCATACAGCCATTCAGACACCCACTCAAAGTCACTAAACATCCACTTACCCTTACCCACCCATAGAGACACACTGCCACTCACCCACCCATACAGCCACTGACACACCCACTCACTTACCAACACAGCTACTCACACACCCACTTATATACCCATACAGCCACTCACACACCCATACGTACACGGATACATAGTCGCACAGCCACTCACATAACACACACTAGAAGTAGTGTCACTCAGTAGTACAACGAGTAAACTACTTTAACTTTTGTATTACCTTAGTATATATGTTTAACAATCAAAAACTCTTACAAACTACACTCACTGGATGATGTCATCAGTGATGTCATTTGAGATTTCATCAGTGATGTTATATATATATATCCATCTCGTGTGCTTGGTGGGTGCCTTGGGTGGGCACCTACCTATTTATAATGCATGCCCCCAGGGATGGGGTCCCAGGGGCCAAAATAGGCTTAGAGAGGAGGGCCGTGTGGCCCCCCTCCACTTTTGAAAAACAGCCGCCCCCAGGGGATGGGGTTCCTGGGGCCTGATAAGGATCGGGAGGGGGGGCCCATGGCCCCTCCCCCTTTTTATCATATTTGGCCCCAGGGGATGGGGTTCTTGGGGCCTATTAGGGCTTGGGGAGGGTGGCCACACCACAGTCCCCCATCCCTTTATTGTATTGGGTGTATTTGGCCCAGAAGTATGGGGTCCCCATGGACCTAAAAGGGTTTGGGTAGGGCGGCTGCAGACCCCTCCTCCCATTAGAGTTTGGCCCTAGAAGATGGGGTACCTGGGGCCTATTAAGGCTCGTGGAGGGGGGCTGCATGCCCCCTCCCCATAGATTTTGGCCCTGGGGTGAGTCCCCCACCCTTCCAGCCTACCGGGGAAACACCTGATGCACGCTATGGCCAGTTCGGCCTGAGTTGGACGCAGGGCCTGGTTGCAAGTCAACCAAAGGCTGTGCGCAGTGTGGCGTTGGCTGCCTGCGGGAGGTTGGTTGCCTCTGGGTGGGTTGGCAAAAGGGCCTGGCTGCAGGCCAGGCCCTGTTGCCAACCACCTGCTGTACACGGCAGAAGGCTGTGCGCACTGTGGGGTTGGCTGCCTGCATTGGATTGGCTGGTGGGGTTGGCTTTACTTATGGTAATAAAATATGACTTCATGTTTAAAAAAAAAAATAGAAATTCACTGAAAAAAACCAAAAGGTTACAGTAACGTTAAAGTCGGGTGAATATCTCAGTGACATGAATGTTTTGAAGTAAAAAAACAAATTCAACAGTTATAGTTAGCAGAGCTAACTAACGTGTGCCCTCACCATGCACTGCTTATGACCTCACATATTACATCACTCATGGCATGTTCTATGACAATTTATGGCATCACTGACACCCCAAATGACATCATTGATGACGTCACGGATGACGTCATCATTGATGACATCATTGATGACGTCACGGATGACGTCACTGATGCCATCATCCAAACTTCTTTTGCACATATTGTGGAGAGGAGTTGGCCTAACGGCTAGGGCGGTCGACCTTGAATCCTGGGAACTGGGTTCGAATCTCGGCAACAACGCTAAACATCCTGCGATTCTGGGCAAATCACTTAATCTCCCTGTGCCTAACAAAATTGAATGTGTCCTCATGTAACGCAACTGGTGCTATGTAAAGCGCTCTGATACCCGATACCTTCGGGTCAAGTTCGCGCTATATAAAACTCTGTAAAATAAAAAATAAAATAAATAAAATATTGCTCTATAAACTAGTATGGCATTAGTCTCAAAGTAAGTAAAAAATAGATCCTAATAATATGAAGCATCATTAAAGCCATCATATATACAACCCCCTTAGTTGAACCAAGCTTGTGTTATGTGCAACAGTGACCCTCACCTATACACTTCAGGGGTAGCATATTGACTATCAACCACATATAGAAGGGTAACTCCTACTGTACACAGTGTTCAATCTGTATATAAGTGTTCAGAGAAAACCAAGTTCTTCCAGATACTCAACCTCTGTTACATAAATAATGCTCTACTACAGACAGGCTTTATGTGTATCAAACCCCTCATTCGCCAAACCTTCATTAAGAAATTAAGTTGATATGACTAGAAAAGTGGGTATGTAAACAGTTTTTACTCTATGGAGAGAGTTCACTCTGTTCTACACTGTTTGCAGATAGGGAAACTCATGAGAAATACACCACAGAGTATTACAAATCATCTAAGAACAGTGTAAACTCAATGCAAAACTTATCCAAATAGAGACTATTCACTTAAAGTAACCAAGGTCTGAAGGTATTAAAGATCATACTACCTTCACCCTTTATACTGTGGTGAAAAATTTACAGATAGCCCATCTTCTGAGGCACATCAAGCACACGTACAAAGGTTAGTACCTGGTGCACACAATCTTCTATGTTATGTAGAAATTGTCAAGCTGAGACAATTCTGTCTAATAGCTCAAGGCTGCTTATAATACTTAGTATAAGGTACCTAAAATCTTTGCCCTGTTGGAAACTTTCTGCAGAACTAAAACAGTCTGTGTGGAACACACGTTGTCAACTGTCACCTGCACACAGAGTTACTCGTCAATACAAAGATTTATAATGTGCTCATACCTCTACAGACCTACGATGCATTAACAGCACAAGCATTTTGTAAACACTTACACCCATTAGCTGGTCACAGGGTGTACAAAATTAGGTAGAGAAGCAATAGTTACCCGCCACTATGTAAACTATAAAGCAAACACTCATTGGATGATGGCATCAATTATGTCATTTGCAAGGTCATCTGTGATGTCATAGAACATGTCATGAGTGATGAAATATATGTGAGGACATAAGCAGTGCATGGTGGGGGCGCTAGTTATAGTTAGCTCTGCTACCTATACCTGCTGAATTTCTGTAGTTTTTTTAGTTCAAAATGTTAATGTTGTCGCTGAGATATTGACCTAACTACGTCACTTTAACCTTTGTTTTTTTCAGTGAATTACTACTTTTTTTTTTTAAACAAAAGCAGATTTTTTTCTTTAGTACACCTAACTATAACTTACTTTAACTTTTCTTTTTTTCAGTGAACACATATATATATGTATATATATATATGTATATATATATATATATATATATATATATACTATATGTATGTCTGTATATATTTAGGGATATACAGTGAAAGAGTGATATTGCAATCCAACTAAACCACCGGGGCGACCTATAATATCTGCACGCAATAGCCTATTGGAGGCATCGTCCCAATATGTGGATTTTTATTTACAAGAATTTGTCAAGCAGTTACCATCGTATATTAGAGACACTAGTGACTTTCTAAATAAGTTACAGGGATTTATATGGCAAGAGGATTACCTGTTAATTACACTAGATGTAAGTGCATTGTATACTAGCATAAATCATCAAGATGGCTTAAGGTCATTACATCATTATTTAAGTACCAGACCGAACCATGCAAGTGCACACAGCAGAATGTTAATGAACATGGTAGAATTCTGTCTTTACAACAATGTCTTTTTATTCCAAAACTTGTTTTATCAACAACTGCGAGGAGTAGCGATGGGGGCCAGCTTCTCCCCCAGTTACGCGTGTTTACACATGGGCTGGTGGGAGGAGCTGGTACTCAAAAACAATGTATTAAGGAATATAATGAAAATGTAAAACTATGGCTTCGCTTTATCGATGATCTCTTTATTGTATGGCAAGGGTCTCGATCTAGTGCAGAGGAGTTTGTAAATAAGATTAATATTAATGAGATCAATTTAAATTTCACAGCGAACATTAGTACCAAAGGGGTGAGCTTTTTGGATGTGCAGGTCTATGTAAAAGACTGTATGTTGGAGACAAAGGCCTATAGAAAGGAAACAGCCGGAAATTCGATGCTTCATGCATCTAGTTCTCATCCTCACCATCTCATACAAAGTATACCATACGGTGAGATGCTGCGATTAAAAAGAATATGCAGCAATGAGGGAGAACTTAAAATAGCGCAACAGGAAAGCAAAGAGCGTTTTCTCCGAAGAGGCTACTCTGAGAAAGGTATCAATAGAGGGATTCAGAAAAGCAATACAAGAAACAGGAGTAATTTACTGACCAAATCGACAGAGGTAGGGCAAACCACAGTAGTTGGCACAACAAAGGGAGTAGTTGAGCCAAGTGATTTTAGAATGATCATACAGTACAGTGGCCAAGAGAAAGCCATAAGGAAAATACTTAAAAGAAATTGGCCATTAGTATTAGATGATCCAACAATTGGACATCTATTACCCAAAAACCTATCTATTACATACAGTAGGGCACGGGCCATGCGTGATAGTCTGGTTAAGAATAATGTGGAAACACAGACAGGCACCACGTGGCTCGCACAACGAAAGGGATTCTTCCGTTGTAAAACATGTAAGGCATGTCAACATGGGATAAATAAGACAACATTCAGTAGTCCTTTCAATAACAAAGAGAAAACAATCACAAAATCACTCACGTGCAAGACTGATTATGTGATCTATGTGCTGGAGTGTCCATGTGGCCTAAGATATGTAGGGAGTACTAGACTCCAGGGCCACAAACGGATACTCCAGCACATTAGAGCTATCAAAAATAGAGATGTCACATACCCAGTCGCGCGACACTTTGAAGAACACCACGAATCTGACCCATCTAAATTAAAATACTTTTTAATAGACTCTATACCACCAACCAAAAGAGGTGGGGACAGGGAAAAACAGCTACGTAGGCTAGAAACAAGATATATTTTAGACCTCGATTCCAAGCAACCGGGGGTCTAAACGCAACGGAGGATTTATACACCTGTCTATAAACATTTTAATAGAGTAGTGAACCATTAGTTGCCAGTAGGCACTAAAACCGGGACTCATAAGGGTAAACCTTCATCGGATAGAAAAATATGCTGCAAGCCCCTTTCGAACCAGAAAATTTTAAAGCACAGTTTTAGGATATCATTAGTCACTAAATTTTAAATACAATAACTGTCATTTCACAATTTTAGGTAAAGGGATATACAATTTTAATATTTAAGCACTATGCACTTTAGATCAGTCAATAGGTTTACATAGCAAATGTTTACAGAACCAAATAGCGAATTTGCACATTTTATATGGTATGAACACAATTAGAATTAGGGAAAAGGGAGGTTTAAAAGGAGAAATAAATACTCCATGAATCCCAACCATATTGTTTTTTAGATATTTTAGGGCTTTTATAATGTTATATTGTGTTATTTAAATTTTAGTATAAGTATTTATACTTTTATTTCTTTATGACTCAAGCATTATAGAGTGCAATGTGGAAAACAAAATTAAATGATTCCATATGCCGTAATTAAGAACGCAACAAAAAGATATTTAATAGTAAGATTTAACTAATGAATCCTATGTGTGCAAATGAGTCTGTTCTTGTTGTCTATGACTGATAATAGTAATATATGCACTTGTCACTTTAAGAAAGCAATGGTAAAAAGACATAAAAAGATGGTAGCATTACTGTGGGCGCGTCATGTGATCAAGGCCCTCCGGGGCTGAAACGCGTTGTGGCCGGCAACTGCTGAAAGGAAACAATAAAGCACTATTTGCACAGAATTTGGTGTCCGTGCTTCTATCTCGGCGAGGATAACAAGCCAGTGAGGAGTGGAGGAGATTGGCGCATATATATATATGTATATATATATATATACTATATGTATGTCTGTATATATTTAGGGATATACAGTGAAAGAGTGATATTGCAATCCAACATATACGTATAGTATATACGTATATGTTGTCCAATTCCTGCTACGACCTGAACACCAGTACCGACCCTGCTGAGGATCAGTTCTTTCTTATGAAGTTTTATTTAATTCGTCAAGAATCCTCCCCCACCCTGCACACCTTCAGGAAGAGCCTCAAGACCTGGCTCTTCGACTGATCCGGAGCGCCCCCCCCCCCCCCTCCTCCAGCGCCTTGAGACCCTCACGGGTGAGAAGCGCGCTTTATAAACTCCTGATTGATTGAAGACTGGCATAACACGTTTCGGCAGTCACAGCTGCCTTGTTCACATAAATGAGACGCTCTAGTTTATCCTTTAAATACACGCCACCATGTTGATCCTTCAATCCGTGTAGAAATGGAAGATATACTCCCGACCACTAGGCATGTGTTTTTGCATCACATTTAAATACAGTTCCACCGCATTTTCAATTTTTTCTAAATTACATTACTTTAATTTGTAAGAACTTATTTTGCTTTCTGCTTCTCTGTTTTTTTTATATATATATATAAAGTGTGTGTGCTGTAAAAATGCAGTGAAATTGATTACCTACATTCTTAAAGAACTTGTTCCTTAGTATTAATTTTATAAAAAACAAAAAACCAAGAAAATTCAATTCTCTTAATAATTGTAAAGTGCTTGTGCTAAAATCATGCAAATCATATTTGGATGCAGTGATAGTACACTTTTCCATCATTCCTGTTCTCTTCTCAATCGATTTTGCATATGGATCGCAATACCACTTTTTCTCTGTATATCTTCTATGAGAGATTTTAATACCTTCTAGAAGCAAACTTCTAAACTCCACTATTTGTGAATTCATAAAGAGTGGGTAAGGGTAGCAAATGAAAAGCAGTGAAAACCTCTATAACATTCATATGGTTGAGAGCATTCAACTCTGAGAGGTACTACATTCATATTATTTCACAATTGATGTACCAATCTTTCCACATGACCTAGCCAGTTTTTCTACTCATTTCTTGTGTTGATTCTTTCTATTCTCCATGTTCTGAAGACCCTAAATGCTATGAAAATTTTACTCCTTGATCTTTTCATTTCCTTTTTTTATTTTAAAGAAACAGAAATAATTAGTTCATGACCGCACATTCATAGCTCTGCCTTTATCCAAACCTTCCAAATCAATAAAGTGCTAATAGCAGTGCCTAATCTGTCTAAATCTATTGTGCCTTATAATCTTGCACCTCCTCTTAAAAACAGGTGTTCTTCCAAAAGAACCAAGAAAGTGTATTATCCAAACAGTTAATTAAATATGTATATACAGCTCTGTCAGAATTATATATATATATATATATATATATATATATATTTATATATATATGAATCATCATACATTAGGACACAAGCACGCAAGGGGAAGACTATTAGGCAATTTAACAAAGGGAATTTTTGAAATAAATACATGCAACTTTCGGGAGTTCACAGAGGATGGTATCATGTCTCTTGGTATGGTAAGTCCACAGTAACGTTGTTCGGTTCAACCAGAAACCAAAAGCGTTTGTGAACATTAAAGGCATTCCACATCATGACAATGGGTCTCTAGCCCCTAATATGCTGTAAACATGTAAAGAGTCCATTAAACAAAATCACAATGCTCCAATGAATATCTCCCAAATAATAGGAGTATATCTTATACAAAATAAAAGATAAGTACGTGGCAATACCATATCAGAACACACAAATACTTACTGTGTTGAACATTACCTAAACAAATTAAAAAAGGAGTAAATGATCATAATAGAGGTGAATGTGCTTTACCTCAGTCTCCCGACAAGACATGAATTTTAAAACAACATGCTTCAGGTATTCAAAGTTGATCTCCCGGGAGTCATTTAAATCAGAATTATTTGTCACTGTAGTGGTAGGTGCACTAGTCATTTCAGTGCTTACTTTCTCCCTTGAATCAGTAACCTCATTCTCCGGTTTTATTTTCTGAGGAACAAAAGAGAAAGCACTTTGATGCATAAAAAAAAACTTGACCAAAATATTTTAAACACTAGCTTGGTACGAATGTGTAGAAAATAATCACGAAACTCAATGGGCTAAGTGCTGGGGGTTAAACTCTAGCTTTCCACAAACAGTAGCCTCTTTTGTCATTTCATAAAACAACACGGAAATGGCCTACAGCTCTGGAATTCCATAATGACTTTTTTTTAAACTTGTGTTAGTAATGACAGCTTGATCCATACAAACTTCTAAAGACAGAAATGGACATCTCAAAAAGTATGCAAGTCTTGGTCCGCTCACACATGGATGAAGACAACACTGTGCTCAAAAGCCTACTAGACTGCATTTTGCACCCTTCAAAGGCATCCTGCTCCAGCAGTTGTCATCAAAATGCTGAATAAATTCTTTCACGTTACATGACACTAAAGGAATTACAATGGCTCCCCCTCCAGGTCTGCATCATCTTCATGATGAGCTGCTGCAACTACAAAGCCATCAGAAAAAATACCCTACATACATAGGCAAGGAACTGACTGTCTCAGGTAGAAAACATCATAACAGAACCAATGACATCTACAAGTTGGAGATGAAAATTTGGAAGAAAAGAAAAACAGGATTTCTCAGTCCATCTTTCCGGGATATGTCATAGTATCCTCACTGATAACTGAACAGTGAATATATGCAGGCATATAGATACATGACAGTAATCAAGCCTACTCCTAAGATGCAAACCCTACCTAAGTGTACCTAGCATGTATGTGGGTGTAAAGTCAAGAATCCCCTAGGAAAGAGCCAACCCCATCACCTGATGGGAGAGAATGAAGGATCCCGTCTTGGTCTTTGAGTTGGACACGCCTCAAGGGATGTCGGACCGCTGTGTGTTGTAGCTTCTGCAGACCTGGGACCTCAGCGTCTAGTGTCAGCGTGAAGCTTCTCCTCTTGCTCTCTAGTCTCGGTATGGTTCTTTTATACCATAAAGATAGCCTCGGGGTTCTTTACTCAATCGATATGTTGTGAGTACGATTACGCAAATGAGCCTAGAACAATACCTGTAATTATGCAAAGCAGTTCTTTCGCCCTAGGATGAAGATGACCATGACTTTTACACAGAGGATGTTCATGCGGTTATGTACGTCATGTGCAAGGACTTTTCTAAGAATCCTCAAGCATAATAAATGAGGCTAGTCTCCAGGAAACTGATCGACATTTATTCAGCACATAAACTGGGTAAAAGGTCAGTGCTAGAACCGTTATGCAGAGCAAGGTAGACCAAATGTAGGTAAAAGATTGTGTAGCTACGTAGGCCTACAATGGGGTACATTGGGGCACATAACACCCACTCCTCATCTGAAGGACAATAAGGTCTAATGCTCAGATATTCCTGCTTAAAAAGCATAAAAACATTGTCATAAAAACTAGAATTAAAACATCTAAAAACATGGTACATGTTAAAAAATGATGCTATAAAAGCTAAAAAAAAGCCCTACAAGTCTAGAAAAGAGTAAATATAAGATCAGACCGATTGAGCACGCCGAAAGCCATGTTGCTCAGCGAGAGCAGAAAAGTTAAAACACAACAAAGTTTTCGCATTCCAATTTTTGAAAAAAGGCCGAATTGTTCCCATCACACAGAGCCAAATGTTTATGTGTCCTGTGTGGGAGACGCAACATTACTGTCGCTTGCATCCGCAGATGCCTGTCCCTGTAACACCTCTTGTATCAGGTCAATGGAGCAAAGGTGATCATCTTCCTTTCCACAGCAGGTGCCGAGTGAACACTCGATACCTGTGAATGTGTCGCAGAGCCGTTGTCCGATCCGACGTGAGCTGAAGCATCCCGTTGGGGCTCCAAGAATGCGGTCATCAACGACACTGTAATATGTGGGCCTTTAAGGGGTCCAGTAGTACATCCATGTCTGGTGGCACAACTGATGGAAGAGTCAGACATATGTCCAACACGCATTCGTATCTGCAGAATAGGCAGCGGAGCACAGGCAAGATGCAGTCTACCAAGACTGGTCTGAATGATAGGAAGCAATGCTCGCTTAGCTCCCGAAGCCGAGGTGTGCCCAGATGGAGTACCAAGCGCTCATGGCAAAGTCTTACCAGGAGTGCCTATTCCATCTCTTGAGGAACTGGGCCATCCATTGCGTAGCAGGAAAATTAAAACCAGGAGACCCACTACAGCAGTAGGACCAGCAGAAGCCCTCCAAAAACGCTTCCTAACACGGAGTGTATAGATGCTGGAATAACTCAAAAAATTGTTTGAAAGGTGCTTAATAGTCCAGAACCTATGCTCTTAAATAAGTGCACGATCCCCCTCGTATCAGACATGTTAAAGATACGATGAACCATTTCCTCGAAATGGAGCGGGAGGTTCGTTCAGACTAGTGCCTGTATCTCAGAAGAAGACCTTGCAACCTGGAGATCAAAAGTCTCTCGGGCTGAGGTTAAGGCCACATCCTTCTGCAAAAGCATGGCTTTCAGTTTGCTCAGAGCTCAAACCGTATAAAGGAAACCTTCAATGAAGGCCATAGCGTCGCCTACCTAACTGTGTGGGTCAGTGAAAACAATACTTGCATACAACAAGTAACCCTAGGAACTTACTGTGAAAAGATATGCGATGCCTGCTACCATCGCACAGCAACCCTGAACTGCTCCAACCCTACTGCTATTCAAGAAGAAGTTTGAGACTTAAATCTTCAACACACTATCTGCCACATAACAGAAATTCACTCTCACCTGCCTCTCTGTAAACGACCCCGAACTATACCATTATGCCTCGTCCACTGTTCAGGGCTCCGCTGCTTCCTAGCTAGGTTTGTGCCCTACAAATACCTTTACATACAGACAGACAGCACAATGGTTATCGGGGGCTTTCGTTCTCAATCAGTTAAAGTTGCAAGGTTCCCAGATCATGAAGGTCAAACCTTCCATTAAAATGAAATCGCTCAACTAGATGAACATTTAGTAACAACATATTAATATCACTAAGTAAATATTTGGGTAAAATAAGTAATCAAAATCAGAATCACTTGAAGCCACAAATTAAGGATGTGTCAGTACGGTCTAGTTTCTCTAAGAAAGTCTCATGCATGCCACACAACAAGAGATGCAGCTGGGCTTGCTGTGAGGCCCATTGAACTTATCTCTCAACATGGGTGCTGTTCTGGAATTAACAGCATCACCGGCAGTTCTACGACTGGTTGGAAGCAGGAGCCAAACAGAGGAAGAATCACACTCATGGGCCATTGATGAAAGAAAAACAGAACACAGAAAAGGGGATGAAAGAGCAGAATAGATGAAGTGAGAAAAACAGGAGACTGAGGAAGAGAGCAGCTGCTAATACTGGAGTGACGGGGAAGGATAAAACTGTACAGTGTGATGGGATCATAGAATTGAAAACAGGTAAGGGGAGAGAGACAAATACAGAAAAGAGGGAAAGGCCCGGTTACTGCTGCCTTGGGGTAGACATACCGGAGGTGATTCTTCTGGTGTGTGCATAGACCCAAGTGGTGCAGTGGCTGGAGAAAGTGAGTCACCCGAGATGAGCGCCCCCAACAGTGGTGCTTGAAGTTAGGGACCTTGGCAGAGACCGAACGTCATAGAGGAGTTGACCCTGCCTGAGCCTGAGAGTTCAGCTCGAGGTACTTCCACACTATCTAGCCAGTCGAAAAAGACAGCAAGAGAATGTGATAACTTGGCCCTGTTCGGGTCGGCTGCAGCAAAGTTGATTGGGTAATTCTAATTCCGCGGTGAACATTGATGGATTACTTACCTCTACCCAGGCAATGGTCCAAGTGGGGTCAGATAGGTCAGCAGCTGATGGGGTGCTAATTTGCTGAAGCCAGCAAATAGGCGGGTGACTGCATATGGGTTGAGGAGCACAGAGGCACTATGTGTTGTTCACCCTTAGCCATAGGCAAACCACAAAAGAGTGGCTCTTTTGGAGCCCTGTCCAAATGGGCAAAGATGATGAGGTCCACTTGAGGATTTCGTTCAACTACGTCCATTCTTGGAAAGACGGAGGGTGACGGACCCGTAATTAAATGACTGAGGGCATGTCTAGAGCCAAATACGTGCTGGAGACCTCTTTGGAAAGGCTTCACAAAAAATGAAAAGCCTTTGATGCTAGATTCGTGGAATTGGAGGGACAATTAAACAGTCTTGTGGCACAACTAGTATCTTCTGAAGCCTGTGGAGAGTCCTTGGAAAGGTGGATGGGAATGACAACCTCCAAGAACAACCAGCATGCCCCATTTTCAGGCCTGTTCTGTGGAGCCCATTTCCTCTGTTGGTGCAAGAGTGAAGAGGCTACAGAACGATAGGAGGTGGGCTGCCCAACGAGTATGGGTTGGTTGGACTCCACTAAGAAGGAAAACCACATGGTTGAATGTTTCCTGGACAAGGTGGTATCAAGCTCAGAGGGCCTCTGACAACTATGAAGGGCAAACAACAAACTACTTCTGGTGGCAGAACAGTTCTCGCGTCTGATCCATCACATTGTGAAGTTGTCTTGAAATACACAACTAAAATGAAGAAGGTACATTACTTACGACAACAAATATTTGTTTTCCTGACATTTGTCCTAACACTTTACGGAAAAGGAACACCCTTTTTTTTTTTTTAAATCTTTATTTTCCATTTTTCCTCATAAATCCACAATACAGAACTACTGGTTCACTGTCGTACAAAGTGGCATAATAATATTGAACTTAGTCACACATTATAGCATCATACCATTAACACGTTATCAATAGTGAAATATTTGAGTCAGCGCATTTTTGATGTCCCATTCCTAATGCCTTTCCCTGTTCCACTATTCAACCCACAGTCGTTGTTTCCTTCCGTCTCAGGCCCATCTCTAACGCATACATGAGAATTAGATTTGCAGTTTAGATTGCATGGCCCTAGCGATCGGCCCCGGAGTCGTGCAACATCTGATGTAACTGCTAGGATCACTCAACCCACACCCTCCGGCACCAAGCCACTTGCCATTTGTGTCTTGTCGTAGGGATTCTACATATGACCGATATGGGCCCCATATGTCTTTGGGGCGGGACGAACTCGGCATGATGCTTGCATAAATCTCGCTGTGAACATTACAGTAAGCCAAGCTGCGCAGCCAACCCTGTAGAGTAGGGGCCTTCCTGCGACCCCACACCAGCGCTATTTCTCTTTTGGCTAGTAATAGAGCAAGGGACGCAAACCTCCTGACTTTTTTGGGGAAATTCACAGTGTAACCTAGCAACGCTACTTCAGGCGTGGGGAGAAGAGACAGATTAATCATGGTTCCCAGGTCATGGTGTATTTGCTCCCAGTAAGTCTGCAGTCTAGGACAAGCCCATGTGAGGTGTGCAAAATCGGCGTGCGGGGCGTTGCATTTCTGGCAATTGTGTGGTCTGGAAGGGTCCAGCCTGTGTGTTTTGGCAGGAGTACAGTAAATGCGGCGTAAAAACTTAAAATGGAGCAGCTTGTGCCTGCTGTTAAGAGAGACTTCCCTCGTTACCGCGCAGCACTTTGCCCATTGCTCATCTGTAATGTCTCGGCCTAGGTCGTTCTCCCATTCCTTGCGGACCTTGTCATCGCTTACCGGGCGCATGCCTGTGCATGCTTTGTATAGTTTAGAAATAAGGTGCGCACCTGTCTCTCCCTCAATGATCAGTGTTAGTGGCGCGAAAGAGTCGAGTTCCACAGAGTAAGTGGGTACTGTGGCGCGAAGGGCCGAACGAATTAGCCCTAATATGAAATTATCCATGAAAGTTACGTCCTGGAAACGGGCGTCCTCTGCCACTGAGAAGACATGCCCTTCCGGATACAAGTCTCCCACTTTGGTGATGTCGAATTTGGCCAAGGTGCGCTGCACCAGCTTTTCTCCCGTAATTGGCAACCAGGGGGGGGGTTAGGGAGGGGTAGGGCAGATGAGTAAAACGTGGAGGCGCCGGAAAGCCGTTGCAACTTATCCCATGCCCAACTAGTAGTGGATACTGTCTGTATGTCTTTTGGGTCTCTAGGGACGCCCTTTGGCAGCACAGTGACTAGCTTGTCAGGTAATACGAGGTCTGCCTCCGGGCGAAGAAACGGGATCTGTGCGTCCGGATGGAACCAGGCATATGCGTAGCAACATTGGGCCACTAAATAGTACAAGTGTAGGTCTGGGACTCCAAACCCCCCTCTATCATATGGGAGGGTAAGAACCTGCCAGCGAACCCGCGCCCGTTTTCCTCCCCATACCAGTTTGGTGAGGTGCGTGCGCAATGTTAAAAAAATAAACGTTTGTAAGGGGTATAGGAATATTATTAAAAAGATATAAAAATGTAGGTAGCACCACCATTTTGAGGATCGCAACTCTGCCTGCCATAAATAGTGGTAATCGCAACCATCTGTCCACTTGGGCCTCTAAGGCGCACACCGCACGACCATAATTCAAGCTGATGATCTGGGCCGTGTCCATGTGTATGTGTATGCCCAAATATTTAACTGAGTCTTTACACCACTCCAGGGGAAAGCCGCAGTCCCACGGAGCTGTACTGGTGGTTAAAGGGAAGATCACCGATTTTTGCCAGTTAATACCCAGCCCCGAGAAGCGGCCGAACCTAAGTATTTCTCTAATGAGCGGTTCTAAGTTTTCCTGAGGTTCTCTAACATAGAGGATTGTATCGTCCGCAGATAGCGAGACTAATAAAGGACCAGTATTAAACTGTAGGCCCCTATGTAAATGTCTCTCCTGAAAATTATTAAAGGGTCCATGGCCAAGATAAATAAGAGGGGGGAGAGCGGGCAGCCCTGTCAGGTACCACGGGAGAGGGAGAAGGGTCGTGCAGAGTGCCATTCAGGCGGAGTCTCGCCATTGGCCTGCTATAATAAAACGGTGGTGGCAATGAATCCCGTGGGCATGCCCATCCGGCGCATCACCGAGATGAAAAAGGGCCATTCCAGCGAATCGAACGCCTTTTCCGCATCTAAAAGAATAGCGGCAGCGGGAACTTTCGGATCAATTCTATGAAGTACCGAGAAAAGCGTTCTTAGATTTAATGAGGTAGAGCGGTGTGGGACAAAACCCGACTGGGCCGGGGAGATGATAAACTCCATCAACTGGGAGAGGCGGTTAGCGATAACCTTAGCCAATATTTTATAGTCTAAGTTTAAAAGTGAGAGGGGTCTATATGAACTGCAATGGGACGGGTCTTTACCAGGTTTGGGAAGAAGAATAATGACCGCCTCCCGTAGTGTTGGGGGCAGTACTTGTTTTTCAAGTGCCTCGGCATATACCTCTATCAGTTGAGGCGCCAGTACATCCTTATATGCCTTATAAAAGTCCCCCGTGAACCCGTCCAGGCCAGGGGCAGAGGAGTCGTGTAGGGAATCAATAGCGTTGAGTACATCCGCCTCTGATATGGGTTCTGCTAAAAAATCCTGCATGCCTTTCTCTAGATATACCAGCGCAATCTCGGAAAAGTAAGCCTCCTGGGCCACGGAATCGGTCACGATTTTGGTAGCGTATAAGGTCTTGAAATAGTCCAAGAATTCATCACGAATTTCAGTGGTGGAGGTAAGTGTTTGAACTGTAGGGGTGCGGAGTTCGGTAATGTAAGCTCTGCTGTACGGGGTCGGAGCATCTGCGTCAAAACCCGGCCGGGTCGTTCTCCCTCGCCGTACCGTCGAGCCGTCTGATATTTGCCCAAGTACAATATCTCGCGGTCCGCTACCTCCTGGAATTCAACGAGGAGAGCCAAGCGTCTACCCTCCCTGTCCGGGTCTGTGGAGTGGGGTGGTGTGGGATCTAGATCAGCAAGTTCGCGTGCTAGTGTGTTTCGAAGATCTTTAAGAACTCCGGCGTGTTTCGCTATGCAAGCTCACGGATGTAAGCCTTGAAGCCCTCCCACAGGACCGCCCATGTATCTACGGAACCTGTATTGATTGAAAAGTAGTCATCAATGACTTCGCGCACCTCAGCATTAAAAAGGTCGTCATGCAGGGTGCGGCTCGGGAAGCGCCATTGTCTCTCAAAGCCCTCCGGGCGTGGGACCTTTAGTTGGAGTTGTACCGGGGCATGATCAGAATACCTTCTTGCAGTGTCTCCAGTGCCCAGAACCAGCCGGCAATACCTGGGGAAAAAAGCCAAAAGTCGATCCTGGTCCAAGTGTTGTGCTGGCCTGAATAATGGGTGTACTCCATGTGTGCAGGGTTGCGTTGGCGCCAGATGTCTAGTAGGGATAAATGTTCGCATAACTCTAGCAGCGCGCAGCGTGCTCGCGGCTTGGTGTCAGGAGATGCGGCAGTACTGTCCAGTCTTGGGTTAAGGAGTAAATTGAAATCCCCCCCCAATCAAGAGAAAGCAAGGGTCTAACCTTACTAATTGGGCTTGTAGTGAATGGAAAAAGTCGGGGGAGTCAGTGTTCGGGCCATAAACACAAACCAATGCTGTGTGGTGGCCCATGAGTGTTCCCGTGACACTGATGTATCTGCCCACACTATCCATCCCCCACCACTGAGCGGAGGCTAAAAGGAATCCTCTTGTAAATGAGGATGGCCGTGCCCCTGGCGTAATTGCTGTAGTTAGCGAAATACCTGTGTGCTCCCCAGCAGGCAGCAAAGCGGGCCCTATCTGATTTGGAGAGATGCGTTTCCTGCAGGTATGCAATATCCACATTGTGTCTCATTAGGTAATGAACAACCTGTCTCCATTTGCGATTGTCATTCAGAACCCTGACATTCCAAGACATTAAGGATAGGCCGGATGGACCGTCAACGTTACCGAACTGGGCCATCAGGTGTACGTGTCAAGCATGGCAGAGCTGCGCAACAGTAAATAACGAAAAACAGTGACAGTGACCATTGCTGTATACAACCAGAAACATGTAAACAAGAAGAAGTTACCCCGGCCCACCCCCACCCAACCTCACTACGTCCCAAGCGAGGCAGATCCATAACCAAAGAGATATCTTGAAGTACCAATTGGCTTTACATTGTAATGGAGAACCCCAAGAAGGGTACCTCAGTAAGAACAAATTCAAACCCAACGTATACACCTTGAGGGGTGGCAACGCCAAGTAAGTCGACCAGCTAACTAAAATGATACAGAAAAATAACGTACATTATCTCCATTCAGTGGCATACTAGTGTAACAGAGCATTCCTAACAGAATCAACCAGTAGCAGAGCCTGACAATAGTTCAACGCTGGCATCGGAGCCGCTGTGTGGCGGGGAAGGGCCCCTCCCCCCGGACCCAGCCCGATTGTTACTTTGCTTATACGTATGGCAAAATTCTTGCACTTCTGTGGGGGTGTCAAATATGCGGGCCCGGCCTCCGACATCGACCTTCAACCTGGCTGGATATAACATGCCATGTTTTAAACCCAGGTTCCTTAGGGCGGCCTTGACACCGTTATATTTCCGGCGAGCTTCTTGCACCATTACAGTGAAGTCTGGGTATAAGGAAAGTTTAGAGCCCTGCCATATGACGTCACCTCGTTCCCTAGCGAGGCGCAATGCTGAATCGCAGTCTCTGAAGTTCATAACACGAGCGATGATGGGTCTGGGGGGGCAACCTGGGTTAGGCTGTGGTCCCAGTGACCGGTGTGCACGCTCTATCACAAACCCCGGGGTGAAGGGCTCCCTCCCAAACAGGTCAGTTAGCAAAGTCTCGACAAATACATCCATGCGTCCTGTGGCGGTGGATTCAGGAACACCTAAAATGCGAATGTTGTTGCGCCTACTGCACGCTTCAAGGTCTTCATTCTTAATTGCCACCTCTTTAAGGATGCGTTCGACACGTTCTAAACGTTTCAGGGACTGAGCTGTGCCATCTTCGATGTCTGAAATGCGAGCCTCAGCCACGTCAAGGCGCTGGTCGTGCACCTGGATTTGGGCCCCCATGTCGGCTAGGCTCTTATCTAAAATGTCGAACCGCCCGTCCAGGGCCCTGAAGCCTGCCCTCATCTCCTGAAGCATAGATGCCGTCAGTGCAGGGAGGTCGTCCTGATGTTCTGTACCCTGTGCATTCTCCGCCATGTTGGAGCCGTCCTCAGAAGGCCTGTCCGTGATTTTTTCAAATGGCAGGGTCTTCTGCTTAGGGTCTTTACGGCCCATGCCTTTGGGTCGCAACGTGAGAGCAACCACGGAGCAGCCAAGCGTGGGAAGGACCCGTGTGGATGTGGGATCGCGTCCCAGCAAGAAGGACCTCCGCGTGTCAGGAAGTATCCAGGCCCAGGAAACAGACGGTGTATCCTGCGATTTACCCAGAGTAGAGAAGATTAGGATACAGCAGGGTCCAGACAAAGTGCGGGTGAGGCAGGTGTCTCAAGCAGGCCCCAAGTGCAGGATCCGACGCCGCTCTCCGGCCCCACACCACCGGCACAGGCCGGGGAGAGCTCACTTCAGGTGTGGCCCCACGTCACGGACCCCAGTGGCAACCCCGCAATTTGGCGCCCAGCGCCTCGACATTAGACGGGGCCAGACACAGTGACAGGGCAGCGATGACCACAGGCCCTCATCAAAGGATTGCAGTAGGCCAGATATAGCAGGTGGGCCAAGCGGGCGGTCAAAGCAGGGGGCCAGATGCATGTGAGGGCGCTGGTGTTATCACGCAGGGGAGTGCTCCAACTGTAGGCGAGTGAAGGCCTCCTGCAATCCTGGGAGCCAGCGGGAGGATCGGGGCACCTCCAAAGCAGCGCAGATTGGCAGCAAGGAGCAGGGACCATGCCTCTGGGCAGCCGGCCGCGGCGAGTGAAAGGCCGGGACCGGTGCGCCCCCCCTTCTTTCTCTGCACACCCCCGCCACTATCCGGAAGCCGTCCAGGCACACCGCGGGCCCCGGCCCCGGTGCGGCCTCTATAAAATTGCGGGGACGTGCGCTGAAGAACGGGCGCGGGAGGCCGCCGCAGCGCTCTGCTTCAACTTTGTCTCGGGGGGGGGGGGGGTCACCGCCGCCGCCTCCCGACCGGCGGTACTGCCACCTCAGCGGGCCCCCACTCACCTGCGATGCCCTCCGCGCGCTCCTCCGTCACCCCGCCCGCTGGTGTCTGTAGAGCCTCGGGCGTCGGACGCCGACTCTCCGCGCTCCAATTCCTCAGCAACTGGATCTCAGCGACGGCGGGGCCATTCGACCGCAAAGTCAGCCCGCAGGAGTCAGGGTGCCCTCAGCGATCCGGCGCCGGCACCTGCAGAGCCATATCGTCCGATTGTGCTGGGATAATGTTGAAGTTGCTGGGCCGGCCTACGGAGCTTCAACAGCAAGCAGCCATCTTAGTCGCTTGCGTGGCCACGCCCCCAAAAAGGAACACCCTTCAAGTGCTCCCTAGTGATTCAAGGTGCCCTGTTTAATTTTTTACCCTGACAAAAGCTGCTTTAGAATTTTTGATCAGTTTGATGACTGCTTCACAGATTGTCATATCTGCATGATGCACTATATTTTATTGTTGGTGAGACTCATGTTCTTTTATGTTTCATGAATCATTACCAGTTCTGTAAATAGATAATTATTTGTAATTCTCCAAGACCCTAGTGTTAAATGAGGCCATTTAAAATTAGCAACAGCGTATTATAATTTGGCTTTCAGTACTGGAATGCTTCCCCTGTTTTTTTCCCCTTAGAGTTGTAAACAATGTTTGACATTAATTTCAAATGGTTCTTGAGCTCTCATGTTTTTTCTGCTTTGTGGGCTTGATTAAATCGTGTTTTGTAATGAAAAAGCATTCAATATATTTTTTTTTATTAAAGTGAAAGAGCAACAGCGGGGTAGCAGGAAAGAAGTGAGAAGGATAGTAGTCAATTTGACAAACCTGCAATGGCAGACAGTGGTAGAAGTCTGCACTGGTGGGCAGTGGGAGGAGACTGCATTGGCGGGTATTGGGCGGAGACTCACCAGCAGGCACTGGGAGGTCACTGCATTGGCAGGCAGTGGGAGGAGCATGATCTAGTAGGCAGTGGAACAACCAGGGGAATGGTGGACTATGCGAGTGGTTGTCCCTGCTGGGCAAATTAAGGGGCTATAATGGATAGATTATGTGAAAGCTGGAATTATTTATCATGTTGAGAATTTAGCCCTCTTGGCCCAAAGGAGAAGCGGACACTTGAGGGCAGTGTGAGACGTAGGCAATTGTGGCCAGTGTGAGGGGCGGGCACTGTAAGGAGTAGGCAATCGTGAGCAGCAGGCACTAGTGAGCAGTGTGAAGAGCAAGCATCAGTGAGCAGCTAGCACTAGTTAACAGGAGTATTTAGCACAGGGGCAGTAACTGCAAGTCACAATGGTGAACAGAATAAGGCCCTGGTCGTCAGTGCAATGATGATACTGGTAGGCTGAGCCAGAAGCTGGCACTGACGGGCAATAAGAAAAGCTGGCACAGGTGGGCAATGTAAGGAGCTGACACTGACTGGTAGGATGAGTGGTGTGTCTGGGGTAGTGAGAAATTGGTAGCTGGCACAGGTACTCTATGCAGGGAGCTAGCATTTGTAGGCAGTTTAAAGAGTTGCACTGATAAGTAGAGTGAGAAGGGGCAATGGTGACCCACCTAAGGGAGCTGGAATTGGTAAGCAATGTGAGGATTTGGACATTGATTTGAAGGACTCTTTGTAGGAAACTGTTTTTTTTTTGTTGCAGTTGTCACTCCCACTTTTTGCCCCCTATTTAGCTGCTAGATGCTGATTTTCGACTGACAGAGCACTGAGGACAGCTAACCAGACCTCAGTGCCAGCTCACTTTCCTTAAACAAGGTGATGTCTAATTGCACCCAATTGGCAAAGGACTTTATTACCCCTGTAAGTCCCTAGTAGATGGTATCCCAGATACCTAGGGCATGGGTACTAAAGAGGGTCCCTAGGGGCTGCAGCATATCTTAAGCCACCCTAAGGGGCCCACACACAAATTCCACACAGACTCCTCTTGCAGGCTGCATGACATGGTGCAAACCATGTTTGAAAACAGGACATGGCACACTCCTGTGTGCCATGCCAAAGACACTGTATGGGCTATATTTAACTCACCACTACAGCAGGCCTTGGAGCACAAATGCAGGGTGCATTATAGCACATGTGAGGACATATCCGCATGAGCAGATATGCCCCTCCAATGT
The DNA here is from genome assembly GCA_963921515.1 of Calotriton arnoldi. Lineage (NCBI taxonomy): Eukaryota > Metazoa > Chordata > Amphibia > Caudata > Salamandridae > Calotriton > Calotriton arnoldi. The sequence continues at coordinate 395,340 of CAWUFW010001256.1, forward strand.
CTGGTTCCATTGCTGGATATTACAAATGAGCAGGGAAGCCATCTTAAATTATGTACTAGGCACTGGTCTCAAAACGAGTTTACCAGCTACAGAATGGCTTCACTGAAACCTATGGTGTTTGGTATCAGAACACCTCGTATTAATAAACCCGCACGGATTCCAGTGGTGGATTTATTAATACCTGCACCCAGAGGGTACCTTTGTGGTACCCCCTGAAACCTACTAGTCCTCTAGTGTGCTTACTGACTGGTCCTGTCCAGCCTGCCACCGCAGACGAGTTTCTGACCCTCTAGGAGGTGAGAGCCCCACTCTCGGTTCCACGATAGGCCGCGATCCGCAGCGTCTTGTATCTCCTCAGCCACGGGTTCCTATGGCTCAGTTTTTTCCTCGCCAGTGCCCAGGATGCCTCTAGTGGTCCCGCTGCAATTAAGTATCGGATCTGTGTGGCGGATTACGGGGGGATCCGGAGCTGTTCTATCCGGTGGCCATTCCGTTCGGTGGTGAAGCCACGCCCAGCGCAGCTTGGATTGTTAAAGCAAGCCCTGTCCACTCACAGGGGATACCTGGACTCTCTACACAATATACTTCTTTTTGGTACATTATATAAAGAGCCAGCTTCCTACACTTTATTCCCAATAGCATGATATCTGGCCCTCTGGTGGAACAGCTGGGCAACAGGAGGAATCCCGGGAGGATCTAGGTTGCCACTTGCGTAACAAAGCAAAGAAGGAAGGGAAAAAATAGTTCTGCTCATCACGCGTATACTACTTGATTCTACATTCACGAGTGTTGTTCCATAAACATCTGGGGAGCACTCAAATTTGACATTTCTTATAATGGGTGCAAGGTAATGCACTGGCTACACACTGACCTTCAGGGTAGATCACTGCCTAGTGGCTCGACTCCTGTCCTTGGTTTTGCAGAGTGACTTAGGTCAAGAAAAACATGTATACCCATGTTCCATTTAAAACCAGATTCTTCTTCTCTGCAGCAGCCTGTGTCACCAGCTCCTATCTACCCAGATCACTCTGTTCCACCATTAGGGTACCATTAGCAGGTACTTTAGCCAAATGATCCCTTTTAAGCAGTCTTGTGACTGGTATGGAGAGAATATCTGGATGACTTGGTTATCAAGAAGTTACAAAGAAGTTGGTTCTCAACTCCATTGTTGGAGGGGCGAAGCACCAAAAATCGTGGCTTGGATACTTGAGCAACATTTCAGAAATGTAAAGACTGCACAGTTTTCAAATTGTCAGCACCTTCAGAACTCCATTTCAGCACCAGCATTGCTGTTTTAATTCTAATGGACATTTGAGGGACCATATATTCGTCCCAGTTTTTGTTATGAGGTTCCTGATCTCCTCCATCAAACCCTACATGAAGGTTACAGTATTTTATTTGAAACCCCCTTATTAGCAACATTAGCATTGCCTTCCCTCTGATCAGACTGACTTTGTTGTCATGGGAGTCCTTGGGCAGTGTTGATTTCAGTAAGAACAACTTGTGCCTCTTTTCTGTGCCTTTTGTGTTACCTCTGGTGGTATACGAGAGCCAGATCACCTGTCTAACACAACATCTTATTGCAAAAGATGGTATTGCTGTGGTGGAATCAGAACAAATGAGGCACACACTTTCTAATGTTCAGCTGTGAGACTGGCTACGGCTTCTTTCCCAATGGATGTCTCTTCTGGGCTCTTCGGTGCCCCCACCACTTCAGGTTTTGGGAAATCCCTCTGGGTTCTGGCAACTCAGAGGGCAGGATGGTGTCTCTCTCTCATACGACTCTGGATTTATTACAAAAATCCTGTGGTGAAGCACATGGGACTTCAGGGACATCCATGCATCATCATCATCACCTACCTGCCACCATTTTCAATTCTTGGCAATTAAGGGGCAGAAAGAGGGTACAAACCTAAACAAATTCAGGGATGCATGTGCCACCGTGGGCCTTCAAACTCTGCCCAGTAGGAGGACTACTATTTCACTTACTCACAGCTCCACCTTGTCCCAGTGCTGTTATTTGGCCCAAGAAAACAGCCGTGCTGCAGCCAAAGAGAATGGCGGCTTTCAAAAAGATCGACAGGCACTACCTAAGAACACTACTCTTTACATGAGAAAAAAAGCTGCCAGTCCTCCCTATACCATTACAAATGGTTTAGAAGAACAGACTGCTTTGGTAAAGAGTTTGTATTAATTACAATGCTTTGTTGATTATGCAAAATTGATTTGACCCTTTTCTTCCTGGTCTCATCTGCCCTTTGGGAACAGCTGATAATTACCAACACTGAGGTTTTATTTTCATTTTCCTGGAAAGAAAACAGCAATAGCCGTCAGTGGTGACAATATTTTGGGGTGATCTCTGCATTCTGGGGTTCAGCATGCTTGAAGCAGATGGGCATATCTCACCATTATCATCTCTGGCAGTCTCTTGATGCATGTAGAGCTAAAAGCCCTAACACAGCAACTCAAGCTTTAGCAAGGGGTCTCGTGGAGGTTCAAAAGGTGTTGAAAGAACAAGGGTGGTAGTCGGACAAAATATTGAATGAAAAATATCGAGTCACACAAACATCGAGTTTTTAATATCGTGATACACAAATATTGCAGGAATATTGTGTACAAAAATATTGATTTTCTAAGGTACGAAATATCGATGTCAAAAATATCTGTTAATATCACTTCCAAAAATATAATTAAAATACTGTTTTTTAATTATCTTTATGTATTTCAGTATAGGTTTTAATTGAATATGTTATAAATGGTTTGTATAATTGTTTTTAATGTTTTTAAATATAGTTTGCAAATTTAAATTTTTTAATTTAATTTGTTAATTGTAATTTGTAGTGTCGTAGCGGGTTGTGGGGTTTGTAGGGGTATAGGTTGGGACGTAAATGAATGATAATAATTAATATGAATTATTTAATTATATAAATTGTGTAATTCATTTATTTTTAAGTTATATTTTAGGTACGGGTTGTGAGGTTTGTAGGGGTAAAGGGTGGGAAGTTAGTTATGTATAATTAGTTAATGATTATTTATTAGTAATTGTTTAATTGATAATGAATTATGTATATTGTGTAATTATAATTTTTAAGATACATTTTAGGTGTGGGTTGTTGGATATTTAATTCATTATTAATGTATTACTAATTATGTAATTGATAATTATGGAAATTGTGAAATTGTCATATTTGTAAAGTTAGATTTTAGGTGTGGGTTGTTTACTTTGTAAAGCAATAGGGTGGGAAGTTAAGTAATAAAAAATATGTATTCAATTATTATTTTATTTATTATTTAATATGTGAATTGTACTTTTTTATTTCAATTACATTTCAATTGTTGGCTGTTATATATGTGGAAATATAGTGTGGCATAAAATAATAAGATTTGTTTTAATTGATAATTATTGAAAATTGTAATAATTAAGTAATTTGTTAAATTTATGTTAAAATGTAGCTATATTATTTTTATATTTACAATTTTATATTTTTGGTTATTTAACAGAGCTGTTAAAATATGTTATTAGTTTGAAGTGAACTACTGGAGTGGGAATAGTCAATTCTACCCCTTTGGTGTCCAATGCTTTCCCTACTGTTGCACGACTGTGGTGGAAAAAGTAAATTTTACCACTGCTGAGTCCAAGACTTTCACTACTGTTGCACACACTGGAGTGGGAATAGTACATTTTACCCCTCCTGAATCCAACACTTTCCCTACTGTTGCACAGACTGGAGTGGGAATAGTACATTTTACCCTTCCTGAGTCCAACGCTTTCTCTACTGTTGCATAGATTGGAATGGGAATAGTATATTTATCATTCCTAGAGTTTAATACTTTTGTTTAAATATATATTATGAGTTTGTTTATGGAGACCTGCTGACTTTGCCTGTACTTTCTTAGCCCTGATCCCTGGAATCGCCACGCACACTGCACTTTGATACAGCCCCTGGAGGGACTGCAACGCTTTAAAACAACGCCCGCGGCTCCCGCGGGGCGGGAGACCTGCTGACTTTGCCTGTACTTTCTTAGCCCTGATCCCTGGAATCGCCACGCACACTGCACTTTGATACAGCCCCTGGAGGGACTGCAACGCTTTAAAACAACGCCCGCGGCTCCCGCGGGGCGGGAGACCTGCTGACTTTGCCTGTACTTTCTTAGCCCTGATCCCTGGAATCGCCACGCACACTGCACTTTGATACAGCCCCTGGAGGGACTGCAACGCTTTAAAACAACGCCCGCGGCTCCCGCGGGGCGGGAGACCTGCTGACTTTGCCTGTACTTTCTTAGCCCTGATCCCTGGAATCGCCACGCACACTGCACTTTGATACAGCCCCTGGAGGGACTGCAACGCTTTAAAACAACGCCCGCGGCTACCGCGGGCGGGACGCGCGCGGGACGCGCCCGGGCGAAGACCGGGCCAAGACGGGCCCGTCTTAGCCCGTCATAGACTGTCAGAGGCTGGGCTGGGCCAGTGCTCTGAGAAGTATCCTCTGAGGACATCTGAAATCGTGGGCCTCCATGGTCTAATAACGGTAATGATAGTATTACTGTGAGATACTCTCTTTGGATATTAGCTTGTGGTTGTATGCAGCATACTCTCCCTCGTTAAATGTTTGTTACTCCCCATGCTATCTGAATACTCTAAGATTATTTAAAGTGTTTGTAATTAAGTTGAATTCCCTATTTTAGGATGAGTAAAAGGAAAGTGGGCAAAATGACCAACACAACGGGGGGGACAAAAATCCCTACTGACTTATCTTACAGGGGCTATGGGAATGATAGAAGATCAGATCAGTTCAGTTGAGGAAACCTTGATTCAAGATAAAATAACGGGCACGGTAGACAAAAGTCTAACGTTACAAGAGCAAGTTAGATTATCACCAACTAACGCCCCAGAGATTACCATGCAGGCTAAGAATAACTGTGCCCAAAACACTTCTGATAACATCTATATAAGCGATTTGGAGATAGAGCCGCAGCCACCGTCCAAGAGACCTAGGAATCCGGATGTCACCAATACTGAATTAAGCAGTGTCCCGTCCCCTGTATTGTATTAAATAGGAAATCTAGTAATGAAAAACGAACGTAAACCAGCAATTCGAGTAAACAGGGCAGAAAGGGAAAACTTGGTCCAGGAAAGAAGGCTTTACCTAGTGTCATGATAAATACTCAGCCGGACGATGCTAGCATTATAATAAAGAAAATTGACTCCATGCAAAATAGTTTAATGGAGGTTATCATAAAGTTAACTGATAGAGTGAAATCTCTTGAAGATTATATTATACAAAACATAAGCTTGGAGCATTCTACTGCCTATGTTAAAACTACTAATCCTACTGATGAAGTGCATAAGCAACTACTTGCGGGTCCAATAGATAGTATTAGCAGGTTAACCCCTACAAGCAATACTCCTGAACCTGTTTACCCCCTTATAGGTCACGGCATATCTTGACATCAAAAGAGCCTGAAACAATTAAACTTTATAAGCACTCAAGAGCCCCTGCCACTGCTTATAGTAGAAAAACCCCTACACAGACAAATGTTGTGACATCAAATCTGCCATTAGTCCCAAGCTTCCCTCTTGAGTTACCCCCAGCAGCAACTCCATACACTATCATTCTGGCCAACGTCCCCGTGTTAAATCCTAATCAGAAGGAAACGTGGGAGGCTCTAAGAAATAAATCACTGTTTTGGCTGGGTGAGCGGACTGGTCTCACGAAGAATTTATTTGCCAAATTTAAAATGGTGAGGAGGGTCTCTTGGGTAGGCCGGGAGAGCAAAAAGTTAGCAGGGGACTGTGTTGTACTCACATTTGGTGATCCCGTTTTGACTCAAGAGATATTAACAAGAGCTGGAAATACTAGTGTATTAGATATGGGCATTAATATTCTGCCATTAGGGTTTTTCTATCAACCTCACATGGCCTCGCACCCTCTAGGCCATTGCATATCAGCACAGGGAGGTTCTACCTATTCCTATAATGTACTGACAACTAATCGCTTTGATGCGCTCCATACGTTGGAGGACATTGATTGACTAAGAACTCATAAATTGCATACTATAAGTAAGGGAAAGGGGACTTTAATCCCTATCAGGAAGGCCGAGACTATAAACGACCTAGTGATACCTAGTTCATATGTAGAAGTAATCACTGACCAAGAAGCGAGAACAACACCAGCTGAGGGCCCCATAAAGAGACCCTCCCAGATTGATGGCAGAACTAAGCACTCTAGCTCTTCTAAAAGGCAAGATAAAGGTGTAACAGGTGATCCATCAGCAATGAATGTCTTGTTCTGGAATGTGGCAGGGGTGAGGTCGAAGGTTGAAGACCTGCAATGGTTGTTATTTGTTGAAAATGTTGCCATTTTTTGTATACAAGAGACGTGGGTATTGAATGAGGTTCACATAAACGGATATAAGACCTACCATACTCCGCGGAGCGTTCAATCTCTGGTAGAAACAAGGGGGATTATGTATATATATTTCTAGTACTGTAATTTTAAAAAAAATAGTTTTTAAAGTTTCTAAAAAAATTATCAGATTTTATTGTTGCATATGGATAGACTGCATACAGTGGTGCTTGTTAATTTTTACAATAATATTCCCAACGAACAAAGATGTCATATTTTGGGTGACCTGCGAAAAGATTTATGTAAAGTGTCAGAAAGTTCAATGGAGGACTTATGTATAATTATGGGTGGTGACTTTAATGAAAAAATTTGCCCTAACGCAGGGAAGGGAATTTGTGGCTTATATACGGAACAAGATTTGGAGTATGCCCATTTTTCACATACCGTACTGGGGGAACAACTTAACATGCTAGCCCACCAATTTGACTTAGCCTTTGCAAATGAGCTCTGTTCACCACCTGTACAGTTTATGAATACTTTCAATGGTAGAGGTTTGGGCTCTACTATTGACTACATTATGATAACAAGAATACATTCAAGTAGGCTGAAAGCCTTTATGACCCATACTAATTCTATTAGTGATCACTTTCCTATAAGTATTTCCATCAGTACTCCTTGTCCTATTTCGAGTCACACCGCTAGTAACAGCGAGTTGAATTTATTCCCCTTTGAACCAAAAATTAAAACATTGAATGGTTACTCGCTGAGTTGGGCCAGAATAGATCCTCAAGTGATATTCAATAAATTAATTCTTGAATGTTCACGTGAAGTAACTATCTGTTTGGATGAGAGGGCTGAAAAGATAGATATCCTAAAATCGTTTAGTATTATTAGTAAAACAATTAAGGAATTACTAACAGTGAAAATCACACAGAGAAAGCAACAAGAAAAGGGTTGGTTTAATGCAGACTGTACTAAGGCCCATTCTAACTTGAAGAAGGTTTTACATAAGAAGGATAGTACACAATGTGAAAAAAACATGGCTAGGTCAACATATAAGTATGCAATAAAAGAACGGAAAAAAGCACTAAAGGACGAGGCATGGACATCTCTGATTAAAGCTAGTGCCTTGAAAGACAACACTGCGTTCTGGAAAGCGGTTAATGCTCCTCTTTTAAACCCTATAGATCGGCCCACAGTTGAGGTTGCCATTACCGAAAACACTTGGGTAGACCATTACACAAACTTATATAGTGACACACAGGATCAGGACTTTGGAGTTTTAATGGAGAGAAACTTGTTAGTTTCTGGTGAGCAGACGGATGTTTTTCCCATAGACTTGTATTTTTTTTTGCAGGAGGTGATATGTGCTATCAATGATAGTATAGCCGGAAAAGCCCCAGGTCCAGATGGTGTCCCTGTAGACGTATTTAAATCCAATCTGGTTTTCTGGGGTCCTCTGTTAACTCAGGTATTAAATGCCTGTAGTCAGCAATGCTTAATATCATCTTGGTCAGATTCCATCGTGGTCCCCATTTTTAAAAAGGGTGATCGAAATAATCCGGTGTGTTATCGCCCCATCTCTTTGCTGGACTCGACCCTTAAAATTACAGGCCGAATAATTTTAAATCGTTTACAATCATGGGTGGAAGAAAATGGGGTCCTTTCTAGATTACAGTACGGCTTCCGTACGGGCTTAGGAACGGTGGAACAAGGATTGAACTTAAACCTAGTAATCGACAAATACACACGTGCAAAGCAAGGAAAGCTGTTCCTAGCATTTGTTGACCTAAGTTCCGCGTTTGACTGCGTGAATCATAACAAATTATGGGGCATACTGAAAGAACTAGGGATGGCTCCCCCGCTTTTAATTTTTATAATGCAATTGTATAGTGAGGCTGGAGCCAGGGTCCGTTATGGAAAACAGGGCGAATGCACAGCTAAATTTCCTATTAGAAAAGGCGTAAGGCAGGGCTGTGTGCTCGCCCCCCTACTTTTTAATTTTGTATATAAATGATTTAGGACAATTTTTAGAAGGACAGTGTCAGGATCTTCCTCAAATTAACAAACAAGCTGTGCCAGCGTTGATGTACGCTGATGACGCAGTTTTGATGGCACGTACTCAACTAAGTTTGCAGAAGATTTTAAATAATTTTGTTTTATTCATGAATGAGAGGGGCCTAAAAGTCAACATTTCCAAGACTTTTATTATGAAATGTGGGAAAACTAATATTAGATGCCGTGATATATTTATTGAAAACTCAAAGATAGAATGTATTAATAGTTTCTCTTACCTTGGTATACAATTTGATTATCGAGGTACTTGGGCCCCGGCGGTAAAGGGAAGAAATTTACTATTTATAAAGACAATTGGAGCTCTCACTAATTTTGCAAGGAGGCTGGGTAGAAGACCAATCCCAGAATTGATTGTTATATACAAGGCCAAATGTGTGACTTCAGCCATGTACGGAGCGGGTATATGGGGTTATAAAGATGTGAATTCTATCCAAATAACAGAAAACTCGTTTTTAAAATATCTACTGGCTATCCCAAACAGTATAGCAAATTTTATTTGTCATTCTGAACTTGGTCTGCAATATATTACTGACTTAATTAGAATAGAGCCTATTTTATTATGCCATAAAGTATGGATAACAGAGGAGATGAGCCTTAATCGTGAGGTTATCAAGGACTGCTTGGGTCTGACCAGGACAGCGAGTATACCCTGGTTAAATTATATCAAAAATTTTATGACTGATATTGGCCACCTAGAATATTTTGAGCAACCAGATACACTGTTTAAATTGAGTAGAAAGTCCCTTAAAGTAACATGTCTCGCCCATATGCAAGCAAATAGGTTAGCACTAGAGATCATAAAAAAGTCTGTCATGGATAACCAAATGATGCTTTCTTGTTATGCTATTCAACCGTATTTAGTACATGTATCTGGGTCCTATGAAAGGATGTTATTAACTCGATTCCGATTGGGAATCTTCCATAGGTTGATAAGCTTTCCAAACACAAATGACTGGTCAAGAACTCTAGATGTATGCCCATGTGATGGCATCTCTAATCAGTCTACCATACATGTACTTTTTTTCTGTAAATTTTATCAGTATCCTAGAAATAGATTTTTAAAACAGATCTTAAAAAACTGGGACTTAGACAATGCCGACCTGCTTTACTTGTATTACAGCTTTTAGATGGTGAACTAATTGTTTTTTGTGTATCCTCCTTTTTAAAATGTGTTATGAATTATAGGAAATTTTTATGATTATGATAAATGTATGTATTGTTTTTACTGTGTAAAACATCCATTCCCGGAGTGTGTTTCTTTTTCTCTCTTTCTATTGCTGTGCTTTTATGATTTATGAATTGAATCGAATAAAGCTTTAAATAACAACATTAACAAATTTTACAATGTACAAAGAAAGAAATAGATTTTATCACTTTTAGAAAAGTTTGGTTTTAGACAGTCTTATCCTGCCTTCTTAGAATTATAGTTTTTAGAAAATGAATATATAATATGGATTTGATTAATGTTTTTACATAGTGTAGTAAAATGTAGGAAATCAATTGCAATATGAGTGTCAAATTGACCAACAATTTAATCATGTAAAGGGGCGTAAATAATTGACCTTATTTGTCGAGACAGTGTGTGATGTAATGATATGATGTCTATTGGATTTATGTTTTTGCACTGCTACTGTGTATAACACGTGTGATTTTATGTGCTTTGATGATTTTCTAAACAGAAATCGAATAAAGCTTTGTTTGATTTGAATTTGAGTTTGTTTATTTAATTTTATACTTTTATATATATATACACATTTTTGTAATTTTAAAAATATTTTTAGCAAAAATTATTTGTCTATAGTTTACTTTTTATGTATAATTAAATTGGCAATATTTGAAACTATTTTGTAGTTTGTTATATTTTGTATGTGCATGTAAATATATATAGTTGTTAGACTAATAAATTAAAAGAAAATTATAATATAAATAAAAATGTATATTTTTTATAATAGTTTCACATTATATGTGTACATAAACATACATACAAGTGTACTTGTTTAAATAAGTATATATTTATATATATTTTTAAACATTTAAATACATTTTATTTACATTATATTAATGTTATATGGCTAAAATATTTACTATATATATATATATATATATATATATATATATATATATATATATATTAAAAACAATATTTTTGTATATATTTTTTCAATATTAGTGTAAAAAGATTTTTGTTTCGATATTTTTGTACATACCTTTATATGTATAGGAAAACTATATTTTTGTGATCGACATTATGTGAGTGAACCACAAGGGTGACTAGGTATGACAAGGAACTGAGGATTACTTGCTACAGCATGAGAAATTAGCAGGGGACAGTGAGCACATTCCTCCTTGCACCAAACTTTCATTCACTGTGCACAAGATAGTGGCTAGAGCGACTGATGTACTTGATTCAAGATGTGTCACCGCACATTAGGATGACTTTGTTTCCTAATCAAATTCGGCAATAAAGGATTTCAACATTAGAAGAGGGACGTATTTCTCTTTCTCTAGATATACGGAAGAGACCCTTCATTTCCTTGAGCAGTTGTTTATACTTCCTAGTGCCAGCTTCTGGTCTTCCTTGCTCGCTACTGATCCAGAATACATAATATACGTTTTAGTTCTTTTGCTTCCTGCATCCTTTTTTGCCAACAGAGCGTAATACTCTTAGCACCAACTTGCCTCAAGCTAGTGTTCTTTTTTTTTTTTTTTGGGAGCAAAGTAACCAGTTGCACACAACTTAATATGCTGTCGGGCAACAAAATCCAGCAGCTAAGATCTTGTCTTAGGCTTAACCAGATCACTGGATGTCCAATATCTACTTTTGATTACAAAATATCAGAACAGATTTTTTGCCGCATGGACCAGGAATGGATTTCACCCTTCATTATCAAATGTGCTAAGACAATTCAATACGTTTATTTCGGGTTACAATGAACCCATAAAACATGCATAGTCATAAGTAACAATACATGCATGATCGTTTGCAATCATCAAAATTAAAACAATATAATAATGTTATAGTAAATAAATCTTCAGCACAAAGTGAGAGTGAAATATCAGCAGTGTAAGGCTAAAAATTATCCATGATGTTCACGGACATAAAACCCCAAAAACTTAGATCGATTAAAATTGATAACTATGAACATAAGAAACTGCCTTGAATCACACAAAACTTTCATGGCTATACAATTGTTCAAATACAGCCTTCAAGTTTATTCTCATTACAGATGAACTAAAATGCTAAAATATTACCAGCCGGAGGATGTTTTAAGTGTTCTACCTACTCGTTTTCTTATTAGTCAGAGGTACCTGCTCACAGCAAATACTATGAGCGCATTCGTATTTGATCTTAGTACCCCAGAGGTTACTAAATAACTTCAGAATCATAGGTTAATGCAGAGTCGTTTACTCCATTTTCAACGAGGATTTTTATACCGGGGGCAAAAAACACAATAGATGTTCAACATCTTCGCGGGGTGCTCAACAAAAGACACAAGATGATGTAGCTACTGAGTGTTTTTTCTAGCTGTTTGTGTAATACCCAACCTGAACTTGAAGAATAGAGTCTTAGTAATACCTGGGGTTATATCATCAAGTTAGGGTTCAAAGGCAGCATTACATTTGATCTGGAAGTAATCTGAAGTCAGAGATCTAATGCCACTGACACTGAGATACTGTTCTAGAGTGTAAGACCAAAATGCTGATTTAACAGCTGTTTTTGTATTGCTAATCATAGTAGGGGGAGTGCTCCATTTTGCATTCATGCCCATCGCCTTTAAGGTGGATTTTAAATTGGTAAACCATTTAATAGACAGTGAATTAGGCATACCCAAGACCTCTGTTAATGCCTTTTTGATAGGTTTCCCACTCTGGAGTCGTCCACAGGCCAACCCAAAATTGTAAGGGTCTTAAGACTGCTATATCGCTGATCCGTTTGAGACCAATTTAAAAAAACAAGGGGGATAATAGGTGTGCTTTATGGCAGATTGAACAGAGATCTAAGGAAAATATTTTAATTAGTGGTCCCCTCCTTTTTTCCCCACATGCATTCTAATCTCAGCCCCATACAGAGCTGTGCTCTGCACCTTTGCACAATAGATTTTAATGGCTTGGGAGACATGTCTAGGTTTTGTTTTTTAATCTTCTCAACACAGTAAATGTTCAATGCAACAAGGAAGCACTTACTTTATTCGTGTGTGACGACTAGGTAGTATTTGTCTATAGTGATGCCAAGGAAGTCGAACTTTTTCTCTCTCTGTAAGGGGACCCCCCAATCATACTAAAACTACCTCTATAAGATTTGTGGGGATTGAGGATCATATGGATCATGTTTCTTACCCAGTAAGCATCTGTGCTTGGCATGTAGAGCTGTAGATTCACATGCTTTGCATACTCCTGCCATCTAGTGTTGGGTCCGGATGTTTGCAAGTTGTTTTTCTTCTACCAAGTCTTTCCTAGTCACGAGGTAAGGGGACTTCTCCTTTCGGTGATAGTGCGCATGGTCATCGACTCCATTGTTAGATTGTTTTTGCGCAAGAGGGTGAGAATGGAGTAAGTAAGTGTAGTATAGAGATGTCCATGCGAATGAATGTATAATTAAGAACTGCAACAACTACAGGTACCCGGGGAGGCGGGTGGGCGTATGTGAATCTACAGCTCTACATGCCAAGAACAGATGCTTACTGGGTAAGTAACATTATCCGTTCGAGGCATGTGTGCTGTAGATACACATGCTTTGCATAGACTGTAAAGCAGTATACTCCCAAAGCGGTGGCTAACCTGTAGATGTTGCAGTTGTTTGGAATAGTGTTTTTAGTACTGCTTGGCCTACATTAGCCTGTTGACGTGCTAACACATCTACACAATAGTGTTTGGTAAATGTGTGTGGTGTAGACCATGTAGCTGCCTTACATATGTCAGCTAGAGGGATGTTGCCTAAAAAGGCCACTGACGCCCCTATTTTGCGAGTGGAATTCGCTATAGGGGGTATGATTAAAGTTCTTTTTAGCTTTAATATAGCAAGTTTGAATGCATTTCACAATCCAACTGGCAATACCAGACTTTGAAATAGGATTGCCCTTGTGGGGTGGAGCAAATGCAACAAACAGTTGTTTTGTTTTGTGAAAGTCTTTTGTTCTATCTATGTAGTATAGTAAAGCTCTTTTAACATCAAGCGTGTGAAGAGCGCGTTCTGCCACAGAATCAGGTTGAGGAAAGAAAACTGGTAACTCAACCGATTGGTTTATATGAAAAGCAGAAACTACCTTGGGAAGGAATTTTGGGTTGGTAGGGAGAACTATCCTATCTTTATGTAGCTTAAAGAAAGGTTCTTCTATCGTTAATGCCTGTAGCTCACCAACTCTCCTCAGTGATGTCATAGCAATGAGGAAAGCAACTTTCCATGAGAGGAACTGTAAAGGGCACTTGTGTAATGGTTCAAAAGGTGGACCCATGAGCCTTGTGATAACAATGTTGAGATTCCATACTGGGGCAGGGGGAATCCTTGGTGGTATTACTCTTTATAAGCCTTCCATGAAGGCCTTGATTACTGGGACTCTGAATAGTGACAAATGTTGTCTATTTTGTAAGTACGCAGCTACTGCTGCAAGGTGCAAACGAATAGATGTGTAAGCCAGACCTGATTGTTGCAAATGTAACACGTAACAAATAATGTTTTGTATGGAAGCATCTAAAGGATTGATTTTGTTATTGCAATATACAGCAAATATTTTCCATTTTGCGGCATAGCAAGCCCTGGTGGTAGGCTTTCTTGCTTCTTTTAGAATATTAATACAATCTGGTGGTAAATTTAAATAACCAAACTTTATGACTTCAGGAGCCAGATCGCTAAAATTCATCCATAGCGCTTTGCCCTTTGCTAGCGGGTGTGGGTACCTGGAGCCGAAGTTTGGGAATTTTGCGTTTTCGGCTGTGGCAAATAGGTCTGTTTGTGGAAACCCCCACTGTCGGAAGTAAGGAAGGAGAACTTGGGGGTGAAGTTCCCACTCATGAATTTGTTGTCTTCTTCTGCTGAGGAGATCGGCAATTTGATTGTTTACTCCTGGGAGATGTTCTGCCAGAAGATAAATCTTGTGATGGATCGCCCAATTCGAAATGGCCTGAGCGAGTGTTGACAGTTGGAGAGAGTGTGTCCCGCCTTGCTTCTGCACAGAATACATTGCTGTCATATTGTCCGTTCGGACTAGGACAGTTTTGGCTATGGGCTGAGTCTGAAAAGCTTTTAGTGCTAGAAAAACAGCTAAGAGCTCTAGATAATTATGTGGAGCGTCGTGTGCTTGTTGCTCCATATGCCTTGTATTGTGTAATTTTTTAGATGAGCCCCCCAACCTGTCAGAGATGTGTCTGCTGTGAGCACGATTTGTGGAACAGGGTCGATGAAAGGCCGGCCTGCTGATAAGTTTTGCAGAGAGCGATGGGTGCGGCCGTCATGGGGTACAATTGCGATGCAGGACGCCATCATTTGCAGTAACTGCAAGAACACACTGGCTGCTAATGTTTGGTTGGGTTGAAACTGTAGAATGGTAGCTTGAATATTGTGTATTCTGGCTACTTTGGGAGACGCTAGAGCTTTGACTGTGTCTAGAGTAGCTCCTAGAAAAGACTACATCTGTGATGGATGCAGGTGAGCTTTTTGTGCATTGATGGTGAAACCCAGTTGATGAAGTAGATCTATTGTGATCTGTGTGTGTTGCAGACAGTTCTGGTAAGTGCTGGCCTTGATGAGCCAGTCGTCTAGATAAGGGAAGATGTGAATTTGTTGTCTTCTGAGATGAGCAGCAACCACTACCAGGCATTTGGTAAAAACTCTGGCGCTGTAGTCACTCCGAAGGGAAGTACCTTGAACTGGTAATGCTTGCCTGCTATCACAAATCTGAAGTATTTGCGATGAGCCGGATGAATTGGAACATGAAAATATGCGTCTTTTAAATCTAGAGTAGACAAAGTCTGCTCTTTGTAAAAGTGGGAGCACCTGTTGAAGTGTCACCATGTGAAAATGCTCCGACAGTATATAGTGGTTTAGCTCTCTCAGATCTAAAATAGGTCTTAGGGAACCGTCCTTTTTGGGGATGAGAAAATACAGAGAGTAAACCCCTGAGCCTTGGTACTGTATGGGAACTGGCTCTATTGCCCATTTTAGTAAGGGGGACTGGGACCTCTTGTTTTAGCAAGTGTATGTGTTCTGGAAATAATTTGTGAGATCGTGGTGGAATGTTTGGGGGATTGCTGGTAAGCTCCAGGCAATAACCATATTGGATAATTCCAAGAACCCATTTGTCTGATGTTATAGTCTGCCAAATGGGGAGAAATTGGTGAAGTCTTCCCCCGACAGGTGTGGTATAATCGGGGGGAAGCGTGGGTAAGTCACTGTTTGTTGGGGAAGGGGAGTTACGAGGTGTGTTGCCCTTACCCCTACCCTTGAAGTTGTTGCCTCTATAACCTCCTCGAAAAAAAACTCCGGAGGGAGAGGACTGGTTATTACCTTTGTAAGTGGAGGTATTTTGATCTGGGGATGTTGTTTTTGACCCTCCTCTGTAGAAGGAGCAACGAAAAGAACCTCTGTTGGATGCAGTTTGAAGTGCTCCCATAGATTCAGCGACTTCAGTGTCCTTTTTCATCTTTTCTAATGCCTGTTCAATGTTAGGGCCAAATAGGTGTTCCTTATCAAAGGATGTGTTAAGGATTGATTGTTGGACCCAAGGCTTAAAACCTGAGATCCTTAACCAAGCGTGTCTCCTGAGCATGATGCTGGTGTTAATCTCCCTAGCTGCGGTGTCTGCAGCATCTAGAGCACATCGAATAGAGGAATTAGAAATTAGCTTACCCTCATTTACCAAGTCCTGTGCTTTAGCGTTATGCTCATCTGGGAGGTATTAGAGAAGGTGCTCCATTTCGTCCCAGTGTGCCCTGTCATACCTAGCTAAAAGGCCTTGGGTTTTTGCAATGCACCATTGATTTGCTGCCTGAGCAGCTATGCGCTTGCCAGAGGCGTCAATTAGTTTGGACTCCTTATCTGGTGGAAGAGCATCCCCTGAAGTTTGAGAATATGCCCGCTTATGAGCATTTGATACCATTAGGGAATCTAAAGGCAATTGTCCTTTGATAAAGATGGGTCTGTAGGAGAGGCTTTATATTTTTTGTCCACTCTAGGAGTTAAGATGCGGGCTCTGACTGGGCCTTTAAAAATTTCGCCAGCATGTCGCATCATGCCTTTAAGCATTGGGAGTGATTGTGATGACCTGTGTGTGGATGCTAGTGTCTCAAACAAGAAATCTTCTTCCAGTGATTCTTTGTGGAGCTCTACCCCATGATAATGTGCAGCCCTGGCAATGAGTTCATGGTGTGATGCATTGTTGTCTGGAGAAGATGGTTTGGTTGGGTATAAGTCTGGATCAGTGTCACCTGGGGGATCCACTGTGTAATCTGTCCATGGATCTATTGGAATATTTATCCCCCCCATCATCTGCATCATCATCGTCATGATGAGATTGAGGAGAATCTTGAGGTGTAATCTGCAAAGGATTCTCAGGTGGTGACGGAGGTGGTGGGGGTGATGGAAAATGAAAAGGACTTGTAGCCACAGTTTTTTTCTTCAAGGGGATTTTGTAAGAAATGTCTTCTTCTTCTTGAAGCTTGCGTTTCTGAGGTGGTTTTATGTAAATATGTCTGACGCTCTCACTCTCTCTCTGACTGACTGACTCTCTCACTGACTTACTGACTCTCTCACTGACTTACTGACTCACTCACTGACTCACTCACTGACTCACTCACTGACTCACTGACTGACTGACTCACTCACTCACTCACTGACTCACTGACTGACTCACTCACTCACTGACTGACTCACTGACTGACTCACTGACTCACACTGACTGACTCTCTCACACTGACTGACTCTCTCACACTGACTGACTCTCTCACACAGACTGACTCTCTCACACAGACTGACTCTCTCACACTGACTGACTCTCTCACACTGACTGACTCTCTCTCACTGACTGACTCTCTCTCACTGACTGACTCTCTCTCACTGACTGACTCTCTCTCACTGACTGACTCTCTCACTGACTGACTCTCTCACTGACTGACTCTCTCACTGACTGACTCTCTCACTGACTGACTCTCTCACTGACTGACTCTCTCACTGACTGACTCTCTCACTGACTGACTCTCTCACTGACTGACTCTCTCACTGACTGACTCTCTCACTGACTGACTCTCTCACTGACTGACTCTCTCACTGACTGACTCTCTCACTGACTGACTCTCACTGACTGACTGACTCTCACTGACTGACTGACTCTCACTGACTGACTGACTCTCACTGACTGACTGACTCTCACTGACTGACTGACTCTCACTGACTGACTGACTCTCTGACTGACTCTCCCACTGACTGACTCACTAACTGACTGACACTCTCTCACTGACTGACTCTCTTTCACTGACTGACTGACTCTCACTCTCTCTCTCACTGACTGACTCTCTCAATCTCTCTCACTGACTGACTCTCACTGTTTCACTGACTGACTGACTAACTGACTGACTATCACTCTCTCTCACTGACTGACTCTCTCACTGACTGACTGACTCTCTCACTGACTGACTGACTCTCTCACTCACTCTCTCTCACTGACTGACTCTCTCACTGATTGACTCTCTCTCACTGACTGACTCACTGACTCTCTCACTGACTGACTAACTCTCACTGACTGACTGACTCTCACTGACTGACTGACTCTCACTGACTGACTGACTCTCACTGACTGACTGACTCTCACTGACTGACTCTCTGACTGACTCTCCCACTGACTGACTCACTAACTGACTGACACTCTCTCACTGACTGACTCTCTTTCACTGACTGACTGACTCTCACTCTCTCTCTCACTGACTGACTCTCTCAATCTCTCTCACTGACTGACTCTCACTGTTTCATTGACTGACTGACTAACTGACTGACTATCACTCTCTCTCACTGACTGACTCTCTCACTGACTGACTGACTCTCTCACTGACTGACTGACTCTCTCACTCACTCTCTCTCACTGACTGACTCTCTCACTGATTGACTCTCTCTCACTGACTGACTCACTGACTCTCTCACTGACTGACTAACTCTCTCTCACTGACTCACTCTCACTGACTGACTGACTCTCTCACTGACTGACTCTCACTCTCTCTCTCACTGACTGACTCACTGACTGACATTCTCATTCTCTCTCTCACTGACTGACTCTCTCTCACTAACTGACTCTCACTCTCTCACTGACTCTCTGACACTCTCACTCTGACTGACTCTCTCACACTGACTGACTGACTCACTCACTCTCACTGACTGTCTCTCACTGACTGACTCTCTCTCACTGACTGACTCTCTCTCACTGACTGACTGACTCTCTCACAGACGGACTGACTCTCAGACGGACTGACTCTCAGACTGACTGACTCTCCCACTGACTGACTCTTTCACTGACTGACTCTCACTCACTGACTCTCTCTCTCTCTCTCTCACTGACTGACTCTCACTGTTTCACTGACTGACTAACTAACTGACTGACTCTCTCACTCTCTCTCTCTCTCACTGACTGACTGACTCTCTCACTCACTGACTGACTCTCTCACTCACTGACTGACTCTCTCACTCACTGACTGACTCTCTCTCTCACTGACTGACTCTCTCTCTCACTGACTGACTCTCTCTCTCACTGACTGACTCACTCTCTCACTGACTGACTCACTCTCTCACTGACTGACTCACTCTCTCACTGACTGACTGACTACCTCTCTCTCACTGACTGACTCTCTCTCACTGACTGACTCTCTAACTCTCTCACTGACTGTCTCTCTCTCTCTCTCACTGACTGTCTCTCTCTCTCTCTCACTGACTGACTCTCTCACTGACTGACTACCTCACTCACTGACTGATCTCACTCTCTCACTGACTGACTGACTCTCTCACTAACTGACTCTCTGAATCTCTCACTCTCTCTCTCTCACTGACTGACTCTCTCTCTCTCACTGACTGACTCTCTCTCTCTCACTGACTGACTGACTCTCTCACTAACTGACTGTCTCACTGACTGACTAACTCTCTCACTCTCTCTCTCACTGACTGTCTCTCTCTCTCTCTCTCACTGACTGACTCTCTCACTGACTGACTAACTCTCTCACTCTCTCTCTCACTGACTGTCTCTCTCTCTCTCTCTCTCTCACTGACTGACTCTCACTGACTGACTACCTCACTCACTGACTGACTCTCACTCTCTCTCTCACTGACTAACTGACTCTCACTCTCTCACTGACTGACTCTCTCTCACTGACTCTCACTGACTGACTCTCTCACTGACTGACTGACTCTCACTAACTGACTGAATCTCTCACTCTCTCTCTCTCACTGACTGACTCTCTCTCACTGACTCTCTGACTAACTGACTCTCTCACTCTCTCTCACTGACTGACTCTCTCTCACTGACTGACTCTCTCTCTCACTGACTGACTGACTCTCTCACTAACTGACTGACTCTCTCACTAACTGACTGACTCTCTCACTGACTGACTAACTCTCTCACTCTCTCTCTCTCACTGACTGACTAACTGACTGACTCTCTCACTGACTGTTATACAGGTACTATTTCCCAACCTTCACCCTCCTGTTATTTATGTCCCCCCACAACAAAAAAAACCATAACAAGCAACCATTGGGACAGGCAGATAGAAGTTGCCAGCATTGAAAGGACAAAAAAAATGTCAAGACATTATTTATTGTTAATACTTTTTAATATGGTCGTTCAGTTGTACATAATGCTTTCTTGGTCATATATAAGGTAACAAAAATGCTTCTGACACTTCTTTAATATAACTTTTCAGCATGCTGCAGACTTCTGTACAGCACAACTTAAAGACATAGGCAAAGTCAATATCTCTGGCTAAACACTTATAAGGTCCCAAAGGCGAGACCTATTGGCTATGCCAATGCTCGTTATACAATGGTACGACTTCTGCACCTTGCCATGTTTCTGGAATATTTTAGCAATCCAGTACACTATTTGACATTTTGTAATATATGGGACCCAGACTTTCTGTTCTGATCGATATAGGTTGCCTGGAATTTTGTCTGGGCTTGGAGTTTTCCCAGGGCTAAGATGGTCAATGCCTCTACATGTATCTTCCAGAGTGAAATTCAGTGCTGGGACATTTGTAGCCTTACTGGTGGGTGGTGCTAATATGCTTGTATTAAGCTGTGATATTTGGTGGGTTGAGTCTGGAGTATCATTATACAGTGTGGTAAAATGATTTTCCCAGCTCTGAGGTGGTATATGATGTTCCATTTGGTTTTTAACTGTAGAGCTGCCATTGGCCACTATGTGCCAAAAGTTTTTAGTGTCCCTGGTGCTAGATGCTTTAAGCATGTCCTCCCAGTTAACATCTACCCATTCCTGTTTGGTTTTGGTGATGGTGACTTTGTAGCTTCCTCTCATTGCTCTTATGTGTATATTGCCTTGTTTTAGAGCCGCTAATAGTGCAGTTTTCTTTAGAGTATAGCATACCTAAAGAACTAAACAAATTCAAATGTACTTCCATAAAGTGATCCTCGGAGCCAGATTTATCTGACAAAGAACCAATGTTTACATTAAAAGTATTGTAGATTGATGTCAATGTCTGAATTGCTCGAAGGTTCCCCCACCTAATTGCTCTCCTTTTGTTACAAGTTAATGCACATGACAGAGCAATCATAAATGCAGTTGCTGCTGTGTGAGAGCGTAGTGTTAATAGGTGTAGAGGATAGTGATCACTGTCTTCCCTATTGCACATCTTGAAGTCAGACATAGTATGCCATAGATCTAGATCTAGAAAGATATAGTCTATACTACTCTTTGTCCTACCCCTTGTGAAAGCGTATTGTCTGTGACAATCTGATTTCGATCTGCCATTGCAGGCATGTAAACCAAGTGTGAGTGTTAAAGCGCTGAGATGCAAGGCCGTTGTAGGCCATTTTTCCAATGGCTTAGCATCCAATCTCTGGATATCTCTTGGTCTATCCTCCAATTCCATAATGGAATAGATATGGGTAAGTGGCTCAAAAGAGACATTAAAGTCCCAGGCAATAATCCATGGGGAATGGAAGGAATTATTAGACAGGTTGTTATCTCATTTGGATAGTATAGGCGATTCCTTATGTAAATCCCCACGTTGATTGTAGACCTTTTACAGAATACAAAAACCATTAGATGCTTTTACAGTCAGCCCATTTATGTCAAAACAAACAGAAGGGATCTGCCTCACAATCAAGTTTCGAGCAACCCAAACCAACATTAAAATGCTCCCCCCCCCCCCTTGGGTCGTCCACCCTCAAGGGTAGAGCTTCAATACTGTAATTAGTATACCCATTTATAACCACTGGAGATCATGACCAGGTCTCCTGAAACATAATATCAAAGTGATTAATAAATTCAGTCCATTCAGGGTCAATTAATTTGTCCCGCAGACCTCCAACATTCCATGAAAGTAGGTGCAGTTCCGATAAGGATGGTGTTAAGGACCCAGGGGCAGACGTCAATGCAGTCCTATGGGAGAAAATCAGGTCATCGGTTTAAAAGTGAGTAATCGGCCTTGGGAGTTGGGTTTCTGGGGTTAGAAGAAAATAAGTTACTTACCTGTAACTACAGTTATCCGGTATTAGTATCTTTCATAGATTCACATGCCTGAATCATTCCCCGTCGTCGAGATGGGAGTCCCACGGTATAATAATCAAGCAGTATTCAAATAATGCCATAGGCTATAATGTCCCTGAGCCATGTTCTATATAGCCTATCTATGTCCTTTTTAAAAAAAGGACTAAATGTTGAATGCAGCCAATCAGCTGCTAGCACCCTCTAGAACCTTCCCAGCACAGGCAGTTTCCCTCCGATTTTTCCAGCACAAGTGAGAAGTGAGTGTCTTAATGTTTTATGGGGAGGAGGGTGGGTGCATATCAATCTATGAAAGATACCAATACTGGATAACCACAGTTACAGGTAAGTAGGAAAATGCTACTTACCCAGTATGCATCTGTTCTTGGCATATAGAGCTGCAGAATCATATGCTTGTGCATAGATCGCCATCTAGTGTTGAGTCCGGATGTTTGCACTTTGTTTTTCTTCGAAGAAGTCTTTCCAGTCACGAGGTAGGTGACTCCTCCTTTCGGTGATAGTGCGCATGGGCATCGACTCCATTGTTAGATTGTTTTCCCGCAGAGGGCGATAATGGAGTTAGTAAAAGTAGTAAAAGGAGATGTCCATGAATGCATGTATCTAAGTAAGATATTACTGCAACAGGTATAGGTACCCGGGGAGCCGGGTGGGCGCATATGATTCTACAGCTCTATATGCCAAAAACAGATGCATACTGGGTAAGTAGCATTTTCCGTTCGAGGCATATGAGCAGTAGATCATATGCTTGTGCATAGACTACATAGCAGTTATCTCCCAAAACGGTGGCTAACCTGTAGCTGTTGCATTGGTTTGAAATAGTGTACGTAAAACTGCCTGGCCCACACTAGCTTGCTGTCTTGCTAACACATCTACACAATGGTGTTTTGTGAATGTGTGTGGTGTAGACCATGTTGCAGCTCTGCAAATGTCATCTATGGGTATATTTCCTAAGAATGCCATAGAAGCCCCTAGTTTGCGTGTAGAATGCACTCTAGGGGGAATTGTTAATGTGCGTTTAGCTTTAATGTAGCATATTTGAATGCACTTAACTATCCACCGTGCAATACATGATTTTGATTTTGGATTGCCTTTATGTGGTGGAGCAAAAGCAACAAAAAGTTACTTGGTTTTCCTGAAAGGTTTTGTTCTTTCTATATAGTATAGTAATGCTCTTTTGACATCTAAGGTGTGAAAAGCACGTTCTGCCACTGAATCTGGTTGAGGGAAGAACACAGGCAACTCAACAGATTGGTTGATATGAAAGGCAGAAATGACTTTAGGTAAAAATTTGGGGTTAGTCCTTAGAACCACTTTGTTTTGATGTATTTGTAAAAATGGCTCTTCTATGGTTAGTGCCTGAAGCTCACCCACTCTCCTCAGAGATGTGATGGCTATGAGGAAGGCTACCTTCCAAGTGAGGAATTGTAGCTCACATTTGTGCAATGGTTCAAAAGGTGGACCCATGAGTCTTGTAAGAACTATGTTGAGATTCCACACTGGAGCAGGTGGAAGTCTGGGTGGAATGACTCTTAAGTCCTTCCATAAATGCTTTAATAGGAGGCACTCTAAAAAGAGAAATGCTGTCTATTTTGAAGATATGCAGCTATTGCAGCAAGATGTAAGCGTATAGATGTTTACGCTAAATTGGAACGCTGTAGATGTAGTAGATAGCAAATGATGTTTTGAATTGAAGCATCTAGCAGACTGATTTTATTGTTGTTACAGTAAATGACAAACCACTTCCACTTTACTGCATAGCATGCTCTTGTGGTAGGGCGTCTAGCCTCTTTGATAATGTTCATGCAGTCTGGCGGAAGATTGAGATAACCAAACTCTAGGATTTCAGGTGCCAGATCGCAAGGTTGAGATGACTGGGATCTGGATGCCTTATCTCTCCACGGTTCTGAGTGAGAAGACTAGGAGTAAGGCGTAGTTTTTGGTGGTGAACTACTGATAGCTCCAATAGGGTTGTGAACCAGGGTTGACGGGCCCATGTGGGAGCAACTAGGATTAGTGTCAGGGATTGCTGTCTGAGCTTCTGAACCACTAATGGAATGAGTGGGAGAGGCGGAAAAGCGTAAGCAAATATCCCTGACCAATTCATCCATAGCGCATTGCCTTTGGACAATGGGTGTGGATACCTGGATGCGAAGCTTGGGCATTTTGCGTTTAGGTGGATGGCGAACAGATCTATCTCTGGGAAGCCCCACATTTGAAAGAATGGGAGGAGAACTTGAGGGTGGAGTTCCCATTCGTGTATCTGCTGTCGTTGACGACTGAGCAGAACTGCAATCTGGTTGTTTACTCCTGGGAAGTGTTCTGCAAGGAGATATATTTTTTGAGGTATGGCCCATCTCCAGATGCTCTGGGCTAGCTGTGAGAGCTGGAGAGAGTGTGTCCCCCCTGTTTTTGTATGTAGTACATTGCTGTCATGTTGTCTGTGCGAATCAGGACAGCTTTGCCTACTAGATGAAGTTGAAATGCTTTCAACGCTAGAAAAACTGCTAGCAGTTCTAGAAGGTTTATGTGGAGTTGCTTTTGATGGGGAGTCCACATGCCCTGAATGGTATGTTTTTGAAGATGAGCTCCCCAACCAGTGAGCGATGCGTCTGCTGTTAGCACGATCTGTGGAACCGGGTCGACAAATGGCCGCCCCTTGGAAAGGTTTTTTTATGTTCCACCACTGCAGAGAGCGATGGGTGCGGCCATCCACCAACACCAGATCTGATAACTGACCTTGAGCCTAGTTCCACTGGCGTGCTAAGCATTCTTGTAGGGGACGCATTTGGAGTCTTGCGTAAGGAACGATTAAAATGCAAGATGCTATAATTCCTAGCAATTGCATGAACACTCGAGCTGGTAGTGAGTGTTGAGCTTGAAACTGCGATATTAGAGTCTGCATGTTGCAGATCCTGACTGGGTTGGGACACGCCAGAGCTTTTTGAGTGTCTATTGTGGCTCCTAGATACACTTGTGTGTTGGATGGTTGGAGATGAGACTTGGCGAGGTTTACATATCATGAAGCAGTTGGACTGTCTTTCGAGTGTGGCGTAGGCAGCTCTGTTGCGAGCTGACTTTTATTAGCCAGTCGTCTAGGTAGGGGAAGACCTGAATGTGCTGTCTTCTTAGATGAGCCGCGACTACTGCTAGACACTTTGTGAAAACTCTGGGTGCTGTAGTTACTCCGAATGGGAGAACTTAGAACTGATAATGTTGGCCGTCTACCATAAACCTGAGGTATTTGCGGTGAGCAGGGTGAATGGGAATATGGAAATAGGCATCCTTTAGATCCAGAGTGGACAGGAAGTCGCCTTGCTGAAGGAGGCGGAGAACCTGTTGAAGTGTGACCATGTGAAAGTGGTCTGATTGGATGTAGAGATTTAGTTGTCTGAGGTCTAATATGGGTCTTAACGAGCCATCCTTTTTGGGAATTAAGAAGTATAGGGAGTATACCCCGGTCCCTTGGTATTGTAATGGGACTGGTTCTATAGCTTGTTTTCCTAGGAGAGAGAGAACCTCTTGCTTTAAGAGTGAGAGATGTTCCGGTGACATTGCATGTGGTCGTGGAAGGATATTTGGGGGATTGGCTGTAAGTTCCAGGCAGTAACCATATTGGATAATTTGCAGTACCCATTTGTCTGAAGTGATGGAGTTCCAGACAGGGAGAAATTGGGAGAGACGTCCCCCGACAGGAGTGGAATGATCGGGGGGTACAGGAAGGAAGTCACTGTTTGTTGTTCGAGGGGGAAGAGCGTGTGGAGTTGCCTCTGCCTCTTCCCTTGCCATTGTTACCTCTAAAACCTCCTCTGAAATAACCCTTTGCTGAGGGGGATTGAGTATTACCCTTGTAAGAGGAGGAGGTAGTGTCGGTGGATAGGTTTTTAGAGCCACCCCTGTAAAAGGAGCGGCGAAAGGAACCCCTATTGGAGGGCGACTGCAAAGCCCCTATGGACTTTGCGACATCTATCTTTTTTCATTTTTTCCGTCGAGGTGTCAACTGCTGGTCCAAAGAGATGTTCCTTATCAAAGGGTTGGTTGAGGATGGAGATTTGCACCTCAGGTTTGAAACCTGAAATTCTCAACCAAGCATGCCTTCGTAAGAGTACACTGCTGTTAATTGTACGGGCTGCTGTGTCTGCCGCATCTAGGGCACATTTAATAGAGGTATTTGTAATGAGCTCACCCTCTTGAATAAGGTCATTAGCCTTAGTCTTGTGTTCGTCGGGTAAGAACTGCATGAGTTTCTCCAACTCATCATAGTGAGCCCTGTCATAACGAGCTAACAAAGCTTGAGTATTGGCAATACGCCAATGGTTAGCTGCTTGTGAAGCTACTCTTTTGCCTGAGGCGTCAATGAGCTTGGACTCCTTATCTGGAGGAGGAGCTTCACCTGTTTGGGAATTGGCTCTCTTGCGAGCATTAGAGACTACTAGAGAGTCTAAAGGTGATTGACCTTTGATGTATGTAGGGTCGATGGGTGCGGGCTTATATTTCTTCTCCACCCTAGGAGTAATAATTCTTGCCCTGACAGTGTCTTTGAAAGTGTGCTTCAACATGCCTTTGAGCATAAGTAATGTATGAGTGACTCTATGAGAGGAACTAAGAGTCTCAAAGAGGAAATCCTGCTCTAATGGTTCTGAATGTAACTCCACCCCATGATATTGAGCAGCTCTATTAAGGAGCTCAATGTATCCAATGTTATCATCTGGTGGGGAGGGCCTGGAGGGGTACAAATCTGGATAATTATCTGGATCAGTGTGATAATCCTGCCAAGGATCAGTGTCTTGTGGGGGATCTTGGTTGTCATCCCCATCCCCATCATCTTGTGAGTTAGGTGAAGTTGGTGGTGGTGGTGAATTTTCAGGTGAAAAAGTAAATTGGGATTAGTAGGAGAAGTAGGTGGGATGTAAGGAGGGGAAGGGTTAGTACCCACACTTTTCTTCTTTAGAGGAATGTGGTAGCCCTCTGGTAAGTCCAATTTCCTCTTTTTTGGTAAAGTAGCCTGAATATGGCCTGTATCAGGGTGAATCACCAATTTGTTCGGTTTCGGATCCGAAATGGAGTGATCGGACCGAGGCTCTTTCGACGGAGTCTCTTTTTCCTTGGTTGCCTGTTTCGGCGTCGAAGGTTTCGGCTCCAAGCCTTTCGGTGCTGGCGGTGTAGGCTTGAACTTGTGTTTCGGTGCCGAAGGTGTTGGATCAGCACCAAGATGAGGCCAGTTCGAGCCCGAACCGGAAGGCTTTTCTTTATGTTTCGGAGCCGGGCCCGAAGGCGGGACGTCGGAAACTTTTTGTCGGTGCCGACCTTGGCCCGAAGGCAGAGGAGGGACCGGAGCCTTTGTCTTGGGTTGTTGGGGGGGCAAGGGGTTGTCTTTACTCACGGTACGCTGACCCGGAGTAACTTGCTCCTCTTCTTCGACGTCTGAGTCGGCCTCGGACAAGGAGAAGGGTTTCTCCTCTTCGGCTCCTTGGGCAAGATGTTCGGAGTCGGAATCTTCGCTGAAGATGTCCGGTGCGGAGCCGCTTTGCTGTTGCATCTCGTGACGTCGAGCCCAATGATCACGAAGAGTCTTTTTCGATCGGAAGGATTGGCACGCGTCGCAGTCTTTCTCGTCGTGCTCCGGGGACAGAGGTTGCACACTTTGTGCAAGTCGGTGCGTGGAAATTTAGCATGACACCCGGACATAACTTGAAGGGAGTCCATTCCATCGACTGCTAGAGCGGTCGGTGCGGGTAGGCCCAACGTCCTTCCACAAGTTTTCCGATCGAAGATTTTAAAATTGAAGCGATACGCGACGAATGGGGAATTGCGATCGATAACAATACCGTCGAGGGTATAGATTGCGCGTCGAAGGGGTCCGAGAAACGGTGCCGAACCGGAGCGCAGCAATACCCATCCGAACCCGATGGCTGAAAAAAACAATCTAACAATGGAGTCGATGCCCATGTGCACTATCACCGAAAGGAGAAGTCACCTACCTCGTGACTGGAAAGACTTCTTCGAAAAAAGACAAAGTGCAAACATCCGGACCCAACACTAGATGGCGATCTATGCACAAGCATATGATCTACAGCTCATATGCCTCGAACACTTATTTTCTTATCGAGTATTGGGGTATCTTTCATAGATTCACATGCCTGAATCAGAATAGCAAGCAGTCACATCCAATATTTCAGTTTGTCTGTTGCAGATGGTGGGAGACTTAACACATAGTGAACCCAAAAAATCTTAGGTAACCAGAACAAAGCCCCTGAGGGCTATACCTGTGCATAATGAATGTGAATGGATGCACAGAATATACTCGTAAAAGCATGGTAAAACATCACTTATGTAACAACATCTCTATATACACATTATTAGCGAGAGGGAAAGAAAGAATAATAGCCTAACCAATAGTACACTTTACTTACTTATGCTCAATATTTTATTTATTTTTATTTATTTATACATTCTAGTATTTGCAACCACCATAAAAACAAAGGACTCTTTCCAAGGGCTAGAAACAGGCTTACCTTAATGGAAAAGATGGCGAAGTACTGCCTGGCCCACCTCTGCATCTGCATCTTGTGCGGATTCCAGGCAGTAGTGCTGCGTGAAGGTACGAGTGGTACTCCAGGTTGCAGCACGACAGATCTTTTCCAACGTCACTCCTGCGAAGAGGGCCGCTGAAGTAGCAACCGCTCTGGTATAGTGAGGTTTTGCTGTCCTTTTCAAAGGTTTGTTGGCTTTGACATGACAGAATTGAATCGCAGCTGATATCCATCTTGCGATAGTGTCTTTTGTTATTGCAGTCCCTTCTCTGCCTTGGTGTGAGAAAGTGCCCTCTTTCTGCATGGTTGCCCCCACTTTTTGCTGAACTGCTGATGTGCTTTGACTGAGTGTGCCCTGGGCTCCTGCCAATCAGGTACCCAGGGCCTATGTTCTTTCCCTAAAACTGCATTGAAAGCAAAAGCCAATTGGCATCTCTGGCCACAGGTCAGTCCCTGGTAAATGGTACCACAGGTACCCAGGGCACTGTGACCAGAGAAGACCTCTAAGGGCTGCAGCACTTATTGTGCCACTCTTAGAGGCGCTGTATCTTTACACTCACAAACTGCCTTTGCAGGCTGCGTGTTTTGGTGCAGAACAAAGTGAAGAGTCGACATGGCACACATCCCTGTGTGCCATGCCTCCAACCCACTGCCCTGGCATAGATCAGCCACCCCTTTAGCTGGGTGCACTATACCAGTGGTGAGGGTACAGGTGCATGAGCCCTGTACCCCTACAGTGTCTAAGTCCATTCTTAGACAAGTTAAGTGCGATGCTGCCATTAAGAGTATATGGTGCTGGGAGTTTGTCATGAAGAACTCCACAGTACCATAATGGCTGCACTGAAAACTGAAAAGTTTAGTATCAAATTTCTCAGCACATTAAACCCACACTGATGCAAGTGTGGGATTTAATGAAAAATGCGCACAGAGGGAATCTTAGAGATGCCCCCTGAAAAACGGCCTACCACTAGTGTCCAGGCTGAGGGGCTGCTTTCAGCTGCCACCACCAGACATGTTTCTGGACCCCTGGGTTGAGAGCCTGCTGCTCTCGGGGGCCTGAAACCATGCATATCCTGGGACGAGGTGCCAAGCCTCCTCCCCCAGGATGGGCAGGGTCCACGAAGGGGAAGCTTCAAAGGCTTGCCGCCTTTGTGAGCTTCCCCAGGCCATTTGCTGCCTTCAGCAACTGGTACCCACCGGTTCTGACCTCCACTTTGGGGGGGAGAACCGGCGGGAAAACCAAGTGAGGAAGGGAGGTGTGCCCACCTCTGCCAACTCCACCCCTCAGGTGCTGGAGGCGCGGTGAAGCACAACTCTCAGTCCCCGCCATCTTGCAGATGGGGGGACCCAGCCAACCAGGGTGAGGCATATGCCTCCCTCCCACTGGAGGGTGGCATAATAGGGGTTGTACCCACCCCAGGGAAGGGACCCATTGGTCCCAACCTTTTTACCTACCTGTAACGCCCCTAAATCTAGTATTTAGGGCCACCCCTGAAACTTGCTTCCTCAGACAAGAAACCAGAAGAAGAAAAGAAGAAGGACCGAACAGCCGTGCCGAAGCTAACAAGAGGAGGATGTCCACTGACTTGGCCCCAGCCCTACCGGCCTGTCCCCACCTCGAACCTGCAGAAGCGAAACTCCGGTGTGTCCTGCAGCCAGCAGCCTCAAGAACCCCAAGGACCAGCCCTGCCTTCAAAAGAAAAGACTCTGTCTCCCGAAAATACCGGATTTGTTCACCAACAGACTCCAGGTCCGGCAAAGTCCGCGAGTCTGCACTGATGCCCACAGCCTGAGTTCGAGTGGCCCAACACCAAGAGGAGGTCTCCCCGACGATCCTGACCCGAGATCCGGTGACCCCTGACCTGCCTCAAGCCTCCAGCCGATGCCTGCAGCCTCAAACAGGAAGGTCCCCCCAACCGCGACCAGGAGATGGTAAAAAGATCCGACCCTAAAAGGCACCCCTGCACCTGACGCCACACGGCCTTGGGTGGCCCAAACAACGGTGCCTAACCAACCCCCAACATCCCAACTTACCTCTCCAAGTGGTGGTCGCACCCAGAAGACCTTCGTCCCCGAGCCTGCAGTGTGTTTGCAAACCGGAGACTCCCCATTGAAAGCTACAGGGTGCCAGACGCCAAAACAGCACTCTGCACCCAGCCGCTCCAGGGCCACTGAGGGTGCACCTTTTGTGCTGGCTTGAACCCCCATTTGCCCTGAGCTCAAGTCCAGGAGCTTTGCTCCCACAACCCAGTGGCCTGCTCGTCAGCAGCCACCAACCGGAGGCCCCCATCCCCCATCGGATAACATTGGGCCTCAGCACTCTGCTCCCGGCCGCCCTAGTGCAGATGAGGGTGTAACAAGAGTGCATCCTTGACCCTGAGGGACACCCGAGTCTAACCCCAGAATACCAACTCCCACAACAAAGTACTTACCTGTTAACCGATAACACTATTTTCCTCCATAGGATAACATTTTCTGTGAAAGGTTTTTAAGTGTGGAGTTGGAAAATCTATGAAAACCTTTAAAACTGTAACTAAATAACAAAAACGCTTTTACTTACCTGTTTACAGGAAATGTCCCAGTGCAGTATCCAGGTATACTGCACTGTGTAAGAAAAGTAATCTGTAAAGTAATCTACTTGACATTCTACTAAAAAGCCAATACAAAGTATATGTACAGTATATCAAAAGCATTGCATTACCAGTAGCTCTACTGTAATCAAATCAAAGTGCATATACAATTGCAATTCAAACTGTTTACAAACTGCATTACTACTGTAAAGTATTTATTGCGTACCTGTGCCAGGCTTGCTTGGTTCTAGAAAATAAAATAACTAAAAGCATATTTTTATACAAAACCAATTGGTCTGAAGTTTAGTCTTTGAGTGTGTGATATCATTTGCTGATTGAGTGTGTACAACAAATGCTTAACACTACCCTCTGATACAGCCTTACTGCTCGACCACACTACCACAAATAGAGAGTAAGGTGGTATCTACTTTACCTCTGCCTACCTTTGGGTATCCACTGGATTCTGTGCACACTATACCTCACTTTGGTATAGTATATACAGAGCCAGCTTCCTACACTTGGCCATAGGCAACAAGTAATTGATTAAGCCTGGACGTAGTTCACGGAGTTTTGCTACGCTGAACTTCGTGAAGTTACAACTCCGCGAAGTTCCGCAAGTGGCGGAGTGTTGTGCGAACTGCTGTTCGCGCTGGTCTTTCTGCAGCTCGGGTAGAAATTCTACCCGAGCTGCAGCTCGCGTTTGCGACTTTACCGTGCGCGAGCGGGGAAAAAACTCCGCTGCACTACGCGAAGCGGGGTTTTCTTGCACTCCGCGAGCTCCATGGAGTGCAGAAAACTCCGCAAACTCCGCGAACGGAGCGGAGTTCAACGCCCAGGCCTATAATTGATCAGTTTTTCGAATGTCCTTCGTTTTCTGAAGATAGAACTTGAGGCAACGTATGACATCCAGTGTATGTAGCGCCTGCTCTGCAGGCGTTGATGGTAGCGGGAAAAAAGGACCGGAGTATAACCGGCTCATTGAGGTGGAACTGAGAAGGCACTTTAGGGATGAATGTGGGATTAGTCCTTAGAATCACAGAATTTTCCTTAAATATTAAAAAGGGTTTCCTAATTATGAATGCCTGGATTTTGCTTACCCTCCTGGCTGAGGTGAGGGCCAGTAGAAGGGCGACTTTCCATGCGAGGTATTTCAATTCAGCTTTATGAATGGGTATGAATGGGTTCAAATGGTCTTTTCATGAGTTGTGCAAGAACCACGGTTAGGTTCCATTCCGGTGGAGGTGCTCGCACCGGAGATAAAGCACGGAACAGCCCTTTCATGAATTGTTTGATAAGGCTTGAGGCACAAAGCTCTTCTATAGCGAGAGATGGAAGCCAGATGCACCTTAACCGAAGAGAAGGCTAAACCTGATTTTGCCAGAGAGAGAAGATATGGTAAAATCTGTTGTGGGGATACTTGAAATGGATGCAGGTCATGTCGTTGGCACTAGACACAGAATCTTTTCCACTTTAGTTTGTACATCTTGTTGGTGCTTTCCGTTCTAGATTTTGAGAGAATATCTCTACACTCTTGAGAAATGCTCATGTCCCTAAACTCTAAGAATTCAGGAGCCAGGCGTGTAAGTGCAGCGACTCCGGATTCAGATGGTGCACTTGACTGTTGTCCCTGGACAAAAGAGGAGCAAACAGCTGTAGATGAATAGGTCTCGTTTCTGAGAGGTGAAGAAGTTCCGGGAACCAATGTTGCCTGGGCCAACTGGGCGCGATGAGAATCAGGCGACACCCTTCCAGCTTCATATTGGTCAGTATCCTGGGAATCAATGGGATGGGAGGAAAAGCGTAGGCATATATCCCTGACCATCGCATCGAAAGCGCATTGCCCTGAGACACCGGGAGGGGGTACCTGCTGGCATAGGACCAGCATTAGGTGTTGATGTTCATGGCAAACAGGTCCAGAGCTGGTTTTCCCCTTAGAGCAAATACTCCATCCAACTGGAATTGAGTAAGTTCCCATTCGTGGCAATTGTCTATAGCTCTGCTGAGAGCATAGGCCAGTGTGGTGTGTGAACCTGGAACATGCTCGGCTCCGAGAGAAATCCCGTGTTCTGTTGCCCAGCTCCACAGCTCCGCTTCTAGAGAAAGCATGAGAGATTTGGTTCCTCCCTGTTTATGTAGAACATACTGGTCGTGTTGTCTGTATGGACCAGTATGGAGGTGCCTGCTATCCTCGGCAGGAAGGCCTGCAAGAAGAGAAATATGGCCTTCAACTCCAGGCTGTTGATATGACTTTGTTTTTGAGAATTGGACCATTTGCCTTGAATTTGAAGGTCCTGCAAATGGCCTACCCAGTCGTCCATGGAGGCATTCGTTGTCAGGATGTAATCTGGTATGTTTTGTAAGAAAGTCAGTCCTTTTTAAAGGTTTGGGGTGTGGTACCACCACTTCATTGCTATCTTCATGGCCGGAGTAATCCGAATGATGTCTTCGAAAGATCCCGATGTTTGAAGCCATTGTTTTTGTAATTCTTCCTGGAGAGGTCTCATTTTGAGTCTGGCCAAGGGAACCAAGCCGATCGCCGGAGAGCACATCCCTAGCAGCGACTTGTATTTCCTTATTGAAACTGACTTTTTTCTTGAGATGGCCATAGCCAAATGACGTAGTCGGGTTTGACGTTCTTCTGACAAGAATGCTTTGCATTGGATTGTGTCCAATCTGGCTCCCAGGAATGGTGCTATTTGATTGGGAATGAACGAGGACTTTGTGACGTTGACTGTCAACCCCAGCTTGCTGAACAGACGTAAACAAGCGTTGGTGGTCCTGGTCGCTTGCTCTGCCGTAGAAGCCTTTAACAGCCAGTCGTCTAAGTAGGGGAATACTTGATGCCCTTGAGAACGTATGGCTGCCGCCACCGGCGCCAGGCATTTTGTAAATATCCTGGGTGCCAATTTGAGGCCGAAAGGGAGAACCTTGAATTGGTAGTGGGTACCAGCCACCGTGAATCTGAGGAATTTTCGATGCTTCCGATGAATGAGGATGTGGAAATATGCGTCTTCCAAGGGAGGTCATGAAATCTCTGTTGAGATGTCGTAAGATCTCGGTCAAAGTTACCATCCTGAAAGTTTTCTTCCTCAGCAACTTGTTTAACTTTCTGAGATCCAAAATTGATCTCCATTCCCCTGACTTTTTCATAATCAAGAAGAAACGGGAGTAGAAACCTTGCCCTCTTTGCAGAGTTGGAAAGGTCTCGATGTCTCCTTTTGCGAGCATAACTTTTGTTTCTTTCTGCAATAAGTTAAGACGATGGTGAGGGGCTCCCCTGGGTGGTGTAGTTGGAGGTTTTTGTACAAACTCCAGGGTGTGACTGAAGGCAATCAAATCCAGCACCCAACGGTCCGATGTTATACTCTCCCATTGCTGGAGGAAACTGGACATCTTTGCACCCACGGGAGGGGAAAGAGAGGGGGAAGCTGGTACCCTGGTGAAATCACTGTTTTCTTCCATTGTCCCTGCCTTGGGTCGATGTTCTCTTTCAACCCACTTGGCAAGAGAAACCAGCCTTAGTCGGTTGACGGTAGGCAGTGGATTGGTAGGATTGCCTATATTGTGTCTGGTAGGGCTGGTGTTGTTGTGCCCTTTGGAAGTTTCCTCTGTAAGTGGAAAAACCACGTCCTTTTTCCCCTCCGAACGGTACTTTCCTGTATTGGAGGGAACCTAAGGATTTAGCTGTATCCGTGTCCTTTTTGATGGATAGAAGCGCCTCATTTATATGTTTGCCAAATAAAGCGTCGCCATCAAATGCCATGTCCAGAACCTCTGGTCTAAATGTGGTTGCTTTTAACCACCCTTGGCGTCTTAAGACCGCCACCCCTGCCAGTTGGCGGAACCCCATGTTGGCTATGTCCATAGCGCAATCGATTGTCTCCGAGGCCGGCCGTACTGCTTCTATGAGGATCTTTCTGGCTTCCTGCTTTCTGTCCTCAGGAATAAGGTCTAGTAGAGAGGCCATATCCGACCACATTTGTCTATCGGAGCGTCCGATGACAGCCAAAGCGTTGGCCGCCTTAATGGTAGTTGCAGCCATGGTGGAGAAAAGCTTCCCCATAATGTCTAGCTTACGCCCTTCTTTGTCCGGAGAGGTAGCGATCGGGATGGCTGGGTTCTTAGATCTCCTTTGTGCAGCCTGCGAAATAACAGAATCCGGCTTCGGATGTCAGACAAGAATGCAAATTTTCTGGGCCTCTGTACTTTTTCTCTATGCAAGAGAGCACTGGTGGTATTGTGGCCGGGGTCATCATTATCTTTATACCCTCTTGCCAGATGTAGTCAATAATTGGAATTGTGCGCATTGACTTTCTAGCTTCCTCTTTAAAATCATACAGAAAGCAGTCTGTATGTTTGACCTCCATGGGGAGATGGAATCTATTAGAAGCCCTCTCCATTAAGTAGTGGAAACCCCCCATGTCTTCTGGCGGGGAATCTGCTGGATGGTGTGACTGAGGGGCGGGAGAAGGAATGATGTAGTCCTCCCAAGGGTCAGCAGTTGGGTCTGGGATTTCGCCTTCTCGCTCTTCGTCCGAAGAGGAAGGGTCGACCGGATCAGCCTCTTGCGCAAAAGGTTGCGGCACTGTAGATGTTGCTGGTGAACTGGGTTTCTCAAGGGCTGGCGGTGGTAGTGCCTTGGGAACATCTTGAGATGGAAATCTTTGTTTGTAATCTGCCAGCATAGCTTGAAGGTCTTGAATCAAAGTTGGCGGCAGGCGAGCCATCTCTCTAGGGCGATGTTCTTGATATTCGTAGCGTTGATAATGACGCGGCGGTGCCGGATATGGCTGGTAGTATTGCTGGTTCTCAGTCTTCGTCAAGATCCTGGCACTTCACGTGCAACTCCCAAGGACTGTGTGCTGCTCTGTATATACCATCTTCTTCCTCATCCGACTCCTGAAGGTCCAAAAGGTGCGAAGGAGGCAAAGGGGAGATTTTACTATAAGCTGACATCTCAGGATGAAAATATTTCTTCGTCACCCTAATCCAGAGGTCTTCAAACTTTTGTAGGTTGAGCCCCCCCCCAGTTGAATTTTTTGAAATGTCGGGCCCCCCCCACCACCTGACAGAAATTTCTGGAATCTGGTACACTACATAATTGACCGCCATGCGCATATCACGGGCCATATCCGGCAAATAATGTTCAACGCAATATGAGTTTAGTTAACTGTAGGTTTGTGAGTGGGTGTGGTTAAATGACAGAGGCTTATTACACAGCTCAAACCAAAATTCTCCAAGATAAAATGTGCGCAAATTGTTTTTACTAGGATGCTTTGTTTTACACATGACAGATTGATAATAACACCACCAACATTAATGTGACGGGTGCGCCTGTCTTTCGCCACAGAGACGGTCAATCTGTGGATGGATTTTTGCTACTGCCATCCTCAGGTTGTGCTCCACATCCAGTCTTGAACGGTACTTAGTCTTTAATACCGCAAGTGCTGAGAACCCAATCTCACATAAATAGGACGAGCTGAAAGGCAAGAGAGTTTTGATCGCAGTTTCTCTCAAAGCTGAATATTCTGCAGACAATTTCAGCCAAAACTCTCCCAGTGAGACTTTGCTGAAATGCATCTGCAGAGTGCGGTCACTTTGGAGATCAATTAGTTCTTCCTGCATACGAATCGGGAGATGGCTTGCCACCCCTGTCAGAAATGGTTGAAAGACCCAGTCATTGAAGTGATCGTTGTCCTCAGGAAAATACTTTTGCAAACTGTCCCTGAGAGACGTCAGGTGATTTTTTATTATCAAAGCAACATTTGGAAGTTCATATTCCGTCTCCGCAAGAGCATCTACTAAACATGGAAACTGCTCAAACAGGCCATCTTCAACTAGTCTTCTCCACAATTCAAGCTTCTTCTTGAATGCAGTTATTCTTTTATTCATGGTAAAAGAAGTCATGTCAGCTCCTTGCAGAGACAGATTCAGGGAATTTAACTTCTCAAAAATGTCAGCAAGGTATGCTAGCAGCACAAGCCAGCGGGGATTGCATAGTTGTTCGGCTTTGCAGGGGTCCAAACACAGGAGAAACTGCCGTACTTCATTCCTTAATTCAAAGATGCGAGACAGCACTTTCCCCCGGGATAACCACCGCACTTCTGTATGAAACAGCAAGCCATCATGCTCAGCTCCCATTTCTGCACATAAAATTGCAAATAGACGAGCTCTTGTGGGATGGGTCTTTATGAAGTTGACTATTTTTATAGCAGAATTCAGCACATCCTCTAGTTCGCTGTCCATGTTTCGAACAGCAAGGGCTTCCCGGTGTATCATACAGTGGGTCCACAGAATATGTGGAGCCACTTTCAATACGTTAGCTTTTAGGCCAGCCCTAGCACCACACATTGAAGGAGCACCATCTGTGCAGATCCCAACACAGTTTTCCCATTTTAAGCTATGGATATTCAGGAAGTCATTGATAATGGCAAACAAATCGGATCCTGTTGCCCGCCCCTTGATTGGCTTGCAAAATAAAAATCTTCTAATACTAGCGTTTCATAACAGTAACGAACATAAGCAATTAAATGGGCATCCTTTGACACATCAGTTGCTTCATCCAGCTGCAAAGCAAACAAACTTGATTTCAACCAGGCTATGAGCTGTCCCTGGATATCTTCTGACATGTCAGAGATGCGGCGGCAAACTGTTGTGTCTGAGATGGGTATACTTTTGAACTTCTCTGCTGCTTTTTCACCAAGCATTGTCCTAGCTACATCGAGCAATGCTGGGAGAATCACCTTTTCTCCATCTACAAAGGGCCTTTTGTTTTTGGCAATGTGGTATGCTACTTGGTATGATGCTTTTAATGCATTTGCAGGAGTATTTGCCACATGTTTCACCACTTCTTTCTGGTGAGTTATCTCTTGCAACTTCCTGGCAAAAAAATCTCTGCTTTTTCCTGCTAGAGACCCATGTTTCGTTTCAAAGTGACGCCTTAGTTTGGTTGGCTTCAAGCTGTCGTTGGCTAAGATCACGCCACAAACCACACACTGTGGTCTACTTTCTCCACTAACTACAATGCAGGTGAAACCAATATCCAAATAGGAGGAATCATATTTCCTTGTTTTTGCAGCTTTTCTCTCTCCATCTGTTTCTGTTTCAGCTTTTCGCTTGAGCACTCTACCATCTTTAGGGAGCAGGAAACGATCCATTTCAAATGCTTGCTTAACCTAAGATACAAAATTTGAAGCTGCATGTTAATGAATAGTAGTACATGGCTGCAATTTTACAGCTGCAGGAGGTATAGCAGGTTTTTAACTTTGTAGTTTCAAAAAAAATCTGTAAAAAATTCTTATGTTTAAAATAAAATAAATTTGAATAAAAGAATAATTCTGTGGTAAGTGGATAAAAAGTAAGTCTAGCTCATCCGGGCTTTAAGTAGGTGCTCCCAAAATTACTGCAGTATGTATATGCTGTATACCACCAATGAGGCTCTGCAAGTTACTTGTTCAATGGTTAGTGAGGGCAAACGTCAGCACTGCCCCTTTACCCATCACTGAAAAACAAAGGTGTACCTTCTTATTCACTTCCTCAGATGTTCCTGCTGCTTGAAAAGGAGTCCTCGGCCTAGCGATCAAGTAGCTTTTTCCTTTGCAATGAAGAGAAAATGTTTGAGAAATATTACTTGCATGTTCTCAATATGTTTTGCAAAAGACACTGTGAAAGCTCGAGAGATCAGAATCATAGTGATGGGCAAGGGAGTGAATGACATGCCTAGAAGTTACCTGCTGCCTTATCTTAAGGGCATATAAAGTACGGCATGATCTGCAAGTTATTAGTTTGAAGTCCTAATGGCTGGTAAGATAGCCAGGATCTCCAAGTTAAAAATTTGATTTCTGGCAGGCCACATTAGCTTTCCATTCTTTCAAGTTTGTTAAATTGATCTTGCATGTACTTCATCGTAGCTCCTTCACTTCAATATTCCCAATAACCAACAGATCCACTCTCCTGAAAGCAACAAGTTTCCTTTACCTTGCCAATATTTCAATACGGGCAATTCCTCTGCAGAGAGGCAAAGGATTGAATGAGCATGTATTTGGAATTTTTTTTATGACCCACTGAAAGCCGCTATGTGAAACTTGCACTGCCTTGGATTCTCAAATCCAGAAGTCCTAATCATAGTGACAGACACAAGAGGTTGTACATAATTTTCATGGGGCCCTGGGCCTTTGCTCGTAGGCATGTGCGATTTTACAGACAGAAGGCCAGGGCAAAAAAGCACTGGGGGAAAAGAACTAATTATACAGCATCAACAATGGTCCATGTAACGTATGCTGCTCAATGGCATCTGTAAAGGGACAAGGAGGGCTCCTGGGATACTCTGTACCGCCACACTGTAGCTTCTAAAAATGTTGTATTCAAAACATAAATCTTTTCTATGCCAATGCTAAGACACCATTGGTTAAGACACCACCTTGATATATTGGGAAAAATTGGTGCCAATAATTACTTTAAAAATATTTTTCTTTCATAGTTTTACATTGTACAAACTCAGCTCCCGGGCACTGGAACACTTTAAATGAGCACCAGTTACATTACACAGGGTCAGATTCGTTTTCCTTACGCATGGATAAATTACGTTATTTCGTCCAAGATCACTTGATGTTGCGCCGAGGCTGGGATTCAAACGTGCCTCCCAGTTCCAAAGTCAACAGCTCTGGCTATAAAATCACATCCTCTCCCCTTTAATTCGATGGGGTGGAAAGTATCAATCCAAGTACACCATGCGAACGAGCACAGTGGATGAGTGCAAACTAAAAGAGGGTGGGGTTTGCTTACTGTGATTGCTTAATGAAAAAAGGAGTTCAAATGATGCAGTGTACAGCATAAAGTTCTAGAAAACTGGGGCATTTTATGGCCAAAATATTCCACAGGTATAATCCCCAATTTGTCTTATTCCCAAAAAGCATACAACCCTCAAAGTCAAGCCCATACTGGCCCAAACAATTTTCCTGGGCCGGTTTTAGGGCAGTACAACTGGTGCAGCCGATGTGTTCATTAATAACTTTTGGTTTTAAAAGTACTTGCTGTTTCCTTGCTGTCTAGCAGTTTTCAGGCAACAGTAAAAATGTCAAGATAATGCAGGTGATTCATGTTTCTGCTGAAGAGAGATGTTTTGTCTAGTCGCATTTTTCACTCATGATGTAGCACAGAGGGCTAATGTGCCTGCTGCAAAGAACGTATACCATGCAGATCACACAACGGTATTCCTCACTTTTTTGTTGAACATTTCCTATAGAATGCTTTATACACATAAGATTCATTGCCTCTTTATAACCAGTGCTTAGTTTAAGCCGATGGTTGTCTGTAGGTTCCACCGGCACTCATTTCTGGTGACCAGCACTTATTTTTTCTCATTCACATTTACCTAGAGAACAAGAGGAATAAACGAACACACAAAGGGGAAGAAAGAGGAAAAGAAAAACGGAAATAAGTCAGAGAGGGAGAAAGGAGGAAACTGCAAAAGTGAGATAAAGGTGCAGGGTGTGACTGGTAGTGGATTAAAAGGCATGACATTACAAAAAAACGCATTTGGAAAACTAACATTTATTATTGTTGGCTTTGGGCATTTGAGCCGAGCTCTGGGCACTGTGTACAATGTGTGTGATGCAAAGTGCTCTGACACCCTATGGTTGGTATGAGTTGCACTATAAAACAAAAGAAATGCATGTGAGAAAGGGACCGCGGAGAGTTGATTGGCACTATTGGAAGGTGGTAG
This sequence comes from Calotriton arnoldi, assembly GCA_963921515.1. Lineage (NCBI taxonomy): Eukaryota > Metazoa > Chordata > Amphibia > Caudata > Salamandridae > Calotriton > Calotriton arnoldi. The sequence goes on from CAWUFW010001256.1 coordinate 436,299, forward strand.
TGAGGGAGTCTGTGGAGATGGAAGTTATTGGGGGTTTGGGTGCCCTAAAAAGATTGTCGCACCAGGCGCCCTTAACTCTAAAGCTGGTCCTGCAACCACCCAGTGTGTTTCCTACCCGTGAAGCCTCATATTCAGAGAGCACATAGAATAGTTGAGCTGCTGTGCCAGTTGCTTCGAGAAAGGAAGCAGTCTGCCAAGCCTGCAGTTTTTTGTGGAAACATAGAATAGATATATATTATATATAAAAATGACAGCAAATGAAATAGAGTCCTCAAAATAAGATTTAAATGGCTTTTCACATTGGATTAGCAATGGGAAAAATCGAGACTGCAAAATGTGACGGGCTCCTCAAATAGTGCACTATTAGCTTGAGATGTGCCTAAACTGGCAGTGGTGGCAAGGTCTTGATCGCCAGTCCATTTTGTTGCCCTGGATCCAGTGGCGGCTGCTTCAAATCAAAAGTGGAAAGGTGTGGGTGCGTAAATTAAACACCCAAGTGAAAACTGTAGAAACCAATGGAAAAAACACATTAAAAACCAGGTGCAAGTAGAATCAAAGCAGGAAGGCACCAGTGTGCTGAAGAAAGCAACGCCCTACGTGCACAACACCTGCAAAACTAGTCAAGTTCGTCAATAGCTTCCTTATCAGCCTCTCCCAAAATATTTAATCTGTTCACTCCCTTCATGTGTTTGTGGTGCGTGACTCTCTGGTTGCATGTGTGTTTTTGGCTGTGCTGTGTGTACAGATTCCGTGAGGATGAGGTACTCTTGTTTTACTTCCTGAAAATAAAACGTCTTTGCTCTCTTGTGTTCTTCTGTTGTCTGGTAACAAGTGGCTGCCTAAGAGTGAATTGGTGAGTCCCAAGTGGATAGAAGAGTTTTTGTAATAATGTAAAAATGAAAATCCCTTTTGAACAGCAGAAGGCGCCGTGCTCCAGGTTTTTGTTGTCTATCATTGGGCACACAGAGTTTGTTTCTCCCTTGCTATGTTCCTATGGGCCTTGCTGAAACCCCCAGAGATGTTTCTTTACACTACAGAAGTATGGGCACGTCGTGCCCCATAGCAATTCTCTTTAAATTACCTTGCTCTGCATAGGTGCAAAGGTTTATGATTGCTGTGTATGACATTTTCATAATTTCAGTGTAATTATGAGGTACATTTCAACGACTATGAGTGACACTTTCTCACAAGCAAAATCAAGCAATGAAGATGAGGGGAACATAAATATCTGAAATTGCACCCATTGAGCAACGTGACTGCACCAGCAAAAGCACATTTTCATAGCATACCAAGTCAGTGTAACAGTAGATCATGACTTACACTCTCTTCCTGCACCAGGGCAATGGCGGTCTGACCTCTGTCACCTTAGCACAGTGAGTAACTGAATGTGTTGTAATGTGACACACTGTACAACTGGCACCCACTGACTGTAGGCAGCTGCCTGATCGCGCACTGCCAAAAGGGAATCTGCTAATTAACACACACACACCCACTCGGGTGGCAAGTGCACCGCACAATACACTGAGGCTGAATAAATCGAATTACTATAGTTAGGCCTTAAAAAGAAACATTTCAATATTTCCTGCCAGGTGACTCAGTGTGACCAGCGCTGCTCAGCTCACTTTAATTAACTACATGATGTATTCTGGGAGCTGTAGTGCAGACCGGGTCCAAGTGAAGACAACACGTTGCTGATTTGTAAAAAGAAAAGTCCATGGCAGGCAGGTGTGTGAGAGGGAGGAAGGGCGGAGATCTGGAGAGCCACAGGCCCTTTCTAAATAGATTTGATTTAAATAACCTGCTGAACGCAAGAGCGCTAGAGTTTGCTGGTAACTTTACTAGGGTGGGCAGACTTTCGTCCCAAGCTTCCCTCCCTCATCAACTTTACTTGATGCATCCTATTCCATCGAGAAAAAATCAACATTTGTACAGAAACAGAACCCTATTACAGTTTCTGCTCTATATACCTTGCAAAACCGGGGTACAGAGAAGACATTTGGAAGCCTCCCAAACAAAAACTCCTCTGTTCCTGACAGGCCTCGTGTTCCTTCGATTTCCCTCTCTCCCCTCCCGCCCCCACCCCATCCTCCCCCCCCCACCTCTGCCCTGACTTAGACAACTACACGGAAGTGAAAGAATATTTGCACGAAGGCTACAAATATTAGAAATTAAAGGCACATTAAAAAAAAAAAAAGAATGAGCACGTCGTGCCCCAGTGCAAGATATTTCGAATTAACTTCGTGTCCCTTCGATTTCCCTCTCTCCCCCCCTGCCCCCACCCCATCCGACGCCCCCCCCCCACCCACCCACCTCTGCTCGGACAACAACACGGAAGTGAAAGAATATTTGCATGATGGCTGCAAATAACAGAAATTAAAGGCACATTAAAACAAAAGAATGAGCACGTCGTGCCCCAGTACAAGATAGTTAAAATTAACTTTGTGTCCCTTCGCTTTCCCTCTCTCCCCCCCTGCTCCCAACCCAGCCTCCCTCCAGCCCCCTCCCCCCCCATGCCCACCTCTGCCCGGACTTGGAGAACTATACAGCAGTGAAAGAATATTTGCACGAAGGCTGCAAATAGAGAGAAATTAAAGGCACGTGAAACTTACCTATTGGTGGTTTAAATCTTCCGACAGCAGCAGGAACACACCAGTGCATCAGCAGAAGAATCCTTCACGTCGACGAAGAAAAATGCAGATCTCACACCAGGATAACGTCGACAGGACAGCAACCAAAGAAGAAAGTAAATCCAGCAAACGGCAGGAGTGAAGAAACGCCACACTACCCAAAAAGTAGAAGAATTCAGGAGCTTTATGCTCCTGATTTCTCAGCTCTTCCTGCCATCTGTAAAGCTGTTCCCTTCATTGGTGCAACATCAGTGATGATGTTGCAAGTGCTGATTGGCTGCTCTGCAGGAGTTCGCCAATCCAAAAGCCCCATTTGAAATGGGGACGAAATTCAGGAAGTAAACGTACTTTTGACGTGGGACATTTGAAAAACAGAGGAGAGATTTTCAGGTGGAGTGCGCGCCCCCCCTGAGATGTTGGCGCGCCCCCCCCCGGGGGGCACGCCCCACAGATTGAAGAAGTCTGCCCTAATCATTGTCGACGGGCTTCTGGCCAAAGACGTTGAAAATCCTGTCGGCAGCGGTGTTGTCATTGACGGAATCGTCGACTGCATCATCCCCGATGTCGTAAATGGTGTCGTCGTCGATGGCTCGTCGACGGTGTCGTTCACGAACCTGTCGTCGACGGTGTCGTCAGCGACAGAAGTGGCGTGACGGTGTAGACGTCGACGGTATCTTCGACGGCTTCGTCACTGTAACCCCCGCCGACTGCACAGATGGGGCAGACGACGATGACGGCGTCAACGATATCTTCGTCGACGGTATGGGCCCAGAGATGGCCGTAGTAGTCTTCGTACCTGATGTCGACGGGGCCGACGACGTAATCGTGTAACTTGTCGTCACTGATGACCCAGTGGTTGTCGTCGACAGTGGTGTGGTCGATGGGGATTTTTCAATTCTGCTCTTTCCAGGATCCGATGAAGAGGCTCTATGTTGCTTCTTTTCTTTCCTCAGAGGGGTAGAGGAAACAGAAGACGACGGCTCAGAGGAGACCTTAGAATGTTTCTCCATTTTTGAGCACTTGCTTTTTGGAGAGGGTTTAAGGTGTCGCCTGCCCTCTCCAGAGTCTTTCTCTTCAGACCTTGCTATTTTATGAGGTCTGGGTGAGCCATCACTGTCCTCCTCCGATGACTTGCGGTGCTTAGTGGACTGTAACCACAGAAGCAGCCTCCCCTCTCTGTCTCTTAAAGTCTTAGAAGAGAAAGTGCGACAGATTTTGCACTGTTTTACCTCATGGGCTGGGTGGAGGCAGTAAATGCAGTCCTTGTGAGGATCATCAACATGAACTCTTTTCTTGCCACAGGTCTTGCAGGGCCGAAAGAGTCCTTTCTTATCAGACATGATGAGTAGAAATTTTTGAAGAAAAAACCTGAGGTAGAAAACTGAGTAGAACTCAGGGAGACTCCCTTCACACACGACGTGCGGTGAAAATCTGAGGGAAACTGCCTCTGCTGGGAAGGTTCTAGAGGGTGCTAGCACCTGATTGGCTGCATTTCAACATTTAGTCCTTCTTTAAAAAGGACATAGATAGGCTATATAGAACATGGCTTAGGGCCATTATAGCCTATGGCATTATTTCAATACTGCTTGATTATTATACCGTGGGACTCCCATATCGACGACGGGGAATGATTCAGGCATGTGAATCTATGAATGATACCCTAATACTGGATAACCAGGGTTCCCAAAGGGTCAAGGATGTCATGGATGCACTCAAAGAGCACCCTCAGCGGCACTAGGGTGGCCGGGTACAGAGTGCTGAGGCCCAATGTTATTCAATGGGGGACAGGTGGCTTCCGGTTGGTGGCTGCTCACGGGCACGCCACTTGGATGTGGGAGCAAAGCTCCTAGGGTTTAGCTCAGGGCAAAGGGGGATCCAAGATAGCACACAAGGTGCACCCACAGTGGCACAGGGGCGGCCGGGTGCAGGATCGACATCGGGAACCCTGTTGGTTTCAATGGGGAAGCTCCGGTCAGAACAAACACTGCAGGCTCGGGCACAAAAATCTTCTGGAGGTGACCACCGGTTGGAGAGGTATGTTGGGATGTCGAGGGATGCTGGGACACCGTCGGTTGGGTGTCTTTTGGCATCGGGTTTTCCTTACCGGCTCCGGTCATGGTCGGTGGGATCCTCCAGATAGGGGCTGCAGGTGTCGTCAGGAGACTTGAGGAAGGTCAGGGATCACCAGATCCCAGGTCAGGATCACCAGGGAGACATCCTGTAGGAAGCTGGCTCTGTATATACTATACCAAAGTGAGGTATAGGGTGCACAGAGTCCAGTGGAACCCCAAAGGTAGGCAGAGGTAACGTTAGATAGCACCTCACTCTCTATTTGTGGTAGTGTGGTCGAGCAGTAAGGCTTTATCAGAGGGCAGTGTTAAGCATTTGTTGTACCCACTCAGTCAGCAAATGAATTCACACACTCAAAGACTGAACTTCAGACCAATTGTTTTTGTATATAAATATTCTTTTAGTTATTTTATTTTATAGAACCAAGCAAGCCTGGCACAGGTAAGCAATAAATACTTTACAGTGGTAATGCAGTTTGTAAACAGTTTGAATTGTAATTGTATATGCACTTTGTTTTGACTTACAGTATTGTTTCAGAGAAACGCAATGCTTTGTAAATACAGTACATAGACTTGAATGGGCTTTTCAGTAAAATGCCAGGTAAGGACATTTCCTGTAAATAGGTAAGTAAAATCGTTTTTGTTAAACAGTACAATTTTAAAGAATTTCTTTAGGTTTTCAAAGTCCACACTTGGAAACTTTTCCAAGAAAAGCAGTCAATGTTATCCTATGGAGGAAAATGGTGTTATCGGTTTTAAGGTAAGTATTTGGTAGTGGGAACCGAGGTTCTGGGGGTAGACTCAGAGGTCCCCCAGGGTCAAGGATGCACTCTTGTTACACCCTCAGCGGCACTAGGGCGGGAAGGTGCAGAGTGCAGAGGCCCAATGTTATCCAATGGGGGATAGGGGGCCTCCGGTTGGTGGCTGCTGACGAGCAGGCCACTTGGTTGTGGGAGCAAAGCTCCTGGACTTTAGTTCAGGGCAAATGGGGAAACAAAGTAGCACCAAAGGTGCACCCTCAGCGGCACTAGGGTGGCCGGGTGCAGAGTGCTGTTTTGACATCGGGCGCCCTGTTTGCAATGGGGAACCTCCGGTTTGCAAAGGCACTGCAGGCTTGGGGAGGAAGGTCTTCTGGGTGCGACCACCACTTAGAGAGGTAAGTTGCGAAGTTGGGGGTTGGTTAGGCACCATCGGTTGGGCCACCCAAGGCTGTGGGGCATCGGGTGCAGGGGTGCCTTTTAGGGTCGGATCTTCTTACCAGCTCCTGGTCGCGGTTGGGGGACCTTCCGGATTTAGGCTGCAGGCGTCGGCTGGAGGCTTGAGGCAGGTCAGGGGTCACCGGATCTAGGGTTAGGATCGCCGGGGGACCTCCTCATGGTGTTTGCCCACTCGAGCTCGGGCCGTGGACTGCGGGTGCAGAGTGGGGCGGATCCGCGGTGTCCGGCCGGAGCCAGAGGTTGCAGATGAACAAATCCGGTGTTCACGGGAGACACAGTGTTTGTGGTTGAAGGCAGGCAGGTGCTCCAGGGTTTTCGAGGTTGCTGGCTGCAGGACACACCGGGATTTCGCAGGAGCAGGTTCGAGGTGGAGACAGGCCGGTAGGGCTGGGGCCAAGTCAGTGGACGTCTTCCTCTTGTTAGCTTCGGCACGGGCAAATGGGGAAACAAAGTAGCACCAAAGGTGCACCCTCAGCTGCACTAGGGTGGCCGGGTGCAGGGTGCTGTTTTGACATCGGGCGCCCTGTTGTTTGCAATGGGGAACCTCCGGTTTGCAAAGGCACTGCAGGCTTGGGGAGGAAGGTCTTCTGGGTGCGACCACCACTTAGAGAGGTAAGTTGCGAAGTTGGGGGTTGGTTAGGCACCATCGGTTGGGCCACCCAAGGCTGTGGGGCATCGGGTGCAGGGGTGCCTTTTAGGGTCGGATCTTCTTACCAGCTCCTGGTCGCGGTTGGGGGGACCTTCCGGATTTAGGCTGCAGGCGTCGGCTGGAGGCTTGAGGCAGGTCAGGGGTCACCGGATCTAGGGTTAGGATCGCCGGGGGGACCTCCTCATGGTGTTTGCCCACTCGAGCTCGGGCCGTGGACTGCGGGTGCAGAGTGGGGCGGATCCGCGGTGTCCGGCCGGAGCCAGAGGTTGCAGATGAACAAATCCGGTGTTCACGGGAGACACAGTGTTTGTGGTTGAAGGCAGGCAGGTGCTCCAGGGTTTTCGAGGTTTCTGGCTGCAGGACACACCGGGATTTCGCAGGAGCAGGTTCGAGGTGGAGACAGGCCGGTAGGGCTGGGGCCAAGTCAGTGGACGTCTTCCTCTTGTTAGCTTCGGCACGGCTGTTCGGTCCTTCTTCTTTTCTTGTAGTTTCTTCTGGTCTGAGAAAGCAAGGTTCAGGGGTGCTCCTAAATACTAGATTTAGGGGCATTGCAGGTAGGTAAAAAGGTTGGGACCAATGGGTCCCTTCCCTGGGGTGGGTACACCCCCTATTATGCCACCCTCCAGTGGGAGGTGGGCATAAGCCGTTCCCTGGTTGGCTGAGTCCCCCCATCTGCAAGATGGTGGGGACTGAGCGTTGTGCTTCACCTCGCCTCCCCCACCTGAGGGGTGGAGTTGGCAGAGGTGGGCACACCTCTCTTCTTCACTTGTTTTTCCCGCCGATTCTCCCGCCCAAAGTGTGGGTCAGAACCAGTGGGGACCAGTTGCTGAAAGCAGCAAGTGGCCTGGGGAAGCTCACAAAGGCAGCAAGCCTTTGAAGCTTCCCCTTCGTGAACTCTGCCCATCCTGGGGGAGGAGTCTTGGCACCTCGTCCCAGGATGTGCATTGTTTCAGGCCCCCAAGAGCAGCCGGCTCTCGACCCAGGAGTCCAGAAACATGTCTGGTGGCAGCTGAAAGCAGCCACTCAGCCTGGACACTAGTGGTAGGTTAGTTTTCAGGGGGCATCTCTAAGATGCCCTCTGTGTGCATTTTTCATTAAATCCCACACTTGCATCAGTGTGGGTTTAATGTGCTGAGAAGTTTGATACCAAACTTCTCAGTTTTCAGTGTAGCCATTATGGTGCTGTGGAGTTGTAATGACAAACTCCCAGCACCATATACTCTTAATGGCAGCACTGCACTTACAATGTCTAAAAATGGACTTAGACACTGTAGGGGTACAGGGCTCATGCACCTGTACCCTCTCCACTGGTATAGTGCACCCAGCTAGAGGGGTGCCTGATCTATGCCAGGGCAGTGGGTTGTAGGCATGGCACACGGAGATGTGTGCCATGTCGATTCTTCACTTTGTTCTGCACCAAAACACGCAGCCTGCAAAGGCAGTGTGTGAGTGTAATGGTACAGGACCTCTAAGAGTGGCCCAATAAGTGCTGCAGCCCTTAGAGGCTTTCTCTAGTCACAGTGCCCTGGGTACCTGTGGTACCATTTACTAGTGACCTGTGGCCAGAGATGCCAATTGGGTTTAGGCATCAATGCAGTTTTAGGGAAAGAACATAGGCCCTGGGTACCTGATTAGCAGGAGCGCAGGGCACACTCAGTCAAAGCACATTAGCAATTCAGCAAAAAGTGGGGGCAATCATGCAGAAAGAGGGCACTTTCTCACACCTCCTCATGGTGTTGGGCCACTCGAACTCGGGCCTTGGGCGTCAGGTGCAGGGTGGTGCAGACTCGCGGATTTGGCTGGAACCAGAGTCTGTTGGTGAGCAAATCCGGTGCTCATGTGAGACAAAGTCTTTTTAGGGAAGGCATGGCAGGTCCTCCGGGTTCTGGGGGGCTGCTGGCTGCAGGACACACCGGGATTCCGCTAGAGTAGGTCGAGGTCGGGACAGGCCGGTAAGGCTGGGGCCAAGCCAGTTGGTGCCCTCCTCTTCCTTCAGTATGGCTCTTCGGTCCTTCTTTTTTGTCCGAGGAGGCAAGGTTTGGGGTAGCCCCTAAATACTAAATTCAGGGGTGTTTCAGGTAGGTACAGGTCAGGACCAATGGGTCCCTTCCTTGGGGTGGGTACACCCCCTATTATGCCACCTCCAGTGGGAGGGGGGCATAAGCCTCACTCTGGTTGGCTGGGTCTCCCTATCTTCAAGATGGTGGGGGACTGAGAGTTGTGCTTCGCCTCGCCCACCTAAGGGGTAGGGTTGGCAAATGTGGGTACACCTCTCCTCCTATCTTGGTTTCCCCACTGATTCTCCCGCCCAAAGTGGGGGTCAAAACCGGTGGGGGCCAGTTGCTGAGAGCAGCAAATGGCTGGGTCAGCTCACAAAGGCGGCAAGCCTTTGAAGCTTCCCCTTTGTGGAGCCTGCCCATTCTGGGGGAGGAGGCTTGGCACCTCTGCCCACGATGTGCTTTGTTTCAGGACCCCGAGAGCGGGAGCCTCTTGACCCAGGGGCCCAGAAACATGTCTGGGGATGGCAGCTGGCGAGCAGCCAGTCAGCCAGGATACTAGAGTTAGGTCGTTTTCCAGGGGGCATCTCTGAGTGCATTTGACATTAAATCCCACACTGGCATCAGTGTGGGTTTAATGTGCTGAGAAGTTTGATATCGAACTTCCCAGATTTCAGTAAAGCCATTATGGTGCTATGGAGTTCGTAATGACAAACTCCCAGACCATATACTCTTTATGGCTTTACTGCACTTACAACATCTAAGAATGGACTTAGACACTGTAGGGGTACAGGGCTCATGCAACGTAGCCTCACCAGTGGCATAGTGCACCCAGCTAGAGGGGTGGCTTACCTATGCCATGGCAGTGGATTGTAGGCAGGGCACACAGGGATGTCCCAATGTCAACCCTTCACTTTGCTCCGCACCAAAACACACAGCCTGCAATGGCAGTGTGTGTGTGTTGAGGTACCGGTCCTCTAAGGGTGGCACAATATGTGCTGCAGTCCTTAGATGCCTTCCCTGGTCACAGTACCCATGGTACCTTTTACAAGGGACTCATGTGGCCAGATAGTTGCCAATTGGGTTTGCAAAAGTACAGTTTTAGGGAAAGAACATAGGCCCTGGGTACCTGGTTGGCAGGAACCCAGGGCAAAGTTAGTCACAGAGCATCAACATCACGCAAAAAGTGGGGGGCAACCATGCAAAAAGGGGCCCTTTCCTACAACAACTTCTGCCAGTCAACAATTCCTGAGACAGCATGAGTGAAGATGCTGACGTCACCAAAGATTGTCATTCTCCAAACTCAGTAGTTCAAGGGATAATGAACCCCAAAGGGATTGGAACTGTATCCTCGCTCACGAGAAAGGAAGGAAACTCTCCAGAAAAGAAATCGAAAGGGTCACCAAAACTCCGTACAAACCAAACCCGAGAAAGGGTGGCCAAGGAAACCATGGTCGAGAAGGAACAAAACAGCCATAAACCCCTAAGAGGGGTAGAAGGCAACATCTGAAGAACAACCAGTTCAGAACTAAATGTTGCGGTTGGTAGCAGAAGTGCAATGGAAATGTTTACAACAAGGACAAAAACATTTCCTCAAGTGAAAAGCAACAGTAGCTTTGCGCACTACAGAAGCAGAATAATACTGTACATTCAACAGCATGGCAAAGAAGGAGTCCTTGTTGCCCATGCATAGCAAGAACTAGCACAAAGAGTGCTAACGCCTGAAAGAGACTAAAGAAGGATCACAGTCTAGACCAGGATTAGACAAAGTGGCCTGGGCTAAGAAATGAACCCCTTTCCTTGAGTCTGGTAGGAAAGAATGGGCACCAAAAGGAATGTAAGGACGATTCTCTGGCCAGTGAGGAGAATGCACTTAACAATTCGGGGGGTAAGGAGGAGAGGCAAGGAGAAACCCCTTGCACCATCTCACCAAAGGACACAACCCTATAAGGGGTACTAAACCCTGGAGGACCGGGAACAAGGCAGCAGTGCATCCGCACTATACAAACAAAAAACCCCAATGAGAACCTTGGTAGAAAAGCAAAGGAACACCTTGCATCAACAAGTATTGAAGCCCAATAGGGCCAAAAAAACAATATGCGTCTCATTAACTGGGATCATAACATGTCATTCACAGTTTAAGAAGTAATAAAAGAACACCTACAAAAGGCAGGAGCACCTCACCGGGTGCCACCCTTAGGTTAAGTCTGAAACAAAAAGTCAATGGGCACTGCCCTAGAATGGCTGATATACGAAAGAAATCAAGAATACCATACCCCTTACAAGCTCAGTACATGAGGAAGAAGAATACAGCCAAACAGGATTTAAAAGTCTGCTCCTTTCGGACTGTCCTGAAAAAGGGGTAAAGCAGAATCGGAGTGAGTGCTGAACAGATGTTGGCCTTCAAAAGGCATATTCACCAAGGCGGATTGAAAATGCCTCCAAAAAACCAAAGGTGCGTAGCCAGGCACTCCGGCGAAGTGCCACTGAAAGAGCCATGACTAGCATCTAGCATGACAGAATCTGTGGTATCCACGCCACAGCATATCAGCAATTTAGCTGCCTGTTGGCCTTCATGAAGTCCCTGAGATAGACTGTTCCGGGTCTCATACGGGAGCGAGAGGAGAAGGTGTGAGACCGAATCTCACGACACGTGAGCAGACCAGTTTAGAACACAAGCGGTATTAGGTGACTGCAAAGTGGAACTGGTGGCAGAAAAAATATATCTACCAAATGTATTGAGACCCCTAGACTCCCTGTCTGGAGGGACGTTAGAAAGGGCGCTGATGTCAGGGGAGGCTGAAGCAGCCTGAACAACAAAGCTGCGCGGAGCAGGCTGCCAGAGGAGGCAGGCTGTGTCTCCAGGAGCAAGACGGTGTCTGTGAACTATAGACCGGTCCACTGGGGCACTCAAAATGGGTTTAGCCTAAGAGTCCAAAAAAATATCAAATAGGGCTTCACTGAAGGGGAGCACAGGCTCAGCCCTCGTTTGGCCCTGATGAAGCACCCCTATTAAGGGGTCAATGGCCACCTACACAAAACGGAGCTGCAGCTCCAGAACTACAGCTACCCTCCTCAGAAGCGCACCGAAAGCAGAGCTAGCTTCAGTAGCGAGGCCAGGAGGAGAAAACAAGCCAGAGAAAGACTCAAGGCCACTAGCCTCACCCAGTTCAGATATCCAATTAACCTTCAAAGGAGGATGAGCAGTACCATGGTGGAAGTAGCCTAATTTCATCTCCGTCTCCACCAAAACACTGGTCTCCCAAAGGAGGAACAGTAGGGGGCTCCTCCGAAGGAGGAAGAAAGTAGCCCGATGTGAACAGCTCCGTCGACACTGCCCCAGATGTCGATGTGGCAACACCTCTGCATCAGAGAGGAGAGATATAGTAGTGTCGATCAGCGCCGAAGTCAACGTGGGAGTCGGCTGATCAGGTACTGTCATCACAGGTGGTCACCCTGAAGGGCTGTGCACCGGAACCGACACGGATCAGACTATGGATCCAGAGGACCTCACCGACACCGGGGAAGACCCCGTCAGCATGGACTCAGTCAAGAATCCTCTGGCCTCCTTGGGGCTGAGACGCTCACCAGAAGGAGGTTGAGATCCAAACAAAGCATGAAGGGAGTGAAATACCATGGAATACCTGAAGGCGTGGGGTAGACTCTCGCTCTGACTCCTCAACCGGAGGACGCGGTGAAGTCAGGGAATGCCGCGACTTCAACCGTTTACTTACGGTTTGACATTGAGGTTGAAGGACGTTCACTGGAAGGACTGCTGGAGTGGGCCCTTGAGGAGTCCGTGGAACGAGAATGGGACCGTGAACGATGGAGCCCATGACAACCGCACAGCCAAGAGTTTCATGCGGCGTTCCAGCAACACCTTCGGCCGAAGTTGGTGACAGGAGTTGCACTCTTCAGAGTCGTGGTGTTCGCCAAGATACCACATACAAATACTATGAGGGTCTATGGCAGGCATCTACCGTCCACAGGCATTGAACTCCGAGGACATCCTGAAAAAAGCACACTGTTTCGACAAAATGTCAAGATAGGCCAAAAAAATGGCCAGAGTGACCGCTCTCCGGATCTGCATTGGAAGCACAGAAAGGAAGAAAATAACATCAGGGTCTCAGGGGAAGGCTTATATGGACTCTGTCGACTTCACATCCGGTGGATGACGTCGCTATGGAGTCACTCAACGCCCTCTACCAACACGCAGAGGTACTGCTGTGAAAAACTTTCCGGATTCAGTCTGGCGCCTGGGGATACGCAACTATGAAAATATGATAAACAGCTACACACACTGGAAGGAAAAGCACAAGGTAGTTTTATGGAACGGCTCTGCTCCTAGAAATATTTTCAATGAACTGTGCCAACATCTTTTAAAAAGTTGATTGTGTACTTTTCATCTTCTGACTATCCAAAATGCTTTGTCTTATAGGCCAATGAGGCAAACATATTTAGGCTTTCCTGAAATCAGTTTCTATTTTTGGTGAAATCGGGTGGGTTATTTTAGTGTTTTCCAGTGATTTCAATACCTTAAAAAAAAAAACAGTGGTTATCAATGGTTACACATATTTGCGCCATTAAAAAGAGAAACAGTGTTTTTCCAGTGTTTATGGAATATTTTGCTTTTATTTTTGCTTGCTCTCTGCACTGATAGTGCATGGTATATAGACAGTGTACATACAGTGTATATGAAGTTTACATACATTTTTACAAATCAATCTTAGTGTAGTACACCATACAATACTTTTTAAGTGAGTCTTTGGTCATGTGCGCTCACTCTTACTTACCATGTAAACTTTTATCTGTGAAAAGGCCCTCTCAACATTGGCACTTGAGATGGGCAACGCCAAAACAGCCAGTACAGAATTTGCTAACTCTGGCCACTGACATAGCTTTCCATGCAAATACTGGTGCACCTGAAGATTGCGATTCTCTGGGACAGGTTCTGCAACATATGCGTTGAACTGGGCACATATGCCCTCAGAGCTATTGAAGAGTTCAAAAATGAAGCAGTATTTTTGAAAATCCGGAGAAAATTCCCCTTTACGGAAGGGATCTAGAACTTGTGCAGAGTACCACAGTGAGGCTTCATTGACTTCAAATGCCATGCTTAGTGAAGGGGCATTTTTATGCATCATTGACAGCCATTTCTCATGCATTGTAAAGAACAAGTTATTTACCTTCGGTAACGATGCATCTGTAAAAGACATTCGTTAGTTATAGATTCCTTACCTTGGAATTACCCCCAGGCGTCAGACTGGATCCAGAGAATTTTCTCTTAGCAGTAACCCCGCGCGTTGGAAGGTGGCGTTGGTCGAATTCGCATCCGTCGCCTGCATCGTGGTCACCGGGATGACGTTGTGGTGCCTACTTAGACTCCGCTGACGTCAGTTCTGACACGAATTTCCAGGGCAGAAGCGCAAAGCCATGAAAGACACTGACCACTGGTGCGCCACAACTAGGGCCCTAGAAGTCAGTCCGCATAGCAGCGAGGGTGGGTGTGGCGGTAAGGAATCTTTAACTAATAATTGTCTCTTACAGATACATTGTTACCGAGGTAAGTTGTTCATCTGAAAGAGACTATTAGATATAGATTCCTTACCTTAGAATATATACCCCAGCAATACCAACCCTGGAGGAGGGCCTGTGAACCAAGTTCACACCAGAAAGTCCTGGAGGACAAAGTCCTGGAGGACAGAACGGGCAAAGTAGCCAACCCCACCCCGCCCTGTTTGTTGCAGTACCACATGGCGGTGGTGTTGTCTGTGAACACCTGCTCTGCCTTCCCCTTGAGGGAGGGAAGGATTGCCTTCAGTGCCAAGTGAATTGTCTGGAGCTCCAACAAGTTGATATGGAGCCCGGACTCCGCCGGAGACCAGAGTCCTCTGATCTCTGCCTCTCCTAGGTGGCCGCCTCATCCCAGGAGTGATGCATCGGTCACCACCGTGAGGTCTTGTTGGGGAAGGGAGAGGGATCTGCCTCTGACCCAATCCTGGTTCGTTAACCACCACTGCAGTTGTTGCGCAGTTCCTCCCGAGATCTGGACGTAGTCGGAAAGATTCCCTTGATGCTGTGCCCACTGGAACTTTAGGTCCCACTGCAGGGCCTGCATATGCCACCTGGCATGATCCACCAGAAGGATACAGGAGGCCATGAGGCCCAGCAGCCTCAGGGTCATTCTCACCGAATACTGGGATAGAGGCTGAAACATCGGTATCATAGCCCAAATATCCCAGACTCCTTGTTTGGGAGGATAGGCCCGAAACTGCACTGTGTCCAGAACAGCCCTGATGAAAAGAAGCGACTGAGGGGGAGTCAGGTGTGCTTTCGGCACGTTGATAGTGAACCCCAGCGAATGCTACTTTGTATAACAAAGTTACATAGTATTGGTCTTTTCAGGAAGAAATAAAAATGACTCTTCCACTCTCCTTTTCCTTTCTTTGAATGGCATTTAGTTTGTGGCTGTGCAGGTGTTTATATGTTTATACTGGTGACGGTTGTTTTCCTTTCGGTGGGGTTTTATCAGTTATTATAGGTTTAAACCTAAAACAGGATAGCCTAAACATACTGTATGCTATGACAGGGTTTAGAGGGATTTAGAAGAAACAGCCAAACCATGGACATTGATCAACAGCATAAAACATGTGCAAACAGCGGCTCTCTGAGCTTCTTCTAGATCTACACATCTTACTCCTTGCTCCAAAAGCCCACAGGTTTCTCAACATTACTGGGCAAAAATAGCTGCTATGTAACACATTCTTTCCACATGGGAATGACCAAACTTTGCATTCTAAGTAGTATCCAAACACTTACCAGCTCCTTTTGAAGAGTCTTCTTGAGCTCAGCCATGCGCTGTTGCAATTGCTTAATGATCTGTAGAAGAAATATATTCTTTACTATTTATACATAATGCAAAGCCACTATCATAGGATTTATATGAAATTAAAAAGACTATTTCTAATTAATGAGATTCAAATTTCCAAAAACTGAAAAATGTATTTGCTTGTGAAGTTCTGCAGGAGAACCTAGCAGTCAAACTTTAGAGTTAGCAAGGCATTTGCAATTCACACTGACCATTAAGTACAAATCGGCAAAAAAGGGAACTCAAAGAGTTATCCCTATTTGGCTGCCCTGGAAATGGCACCTACTTCGTGTTCAGTCATATACCTGTAGAACCCTTTTACAATATGCGTTCATCACAGTATCCAAGACACTTTATATTCAACTTTAAATACCCAGACCTCTTTGTTTGTATCAATTCTGTGGTGAAACCTGTGGCAGCCTGGGAAAGATCAAGTGATGGTTATTGAGGCAGAAGTGTTTCACATCTTTTTTCCAAACTTGCCACAATGTACAATTGCTTTCTCTTTCGTAATAATTTGCAAACACAATTCAAACTGAAAACAATGTAAAAGGCGAGCACCTCTCTCAAACTGGTATGTTACATATGTGAATCAAAAATTTAAAAAAATACTTTGGGCAATGCTTCTTAAAAACAGGACTTTATTTCCAGGTAGAATTTCATTTTGGTTTTAGATTGACTGCCAGTAGAGAATTTCCATAAAAAATGAATGAATAATTTCTAATATCCTGACTCAGGAATACCCTCCGTGTCGAAAATGTGAAAACTTAATGACTGTCAAGACACCACATCACCCCTCAATCCAAAGACCTTCAGTGACTTATGATGAAGCAAATTTGATTCTGTGCAACTATACAAATTTCACATCAAACCCAGTACAATGACCAGCCTTTGATACCCTCATAAAATTCTACTGATTTAACAGAAAAATGCGACAGACAAATTGTAGCATACCCCCTCGTGGCACAAGGAGCAAAAGAAGGGAACTCTCCTCATAACCAACTACCATAAACTTTTCAGGCAAAAGTGTACACTACCCACAAGTTTCTAGCACCGGTCATCCAAAGCCTTCTTTCTACCAAGCATCATAAAAGCTTGGAGAAAGTTTAACTAGTTGTAAAGGAAATGATCCAAACTAAGCCTGTGCCTGGGTCTTATACTTTTAAATATTAGATGACCATGATGATTTCATCAGTCACAAGTTCCTTACATCGCTTACGCACTAGCAACATGAAATTTGAAATAAACTACTAACCCACAAAGGAAGTAAATACAAATGAAGCAAAAAGTAGGTCACTAGTAGTAATCATAAATACATTAATGTATTAACCAAAGACAATGGAATCAACTGCTTTCGAATATAAAGGCCAATCATTGTTCAAAAAATGTAAGAAAATGTAAAGATACAAAACAGTTAATTGACGTGAAGAACATGAACTTTAAGCCTCCAAGATCAATCAATCAATGGTTTGGGGAGAGGATGTAGCCTTACGGCTAGAGCGGTCGACCTCGAAGCTGGGGAACCGGGTTCGAGTCTCGGCAACGACGCTCAACATCCTGTGATTCTGGGCAAATCACTTAAACTCCCCGTGCCTAACAAAAATGAATGTGTCCTTCTGTAACGAAACTGGTGCTCATGTAAAGCGCTCTGATACCCGATTTCTCGGGTCTAGTTCGCGCTATATAAAACGCTTTATAATATTTTTTTTTTAAAATGGTTTCTCACTTTGTTCTTCTCTGATAATTGCAGCTCCAAATCCCGATTTACTGTCTGAAGCTGTGCAACATCTGCAGTTGACACCTCTCCATTTTGTTGAGGTTCCTCATTTTCTGGGGGATACAAGCGCTCATTTAGGGCTCTCACCTGTTCTTCCAAGATAGTAACCTGGAGGAGAAAAACAATCTACTAAGCGAGTTGTAGTTTGGTAAGACTGTTAGGATTTTCCAAAACATCAGAAACAATTAGGATTGTGTTTAGAGCTAAAATAAAACAACACAATAATTTTACAACAAAGCTGCTGATTAACGCATGTATGAATGTAGGTAGGGGGGATCCACATAATTGTACAGATTCTATGTGAGGTAACATTAGCAACAGTGCAAAGTAATCTACACAATTATAAAGCAAGCACTTCCGTATGCAAATTAACAAAATTATACATGAATTTTATAGTCCATAACTTCGTATGTTGAAAGTAGCTTTTATTGATTTGTTGCTGAACCATTTGTAGTGTACTCATCTACTCATCTTGGATGTGATAAGAAAAGGTTTCTTATTTTTGGTTCCAATATTTATGGTGTGTAATGTATCCTTGCACAAGTTCCTCACCTTATGAATATCTCCCAGGCACCCGAAAGGATCCGGAAAACTTTTACCCTCAGGAGTATACCCCCTCCAGTGCCACCAGGTCACATTACACGACTTCAATCGTGGCTCCATCAGACCGGGTGCCATCATATTGGCCTATATATGGTGCTGCCTGGCGAGCTAATGTCCTTACATTTTTACACACCCAAATGAGGCCTACACAGACAAACCAAATATAACTTCATGACCGCAGATAACACAGTGGCATAGCAACAGTGACATACCTTGGAACTTTGTTATTAACAGCACCATATCCGAAGAAGTGGTGGGAGTGAGGGTATTAATCTACACGAGATCTAACATACACCAGAAATATTGTCACCATAGCTGAGTAACTGTTTCTTCTGATCAATACTTCTTCACACAGATTCCTAGCCATATGAATAAGTCCTTAAGCAGTAACTAGGAGGTGTCAGGGCTGAATACTGCTAGTTTATCAAAGGCCATCTCATACCATTACCTTAAGAAATATGCATCACGCCACACTTGAGCTGACTGACACTAGTGTTCACCAAGCATTTGTAGTGAAGAGTGGCTTTTAAGCAAATATTTGTCACCAAGATACCCCTGGTAAGTGCAGTAAAAGTCGACATGGCACTTATACACTGTTCACAAATGCCAAAGACATGCCTCTTAATATAAAGTGCAACCCAACATAAAATAGTACAACAGGTCACAACCACTCTGCCTGTTTTGGCCCCTGTAAAATCTACGAAGAGGAGTAATTCACCTGCTCAGAATGTCATATGATCAACTCAGTCGAAGAAAGCTCGCCTACAGTGCAGCTGCAGAAGCAACGGTATTGCTGGTGGAACTTCCTGGTTGAGGAGGCTAATGCCACAGAGCACGCCATAGCACTCCAGTTCTATTAAAGCTGCCTCGACCGCCCCACAAAAACATGGGAAACGTATGCAGGTGTGCCTGGGAAAGGCCACCACCACAGTCACAAAACAGGTCACAGTGTCAGCAGAGCCTTCACATCATTTAAGAATCTGCTAAGAGGCGTCCAAGTCAGCACTCGCTAATTCACAAAATGGTTTCTTAATGTGATCTGAAAGGCTAAACAGCCAATTTTGCCATTTTCCACAATGCATGGAGGTACCGTCTGAGGATGCACGTTGCTATCAAAGTATGTGCAGCCAGAATTTCCAAGGAAAAGACTCGCAGCCTATGGAGTTAAGTGCCTGAACCACCAAACATTCGGGAGAAGGCTTTTGTTGGCATGGAAAAGTTCTCTGTGTGGTAAGAGATGTGCACCCCTGCCCTGAGTGCCAAACTCTACTGTTGTCTGAATCCCTACTGCTCATCTTGATGGACCAGGAGGGGTTCACAAAGCGCTACCACTACCCTCATTATGATGGAAGGCTACAACCTTCATAAGAGTTAAGCAGCACAAGCGTGGTGGTGGCAGCATACTGTGTAGTGATTAGTAGTAGTGAACAGGCCCTTTTTTACCTTGTGTCACTGGAGTGAGGCCTACAGGCTTATTCACCTTTTTAAAAGTTCCGCTGCTGTGCTTTAGTCACCCTTGACCTACTTCAGGTAGATATGGAGTGCTGAGCAGCACAGGATAAGTGACTCTGCACTGGATATACATGCCTGGGAAGGTTACAGTACAAGGATAGAGCAGCACTGTGCAGTATATGTGTGGTTAGTTCATGTACTGATTGTATGTTTGCCTGCTGGGAATATATTACATGAGAGATGTAGTGCTGTGCAGTGAGTGAGCAATGGAAGCATGTGCTGGGTGTATGTGTGCTCGTGTGAAGTACAATACATGAATGGTAAGGTGTTGTGCAGCATGCACATGGCGAAGTTTGTGTGCTGGAAGCATGTGGGTTTGCAAATAGCACACCCTGGTACAATACATAATAGCTATAAGACTGAACAGTGTGCACAGACTGAATGTGTGTCTGTAATGGCACAATGCATGGAGGTAACAGTGCTGCACAATAAGTGGGCTGTGAATGTAAACTGGATGCAAAGGTGCCTGCAATAGCACATTGCATGGAGGACACTGAGTTCCATTTTGGGAAGCCCCGGCATGACTGGTGTTGACATGACAGTAGAGGAATCCCCCCCAGACCGATTTGTGTATTGCAGCATTCCTGTGAGCTGGGTGGGAAACACACTGGAGGAAGAGACTCCTCCTTTACACTTAAAAAGGGTGCTCTTTGATTAAGTGATAGATCACAAGAAAAGGGTCTGGACACATCTCATCAAGGAGATGGGGCTGTTAAGTGCATCATAAAGAGTAGAGCTGGGATCCCGGTATTAACCTTTTGATGCACTAATTACTGTGGCTCACATCCAGGTGTGAACTCTATCCACTTCAAAGTATTTCCTGCTGTGACAGACAGCCTTTCAAGAGGGAAAGAAGAAAGGGTACAATGCACGCTTCAAAAGAAGCAGAACTCCAACGTAACACTTCAAAGACGCAGACCCTAAATCACATTTGGTGTCTGGAAATGGACTATAAGAAGGGGAGGTTGAAACCCCAAAAATTAATCATCTGACAAGCAGTCAGACGGGTTGTGTGAGAAGGGGAAGCTCTGCAAGACTTGCTTCTGTGACCAGGACTGGGGGAAAAGGCCTGCTAGTCTAGAGTGAAGAAACATAGTCCAGGAAAATCCTGCCTTGGAGCTCGGAGCACCATCACCTGCTTGCCAAGACCAGTGTGCCCTGTGAGAAAAAGGAGAGCGTTGGTGGGAGCGTGGTTGAATGGGGAGCCCTACCAAGAGGTCTCCTTGAGCGGCGTGTGAGAAAACAGGTGTGCACAGATAGGTTGTTGCCACTGTGCAGGAGCGATTCAGCGGCCCCCGTAAGCCAGAAGAGGGCCGCCGTGACCTGAGCTGTGTGGTGAGGACCATGCAGGAAGCGCCAGGCCCGCACCGACTTGTTGCAGTGACCCGTATGCCAGAGCGGGCCACCACTGAACTATTTGTTGTCATAGCATTGCGACCTGTGTCCGCCTTAATCGAAGACCCCCTATGTTAAGAGGTGCCACCGGGGTGAGGGTGAGTGCAACAGAGAAATCTGCATCTTAAATGGAAGTGCAGCAGCAACCCCATATGCCAGAAGGGGCTGCCGGTCCCAACATTGCCAAAAGTTCAGGTTGTTGCACAGACAGAAGATTTCAGCTGTGACCAGCGGGCAAAGCCTGTACACTAAGACCTGCACCTGACTGGTTCCCCTGAGGATGCTGAAGGACGCCGCCGGAGATGTCACAGATTCACTGGAGGATCAAATGTATCCTCCCGATCCATGAGGGTAAGAGTGACTTACCTTGCTTCGCAGAGCAGGAGCAGCTTCGATCGCTTGGACAAGCCAGCAGTGTTGCTTGAGGGAGAGAGCCTGCATCTGCCGGTGCTACCGCATGCACCGTAAGCAGCCCGAATTCGCCAAACAGGATCAGGACTTGTGAGTGCCCACAGAGATGGCATTCGCTGCACAACTGAACGCTTCCAAACCGCCAGAGTGGGAAAGACTAGAATTGGGAAGTTGGGCACAGGGACTCTGCAGTGGCACCATAGACACTTTTGACTAATTCCTTAGGAGTCAAATGGGGTACTCCTGAGGACATCCTATTAGTAAGCATTACCTGGTTGCAGCCACCAGTGAATGGGGAATAACCCCGATCACGCTATAAGGAAGAGGTTAGGACACGAATTTGCCTGACAACTACTAAATTTGTGTTCACCCAGAGGGAGCCTTTGACTGCTCGTCCACAGCTACCACTGAGAGTCAAGTGCAGAAGGGGTACTTTGCCCAGTTGCTCAGGATCCACAGCAGGTCGGGCCCCGGGGCATCAGGAGTAAAAGGCCTCAACCACCACGGATGGGACCTTTTAACCCTTTGAAAGGGGGTCTGACAGATGTACTAATAAGAATTCAGCATTAGATGGTGCAGGCCTGTGGAGTGAATGATCTGCCTGTGTACAGCTGGGCCCCAATTGTGTTTCTCCCAGGCAGCCGCCACTGGTTCAAGTAGTGCCATATTGCATGGCAGAAGAGGTTCTGGAACCACCATTGGCGACTGTAGCTTTTTTGAAAAGATGTTTAATTTTGGCTCCTGAGACGTCAAAGGTAACTCAAGTGCCTCCCTGGTTTTACAAACAGCAGACACAAATGAACAAAATTCTTTTGAAAGAGGGCTCACAGGATGGAGTATATCACCTTCTGGGGAAGTATCAAGTCCTCTAGTGTTTTGACGGTCAAAATGTCGGAAGGAGGGCATCAGCCTTCGAATAATCCTGCTTCGTACACCAAAAGTATTCAGGGCATCTGAATCCAAGCCAAAGAGCTCTTTCATTCTAGTGAATTATCAGGGCTATAAGAACAAGCTCAGCAAGAGGTGAATCCCTGAAGGAAGCTTTTACATTTTCTCTAACCACCCAATCATTTCTGTAGTTTTTGAGGGCTAAGCCAGCATTGATAACAGCTCACGAGTTAAGCATCTGGGCATATGTCGGAATCAGCACAGATGACAATTGGACTGGCACCTTCACCAGCAGTTTCATCCTCATAATCAGCACCAAGACAGAAGCCCGTGGTGCAGCGGAGTCAGTGTCGCTGGAGTGGCCAGAATTGCCTGGCCCACAGGATATGCCTTCCCTTGGGAATTAGACTGGAGGGATCAATACATCCAACATGGCCTGTCAAAAGGCCTCAATCAGTGATGGGCAGCAAATGAAGCCACAAACTCTGCCTTAAATTTCTCAAGAACCAAATCGTCTATAAAAAAGACAAGGAAGATACCAGTGTCTGGTAATGGCACCACTAAGGCTGTAGCACAGAAACCGCGATCCTCAACATCATTGACGATATCCACAGATCACTAGACTCTGACCAATGCTGCCTCCTCATTCTCCTTGACCTCTCGGCAGCATTTGACACGGTAGACCACAAACTTCTCCTTAGGGCTCTCCAAGAAAGAGCCGGTATTGGCGAGATGGTCCTCCAATGGTTCTCCTCCTTCCTGCACAACGCACGCAAAAAATAAAAATCAGAAACTTCACTTCCGACCTCCACCAAGTCAACAAGGGCGTCCCTCAAGGCTCGGTGCTATCCCCGCAACTTTTTAACATTTACATGGAACCTCTCTCCAAACTACTCAAAAAAGCCAACATCCGCTTTCACCTCTACGCTGATGATACTCAGATCTATTTGGAAACTACCTCCCTCAAAGACATTCAAAGACTCAATGATGTATTGAGAGATGTCCAACACTGGCTGTCATGCAACCACCTTAAACTAAACCCTGACAAGACTGAGACACTCCTCATCTCGAACAAGGAAGAGAACCCCCAAATTGCCGAATGGTTGAAAACCATTGATGCGCTCAACGGGAATCTCATTCTAGCAGACTCTGTCAAATCACTAGGCATCACTCTAGACCCGAAACTGAACATGACCAGACACATCAAGAATTCGGCCAAGAGCGCTTTCCTCAACCTTAGACTACTGAACAAAATAAAACCCTTCATCCCGCCCAGTGATCTCAAACAAGCCACCCAAACTCTGGTACTGTCAAGACTGGACTATGGGAACGCAGTCCTCTCAGGAATCCCAAAATCACATCTGGCTCCCATCAAAACAACGCTGCATGCGGCAGCCAGAATGATCACCGGTATCAAGAAATTCGACCACATTTCTCCTGCTCTCAGGGAACTTAAGTGGCTACCAGTAGAAATGCGGATTAGCTTCAGAACAGCCTGCCTCACGCATAAAGCCCTACACACCGGCAAACCCGAATATCTGGCGAAAAAGCTCAAAAAAGCCGGCCAGGCCAGGAACCTCAGAAGCTCAAACTCCCTCCTACTCATCCCACCAAAGACTCTAAAACAAAAAACTGCGGATCGATCCTTCGCCGGCAGCGCCCCAAAAATCTGGAACTCTACTCCCCCTCACATCAGAACCATTCCCTCCTTTGTAAAATTCAAAAGTCAACTCAAAATCCTGTTCCTCAACCGCTCCCTAGGGGTTGGATAGGATCAATCGGAGCAGCCAGCTGACACCGCGCACTGCTCTAACTCCAAGGCTTCGAAGGACTCCGAAGTCTGAGACTGTTCCGACTCTATTAATGTGTTGCTCTTCTGTTTTGTGTTTTATGACTCTATTCAATGTATCTGCTGTAAAGCGCTCCGATACCCTAGGGTCAGGCCAGCGCTATATAAAACTCCCAAAATAAAACAATAAAAAAATAAAAAAAATAAAAAACTAAGCCCCAGAGCAGTGAAGGGAACATTGTTTTCTCAAAGGTGTTTCTTACACTTGTTTGGGGAAGTGCATTAATCATAGGCAAAAGGTTTGTGAACAGGCACTAGACATCATATTGAAATATCACAATTAAGCAAATTCATACTCTTTCAAAATGGTTGGCAAGGTTTGGCCCCGGAGACCCCTGAGACCCCAGGAGGTTCATGATGCAATAAATGCAGTCATCGACACTCGAAAAATTTGGTAAATATGAAAAGCTCCAGGCTGTTGTCAACAAAGCGTGACTTACATAAACTCATATCACATAAGAAGAGAGATACAGGGCATTAGAGGGTTCACGCCAGTCCTTAGTTACTGATCAAATCACAAAATTGGCGTGACACCTCAGTGTTTCACTCAGTATGCTATTTAGAGAAACATGAGAGAGACGTATTGACCTCCCAGCTAGCACTACCTATTTTTCTCCCAGTTTTTTGGCAATTCCAAGAATTGGACGAGGATGGTTTACTCATGTAATGTGACATGCTTCATCATTTGCCACCTCGTCCCACCCTGGTAAGGTGGAACTACCCGGGCGGACTCTACCTCAGGCTGGGGCTTACCCGAGGGAGTTCTTAGATATTACTTCTCTTGTCTGGATAATACTATGATCCAGTTGACAGGTTAAAAATACCTTAGGATAGACCACAAAAGTGTCCTTTTATTCAGGTGGTATCCTAGGTATATTAAAAGGTTACTAAAGAGGTAACTACAGGAGGCATATATGGGTGTAATGCTCAGTATGCATCTCTGTATATAAAAAAGTATTTATGCCTCTATATTATGGGCAAATATTTATGCCAACATGTTCTGACTATAGTTGGCCTATTCTCCAATGGCATTCGTTAGGGCTGTTTCTGCGAGTCCCTATACTGCAAGTAGTCAGTGCAGACAGAGTACCCATAGAGAAGAAATGTGTGATATGAGAGGACCTACCTCTCACAATAGGTTTTTTTATATTTGGAATAACCTAAAAGTACAAAGGGTAAAGAAAAATAGCAGAAGACACATCATATATATATATATATATATATATATATATATATATATATATATATATATATATATATATATATATTAATAAACGATAAAAGAGGAAGAATAATTAACTCGAATCCTCTATGCTCGGGGGAGTCAATTAATGATGCGCCCCGATGTGGATTATGACTTAAAAACTTAGAACTAAGTGACAGTAGACCAAATGTGATCTGGGGATTTACAAACTATATATATTCATTGACACAACATGCATAAGTGGCATAGGCAGAAGTGAAGAGACAGTGGTTATTTTTACCTACTCTTTTTGCGCTACTTGCTGCATGGTCTGTTCGGGGGTGGGGGAGTCTCTCCTGTAGTCACACTCTTGTAACAGGGATGTATGTGGAATTGTTAGTGATAAAACATGGAAGTTTCTAAACGTTATCTTAACACTGACCTCTGTTCCGCAGTGAGAACACAGGGCCTTGTTGTGCTTGTTTAAGATTTTTGGCAAATTCATTATTTCAACTTACTTCGTCAAGGACGAGTACCCACATGTATCCTACTGTGTCCCTACGAACAGCCGTCTGGTGGAGACTCCTACAACGGAAGTGCTTCCTTATGAACTGCCCGCAACAGGGCGTGTCCAAATTAGGAAAATCATCTGCACTAGTGTTCCTACCAGGGAGTGGAGGGAGCATGCGGTAAACTGTGGGACGGATCGAGGTGTTCCTCGCTACCCGCTGCAATCCCGGGGATCATTTTTCTCAGAATCACGGACCGTGCCCATACCAGTATGTTCCTCGGGATAAGTATTCTGGGTCTCTTGTGTGTTAGCTGCCCTAAGCCCTACATACGGAAGGATGCATCTCCCTCCAGGGGCCAGTTAACATTCGCAGCCGGCACCGCGGACCTGTTACCTGCGGCATGTCCGGCGTGATTTGTGCTATACGTAGGCACGTTGTTTCTAACATCATTCTAGGAACCCAAGCTTGCTCTACTGTTACGGGGAACGTCCCGTTGCATCTAGGGGCATGTAGTCCAATAAGTAAATGCTCTCGGTCCTAAAGGTTATTATTACGTGTATATAATTTTGCCTTAGTATCAAAAAAATCAAAACTACCCATAGTGATTTTCTACTATCACGCCCCTTTGATATGCGTATATCTCAAGTGCAAACCAGTACTTTTGTCAATACGGGCACGAATTGGGTATTTTATTCAGGATATTCAAGTTTTTACTGTAATATATACAAATTCATAAACTCATCTACCACCTTCATGACATGTATTATACTATGGGGGTAGTGATTAAATTCACAGTGCTAGGAGGTCAACAGTTCCCTTATTTGTGTAACGATCCCCATGGAATGTCATAATTTAATCCATGTTTGTCGGTACGTAAGCAGAATACCCAGCGTTGTTCAAAAATTAGTAATGCCTTGGTTACATCAGTTTTTCTCTGTTCCAACTTTTCTATTATGTACCATTCTATGTCATTTTCTGTGTGTTTAAAGATGGGGTAGTGTCTCGTCAGTTTTGTGTTGTCTTTTTTGCACCTAATTGTGCTTCTATGCTCTGTTATCAGTATTTTGATTTTACGTGAGGTCATGCCTATGTATAGCAGTCCACAAGGGCATTTCAGTGCATATATCACATTGTTGGTATTACAATTTCAACAGAAACTGATGACAGCGCATGAGGCAACACCAAATACAGGTTGCTTTCATCACATTCTACGGGAACAAAACCATGACTGGAGGTATGTGACACCACCGGGAGCTGTTGGAGAGCTACTGCTGAAGATACAGCTTTCTGAATCCAGTCTGGTGCCTGGGGATATTCAAAACTTAAGGAATCTGCAAGAAGAAGTGTCCATCAGATTCACTAGCTAGTGATGAAAATCAGATACTGAATATACTCAATGATATCTATCTAATGGTGTTACTGTGACCCAGCTTGTTACTGTGGGCTTGTTCTGTATGTTAAGATACTTCAGTAGGTTCTACCACCCTCAGTAGAAATCTGTGTGTATACAGCAAGTCTCAGCATCCAATACTGGTAGCACCGCTGAGGTAGCCAAGTTTCAATCCTGGAAAAATAGATCAGTTTTTAATCCACTGCAAAACCAGCAAGTTAAACGGAGTGCATAAGTTTAAATCACACAAGGCAACTAACTTTCTTTAGTCTGATGAAATTAGTTTAGCGATTGATACCTTTTGTTTTGGGATTGTGCTGTAGGCTACATAAATGGTCATTCTTGGTACAATTATTCACCATTACTTCTTGTGCATCCAGTGAGATCATTCTTAGTATAATTAATCACCCCGACCTCCCCTGCACCCAGGAGACTTTCATTTTTCTTGCTTGCCATAAAGACAGGATGTAGCTCTTCTTTCAGTACATTTTTTCTTTACCTTGTGGCATTTAAAAATCCACAAAGCAATACAATTCGAACTCCACAAATGATTTTAACAAGGTAGTTCGATTTAAACTGGCTGTTCTTTTAACCATAGCTTCTTGATCGCTCCATGGGGAGAACAATTCATTAGCTGCTGCGTAAGACCAGCGAGAGGTGTCCTTTTGAGTCACTATCAAACGCTGAATACCAAGTTGTGATTGTTAGGGCTGAGGCTTGCCAGTGCGCACACTTAAAACTTGCCTAATCACGTCCAAATGAGTCAATTAATCTTAAGAACTGAACAGTGCTGCAGCTCTGTAATGTAGTGGTTATTTTGGAGCTTCCTGGCCTCCTACTGGCTACTGCATTAGTTAATACAAATCTCTCATTTGACAAAAGGTTAGGAATCTGGAAGTGTACCAAGTCTGCTGGTTCCTCTGCCTTCTTGAACACCCAATGTCAGGTATTGTTGAAGGTTTTACTTCTGGTTCACAGTTTGTATTATAACAAAAGTAATGGCCATGCTCATATAGCGCACGCCACATATTGACTATAACACTGCACAGTTTCACAATGGAGCAAATATCACTGATTTCTTCAGACTAGTAGGTAAAGACCATGTAAAAAACGGATCATAAACTAGCTACACCTAAATATGCACAGAGAATACTGCAGGCTGCATTCTATTCTAAATGTGCACAGGCTGAACATGTATTTGGGATGTTTATCTCTCACTGTGGCTCTTCCCCTTTTCAATGGGAGGAGGTTTTAGGACGTATTTCTTTGGATCGGGTAAATATGTTTTCCTTTACAAATCTCCATAACAGCTCTTTCTGAAACAAAGATATCGACGCTTAACTGGCAAGTAGCCCTGCGCCATAA
Source organism: Calotriton arnoldi (assembly GCA_963921515.1). Lineage (NCBI taxonomy): Eukaryota > Metazoa > Chordata > Amphibia > Caudata > Salamandridae > Calotriton > Calotriton arnoldi. Next base: position 464,611 of record CAWUFW010001256.1, read on the forward strand.
GTTCAGCCTGTCCTGCCTTGTTTTGGCCCACACGATTGTTGCATTACGTCACTTTACAATTTGGCAATAAAATAACAGGGGTGTGTTTTGAAATTCCACACTTCCAAAGTATTGTAGGTTTGTGTCCCATGCGAATCTTGGTGGTGTCCGAGTGTCAAGTGGAAGGAAGTTTAAAAAAAATCTTTGTGCACAGCTTGCACTGTAATTATACTGTGCCTGTTATTGACTGTTAATGTATGTTGGCTATTCATGACCTGCACGTTAGGCCACAGCATAAAGAAAGAGTTGAAGAATAAATGTAAAAATAGTCAAACCACTTATTTCCCTACCAAAAGGTTTTACAGATCTTTTCGAACTATTTTTTTTACAAAAATGCACCAATGAACAGACCTCCCCACAGTGAGTGCATTGTGTGTATGGCCACTATGTTCAAATGTTTTGTCGCTAAAATCAAACACAGTAACATGCTTACGTTGTCTTTACTAGCCCTTAGAAGTTCCTGCTGATCCAGTAGCTGTGCTCTCATCCCCCCAAGCTGCTTCTCTGACGTTTCTGCTCCCTGTGCAGCCTTGGTTCTACAAGCCTCTAGTTCAGACTGTAGCTGTTTCACTTGTAGTAGGATAGCTTCATGACCTGCATCAAAACCAAATAGTTAAATGTGTCCAACTAATCAAAATTATACATTTTTGGCAATTACGTAAAGGCAGGTCCACAGAGAAAATCAATGCAACCATGCAACATTAGGCCTTGTCTTTTGACACTTCTAAGTAAGATTTGCAATCAACAGCAATCTAGGTACTTTATATTTTTTGAATTAATGAATAAGTAGCCCCATTTGAGAACTGCAAAATACTGCACACGAGCAAGCTCACATCATTATCTGCTTTTCAACTTGCTTTATTTATTTAAACCTGTCATCACGCCCACTTTCCTCAGGTCTTGCACAGGTTAGATAAGCAATTAGAAAACATCAAGTGAGCTGAAAATTAACAAGCACAATATTTTATGTGAAGGATTGGGAATAAGATGTCCCGTGAGTCTCTCCTAAATTCCCTTCAGAATTTTTTTCAGGCAAAATCTCCCTATACAAACTTGCGATTGAGATTTATTACACACAAAGGCAGTAAATGAGACATACACTTAATAAAGAAATCCAATACGAATTTATAAAAATACAAACTTTTATATAAATTTAGATGCCAATATCATCGGAATCGGGTAAGTACTTTTCGAGTTATGAGTTTTTACAGGTTTTCAGAAATGGAAACTTAGGGCCCGATTACGAATTTTGGGGGTGCAGGTGTGGGTGGCCCGCCATGCCCCCGCACCGCAGAGAGCCGCTGCCATCCGCCCGCCAGATTACAAGATTTTGCAGTCTGGTGGGTGAGCGGCGTCTTGGTTCCCACTGCGGTGCCTCTTTCAAAGGCACCGCAATGAGAACGCCTCGCAAGGTTCCCTCATGGAATGGACTGTAACGTCCATGCCGTGCAGGAACTGGTGTGCATGCACACAGGGGGGCACATATGCCCCCCTGTGTGTATACACAGGGCACAGAGTCACAAGGGCCTTTGTTTCCTCTCCGCCAGGGTTTTCATGAGGAGGAAATTCGCAATATGCTTGGCGGGAGCACAGCAGTCCCGCCAAGCATATTGCGGCCTCTGACTGCCACGCCACTGCCAGGGAACAGCGGTTCCCTGGCAGCGGCATTGGCGGTCCCAGGACAGTCCGAATGCCCTAGTTATCATGGGGTGGTCCGACTGCCGGTGCAGCGGTGGCTGGACCTCCACCACCGCGCCACCACGTGTCTTGTGGTCCTCTGACTGCCAGACTCTTAATTTGGCCCTTAGTGCATTTTCTGGACCGGCAATGTTCTCCTATGGAGGAAAAACATGCATTGCATTTGGGCACTTGTCAGCGACTTACGGGACTGTTGTTCTGGACTTGAGGTGAGTATGGGTCAATGTCGAAGGCCACACCAACAGGTCACCTTGGGGAGCTTTGGGGTGTCCGAGTGGAGAGGTGTGTCACGGCGTTGGGTGTCCCATTCACTTCAGTGGGAGAACGGTCTGGCTACAAAGAGGCTTCAAGCAGGGACTGGTGCACCAGTACAGGGGAACCCACAGGGGGGCTCGACCCTTGCGATCCTGGTGGTGTCTTTTGGGGTCGGATTCCGGTGCAGGAGTCTCTCGCGGTTTGAGGGGACCTGCAGAAAGGAGCTGCAAGAGGGGACTGGAAATCCAGTGTGAGCAAACCCAAGCATAGGCTTGGCTCTTGTGGGTCTGGGGACCCCGTTGGCACAGTCACCTTCCTTGGGCTTGGGCTCTGGACCGCGAGTGCATAGGTGCTTTGACACGTTGGGTGGCAACGGTCACAGACCCACTTTTGTGTCTTTGTTTTCTGCAGGAGGGGCAAACAGGACAGCTGGGCCACTCACAAAGTGGGTCTCATTGTCCCTGAAGTCCCTCGACGCGCGGGTCGGTCTTCCTCGGTGTTGGTATCCGGTCTGGGTACAACAAGCCTTGGATGCTGCAAGGGATCTAGTACCCAAGGGATTTGCACTGTGCGGCTCAAATCGGTCCTGGCGTCCCCACACTTGGAGGGAGGACAGATCTGATGTGTGGGAGCACTGCTACCTCTTCCTGGGTGGCTGCTGCGTCGGTAGACTCTGTAAGTGGCAGGTTGGTGTACCGGGTCTTGATTCTTTGGTGCCTGTGGCTGCAGGGGAGTAGCTCCTCTACTCCAAAGGAGATTCTTTGGCAATTAGTAAAGCACTGGCAGGCCTCCTGGTCTTTTTAGGTCTGCACAGCAGCAGGACGAATCAGATGCTCCACAAGGGTCGGGTGCAGCAGACAGGCCGGCAGGGTTGGCACCAAGTCAGTCGTACTCCTCGATTCTCGGTCCGCAGTCTTCTTCCACCTCTTTTGTGTCCAACAAAAATCTGGTATCAGGGGGTCCCCTAAACACTTAATTAAGGGGCATTAAGGAGAGTGAGGGGTAGTAGCCAATGGGCTACTTACCCCTGGGGGGTCACTACGCCTCCTGCAGGACTACCTCCTGTGGGAAGTGGGCATAACCCTGTCACAGAGTTCCTAAGTGTGCAAACACAAAGACACCCACTTCTGAAAAGTCGTACCCACATCAGTTTAGGCCACCTAGAGGTGCTATTAGCCTGGGGGTGGGCACGCCTACCTGACTAGCTAATTTTACCACCTGTCCTGGTGCCAAAGGGCTCTGGACAAAGGGGGCAGCTTGCTCTCCTGCGAGAAGAGCCAGATTCGCATTTCAAAGTTGGCAACTTCGTTGAAGCTTGCTGGCCTAGGAAGGCTAATCAGCAGGGCATCCTGTGGAAAGGGTTCTGACACTCTTCCCGGACAGGCTTGGTTCCTGACCTTCTGAGAGCAACAGGCTCTAACCCTGGGAGGTCAGAAACTTATCGCAGGTGGCAGGCTGGCAGAAACTGGTCCGTCAACACACTAGAGCAGAGATCTTCAAACATTTTGAGGCCGAGACCCCCTAGTCAAAAGTTTTTATGGGTAAGGACCCCCTTCTGACAAAAATTTCTAGAACCTGGTACTCCTCATTATCAACAACTATCGACAACCATAAACGCCCCCAATTCCCACAGCAAATTACTTTTACAGTGGGGAAATAATATTAAACAGTGTGTAGCAAACCAAAGGTCAGTGAGCGTGGGGATGTAGTCCAAGGCGTAGCTAAAAACAAAGGGCCTCATTTATGAAGGATTGGCGTAGAGCAGCACTGCACGTCTTCTTGCTGCGCTGCCCTACGCCAAAGTGAAATGGCAGGAATGCACCGTATTTATAAAATACGATGCATTCCTGTCCTTTTCCCTTGTGCTGGCGCACAACTTGCTGCCTAGCACCAACATAGCCAGGATTGTTTTTGTACAGGAAGGGGCACCTTCCTTCACAAAAACAATCCCGAGAGGCGTTTTCCTCTTTCTATGTGAGCTGCAGAATGTAGCACACATGGAAAGAGGAAAAAACGAGGGGAAATGAAAACATTTCTCCTTGTTACGCCTCCGCTGGGAGCTGCCCCAGGTTTACGCGATTTTGTAAATATGAAGCAGCATCAAAATCCATGGGTGATGCGTGGGAACCATGGGGTATGGACAAAGCCCATGGAACCCCTCCTTGATGCAGAGTAAGACAGCGCAGTGACTTGCGCTGCTATGTCATATCTAGGAGGCCATGCAAAGCCATGCAGGTGGCTTTGCACCGGCTCATAGGTATGGTGGAGATGCTTGCGCCGACGGAGCCTAAAAAAAAAAAAGTGATGCTCTGGCGATGCAACCCTCTCATAAATAAGCTCCAAAATATTCTGCACTTTTTTTTAGGTCTTTCACCATCAGATATTTACATATAAAATAAAGGGAAGTCTAAATGAAAAAGACATTTTAAAAAGCTGTTACTCAGTGGTAAATGTACTGTATTACATTATGAAACCTCTATTGGCTAATGCACTGCAGAGGTCTGTGTGTAACCAGAGAGCCACAGAATTAAATCTTGATTTGTGCAGTGGAGAATAGTGACCTGTATTTTTAGTGCTACGAGGTCACAGCATGTGACAGAAAGAACTGGGAATATGTAAGTAATTATTTTATATTTGTATCACACACACAGAGTAAAATAGACTGCTACAAAAGGCGCAAAAAGTTTTACGATAAAATGGTGCTTCCAAAATGTAGATTTTAGTAATACCAGTGCCTATGTAATGCAATTTTTTTTTTTACCGAAATGTCCCTTCAACACCTCCTTTGGGGTACTAAGGGCTGTGTAAATGCAGTTACAATTAAAAGCAAGCACATCACAGCCCAGTTGTTAACTCTTTGCACTACCACTCAAATAACCCAAATCTTTGTCATCCTAAAGCTTGGAGTGATTGAAACAATTAACGTCAGAACTGGCTCCCAAGCACCCTTTACACTTGCAGATTAACTAATAGCGCACATTTGCATTTCATTCAGGCAAGCAGGCACCCTGGCAAGAAGGCTTTTCACACACAAGACACTCAGTTGATGAAATTTCAGCTGATAACGATCTAAATTAGCCGTCCCATGACGGCTATCTTTTTCCAAAAGGAAAGGAAACATTTTGAATTGCAGGGACAAGTGAAGCTGGACAATGCGGGACTCCACGGCCCCACTGGGGTTCGCGCCCCGCAGATTGAAGACCTCATGTCTTAATAAATCTTTCACTGGAATCAGTGTGGGCTTATTAAAAAGAGATGTTTGATACCAAACACCATATGTTTCAGTGAAGCCATTATGTAGCTGGGAAACTCGTTTTGAACAGTGCCCAGTACATACCTTAAGATTGCTTCCTTGCTCACTTGCAACATCTAGCAATAGAACTAGACATTACAGGTGCAAATCTGCTCATGCAGATATGTCCTCACACAGCCTTAGGGCTCAAAGGCCTGCCATAGGGGTGACTTACATATATTAGATGCAGTGACTTTGGCATGACACACAGGGGTGTGTCATGTCTTGTTTTCACTCATGGTTTGCACCATGTCACACAGCCTGCACTGGCAGTCTGTGTGGAATTTGTATGTGGGTCCCTTAGGCTGGCATAAGTTATGCTGCAGCCCTTAGGGACCCTTTTTAGTACCCTTGCCCTAGGTACCTGGGGTACCATTTACTAGAGACTTACAGGGGTGCCAAAGTCATTAGTCAAATGGACCACAATTAGACTTTACCTTGTTTTAGGGAAGGAGCACAGGCACTGAGGTCTGGTTAGCAGCCATCAGTGCAATGTCAGAGTCGAAAATCAGCATCTAGAAACAAAAAGGGGGCAAAAAATGTGGGCGTGGTAACTGCAACAGAATCCAGGTTCTCTACACACCCTCTAAGAGCCTGTGAACCAAGGTAATTATGCCTGGCAAAGGTATGGATGGATACTAGAGTAGCACAGGAACAACCATGGCTAAGGCTGTAGCGGCAGCCTTAGCTCTAGCAGCACAAGCTCTAAATTGGCCATGGCGTAGCACATTTTCATGCAGAGAACAAACCATTTGGATAAGGTCCATTTTTGGTCCTCCTTCCCTTTCTTTGCAACAGAAAACCCAACAAAGAGTTTAGCCACTCTGTGCTTCTTAGTTCTACAGATGTAGAAGCTATGGGCTCTTTTGGGATCCACCCTCTCCTCTTTAGAGGGATGTAGCTGAAGGAAATGGGGAGAGTGACAAACCGCCCCCCTCCCCCATGGAAGGGTGACTCCTCATTTGGAAAAAAGATGCCCCAGTCCGAAAACATCTACTTGGCCAGAAAGAAGGCGCATATGGTCGTTGTACTGGCAGCACCTGCACTTAAGTAATTGTAATGAGGATGACAGTCGTAGAGGTCTGAAATAACAAGAACAGCATAGGCTTGAAAGGTGTGCCCAATTAGGAAAGTCAGAAACAGGTTCAAGTTCCACTGAGGGATAACAAACGGTGCAGGAAAAATATAATATACATGCAGTTTCAAACGCATCACAACTGGTGAAGTAAATAGGGAGGGCTCATCAGGCAACCCTAGAAAGGATGAGTGGACTGACAAACATTTATGAAAAGGACAAACAGAAGTATATCAGAAAGTTTACACTATATGGTTCAGTTGGTCACAAGTCCTCTCATGACATACAAAAAATGTTTGATGTTCCGGAAGGAGGTAATTGTTTGATGAGCTACCATCCGTATTAACCTCAACTAGGCCCTAAGGGTGCTTGGTACTTCAGCCACCAAAGTGACATGTTACATCAACGGGTTGGTTGGGGGGGAGGAGGATGAAGGTGCAACATCTAACAAGCTCCTTTCAGAGCTTAATTTTTAGAGATCCTTTTCGCTTGCATTCAGTGACCCAAGTGGACCACAGGAATTTAACCCTTTACAAGTTGCAGGAGGAAAGGAATCTATGGAAAACCGGAGTGAATTCTCTTTATTGATTGTTGGTTAAATTCATGATAAGTTTAAAAGAAATAATGTGGACTAACTGGACCGGAATTATCCAAAGCATCAGTTACTTGGTCGACATGTTTCTTGTAAAATAGCCCAGTAGGGACTGCAGCATTCATCAGGACCTGGAGAACCCTAATCTACACCTCAGGTGAGCTCTATGCAGAAGTGTGCAAATACATTTCTAACTCATGAGTAAGATTTATTTATGTGAGTAGATAATCCTTACTGGAACCTTCTAGCAATCAAATATACTGTGGTTCAGAGTTTCTGAGCTAAGAACAGCACCATTGTTGGCTTTGGTTTTTGCTATGCTCACTTACATAATGCATGAAATCAGCTGTCTGTGGTGCATTTATGGCCATTAGCGATTTTAGCTTTCACTCTTAGAGGCTCTCTAAATTGATGAAAGAATTTCGAATTAATCCAAATGGAACACTGTAATGCCCACTGTCTCGGGATCAGTAAGCCTTGGCAAAGGAAGCGATTTTCAGAATAGAGGGATACATTTAGGGTGATGCAACCATGCTATTTCTGGGCACACAGCAAGCATAACAATGATAAAGTTGTTTTAATGGTGACACTTATTTTTAACCTGAGGACCCTATATCCATTATTGGCTGTCTGCGTCCATGACAGCTAGTTGCAGCACCGGAAAAGGAACGTTTCATTCTAGTACATTGTCTGCATGCCTATGTCAAACACAACATGCTGTATGCTCGTCCACATCATTTCCTTTCATTTAAAAAACGATGCCAATAAGTATATGATTGCTTCATTAAGGCAGATGGGTAGGCAGAGGGTGTTGCCAGTGGCGAAGAGCCCAGGGCTTAACTGTAACTTCGTCACCACAGAGATAACTTTATCCTGCTCTTTCTGGCTTTTTTGCCGCTCGCCACCTGTGGATACATGCCAGCGCAGTGGAGAACAAGAAAGGAAAGGGGGGAAAAGAACTGGGGACAGTTGGCCAAAGAGGTTTTGCATAGGTTCCTGACCAAACTTAGCACTCGCTGTTCACAGAGAAACCCTTCAGGGTGTAGTCGCATGTGTATGGGGCAGCACATGTAGCCACCATGCACACAGGCCTGACAGGCACATGCCTGGAGAATGTCACAGCCCCTGCTCTAGCTGCGATCAAGGGTGTCTCGACACCCAATGGAGAGCGGATTCCCAAGGGCAGCCCATGTAGCCACCCTGCACACAAGCCTGACAGGCACATGCCTGGAGAATGTCACAGCCACTGCTCTAGCTGCGATCAAGGGTGTCTCGACACCCAATGGAGAGCGGATTCCCAAGAGTGTAACACAGTGTGATGGATGATGTTATCCATCTGCAGTAACAGTCACTGCAGCTTTAAGATGACAAGGTTGTTCTGTTCTCACTCCTTGCCCTTATTTCAAACCCTTCGAATTGAACGCATCCATTGTGATGGTCACAAACCCAAGGCTTCGGAGCCTAAACTATGAAGATATCCCCCTGGGCAGCTGAAGTAAATTAAGCGAGTCTTTACTAAAGCTTTGAAAACAATTCTCTTGTTTACTTTGAGACTTGACTCTTAGACTTATGAAGCTATTTGGTGTTAGATATATGCTGCACAATTACCCTAATCAAATCAAATAAGTTGCCTCTTTATACCCTCATTAGCCATAAAGAAGAATTCCCCAGGCCTGCTCCAATAGGCCCCTACAGAAACAAGGTTAAGTCCCACTCCTGTCCAAGCCACGTGCCACAAAAACACACAGTTACTGTTGGGGACCACTTTGCATTGCCAGCTGAGCACGTCAGTGCATAGATGTTCTTTTCTAAATCCCATTGAAAAAACAACTGCCATTAACTGTAGCGGAGTACTACCTGCCAGGTACTGGAAGAGTACAAAAGAACCCGCCTACGACAGCACAGAAACTTAGTGTAGATTCTATTCCACAATTAGGAAACAATTTCATACATCGACTGGTCAATTCCTGGAGCAGAGAAAACTAATGCAGGTAGTAAAGGACAAGTGAGATCTGCTGCAAGCGAACCATGCGCTAGTACAATTAGGCATGAAGATCAAGTCTAGAGCAGGATTCATTGGTACCCAGGGAGTGTCCAGAGAGGATGAACTGAAGATGATCAAGTTCAAGAACCTTCCCCTACACAGTATTCATCAGCAGCGCTACACAAAATGAACCAGAAAAACGTCAAAGGATGCCACCGACTACATGCTTTCTGATAACAAGTAACAGATAATATTTCAGGGCTCACATGTAGTATGGATCTTGGGCCAAGGCCCATACGTTTGCTTAGTCAATTCCATAGCAAAAAAAGGGTAAAACAACACAAAGGAAAGTTCACGCAACTGACTTGTCTTAATTGAGAGGACCATAGCAATAGCTTAGAAATTCCCTGCTGGCTGGCAACACTCACAATGGCCTTATGTTTTGGGAAATGTGCTGCTTAGAAAACTATCTGAAATAAAATGTGGAACACAAATATCTCTGCTATGTCACAACCAACAGGGGGGGGACTGGTGAAAGTCCTGTTACACCCCCAGTGACATACCTCTGTGAAGCACTGCATTCTGTAGAAAGACGCACTCTAATGCTATATGGGTAGTAGGAGAGAAGAGTCAGTTAGAAAATGTATTAATGAAAAGGATGGACACCGATGATTGTGCCTGCACCTGAGAGGGTTGGAATCTTAGATGATAAACCTATATGTTCACTTTCAGATTGTCAAGGAATACTGATGCAAAGACTACTGTACTAAGCTTAGTATCTCATTGTTGGTCGAAACAGAAAAAAGATAATACAAAAATACTGAATCAAATTTGTAGGGTAATTTTTTTTATCTCTATATCAAGACACACACTTGCCCCCATGAAACCTAAGATTAGTGAGTGTACTGTGTCCTTCTGTGCATGCTTCTTCTCCAAATTGACAGGAGAGTATAACAAAAGAGGATCGGCGGCTACCAACTTTGCAGTATGGAGATGTGCAATCAACCAGGAGTTGTAAAATCAGCAGTCTAAAACTATCTCTTACCCTGCCTTAGTTTGTCTATTTCCTCTTCTTTTCGGTTCATCTCTTGCTGTTTTTCATGGAGTGCCTCATCTTTTTCCTGAATTGCATATTCCAGATTTGTCACCTAAAGAAGAAAAATATGCTATTTTTATGGTCTAACGAGGTTATTTCTGGAAATACAGATACATCACATACTGGCAGAGTTTGTACATTTTATTAGAAACCCATGGGGCCCAATTGAGAAAAGGGTAAAGTTGTAGCATCTGCAAAGCTGAGATTGGCAAGAATGAATTGAAAAAATCCTAAGAGCATCAACTACACCATATTCACCGAAACCAAAAGGTCTCTGAGCCAAGTGCATCCCACTGCATTCATAAGACTATGTACACTCACATAACCAACTAATGAAAGACTGAGGTCAAGCAATCCATACTTTGACACAGAAAGCACTACCACCTAAATTACATAACCACAAAGAACAGGACAGCTGCAAAATGTAAAATACACACACAGCTTATTTTAAACTCTTCCCAGACCAAACTACGACTCTCGTGTACCCTGACATCATTCAAACGAATAGGGTACAAATTGTTTCTTTATTTGCAGCCAAGTGTACAGAAAGATAAAATATGCTGCAAGTAATCAGCAGCAAGTAAGGCGAGCTAAACTGTAATGATCAAGACCAACAATTATGACATGCCTCATCACCATCGACACACAGCAGATCACAGGGTGGTATGCATCTAGTGACACCCATCTGCAAGAACTAAACAATACAGACAATGGCATCAACCACATACTGCCTCCTAAGGTACAAATGAATAAGTAATTTACCTACTTTTTTCGCACAAGCGAACCCCACAGTGAGCTGATCATCCACCGGGTGTGTTCTTTGGCACGCTCTATGTAGAAGCTCAGCGGTGTCTTTGTGTCCAAAAGTTGGAGTCTCTCCTCCTCCTTAGAGGGGTGACAGGAGCATAGAACGCCGACAGGGTGATGATTTGATTGACGTGGCTCGGCATCACAAGTCTTTGGCTTAAAAGATACCCAAGTCAGCACAACCAGTTCGTCAGGGAAGAAGGTGGTATATGGTGGATTAACACAAAGAGTCTGCAGCTTGTTGTCAGGCTGTGCCGAAGCAATGAGGAACAGTTTTGATAGTAAGCAGCTGTTATGGGCAGCTGTGGAGCAGTTCGAATAGTAAGCAAGCTTCAGATTAAGGTCCCACTGAAGCATCACAAAAGGGAGGAGGAGGAAACGTGTTTAAGCCCTTTTAAAATTGCAGCACAACTGGTGACTTAAACAAGGGGGCCTGATCTGTCAACCGAAAAAGGCGAACAGGCATTAACAATGCCCAAAGCAAAACCTTGCCGGCAAGAGCCAAAACAAACAAGAGAATGTCAGATAATTTGGCCTTCAGGGGATAAATCTGGTTAGGGTCACACCAAAGCACAAATTTATCCAAACTAAAAGCCTATACAGTTTTCGTCGAGTAATGGCCGACTGCCACGATGACATCAACCACCTCTGAAGGAAGGTCGATGGGGTTCAGCTGTCGCTGCTCAATTTCCAAGCATGAAGGTCGAGATTGCGAAGGCTCGGGTGCAGAACCTTGCCCTGAGGACCAGCCTGATCGAAGTACGGGTGATCAAGCCCAGGAGCTCTGGATACCAGATTCTCCGTCCTCAATCCAGACTCTCTAAGATGACTTGGGCCCGATCGTTGTTGATCTTCTTGAGAATTCGGGGCAGGAGTGGTATTGGTGGAAAGGCATATAGGTGTCTAGAGTTCCATGTGAGGCGGATTGCGTCTCTGAGAAAAACCCGCTGCCCCTGGATGGATGGACGGGTACATGGAAATAGGCATCCTGCAGGGGTCCGGGGCAGACTGAGCGGCACAATAACATTGGCAGTTGTGGCACCGCAGCCTCCACTACAAAACTGCTCTGCTCGATTTCCCTGTGGAAGCTGGATAGGCTGGCAGTATGGGGGCACCGCATTCAAAGCCACAAAAGGAGAAGTGGAACTGTTGCAGTGGCGAGGTTGGGCCTAAAGAGTGTGCAGTCACCCTGATCTCCTTAAAATGCTTTAAAGCTGAATCAACCATGTCCCCAAACAAGTGAGTCCCATCAAAGAGCATGTCCAACAGTGAGGACTGGACAACGCCTGAGAAACCAGTCACTTGCAGTCACGCATGGCGGTGAATGCAAATTGTGGTGCCTATGGCCCGCCCATGGAATTGATGAAGTCCAAGCCACAACAAATAGCTAACTTGGTCACATCCCAGCCGTCTTGAATCACCTGAGCGAAAACAGGCCAAAGGTCTTCAGGTACACCACAAAGGACTTGTGCCACCGAATCCAAAAGCGTGTGAGAGTTAAGGGCCAACAAGCAGCTTTGGTGCTAACGGATCTAAGGGCTGGCTAGACTGGAGGATGAAAACACATGTTTGCCAAACATTTTTACCAGTTTAGATTCCCTGTCAGGGGGAGTGTAGGAAGGTGACTCTGTATATGGTATATCACTAAGTGGGTATATCGTGCACAGAGTCCAGAGATTGCCCCAGAAGTGTACAGGGCTTAATGCAAACCCAAAGCGCTCCATTTGTGGTAGTGTGGGCAAGCAGCCTTAGGCCTAATACAGAGGAGTTTAAGACATTTGTTAATAACACAGTGACTAATAAATGACACACGACTCAAAAAGGAGATCCGCACCAATTTTAGAAAAATACGCTTCTGTCAAAATGTATTTTAAGACCAAGATGTTCTCAAAAAGGTAAGTACGTTTTTCAGAAAAATACATTATACTTTAAAAAGTGGACACAGTGCAATTCTCAAGCTTTGCAATTTTAACCTAGGGGAGGAAAACAAGAAGACGTTTTTTCAGGTAAGTACATGACTTACAGTTCCAGTCTTCGGGAATCCAGGTCAACACCAGGCAAAGTTCAGATTGACACCAAAACTGCTCCACCAGCGGCTGTGAGAAAGTGCCATCTTTCTTGCATGGTATGCCCCCACTTTTTGCTGAATTGCTGATGTACTTTGACTGAGTGTGCCCTGGGCTCCTGCCAATCAGGTGCCCAGGGCCTGTGTTCCTTCCCTAAAACTGCATTGTAGCCTAAACCCAATTGGCATCTCTGGCCACATGTCAGCCCCTGGTAAATGGTACCCTAGGTACCCAGGGCACTGTGACCAGAGAAGGCCTCTAAGGGCTGCAGCACTTATTGTGCAACCCTTAGAGGCCCTGTACCCTGACACACACACCCTGCCTTTGCAGGCTGAGTGTCTTGGTGCAGAACTAAACAGAGAGTCGACATGGCACACAAATTCCTGTGTGCCATGCCCACAAACACACTGCCCTGGCATACCTCAGTCACCCCTCTAGCTGGGTGCACTATGCCAGTGGTGTGGGCACAGGTGCATGAGCCCTGTGCCCCTACAGTACCCAGGGCCATCCCTGGGCACTGCAAGTGCAGTGATGCCATTAAGAGTATATGGTGCTGGGAGGTTGTCATTACGAACTCCACAGCACCATAATGGCTACACTGAAGATTGAGAAGTTTGGTATCAAACTTCTCAGCACATTAAACTAACACTGATGCCAGTGTGGGATTTAATGTAAAATGCACGACAGAGGGCAACTTAGAGTTGCCCCCTGAACCTAACCTACAATCCACGTCTTGTCTGAGGGGCTGCCCGGCTGCCACACAGCAGACATGTTGCTGGACCCCTGGGTGGAGAGCCATCCGCTCTCCTGGGCCTGCAACAATGCACATCCTGGGCGAGGTGCTAGGTCTCCTCCCCAGGATGGGCAGGGAAGCTTCAAAGGCATGCCGCCTTTGTGAGCTTCTCCAGGCCACTTGCTGTACTCAGCAACTGGCCCCCACACCGGTTCTGACCCCCACTTTGGCTGGAAGACAGGTGGGAAAGACAAAGGAAGGGAAGGGGGTGTGCCAGCCTCTGCCAACCCCACCCCTCAGGTGGGGGAGGCGAGGTAAAGCACAACTCCGGGCTCTCGCCATTTCGAGAATGGGGAGCCCTACCCAATCAGAGCTAGGCTCCTGCCCCCCTCCCACTGAAGAGTGGCCGGATAGGGGGTGTACTCACCCCAGGACAGGGACCCATTGGTCCCTGCCCTTGCCCTACCTGTAACGCCCCTAAAGTTAGTATTTAGGGGCACCCTGAACCTTCCTACCTCAGATCCTGAGAAGAAAAGAAGAAAGAAGACGAAGCAAGAAGACCAGCCGTGCAGCTGCTAACAAAGAGGCGACGACAACTGACTTGGCCCCAGCCCTACCGGCCTGTCGACCTCTGAACCTGCTCCTGCGAAACCCCGGCTTCCCTTGTGGTCAGCAACCTCGCCAAACCCGGAGGACCTGACTGGTACTCCCACGAGCAGTGGTACTGCTTAAAGAAAACTACAAGACCAGGCCCTGGCCCGGAACCGCAAATCCACACCTCTCTGCACCCGCCGACCCTGGCCCGAGCTGAGGTGAACCAACACCACGAGGACGTCCCCCAGGCGACTGGGACCCAATATCCAGCACCCACGGACCCTCCTGGACGACCCTGACGACGCCTGCAGCCTCAGAACAAGGGACCCCTCCTACCGCTACCATCAGAGGGTAAGATTTCCGACACCAAAAGACACCCCTGCACCCGGCGCCCCACGGCCCCCTGTGCCCAACTCCTGGGTGTCTACCCTTCCTCTACCTTCCCAACTTACCTCTCGAAGTGGTGGTCGCACCTGAAGAATCTCCGTCCCCGAGCTTGCAGTGTTTGTTCGTCAGGCAGTTCTTCCATAGAAAACCATTGGGCGCCTGACGGCCCAAAAGCCCTCTGCACTCGGCCGCCCCAGTGCCGCTGAAAGTGCAGCTACAGCATCAACCTGACCCTGGGAGACCCCTGAGTCTTACCCCAGAAGCTCAACCCCGCCAGTCGAGTACTTACCCTAAAACCGTCCTTTCACAATTCCTCCATAGGGTAACATTGGCTGGCTATACTCAGAATTTCTTCTAAGTGCCCAATTTTGAATCTTCAAAATATTCCTTAAAAATCGACCGAAGTCCGAATTCGAAAATTCTCACCTGATTCCAGGAGAGACCCAAGTGCTGGAGAAAAGGCTCCAGCACTGACCCGAACAAGACCGATTAACTCCTTAAAAGCTGATACTTTGTTTTTCGCCATTGAATAACATTGAGACATTTTTACCGGAAAAGTTTCCAAGTGTCCACTTTCCAAACCTAAGGAAATTCCTTAAAAATCGCACGAATCACTAATCCGAATTTTTCCAACTGTTTGCAGGTACGGTTCCAGTGATGAATCCATGATCCATTGCTTGAGTTGTAAAAATAATCGCAACGTACTTTACCTGTAACTTGTAATTCCTTCCATAGGATAACATTGGTGATTCTGTGGGAAAATATTTCTAAGTGCTCACTTTTAAAACAGTATAATATTGCTTAAAAATCATACGTTTAACCAAAACGATTTTACTTAACTGTTTTCAGGTCCTACCCCAGTGCTGAATCCCTGATCCAATACTGTGTTATAAAAAGTAATCCAAAAGTAATTTAAATGCGTTTTACCTGAAACAGTCCATTGAAATCAATGTATGGAGTTTTCTGCAATTGTGCTATATTCTTTTACAGCTTCTGTAAAACACTAAAAAGTGCAAAGTACAACTGTCTTTGAAAAAGTATCTATCACAGTAATCTGTAATTGAAAAGTATTTTACATGCTTACCTGCATCAAGCTTCCTTGGTTCTAAAATAAAACAACAGTATATTTTTTTATATACAAAACAATTGGCCTGGAGTTCAGTTCTTGAGTGTGTGACTTCATTTGCTGATTGAGTGTGTACAACAAATGCTTCACACTGTCCTCTGATACTGCCTTACTGCTCGACCAAGCTACCACTTTAGAGAGTAAGGTTATATCTAACTTTAGCCTCTGCCAAGCCTCTGGGGACTGTGGACTCTGTGCACACTGTACCTATTTGGGAACAGTATATACAGAGCCACTTTCTTACAGCGGCACAGGGGCGGCCGGGTGCAGAGGTCAGATTCAGGGTCGGTGCCCAATGTTAACCAATGGAGACTGAGGGTTCTTGAAGATGCGCTGCTCATAGGTGAGTGAAGCAGTGTCAGGGGTCGATCTCCAGGAGTTAAGGTAAGTACAAGGGGAGCCACAAGGCAGCACCAAACTTATACCCTCAGCAGCACCGTATTGGCCGAGTACAGAGTGCCAACACAGCGTCGGGGAGATCGGTAGAAGAAAGGCTGCAGGCTCAGGCCAGGAGAGCTGACGAAGAAAACCCACAGCTGCCCAGGTAAGTGGAGATGCTAGGGGATGTAGGGACACCGGCGGTAAGGATCCCCAAGGACCACTGGCTTCGGGTGCAGGGGTGTAGTCGGAAAACAGCTTACCGGGCAGGTCAGGGGGAGTCTTCAAGTTGAGGCTGCAAGCGTTGAGGTGAAGCCCGGCAGGGGTCAACCCACGGTGGACTAGTGCCTAGAAGCACTGAGGAACCTTCACAGGACCAGTGGGCCACTTAGACTCGTGCTGTGGGCGTCGGGTGCAGAGGTGGATCTGGAGGTGAGTTTGCAGTTCCTCAGGGAAGAGTTTTTCTCTGTAGATTTAGAGTCTTTATTGAAGGCAGGCAGTCCTCCCAGGGCTTTGGCGGTCGCTGGGCCCGCAGAACGATTCGTCTTTTTGTAGCAGAGGCTAAAGGCTGCAGACAGGCCGACAGGGCTGGCGCAGTGTCAGTCACTGGTCCTTCTTCTCTCGGGCTGGTGCGGGTCTCCGGTGTCCGGGCTTTTTAGGTCATCATAGATCTAATCTCAGGGTCTAGGGGAGCCACCCAAATACTAGATTTAGGGGTGTTACAGGGGAGTAACAGGTAGGGACAAATGGGTTCCTTACCTGGGTTGCCTACACCCACTATTGCATCTTCACGATGGTGGGCACTAAAAATGTGCTTTACTTTCCCTCCAGGACCTGAGGGGTGGAGTTGGTTGAGGATGGGTACACCACCTATTTTTCCTACGTTTCCTCTGGTTCTCTCACCAAAATTGGGGATTTGAACCGGGTGCTGCCATCTGCTGCTAGCAGAAGAGGCTGGGGTTGCATTACAAAGGCGACAGGCCTTTGAAGCTTTCCTCTCAAGAACTGTGCCCATCCTGGGGGAGGAGGTGTGACACAGAGAGCAGAGGCTTTCGACCCAGGGGTCCAGAAACATGTCTGGTGGTGGCAAGCTCCTAAAGTCAGAGACCACACCAGGGTTGGTAGATTTTTAGGGGGACCTCTGAGGAGCCCTCTGAGTACATGTTTTAATAAATCTTACACTGGCATCAGTGTGGGTTTATTAAGAGGAATTGTATGGTACCAAACACTCCTAGATTCAGTGAAGTCATCATGGTACTGGGGAACTCTAGTTGTCGAGTTTCCAGCTCATGTACTCTCTATGGCTTCCCTGACACTGACAATATTAGGGAATAGACTTAAATATAGTAAGGGCATATCTGTTCATGCAGATATGCCCACACCTGAGATATAGTACACCCTGCCTTCGGGCTTGTAAGGCCTGCTAGAGGGGTGACTTACCAATACCTTAGGCAGTGCTGGTTGGCATGGCACACAGACTTTGTTGTTTTTCAGTGCACCAAGGCATGCAAGTGGCAGTGGCATGGCCTTGGTGAGGGATCTCTAGGGGACCCTCTCCAGTTACCGTGCCCCAGGTACCATGGGTACCATTTACTGGAGACTTACAGGGGGCTGAAGTTGCCAATCGGCACAGTTTTAGGGAAGAAGCACTGGCACAGGGAACCTGGTTGGCAGGTACCCTGTGCACTACAACTGAAACCACATCATTTTACAGGCAAAAAGTGGGGGCTAACCATGTCAAAAGAGGCACTTTCTCACAGGGAGAGGTAGGAAAGGCGTTAGGATTTGAGCGACTTGTAGAAGCTTGCACCACCAGGCTATCGTGTGAAGAGTGCTGTGAGAGATAACCAGGTTACCGGGAGCAAGGTGATGGTGCCTCAATTGACCGGCAGGGGTGGAGGGGGATGGACGAGGAGCGCCTAGCAGGATTTGGACCACTCCTCCAATAAGGTATTATCTTTAAAATTGGGGACACATGGCGGGATGACAAGATGATACTGTTCTCAGAACTGCAGGAACAGTATAAACTGGCCGGTGGCCAGTTTATTAGATACATGCAGATGACACACATCCTGCAAAAACATACAGATACATTTTGGGACATCTCGGAGGAAACACCACAGGAAATGGGAATCTTGGGGGCCCCTGCATGCATTCCATTTCCATGATCTATTTCACATTGTGAAGTAACAGCCTGCCACCCCCTCACAGCATTCAGGAACAAATGGGAACAAGATCTAGGCAGGCTCAAAGACAAAGCTTGTGGGGAGGTATGCAGCTACACAGGAGGTGACCATTCAGGTAGGATTTAGACTGGTACAACTAAAGTTATTTCACAGGGCATATTACACCAGAACACGGATACTGAAAATGGGTAGGACAGAGGATGACTGATGTCTTTGGGGTGCAGGCAGCAAGGTACATTGCTGCATACCCTCTGGGGGTGCCTCAAAATTTGGGAATACTGAGAAAATGTCATTAAGAAACTTTCACCAATTGTTTGAGATTGACCTGGAGCTTACCCCTCAACAGGGGAAGCTAGGTATATGGGGTGAACAGATTCTAGACGGGTATGTGCAACTTTTCTGCAATGTAGCCCTAAGGGTGGCTAGAAGAGACATAGCACTCTACTGGGGGGCGGCGTCGACACAAACAGTGGTGGAGTGGGAGTTGAATCTCAATTGGTGCATGAGATCTGAAGAACTAGCATATAGGGCCTGGGGCTGTCCACACAAACTTGATAAACATGTGGGGCTCCTGTAGGAATGAGGAGGAAGAATTGGAGTTAGTCAAGGTGCAGAATGGCAGAACAGCTGACACTGGGGATTCTGGGGCAGCCGAGAATAGTAAAAGCCAGGGGAGGTCGAGCAAGCGGGTAATGCCATGTGGGAATGTGTGAGTGACATATGACACTGGAGACGAACAAATGTATGTGGGTGAACATTGTGTTACGATTCCTGACCTCAATTTACAATTAGCAAATAATGTAAAGGGCTTTTGGTTGAAAAACTTAATAAAGAAGAGTTTTAAAAAAAAGACAACAAGTATCCGTCAGTGCCTAGTTAAATGGAAGAAGGGGCTCAGAAGATGTTTGCCCTGGTAGTGGGACTTCTGTCAAGACATTTGTCTTAACATCTATAGTGGGGAGTTGGAGGTCAAAGACTTCAGCCTACCTACGCATCACCTTTGAATTAAATCATCATCACCATGGCATAGGAAGCAGATTCCTCTGTGGCAGGTCTAATGGGTGAGGGGAGACCCATTTCAGAAGAGGTATCGAGACCACCAGCCTCCTGTAGGTCCTCGTACCAATTATCATCCTGGTAGGTTTGAGTAAAGTCATCACCTGGGTCATAGTCAATGTCTGAGACTGTCCCAAAAAGGGAATGTAAAGTGTATAGTTTCCCTTGTGGGGGTAGCAAATAAAGTGGGGGGGGGGAAAGAGGCACCTTGGGAAAAATCTGGCGCACTATAAATTGATTTTAGGCTGGTGGGGTCGTAGAGCCCGGGGCCTGCATAGGTTGTGGTACCGTAAGCGGGGTCGGTAGAGCTGGAGGCAAGATGGGCTCAAAAAGTGCAACTGGTGCCAGGGGTGAACCCAGCAGCAGTACTCCAGATGTAAGGCCTCTTGACTCCTTGGGGACCGAAGGCGCACCAGAGGGAATAGGGAAAGGACCCGAAGAGCTAGAGCATAGCCGCATGGAACTCTAATCTGTTGTGGCATGGCTGATGGCCCCGGAAACTCAGGTTATGCCAGAACATATTGCGGGATCAGCTCCGAAGTCGCTGGACTTCGGGAGTGAGATCGAGAAGTGTGGCGCCACCCTGTACTTGCTTTGGCGAATGCGAGTGCTGCGAGTTAGCGGAATCACACTTCCATTTCTTGTTCTTGCTTCTTCTTAGACTTGCCTGATGATTATGATCGCAATGAAGAACGAACCCATGAGCAGCTTTGATGACTCAGATATTGAAAATGAGACAGCGACTGAATTTTGGAAACCGACTGCGACTTGGAACAGTTCCACTGAGGAGCCTTTATGTGCTTGTTGATGTAGAGCTTCACCTCACGGTCCCTGCTGGCCTTCGAGTTAATCAATGAGCAGTTGCTGCAGGCCTTGGAGTCGTTGCAAGACCCCACAGGCATACCTGGTGAGAATCTGTCACAGACATTTGTTTGCGACTATCCCTACAGAGCTTGAAACCTGTCTTTTTGGGGGCAGTATCCCTTGCACACTGGAAACAATTTCAGAGACACTAAGGGAGCTCCAGGTACGCGTCTGGTGGCGCGGAAAGTTGGGAACTGACATCAGCATGCAGGGGTGGCTTCTATATGGGCCCACACATGATTTCTGGAATGGAACTGCGTCAGTGTGCACCTTTTGGCGCACCCAAGGTACTACTGAAATGTTTCCGGATCAAGTCTGGTGTCTGGGGAATATATAAAAGGTGAGGAATCTGAGGCTAGAAGTCTCTATGACAAGAAGCCTTTTTCCAAGGAGTAAATCAGTGCAGACACCTGCAAGAACACCTCAACCTCTCAGACATGCAGCTCTGCCTGGCACGCATCATCATTTGAACCTCAAGCAAAAGACCACATAGAAATATGAAATTCAAGCAAAGGACCATACTCCAGGACTACACCAACCAGAATGCATCCAAAGATTCAGAAGTAACACCATCATCATCCTCATGCAACTAATGCCAAAGAAAAACATTTTAATGGCAGACAGTTCTACTACATAAGTAGGCATCCCCCTTACATTCCCACTCAAAAGCTTTGTAGGTGAACCTTTGTCTACTTCAACTGCTAAAAGTACAAAGTGTCAACAACTAGTTTGAAGATGATGCCAACATGCACTTCATCTAATACTCAAAAAAACTCCAGGGTTCCATGCATAATAAAGCCACCCAAGATATCAGTAGGGTCTTTGCTACAATGCAAATACAGACACCATAACTATATCTTGCAAGGGAGTCAGACCATACATCATACTGCATCTCAAAGCTACTCCCAACATTCAAGATTTTCACTTCTCCCACAGGTGACTTTGAATACCCTCTGAAGACAGGGCTTAGCAAAAACATTCTGCACATACATGGGATCACAGTTTTACACCAAACCACTAACCTCTTCTTATATTTCCAATTTCCAGAGATCAGAATCCTTGCGCATGCATTTACTGCCTGAAGTGTCCCCCGCTAGTCCATGACATGATTCATGCAATGCTGCCAACTCCTCCTGCCACCTCCAATCATTCAGCTCAAGATTCTGGTTTCTGACTACACTCATCATCCTGATGAACTGAGACACCAGTCACCACGACACTCCTTGCTAGGCCCTCGGAAGAGTCACAACCCACTGATTCATCATTCATGTCCTTCCATCCTCGTACCTACCCTTGATGACTTTGATAGATATGAACTTTGTATGCTACAAATGTTTTAGAAGTATCTGTCACCACCTCATCTCTTGGCAAACCACATGCCCAGGAAAAATAAAACATGCTTCTGATGCACATCCAGTGAGCATCCAAAACATTATGTTCCCCTACTCACAGGGGAAGCCTTCCAACCTCCTCAGGTAATGTCAAAGTGACAGTTCTGTCCTCTGTCATGTGTATCTGTGTTCCCTTTTAGCACTTGTGGGATCTGAGGCTGTATGAGTCATCCACTGTGACAATGTCAAGCCTGAAACGTAACTCATGTTAAAGAGATGCTGTACCAACATGAGGGAGAGATGAGAATGTTTGAGGCAAAGTGATGCATTAGCCTGTGACCATATGGTTTGTGACCGCAGGAAAGAAACTAGAAATGGGAATGTTCGGTATAGTTACAGGAACTTGTTGCAGGACAATTATAGTCCCATTAATTTTCATGCATATTTGGTGCATGGGTTCATAAACCTTATAGGATGTACTGTGCCCATGCTGTGTTGGACAATGGGTGATGAGGGAGTCAGTCAAAGTTTATGCCAGCTGGAAAGAGCTCTGAAATACCCACGCTACCGTATGAGCATGCAAAGCTGCATTCTTGGGGTGTAGATGTTAACTGACATGAGTTTTCCTTCCTATATTTTGGCTAGGTTTGAACTATACAAATGCAACAAATACATAAACAATCAGGTACCTCTTCCATCACTCGTTGACTGTATGCTTTTTTTTTACTGCAAAACATTTCCTTTTGGCTAGTTTTGTATATACAAAGGCCACATATACATACACATTACAGCTTCACCTACCTTTCTAAAATTACTCAGGAAAACAGGAGTTCAGACTGCAATCCGCAAAGATCCATCTCTTTCCTTTTTCATACGCCATAGGTTATTAAAGACACACTTCTATCTAGCTTGGACCCATCAGTACTATCCTTTCAGACTAAACCGATCTATGCATCTGCTTTTCAAAGCTGCACTGTTTGCATTTCCAAACCAGAACTCATTCACTGCCTGACAGAAATCCTATTTTGGGGCAAGGTGTGAAAGTCCAAAAGCAGTTTCCTTGTTTATGTACTCCTCATCTTTAAATTAAATATAATAAGATGATACTGCTGCAGGTTACTATGGACTATACATCACTTCCCAAAACGGAGCATCGTCTGGAGGCCCTGCATCACAATCATTTTTCCATCTTCAACTTTGCTGGTGGATGCCCTTGAAGGTGCCAGTAGAAGAAATGTTAAGCTGCAATCTTCCACCGTCCTAATTTCTGCTGTAATCTTCTTGAACAAACAAATTTAGGAACAGAAGGACAGCTAAGATCCATGATTCACAAAGTGGTCATGCATCACACTCTGCAATGGTGTATGGAGCACAAGGACCTCACCCTTACCCTCTAGAGCTGAAGCACTCTCCTAAGATGGCCTCTGTGGATGGAAGTCCAAGTTAATATGTGGCTGCTGCTAGTGTGGTATTGTGGCACATCACTGCCTTACTACCTCACATAGACTGTGACTGAAATTCATTCAAGCATTTTAATCATCACATTTTGCTGTACTTATTTCTCCCTTAACTGACCTCCCAACAAGGGCTGCCTTTGTTCGTATTGTTGTCCCTCAATGCCTTTTATGCAACAACAGGGTCTCTGTCACACTACCATCTGTATTGTTTTCTCCCTCTGGAAAAATACCACAGCCCCAGCTCCTCTGGGAAAAGGTCATCAGTCCTGCATATGAAATCAAAATATTGCTAATTAAGCTATGCATCCCAGTTTGCTATGGTAGTACTGGTCTTTGCAGTAAGCCAGGCCTCTTGCACAGAAATCTAGTTTCTACTGAGGTGCCCGCCATGTTAGCTACGCAGAGAGCCAGAAAGGGAGGAGTAATTGCTTACTGCCAAGCCAAAAGTACTTTAAGGATTTGGTGGCAGTAGAGACATCTTTGAATATGGCAGCTTCTCTGTGAGGATCTCTGTCCTAGCAGCATTAATCTTACTTCCTCTTGCCATCTATGAATGGAACCTATCTAGGGACTACAGATTACATAATCCAAATATTAGAGGCTTGTGAAGAGTACAGGTTGAAGCTTGGAGGCGTCTGAGGCAAAGGTTGGAGGATCAGAGGACAGACTGACACTTGGGCAACCGTCCTTTATTGGTAATGGGAAACATTCGCTTCATTGTAGTTTCGTTAGTCTTAATTCTGGCTTTACCCACTCTACAGATTTTTGGGAATGCCCATATGGCAGCCATGATCAAGAAAAAAAGCTTCCTCAAAAGATGCATTTCAGACATTTTGGAAAGGTATTCTGCCTTGCACACCAGCCCTCACAAGGAATTAACCAATTGTCCTTGCTCAGCCACCCCTGGTTAACTGCCATGTAGCGTTGAAGCTCAACAAATACTTAACTATCAAGCTTTTTTGAGGAAGCTGGGGGCACCAATGGAACCAGGGGATCCCTGGGAGTCAGAGGACCAACCAGAAATAAAGGCAGATGGTCTTTTAGGATTAGATGCTAACCGCACCTTTAATCAAGAATATCTCCAGCACCATCATGGCCCCAAAGATGGTGCAAATAGTCCTAAAATGAGGTCCAACAGAACCTAGCCCCACATGACAGGTGTGAGGATCGACGGCATCCTAGTCCTTCTGGAGAACATGACAAGTCAGGTTCACCCGAGCACAGACAGCAATTATGTAGCTCCTCGATCACGAGGATATCCATTGGGTTTTTGTTCTTTCCTGGGCAGCTGCTCTTGGCGACCTTTGGATCTTGGCTAATCTTCGTTCGTCAAGATAATCCCACATAGACCTTGAAGTCAGCTGTGAATAGTCCAAATATTCCCATAAATCACGTCAACAAGTGCAATCAAGTATGCTTTCCTTCAGGGACGCAAAAGAAGCAAGATACCTCTTCAGGTTTCACAGGCTTACAACCAGTCAGAGGGAGAATGGACGTAAAAGGAGCAAGATATCTCTTCAGGTTACACAGACTTACGACAAGTTAGGAGGGAGAATGGCAATCATGTAGAGGTTCAACTCCTGAACTGGGAGTCCACTCTACACCGGTGTGCAGGCATCCTCTCTGTTCACATGACAAACAATGAAGCAAGTACCACTTGGGCATCAAGTACTTACACCCATCTGGTGGTGAAAACAGGGCTCCAGAGCCAATCAAAAGTCTGCAACTTTTAAACCGATTGCGGGGTTCTCCTATCTTGGAGGAGCATCTGTTCTTGTTGATGGTCAAATCGGCCTGACTTCCTGGGCTTCTAAACTTGGGGTCACAAGTCACACCAGTTATGACTTATTCCAAGAGTGATGTGCATTAAGGTCAGCTTGGTATCGGTTCCCAGTTGCCAAGAGAGATGGCCAAAGCACAGAAAACTGAAAAGATGAGTTATGCCCAGGGCAAGGGAAAACCTACTTAGGACAAAGGGAAATGGCTGGAAACCGCTTCCAGCGAATATGTTCCTGAGAGTGTGGCTAGGGGACAGGAAAGGCATACATGCAAACATTTATTATATAGATCTGCATGGTAGCCGTTCAGAAATGCAAATGCATGGATGTAGATCTGCTCTCGTTGCAGACTTCCAAACCTTCATTTGCAGCTAACCACTTCATTACTTATGCAGATCGTTGTGCGACCGCTCCCACCCCCCCACAAAGGGAATGAAGGGGAAAATTTGCTATGTGCCCTATCAGTGCATAGGCACATAGCAAATTGCATTCTAGTTCACAAACAAGTGGGTTTGCAACACATCACTGGTTTGCGGACGTGGATCATACATCATTTCCTTAGTTTCTCTGTACGATTACCTATTGTGGGTAAACATATTCAGTTTGTCAAGTACTGTTTAGTCCCAACAGTGGGGGCGACGAAAGAGAAGGAAGTGCTTGAAATAATAAAGAATGAAACAACTTTTTAGGGCTTGAAAATGTCAAAGGTTATCCAAATGCAACTTCAAATGAATGATATATGACAAACCTGCCGCTGCAATTCTTCCCTTCGTTTCCGAACTTCTTCAAGAGCTTTGGCAATTTCAACACTGACAGTTTCTCTGCTACTCAACTCCTCCTGAAAACCAGCAGAAGTAACATGAAAATGAATTATAACAATTGAAATACTGAAATAAATATAAGGTTATCTACCCATAGGTATCGTAAAATGCATAAAAGCTTCAGAATAAAGCACTTGAAATTGTTCTGAAGAAATCAAATCACCCACATGCAGTGCATCCAAGAAATATACCAACTTGAAATATTAGTTACTTCTGAAAATTAGAAGCAAGTCATTACAATTGGAGCTTTTGCAATCTACCAGTGAATGTTTCAGACAATAAAAACTCCGACATATGTGGTGAGTCTAGCAGCTGGGAGATGGTCCTTATGAAGTAATTCACTACTGTTTCAGATTCTCCATCTTTCTTACTGTGAAAGTAATATATAACCCAGAAACCCCAAAAATACTATAATGTATATTATTTGAGGGCCTGTCAAAGCACAACCCATCATCAAGTTCAGCATCTCTGTCCCAGTCCAATGCACACGCACCACCACCAGACCAGCCTGCTGAAATTGGAACATCATCACTGACAAGGACTGGAACACCGCTCTTAAGATCCCCTCAAAGTCATCAAGAATTTCAACAATTGGATCCCTTCCTGCACTGACTCTGCCCCCCTCCAAACACTACAACAAGATCCAGGCCAGGTGGTACATGGAGGAACTCATACTGATGAAATGCAATTGAAAACTACTGGAGCACAAATGAAGAATAAGCCAGGACAATGTAGACAGAAGCACGTTCAAATCTGCCCTAAGACATTACCACCAAATGGGCCGCTCTGGTGAACTGCATTGATGCCAGCACCAACAGAAGCAAAGAAATCATTGCCATTGTGAAAGATGTCCCCTCACCATTGGCCGCCTCAAACTCGATCACCCCCTCACAGGACCTCTATAACAATCTCTCTCAATTCTTCAGCAACAAAATCACTGCCATTTACAGCAGCTTCAACCTGCAACCATGCCTGACAGACCTAGTCAAATGCCTCCCGTTCTTATCCAAAGAATCAATCACATGGTCCGCCATCACCCCAGAAGAAACTGCTGCCACCATGAAGTCCATCCGCTCAGGGGCCCCATCAGACCCCGGTCCCCACCACACCTACTCTAGAGGACTGCAACCCATCATAGCTATGCTCACACTGATTCTGAATGCCTCTGCATCTACCGCAACCTTCTCAGATGCTTGAAAGCATGCACCTGCCCGCCCATTGCTGAGGAAACCTTCTGCAGACCCTTCAATGCCTGCCAACTACAGACCCAATCTCCCTGCTACAATTTTCAGCCAAGGTCTTGGAGAAAATCATCTCACCAAATACCTCAACAACCACCAACTCCTCGACACCACTCAGTCTGGTTTCAGATTCAACAACAGCATGGAAACTGCCCTCATCGCTGACATCCACATGACTCTTGAAAGAGGAGACATGGTGCCCATCATACTCCTGGAACTCTCCGCAGCATCGGACACAGTCTCTCACCCATTCAACACCTACACGACATAGGAATCTGAGGACACACACTAAAAGGACTAAATCAGTCAGCCTGGCACCGTACACCTTGGACGCCCTGGACCTCATCTGCTGAGTTCTGCAAGAATCCTACCTGAGTCAGACCCTCTTTAACACATACATGATCCATCTAGCCAGAATAATCTGCTCTCACAACATCAAGGTCTTCTCTCACGCCGATGATACGCAACTCATTCTCTCCCTCACGGACAAGATGGCCAGTACCCGGATCAATTTCAATGCCTGCATTACTGAAATCACCCACTAGATGAAGATCAACTGCCTAAAGCTGAACATCGACAAGACCGAATCATGATCTTTGAGAAGGGCACATCACTAAGGGATTACACCTGGCTCAACAGCCAACAAAGCTAGGACTGACACCCACCCCCACCACCCACGGCAAGACCCTTGGGATCACCATCGACAGCAAACTTGACATGACCGTCCAAGCCAATGCTGCCACCGCCTCATGCTTCTATACCCTGAAGATGGAAGACGATGAGGAAGATTTGCAAATGGCTCCCAATCAGCACCCAGAAAACCGTCACGTATGCCCTGGTCACAAGCAAGCTGGAATACGGTATAGGAACACCCTCTATGTTGGGAGCAACAACAAAAAACTCACCAGAAGGCTGCAGACCATTCAGAACTCGGCGGCCAGAATCACTCTCAATCTCCCACACTGGACTCACATCACACCATACCTGAAGGAGCGCCGCTGGCTCCCCATTCACAAATGTGAATAATTCAAACTCCTCACCCACAGTTTCAAGTCACTACATAACACTGGTCCAGCATACCTTAACAATCGCATCTGTTTTTACAAACCTTCCAGACACCTTCGCTTGTCCAGACTCCTACTTGCACAAATCCCAAACATATGGAAAACCAGGTACGGTGGTTGAGCCTTATCCTACATTGCTCCTAAAACATGGAACAACCTGCCGCTACACATAAGAGCCTCCTCCTCACTGCTTGAATTCCGCAAGAAACTGAAGGGCCCTAGGTGTGGCTAGGCAAGGATACCCTCCCTGGTGATAGTGAGCTCTACAAATCTGCAAACATAACAATGGTAGATACAGAGGTACAGTAAATGGTGGCGAAAGGAAGGACTGAAAGGGTGCCAGAGAGCTGCAAAACTTTTGTGAGTATGATTTTTCTGTTACAGAAAAAGACAAAGGTTGGAAACCAGTAAGAAATGTGAGACACCTCAACTGGTATGTATGTAGGGTACGTGCACTTGAAGATGGGGAGGGGGATCATCTTTTAAGGGTGATACTCCAAAAGGGGGACCGGTTAATTGAAACCGATCTCAACAATTCTTATTTTTCCATCCATGTAGCAGAGAAGAGGAGGAGATACCTGCAGTTCAGATAGCCAATAGTATTTTAGGAATTTGGGTCCCTTCCATTCAGATTAGCATCCGACCCTTGCTGTTTTACAAAGGCATTGTGACAAGTATTGGCATATATCAGGGAGCGAGGTGTGATCATTTACCTGGACAACTTTTTGTTTATGTCCCAGGATCGATTGAAATTGGTGGCTCACCTCAATCTGGCCAAGGAAGTGTTGTAAAGTTTGAGATTCATTATCGATTTAGTGAATCGATTATGAAGCCCAGCAGGCAAGTGGAGTTTTTAGGTGGATACAGTGAAAGCGATTGTCGGTCTGACGACTCAGAAGGGGAGAATGATGAAGGTAGAAGTGAGAGGCATTTTAAACAAGGAGAAGATTTTGTTGAGGAGCCCTGCATAAATGATAGATTTGTTTTCGTCCTCAATTCAATCAGTTTTATCCGGGTCAGTTACAATACAGGACCTTGCAACGTCTGATGGCTGTCAACCTGAAGAAAGGTTTATGGTATGGGAACACAGTGTGCCCGTCAGAGGAGGTGAAGGAAGAGTTGGCCTAGTGGTTGGAAAACGTAGACACATGGAATGGTGGAGTAATTTTTGGCATGTCTCCAGACTTTGTGTTGGAATCATAAGCGAGCCAATATGGATGGGGGCTGCGTTTAGGCCATTAGGAAAAAGTTGGCAGATGGTCTTTGGGGGAAAGAATGTTGCATATTAATTGTCTGGAGTTGGGGGCAGGGCTGTTTGCCTTAATGTTTTTGGCAAATACAAAGATTTGTAGAAGATGGATGTTTCAGTAGCACAGTGTATAAACTTTTTAGGTAGGAATAGGTCTCAGTTTGACAGAGGTAGCGAAGAAGCATAGGTGTTTTTGTATGCAACACAAAATCTGTTTGAAAGCCGAGTATTTACCAGGTCAGAGCAGCAATGGGGTAGCTTGGAATTCAAGACATTTGAGAGATGATGGTGATTAGAGACTCGATCATTGGGGGCCCTCTGGAAGTAGCTCTTTTTGCGTCATGGTTGACAAGTCAGCAAAGGAGATACTTCAGTTGGAGGGTAGACTCAGACTTGGAGAAAGAGGGTGAATTTCAGTAGAAGTGCAACAGAATAACATGATATACCTTCCCTCCATTTGCAAAGATAGTGAGAGTTCTATTGATAGTTCAGGGACTGAGGTGTCAACTGGTACTAATAACTCTTTTTGGACTGTCTCAACCATGACGTCCAAGAGTTTTGGATTTGGTAGTCGAGAAGCCTTTGTTAATTCCAGTTTTTCAAAGTTTGATAGGGGTCAAAAAGGAGCAGATCATCAATTGGTGGTTTGGCCAACAGGACCCTGAACCATTTTGTATGTAGGACATCTGAATAGAAAGCGTCTGAGGGCCTTTCAGATGAGGTGAATGGGCATTTCAGAGAGTCTTGGGCTCCAGAAACAAGGAAAAGGTACAGAATGGCATGGAAGGCATGGTTATGTTGTTGCCTGAAGAGGGATGTGGATCCCTTGGAGGTTTTGCAATATTTTTGTCAAATTTCTTATCACAATTATTGGAGAAAGGTCTACATTACAGGACTATAAGTTGTTACAGGTAAGCAGAGGCGGCTGGTCACAGACTGGTGGAAGGAAAGTTAATAGGACATGATGTTTTTGTTTGTATGGTTATGAAGGGTTTTAAAGTACATAGACTGCCTAAGCCCCTACGATTCGAAGTGGGATGTGAATCTGTTTTCCAATTTCTTTGTGCGTTGGCTTTCAAATAGATATTGAACATTATGGCAACTGTCTATTAAGATGGCAACCTTGTTTTGTCCGATTTCTTTCAGAAAGGTACTAGATGTGACAGCTCTTGAGGTTAGCATTAGGTTTTATAATCGTGATAGAGTTCTTTTTCATGTTATGTTGCAAGAAGGACAAAAACTAAGTCAAAGATCTTTTATCCTAGTTTTGATGCTTGAACCAATATTAGTCTAGATTCAGTAAACTGCAAAAAAAATAAAAACAAATGGAGTGCCTCAGTTGCTTCTATTGCATGTGAAACCCTAAGGCCCTGTATCATCAGCAACCACCGCAAGATGGGTGAGGTGGTAATTCACAAGGCAGGAGTGGATTTGACTGTATTTAATGCTCAGTCTGTGAGGGGTACTAATAAGGATTTCTATTCAGATGGTTGGTTGGGAGAAATCTTGAAGGAGGCTGAATGGTTGAATGCTAGTGTCTCCACTAAGGTTTATCTCAGACAGGTTGGGTCTGAGGCATATGGTTTTTAACATGCAGAATGCTAGCCCTAGCCTTGCCATGAAATGTAGATTCTTCAAGTGAGCATTGTAGGAAAGTGCCCAATTTTATCATGGTCACCCCCACTTTTTTGACAATGGTACTGATATTTTTCAGATGATGTGCACTGGGTCCCTGCTAAACAGGCCCCAGTGCCAGTGCTCTTTCCCTAAAAATGAGGTAAAAAGGTCCAATTGTCACACACTTTAGCACCCCTGTAAGTCCATAGTAAGTGGTACTCCTGCTACCGAGGGCATGGATACTAAAAAGGGTCCCTAAGGGATGCAGCATGTATTATACCACCCTAAGGGACCCCCATACAAATTGCTTGCAGCCTGACATTGCAGACTGAGTACCGAGGTGCAAACCATGAGTGAAAACACGACATGGCACACTTCCTGTGTGCCATGCCACAGTAACTGCGTGCATGTGGGAAAGTGGGTTTCTGTTTCAGTACCCTCCGCCCCACACTTTGTGCCTGGCTTTTGATGCAACTTTGACTGTAGAGTACTGGGTCCCTGCTGTCCAGGTTCCCAGCACCAATGTTCTTTCCCTAAAACTGTACCACGATTGGCAGATTCAGACACCCCCCTGTAAGCCCATAGTAAATGGTACCCTGGTACCAAAGGCATGGGTACTGAAGAGGGTCCTCTAGAGACTCCTCACCAGGGCCATGTTGACTGTCATTGCACGCCAAGGCTCCATTGGTTAACATTGGGCGTCCGACCTCGACTGTGACCTCTGCACCCGGCCGCCCCTGTGCCGCTCGTGGTGTAGCTTTGGTCCCAACTTGAACCTTGCCCGGTGCTGACCTTAAACTTCAAAGACTGAATTCGTAAGTCGTGTACTTACCTGTGAAACTGCATTCTTGTTTTCCTCCCATAGGTTAAAATTGCAAAGCTTGAAAATTGCATTTGTGTCCACTTTTTAAAGTATAAAGTATTGTTCCTGAAAAAGGGACTTCCCTTTTTGCGAACATCTTGGTCTTAAAATAAATCTTGATAGAAGCTTATTTTTCTAAAATTGGTGCGGATCTCCTTTTTGAGTTGTGTGTCATTTATTAGTCACTGTGTGCATAACAAAAGTCTTACACTCCTCTGTGTTAGGCCTTAGGCTGCTCGGACACATTACCACAAACAGAGCACTTTAGGTTTACATTGAGCCCTGTACACTTCTGGGGGAATCTCTGGACTGCAGTATATGTAATTCACCCCTACAGCAGGCTTTCTAGCCCTACGGCACAGTGCATTATATTACATGTGAGGGCATATCTGCATGAGCAGATATACCCCTATGCTGGCTAGTTCAATTACTAGATATTCCAAGTGAACAGGGAAGCCATCTTAAGTACATGTAGTGGGCACTGGTCATTACAAGTTCCCCAGCTACATGATGGCTTCACTGAAACCTATAGTGTTCGGTATCAAACAACTTGACTTAATAAATCCATACTGATCCCAGTATTGGATTTATTATGATCTGCACCCAGAGGGAGCCTTAGAGGTGCCCCCTGAAACCTACTAGTCCTCTAGTGTGCTGGCGGACTGGTATTGTCCAGTCTGCCACCATAGACATGTTTCTGACCCCCCCCACCCCCTGCCGGTGAAAGCCCACGCTCTCTGAGGACAGAAACAATGCCTCCTCCAGCAGGATGGCTACTGATTTAGCATATCAAGGCCAGGGACTTCAAAGTCCTTGCTGCCTTTGATATGCGACCCTGGCTTCTCCCTGACCTGGAAGATATCACCACCTGCCCTTAGGCCCATTTGGCACGAGGACAGGCAGGAAATTAGCTGTGCAGTAGGTGTGTTGCACCACCAGGCTAGTCACACCCCTAAGGTGGGCTCCACGAAAGAAGGATTCCATGATCTTGTTTTTGGTGGAATTAGGAACTCTGGGATAGGGTTATGCCCACTCCCCACAGGAAGTGGTCATATAGGGGGTGTAATGACCCAAGGGTAAGTAGCCCATTGGCTACTAATCTTCACTCCCCTTAACACCCCTACATTCAGTATTTAGATGGCCCCCTGACACCAGGAACTCAGATTCGCCTGACTAAAGAAGAAGGTCAAAGAAGAGCCAAAGAACGCAAAAACTGTGGACCAAACCCTGCCTGCCTGCTCCTGTCTCGACAATTGCAAAGACCAGACTCGTCCTGCAGCTGGGCATTATCGAAAAGCCTGGGAGAGCTGCCAGAACTTCGCCAACCAGCCAGCATCTCCCTTGAAGTGGAGGAGCCACTTGCCTGCAGGCACCGACCGCATCAACATGGTACAGAGAGGCGTGGCTTCGACGTCGAGAGCGATGGCCGCACTCCTGTGAGGCTCAGTGATCCCCCGGGCTTCTGCCCCTAATCAATCCGTACAAATATCAGCAAACCAGGTGAGACTGAGTCGCTCGTACATCGTGCCGATAAATAGCAGAGGTGACAGCGAAATGGCGGAAAAAGAAGGCACGGGCAGAGTGTAACGCGGGGTGCGGCCCATACAGCGTGTGAAGCATCGGCCTTAATTAATGGGTGCGGCCGGCCGGAAGTAACGGTGGGGCGGAGGAAGATCGGCGAGCCTCACAGATCGTGTGGCCCATATCGGTACCTGGTTAACTGCGAAGTGGAGTGCCGTCGGACTGGAGGACAAACTGAATAGCGACCAGTGTGAGGGGGCCAGCGACATAGAAAAAGAGGACAGGCACTTTCTGCCGGGGAGCCGCTGCGACGGAACTGCGGCCGACCGCAGTGACAAAGTGGGAGTGCTGAGCCGCTGCGACCTTTCCCCCCTCCCCACGGCGAGATCATGAGAGTGGGGAGCGATACATGAGCAACTCCTTCCTGATTACGTGATTGGATACTGTAACTGCCCTCTGTGAATAAGTAAAGAGAAGATTCCAGGGAGTAAAAATGGTGCTGTGTGGGTGACAAACAGAGAGGCGGCTGCACACAGAAAAAGGGGTGAAACTGCAGAGCTGGATTAGCCGTAGACGAACTGACGCATATTAAACGTGGAACGGCGGAGAAATAGGACAGCGGGCGGTGGGAGTGGATCCACCTGCCTAAACGGCGGAAGTAGCACTTTGCGCAGAGATAAGCAGCGGTGTCGGAGGGTCCCAACTTAACCCCAGATGAAATAACAAGAGGGGATAAGCGAGAATTAACGACTGGGGAGAAGTGGTAGTTGGCTAAGGACACACCCAAAGCCCAGTGGGGACCAGGATAACAGAGTGCAATACTCCAGGCAAGCACAGCGCTACTATACACCAAACTGGAAGAAAGACCCCGTACTGGAGTGTAAAGACCTGAAGTGGGACAAGGTGCCAGCCTATAGTGGACTCCTGGACGACATAATAAGAGCAAAGAAGGGGTTGCGGAGAGGGCGTTGGCCAAGGAGTGTATACGACCTAACCTGGCCTAAATAGGCCAACTGCCAAGAGGTCACAATGTCAGGGGGTAAAGGTGCAAGAGGAGCACTCCAGGCCAAGCTGGACAAATTTACCATGCAGAAAAGAACCAACCCAGATGCTACCGGAAAAGGGGGTGATGAAATGGCGCGGGGACCGTAGAGTGAAGATCCATCCTTGAAAGATATTATGGAGGCCATAGTTGGAATACGTACATCGCTGGAATCGAGAATGGATACGATAACAGCAGAAGTGACGCTGATGAGGGCGGACATGCAAAACATCAGCGAAAAAGTGAGGAACGTGGAGGTGGTCGCGGCGGAACTCAGAGGAGACACCGGAAAGATGCTACGAGAAATAAAAGACTTACAGGCCACCAGCCAAAAAATGGAGAGGCTCCTAGACGATTATGAAGGGCGGTCCCGCAGAAATAACGCAAGGATACTTGGGATCCCGGAGAAGGCGGAGGGACAGACAGCTGATCTCTTTGTAGAGGCACCTATCTGCGACTATCTCAAGCTGAAGGCATTGTCTAC
This sequence comes from Calotriton arnoldi, assembly GCA_963921515.1. NCBI lineage: Eukaryota > Metazoa > Chordata > Amphibia > Caudata > Salamandridae > Calotriton > Calotriton arnoldi. Next base: position 499,306 of record CAWUFW010001256.1, read on the forward strand.
CTTCTTTACAGTTGAGAGAGCCCATACGGTCCCCGGGGGTAGACCCAAGCCGGGTGCCCCTCCTAGGCCCATGTTGGCCAGACTATTAAACTTCAGGGACCGAGACATTATACTACAAACTGCCCGCACTGCGCCGGCGATCAGGTACGAGAACAGTGAAATTGCCTTTTATCCTGACTTTACGATAGCAGTTCAGAGGAAAAGGAGGACTTTCTTAGAGATCAAGAGGCAGCTGCGTGAGCAGGGGATTAAATATTCCATGTTATTCCCAGCGAAACTCATGATCGAGGCAGATGGGAAGCTATGGTTTTTCAGCACACCAGAATCGGCAGCAGACTGGCTGGAGTGGTGGAGACCGGCGAAAGACCACAATTCTAGAAAAGGGAAAGATCGCTATGGAGCAGCCAAATCTTCACATCAAGGAGGATGGCAAGATGCAACAACGAAGGAGATCGAGGGTGAAGGTGTATATGGTTGAGAAATGGAAGCACCCGGAGTCGCCATAGAACCGAGTCGAGTTAAGAACGTTAAGTGATTAAACTTGCACTGGTTTAGCTGCATGTGTGAACTGGGGAAAATTGTATGTTGGGGTCAAAGCTGGGGGATCCGGGCCGGCCCCCCCCACCCCCCCTTCAACTTTACTTTAGTTAGTCTGTGTAGGGCCACAGGCACTCTGCATGGTTGGGGAAGTGGGCAGTTCGACGTGCAGGGGAGCAGGGAGGGGGATATGGGGGTTTATTTGTTATTGTTATGTTTGTTTATCGCAGATTCATGTGACAATGTAAAGGGCACTGAAGAGACGAGGTCAAACACAGGTAGGCAAATGGGTTTGATTGGGCAGAAAGAGGCCCCTTCCTTTTCCCCCCCCCCCCTGTGGTTGCCCAGGGGATATGGTGTACAAGCAGCTATGATCGATTTGGTGGAGAGTAGTGAACAGCCCTATGGGAACCACGGATGAAAAGAGATTCCAGCTTCTGTCATGGAATGTAAATGGGCTACGAGACAAACTGAAGAGAGGAGTGGTACTACAGGTTTATTAAAAGGCATGCCCAGAGATAGTGCTGCTCCAGGAAACCCACTTAGTGGGTAATATGTGCAAAGCCCTGGCTAGATGGGGGTACCAATTAGTGGCACACTCAGGGTTTACCACGGGCTCGAGGGGAGTGGGTATATTGAAAAAAAGGACCTTTCCCATGACGATTGAACAAGTATATACAGATTGTTTGGGGAGATATGCAGCAGTGTCTGGGACCTGGGAGGGCGAAGTACTTAACATAACATCGGTGTACTTACCGCCAGGCCTACAAGAAGTGGCACTGAGGGACTTAGGGAAAGTGGTGTTAACATTCCCCACCGGGAAATTGGTGATGGGGGGGCGGGACTTTAATTCTGTATTATCTGGTAGTCTAGATCGTCACCCACCCAGAGTTATAGGCACATCGAAAGCAGTGCTCCAGCATTTCCTGGATGCATTGGGGCAAGTAGATGTCTGGAGGATTCATCACCCGAGTGAATTAAATTTCACTTTTTACTCGGGGGCCCATAATAGCCTCTCACGAATCGATTATATCCTCACCCCAGTGGACCAGGTTCGGTATATTCAGCAGATCAGGCACCTGGCAAGAGGTATCTCCGATCACTCCCCCATATGGATGCAGGTTGAAATAGGGAAACGTAGCAGCACTAGAGTAGCGCCTATAAATCCGTGTCACCTTCGCAACCCGAGTATCAAACAGAAGGTCACCCAGGAAATTGACCAATATTTTAAAGAAAATTAAGGCTCGGTAGAATCGGCGCAGACCCTATGGGAGGCCTTCAAGACAGTGATACGGGCGCCTGCAGTATCTCAGATAGCAGGAGCAAAGAAGGAAATAAATGCTGGACTACTCCGAATAGAGCAGGAAATATTAAAGTTAGAAAATGAAGTTCCTATGCAAGAGGAACTTCAAACTTAAAAAACTTAAAACAAAAAAAGAGTATAAAAATGAAGCGAGAGATCTAGCGAAAACATTAGATAGACACAAGCTCGGCGTATATATGAGTTGGGGGATAAAGCCGGGAAGTTGTTGGCCTGGCTTGACAAAAGAGAAATGGCAAGCCGACTAGTCACGGAGCTGGTAACGGATTCCAGGGACAGTCTCAAGGGCACACAAGATATCACTTGTGAATTCGCTAGGTACTATGAACAGCTCTACAGGTCCAAAGTTAATAGGCAGGAAAGTGAGGCAAAAGAGCTGCTGTCGGAAATGCGATTGCCGACGCTCACAGACGAGGACAAAGATTCACTTGATAGCGACCTAGCACACGAGGAAATAGCTCAAGCTATTCGGAACCTTCAAACAGGGAAGGCAATGGGACCAAATGGTCTACCCATTGAGCTTTACAAATTAAGGCCAGATAGAATAGCCCCAGACCTCAAGGCCATGTATGAAGACAGTCTGGAGAAGGGATATCTCCCAAAAGATCAGAGAATAGCCACGCTAGTTGTGATTCACAAAGAGGGGAAACCTAAGCATAAATGCTCGTCATATAGACCCATATCATTACTGAATGCTGAGGCCAAAATTCTGGCCAAACTATTGGCCACCAGGTTGGTCCGGGTGATTTCCGGGCTGGTCCACTCGGACCAGTCCGGATTTATGCCGGCTAGAAACACGTCACTGAACCTGCAGCGACTGCATGGGGTCATGGGAAGGGTGGACACTTTAAGAGAGGATGCGGTGGTGGTGTCCTTAGACGCCACAAAGGCGTTTTATACCATAGAATGGCCGTACCTATTTGCAGTTTTGGATAAGTTTGGGTTTGGCTCGAAATTTATTAGTTGGGTGCGACTCCTGTACTCGGGTCCTCTTGCCCAAGTGGTAGTTAACAATAAAAAATCTGCTGTTTTCCATCTTCATAGAGGGACGCAACAGGGATGTCCTTTATCCCCCCTACTATTTGCTTTAACATTGGAGCCCCTAGCTTGCTGGATCCGTTGGGACCCTATAATTCGAGGACTGAGATGGGCAGAGGGCTGGGAGGATCGCATATCCCTATATGCCGATGATATCTTGTTATACCTGGCTTCGCCAAGGAGATCCCTACATAGGGTCCTTAACATATTTATTAACTTTGGTACCTATTCTTGATATTCCATTAATTGGACGAAATTGGTAATATTTGTATTGCATTACGACCCTCCTGCTCTTCCCAGAGATTGCCAGGTGACAATAGCTAAGGATGGGTTCAAGCATCTAGGGATATATATTACTAAAGATCCAAAGCTCTATTATACTTCCAACTTGCTGCCACCGCTACAGCGACTAAGGCATGATGTGGAACATTGGAAGGCGCTGCCGCTATCATTATTGGGTAGAGCGGCGCTCTTCAAGATGATGTCATTACCACGTTTCTTATACATCCTTCATAACTCACCGGACATAGTCCCGGCGTCCTATTTTGCAGCAGTAGAAAGTACACAGACATCACTGCTCTGGGGAAACAGTCCACCAAGAATATCATTCCCGAAGCTGGTACAAAGCTGGTACGACGGGGGAATTGAATTGCCAAATATTAAAAAATACTACTGGGCGGCACAATTAGCTGCCATTACCATTGTATTTATCGACCTCCATAGGATCCAGGATATGCAATGGATAGGTGGCTTTTGCCAGGGAGTAATTACACGCGAGCACTGTATTCCAACCCCCAAAAGCTAGGGTTGACAGGTCCTACATTCCACTCAGTACAGGTGTGGCATATGGCACAGAGAAGCATGGGATGGACAAAGACCATAATCCTGGCCACCCCACTGTGGGACTTGGAAAAACTAGGATCCCTTTGGAGATCGAAAGGGTTTGATAAATGGGACACCATAGGGATATCACGGGTGGGAGATCTCTGGAAAGAGGGAGAAGTAGTGTCCTTTGAGACATTGCAGCGAGACTATAAACTAGCGGAGACCGAGAGGTTCAGATACCTGCAAGCGCGGCATGCGTTAAAATTGGTAATTCCGGAGGATGTGACCCCTCCGGAGGCCCCGCCTCTGGAGGATAGGCTCCTGGATGGATATATGCCGCGCAAGACTTATTCAAAACTGATTAATAACTCACCAGATCCCCTTCAGCAGCTCCGTGAAAAGTGGGAGAGAGATTTGATGGAATTGGAGGAAGAGGAATGGCGGGAGGCATTGGCATCGCCTAGGGAGGTAGCGACATCATCAAAACTGAAACTCGTACAATTGAAAGTTTTGCACAGAATATACTTCACAGGACCCACTTTGGTCAAGATGGGACATAGAGAGGACCCTAATTGTAGAAGGCAATGTGGTCAGGAGGGTACGTTCATGCACATCCTATGGGACTGTCCGCTCATCTGCGGGTACTGGAGAGATGTGGTCCGATGCATGGAAACCAGAGCCCAAATGGTGTCTACTGAATGTGTGGGAACCAACAGACCTGGGGAGTAAAGAGAAAATGTGGGCAGCTCTGGGCGGGGATGGTTGCCAAAAGGAGCATTGCAAGGAAATGGGGGGCACAAGACGTACCGACGGTGAAGGAATGGGGAAACGATATGGATTGGTGTATGTTCCGTGAGAAAACAGTTTATGTGTCCAGGGGGTGCCCGAAAAAATGGATGCAAATATGGGGCAAATGGAACTCGTATAGGGGAGATATATGTACACCGCCCGAAACGCCAATGCAAACCTCCCCAGAAGAACCAGAGATATAAAAGACGAGAACAACCAATTATGTGTGGAGACTATTTGCTGCAAATGAAGCGATTGCGCCATATTGATGTTAAAAGAAATTTGAACACTGCCATAATCGTGAATCTGTACTGTTTTTCTTTTTGTTTGTATTCAATAAAAAGACATTTAAAAAAAAACATGGTACAGAGATCTGCTGAACCCAGGTCCACTAAGTAAGCAGCATACCAGGAGGAGGTCTCCGTGCTCCAGGAGGTCAGGTCTGTCTCCCTACCAGGTTTGGAGATGCCCGGACCAGCCCTGCACCAATACCCAGGGTACCGGAGCCCTTGTAGCAGCCAAGGCTTCTTCAGTGTCCAACCCGGACACCAACACCGCCAAGACAGACCTACCGACAAGAGACATCAGCATCACCGAGGCCAGCACCGAGAGTGGCCCTGTGGTCCTGTTTTGTTCCCATCTCCAGGTCAACCCAAAAAGTAAGAGCCTCCAACGCAAGCGACCAGTAGGACAAAACACATCTGCACCTGAGCCCCACAACCAGAGCCTGAACCCACCCACAGTGCACCTTTGCTCAAGAGACCCTCAAGAACTGAGCCCCACGCCCCTTTGGCTTCTGCTGGGCTGGTTCTCCTGTCCCCACATGCAGCCTTTTTTTGTTACAGATTTTCCCATTGACTTCAGCAGTAGCGTTCGAGGCTACCCTTGTGACAAGCACCTCTGCACCCGGGCCCACAAGGGAAGGTAAACCAAAACTACTAGTGTTTCTAAGGACCTTGGCCCCTACTTCTCTTAAATCCAGACGAACAGGCCTGTAACTCGATTGCATGTACCCCTATGCAGTATTTGTTTCATTACTGCGTTTGAGGCTCATGTCTCAAATCTGATAGCTGTATTTTCTATGTTTCTGAAAATCGCTAACTTGAAAAGTACTTACCTAATCTCATAAACCTTGGTGTCTAAATTAATGTAAATGTTATTTTTCTAAATTGGTGTCGGATTTCCTTATTGAGTGTGTGTCTCATTTTACTGTGTGTGCAACAAATACCTAACACTCCCCTCTGATAAACCTAAGTCTGCTCGACCACACCACCACAAATAGAGCACTTTGGGATTGTTAAAGCAAGCCCCTGTACACTAATAAGGGATACCTAGATTCTCTGCACAGTGCACCTCATTTTGGTACACTATATAGAAAGCCAGCTTCCTACAAACATGTGGGAGAATCAGCATGGTTTGCACATAGGCAGATGTAAAATGATACTGGGTTTGTAGTAGGTCTTGGTAATTGTTTTTCATTTCTCTTTAGCAGATGTACAGTAGATAAGATGTTGACCAGGCGCTGTAGATTATTGGAAGTTGAGGTTGCTTCTTCAGTTTTTCAAAGAGATTAGAAGAGTGTTGTGGGGCAGATTCAGAGGAAGGCTGCTTCTGTCAGGAGTCTTTTATGTACTGATTTAAGATTCTAATTCTGGAATATTGATTTTTGCTGATGTTTGCTTTTAATAGCTGTTTTTGTTGATGTTTGCTTTTAATAGCTGTTTTTGCTGATGTTTGCTTTTAATAGCTGTTTTTGTTGATGTTTGCTTTTAATAGCTGTTTTTGCTGATGTTTGCTTTTAATAGCTGTTTTTGTTGATGTTTGCTTTTAATAGCTGTTTTTGTTGATGTTTGCTTTTAATAGCTGTTTTTGTTGGTGTTTGCTTTTCATAGCTGTTAAGCAGTAGCTAAAAGACGTGTGCATAATGCTAGCCTCACCTGTCATTAATTAAATTCAGACATACTTACTCTGAGGACCTACATTCTCTTTCAGCTAGGAAGGCATTTTTCTGTTAATTAAGGTGCGCACCTTCTCTTTACTTTTTCAAAAGTTGTGTTTAGACATCAAAGGTAGTGCTGTCAGGTTGACAATTTTCAGCACTGATTACTTATATTTAAGCACTGTCTGCTTCTGATATTTTGAAAGCCATAAAATATCCTTTATGACAGGCTGTAAAAATCTTCTCTGTTACAGAAATGCCCGGTCTATTATTGTCAGATTCAGCAAATCGTACTTTCTCTATCTTCACAACATGTGAGCCTTTTTCAGCCAAGGAAAGCCTATGTTTTCTGTGGTCAGCTCCCTAGTCTGACCACACCTAAGCTAGATCTTTGGGTCATGAGGTAACATGCCCAACATTGTTCTTCACAGTTTTTTCAGCATTTTAGGTTTAAACAAGCCACACTAGTAATAGCCGATTGATTACGATTCACAGGGAGGAATAACCTACAAACTCAGTTCGTTTGTCAGAAATGTCGCTGCAGGTTTGTAGCAAAGACTAAACTGTGCAGTCTCCATAAACCAAAAGACTGAAAAAAGGCAAAACAAGCATTGGCATAGCCAATAGGTCTCGCTTTTGGGACCTTATAAGTGTTTAGGCAGAGCTATTAGCTTTGCAAATATTTTTAAGCTATGTTGTAGAGCATTGTGGCTGCTGTGCAGCATGTTGAAAAGTTATAATAAAAAAGTGTTATAAGCCTTTTTTTGTTACCTTATTTTGTTACTTTAAGAAGACAGTATGTAAAAACTGAACAACCCTATTCAACAAGCATTAAAAATGCAATAGGTCTCGCCTTTTATTAAGTTAAAGCCATTTGCTTTGCTATATAATACCATTAGCAAAGCAAATGGCTTTAACTTAATCAAAGGCGAGACCTATTGCATTTTCAATGCTTGTTTCTTTTATGTTGTAGTCAACAAAGAAATATGGGAAACGCAGCATTTCTTGTCAAAAAGGGACCAAGGCAATGAAGCTTCGTATAAGTTTACATTATAGATTGCCATTAAGGATACACGTGCACAAGAAGCAAACTGCACGAAAATATACAGGAAGCAGTAGCATATATTTTTTAAGAGGACTACGACGTTATAGAACTCTTTCCATCTACGTCTTCATCACTGAAAATCTCAACTTTTTTTTGCGTTTTAAATGGTGCGAACTCGACCCGAAGGTATCAGAGCCCTTTACATGAGCACCAGTTGCGTTACAGACGAGTACCTTCCAAAGGGCGCTTTGCACATTTTTCTGATTTCTCTGAGATCGAGAAAATGAAAGGACTGTCCGTCCGGGAGCTCAGCCTCGCCTTAAGGGCAGACTGCGATATGCATCTGATGGCGGTCGTGCTGTTTCTCTCAAAAGTTACTGTTTCCACTTAAGCGTATTTTGTACGGGCCTCTTCTGCACCGTGCCCCTCACGCGGCACAGGGAATGGAGATACTGGACTGGAGCCATTCCTTGGCTCTCAGTGCTGCAGTGAACGGAATAACTGTACCGAGACACTACCGCACCCGGTGTGCCACTGGCGTAATGAAACTTGAAGCCCCCCTTCCTGCACGGTATTTGGACCCCCCCCCCCCAACTATGTCAGGAGCTCTCAGGCCAGCGTATTGTGCTGACGGGCCCCCTGCAGCTCACACCCCCCCGCACTGCGGGGGCTATGTTACACCACTGCCGGTGTCCCTAACTGTACATCACCGTCTCTTGCTTCCCTCACTGCTGCAGTGAATGAGGTTAATACATCGCACAGTGTCTTACTGTACTGCACCTCGCCTCCCCACTACTGCAGTGTATGTGGTAACAGTATCGCACTGGTGCCCCTCACTGTACAGCACCATCCCTCGCCTCCCTCACTGCTGTAGTGGAGATGAATGCATCGCATACGGTGTCCCTCACTGCACCTTGCCTCCCTTACTGCTGCAGTGAGGCTACTGCACTGCGCCCTGGCACCCGCACTGTACTGCACCCATCCCTTGCCTCCCTCACTGCTGCAGTGAATGCGAATCACTGTACAGGGGGCTTCCTCATATGGCAGCAGAGGGGGTGTTACTGCACTCGCGGACTACAAAACTGACAGGGCAGTGGGGCGCCCATGTTAGTTTTATTTGCAACTGCCTAGGCCCTCACAGTGCAGCAGTGACAAGCGGTGACTGGACCATACCTTGCCCCCACAACACTACACCAGAGACAAGGTGCCACTGAACATGTACCTGGATTGCTTACACTACAACAGCAGTAATCAAAGTGAAGTGAGGGGAGGGGTGGAGGAGTCACTGCTCACCTAACCGAGCAGCGCTCACCAACAAGCAGTGATGTCGTGTCTATATTCCTATCGAGCCTCCCTCACGCTGCAGCAGGGGCCAGAAGTTACTGCATTCATACCTCAGCTCTGATACTAGCAGTGGCAGGCTGCCCTCGTACGTCGAGCTCTCGCACTGCAGCAGTGATCAGATGTTACTGCATTCACTGCTCAGCTCTGACTCTGCAGCACTGATTAGCTGCCCTCGCACAAGCGGATCCCTCGTAGGGCAGCAGTGAGCAGTTGTTACTGCATTCATATTTCGGCTCCGTAGCATAGACTGACCCACCCCGTACGTACTTCAGGCTCTTGGGCTGTACCAGTGACCGGTGTTACTGCACTCACTGCATCAGCTCCCCGTTACTGTAGCACCGAGGCTTTCCCCGTACGCTTTCACTGTAGCAGTGAGAGGTTCTCCTCGTACGCTTTCACTGTAGCAGTGAGAGGCTCCCTCGTACACTCACTGAAGCAGTGACAAGATGTTACTGCTCTCTTGCATCTACCACTGTAGCAGTGAGAGGCTTTCCCCGTACGCTTTCACTGTAGCAGTGACCAGATGTTACTGCACTCTTACACCGGTTCCCTGACACTAGCAGTGAGAGGCTCCTCTCGTACGCTTTCACTGTAGCAGTGACCAGATGTTACTGCATTCATACATTGAATACCCAGTTACCTTGGACTCTCACGCTCTGCATCAGTGGGCAGATATATCCGCGCGCCAATTACACCACACAAGGTCACATGCATTATTTATAGGCACGGGGAGATTAAGTGATTTGCCCAGAATCACAGGATGATGAGCCGATGCCGAGGCTCGAACCCGGTTCCCCAGTTCCAGAGTCGGTAGCTCTGGTTGTTACGCCACATCTTCTCCACTTTTTTTTTTACCTCAAACTAACATTTGCGTTAAGTAAACCTCAATATTATGCTTAATTAAAATAAATACAGCAAAGAAAACACATTAACAACTTGGCAGTCGTGATAAACATTTGCGCTGCATGGAAAGGTGTTGAACAGAGGGGATTACAGGATCAATCCATTCACTCCTTCTCAACAATGCATGCGTGTGGGTTAATAAGATTCGTTCCAAACTCCCTTTATGCCGGGCTGAAGCAAGCACAAGGCACTACAAAACTAAAGTGATAATGTTTTGGAGTGCGCACTGCAGAAGCGGAGGGGCTCTGGGCCAGGGCCGGTTCTAGAGTTATGGCAAGTGGGCTAAGCCCTCCCCTGGCCCACACAAGGCTCATTTACAATTAGAAAACTTTTGTTCTGGTTTTTTTAATGTGTTCCCTGTACTTCAGCCTCGATTTCTCAGCTTTTTCAGCGTTTTTCTACTTGAAGTGTCTGGGACAGGTGTGAAGTCAGTCGGAATGGGAGTGCGTGTGTGTGTGGGGAGAGTGTGTGTGGGGAGAGTGTGTGTGGGGAGAGTGTGTGTGGGGAGAGTGTGTGTGGGGAGTGTGTGTGGGGAGAGTGTGCGGGGAGAGTGTGCGGGGAGAGTGTGCGGGGAGAGTGTGCGGGGAGAGTGTGCGGGAGAGTGTGCGGGGAGAGTGTGCGGGGAGAGTGTGCGGGGAGAGTGTGCGGGGAGAGTGTGCGGGGAGAGTGTGCGGGGAGAGTGTGCGGGGAGAGTGTGCGGGGAGAGTGTGCGGGGAGAGTGTGTGGGGAGAGTGTGTGGGGAGAGTGTGTGTGAGAGAGTGAGGGAGAGTGTGTGCGAGAGTGAGGGAGTGTGTGTGTGTGTGAGAGAGTGAGCGAATGTGCGTGTGTGTGAGAGCGCGAGGGAGTGTGAGTGTGTGCGAGAGTGGTGTGTGTACACAGCAGGGTACCTTGACACTCCAATTACTTCAAAAGAGACCTACCGAAGCTCCCAGCTCACAGCACTCAAGAGACGCCGTCTAGCAGAAAGAATCTGAAAGGATTTTGCTATCCCAAGAACAGTGCTTGAAAACGTATGCACAATTGTACAGCAATCTCCAGTCTGGTAACATCATATGAACGACCTTAAGGCACAGTCACCACTTTTCGGCAAGCTGGTGGCTGTTTTTATTGTCTCCCAAAAAACTATCTCGCAAGAAAGTGTCGGATTTGGTTATCCGAGCAACTAAAAATGCATTACAGCACTGCTGTAACAGTTTGTAAACTGATAAGACAATATAGCTGGCTAATGCTGAAATGCTCCTACAAGCTGTGGCTTCACTAATTCAAACTTTGCTGCTCACCCTTTCATTTCCGACACAAGAGTGCGACGGCAAAGTGCTGAAAAAAACATTAGTGTCCTGGCATTGATATTACATTTTGGAGCTGCCAGCTGTCCCTCAGCTAGCTCACCACAAGTATTTGAGTTTCAAATAACTGTGACGTTTTGGGGAATTTGAAAACAGAGTGCATAACTCACATCGATTAATGTTATTAGCTTTTGAGTAACCCGCAGCTGTGGACGCGGCTGCCTTTTCATCAGAAGTCTCGGAAACAAGGCCACAGTTTTCACAACTGTGGTGCTGAAGGGTTGAGAACATGATCAGACATTCTAGAATCGGGACAAGAATAAAAGAAGAAGGGACACAGATAGATGAGAGACGGAGAGTGATTAAAGGAGAGAGGAGGATAGAAAAGACGATAGCAAGGAAGAAGACAAAAAAAGAAAACAGCTGGATCAAATAAAAGGAAAGGAGTGAGAAGGAAAAATAAGCGCTCGTCAGGAAGCCGCTGTTTATTTTTGCATCGCGGCGCCATGTATCCTTTTTTGTCCGGCCCATCCGGACTGGATGGCATGGCTTGTTTACATAACACGCCTCCTTGCGATAAGAAACTGCTTCACGACAGCCGTGAAGCAGGCGATCCAGTCCGGATGGGCCGTTCAAAAAAGCCAAAAGGAGGCACCCCAGAAAGCTTATTTCCAATGGCAGGCCACCGTTTACCATAAACGGTGACGCAAGCCAATGGAAATAAGGGGCGGGGCTTCAAGCCCTTTTCTAAAACTACTCATTTACAATAAATCTCGCCGAGCGAGCTGGGCATGTGCGCAGCAACGCTAGGCGAGACCTAAAAATGAATATAAAAAATGTCTTCTAGTTTTTTTGTCCTTGCAATGCTGGCAACTTCTTCCTGTCTGTTATAAAAAAAAAAAAAAATTGTTATGAGGGAGGGGACAAGCAATGGGAGAGTGGAGGTTGGGAAATAGTACCTGAATTACAACATGAGCAGCTGGTGGACACTAGGGGAGAATCAATAAATGCTAGATTCCAAGGGCAGACTGAGGTGAGGGTATCCTGGCGCTGAGCAGATGTGTGCTTGGCCCTGTCTATGGTAGGTTGGTTAATTGAAAAGCCAGGTTTTTGGCATTCAAGAAGAGAGGAGGAAGCTCTGATGTGGAGTGGGAGGCCGTTCTACGCTTTAGGAGCTATGTAAGAGAATGCCCGTCCTTCTGATCTGGTTCTATGTATGTGTTGGATGTATGAGAATAGGAGTCCTCCAGAGTGCAGGTGTTTGGGTGGTTGGTGCAAGGAGATGAGACTCTTAGTGTAGGTGGGGGCCCAAGCTGTATGGTGACATGAATATTGATGCCATCACTGGCAAAATTGTGGAACAGTGTATGTAATTTTTAGCATTGAGTGCACTCATGGCATAATACTTGTTCTGGCACAATCTACATAATTATTAGCAAATGGGGGGTGTGCAGTGGAATTATGTGGATAGTAATTATATGGTATTGAGTGGGAAGTGAAATTATGAAGTTTTGTATTTTGTGCTGTGGAGTGGCATGTAGTGGATTTTAATTATGTGCTGTGCTTTTGAATTTTGTGGCATGCTCTGGAATTTTGTGGTGTAGATGTATGTGGTGTGTTGTGTAATTGTGTTGAGTTATGTGGTTTGTCGTTGAAATATGTGGTGCATAATGGAAAGGTGTGGAGCTGCATTGTATAGTGTGGAACTGTGTGGCGTGGAGTGAAATTATGCTGGTTGGAATCATGTGGCATGGTGTGGAGTATATTTATGTGTGTTGTTGCTATGTGGCATATTGTGGTTTTATGTGGGATGTATTTACCTGGTATTGAGTACAGTGTAATTATGGTACAGTTCATTTACATTTTGTGATGTTTTAAAAAATGACCTCCTACAGTCTTTCCTTTCACACACTTGTACCACTTACAAGATAGTCACATAATTCAGTTTACTATTCTTTCTATGAATGCAAAGTGTCAATCCTCGTGTTAAAAAAACAGCAATTTGTCAGGAGACATAGGCTGACATTTGACCTCTGTCTTGAAGCGCAGCAAATGTGACAAGATAAATATAGAATTTAATGCATTGTTATATACTGCTTTGACTTTTGGGTCCCACCAAAAACGTGTTGCGACCCACAGTTTGGAAAACACTGCTCTAGCCATCTTAATACATGCAGTTTTGCGCACATGGAAATAAAGTATTTGGTTATATTAGATGCACCCCAAATATTCTTATCTTTTTGCTTTTGTGCATGTGTAAATAAGGAAAATGCTACTTACCAGTATGCATCTGTTCTTGGCATGTAGAGCTGTAGATTCATATACTTGTGCATAGATCGTCATCTGGTGTTGGGCTCGGATGTTTGCACTTTGTTTTTGTCTTGGAAGAAGTCTTTGTAGTCACGAGGTAGGTGACTCCTCCTTAGGGTGATAGTGCGCATGGGCATCGACTCCATCTCCAGATTCTTTTCGCCATGAAGGGTTATGATGGAGTTAGTAAGAAACAGAAAGATGTCCATGTGTAATGTATCTAAGTAAGATAGTATTGCAACAGATAGCGGTATCTGGGGAGGCAGGTGGGCGTATATGAATCTACAGCTCTACATGCCAAGAACAGATGCATACTGGTAAGTAGCATTTTCCGTTCGAGGCATATGAGCTGTAGATTATATACTTGTGCATAGACTATACAGCAGTTATCTCCTTAGCGGTGGCTACCTGTATCTGTTGCAGTGGTCTGAAAAAGTGTTCTTAGTACAGCCTGGCCCACACTAGCTTGTTGTTTTGCTTGCACATCTACACAATAGTGTTTTGTGAAAGTGTGCGGTGTAGACCAAGTTGCTGCTTTGCAGATGTCATCTAGGGGAATGTTCCCTAAGAATGCCATAGAAGCCCCTAGTTTACGTGTGGAATGAGCTCTAGGGGGAATGGTTAATGTGCGTTTGGCTTTATGATAGCATATTTGGAAGCATTTAACAATCCACCTTGCAATTCCCGCTTTTGAAATGGGTTTGCCCTTATGAGGTGGGGAGAAAGCCACAAAGAGTTTAGTCTTTCTAAAGGATTTTGTCCTTTCAATGTAGTAAAGTATTGCTCTTTTAACGTCTAGCGTGTGAAGAGCCCGTTCTGCCACTGAGTCTGGTAGAGGGAAAAAAACTGGGAGTTCAACAGACTGGTTAAGGTGGAAGGCAGAAACGACTTTAGGTAAAAATTTTGGGTTAGTTCTAAGAACCACTTTGTTATGATGGATTTGCAAAAATGGTTCTTGTATGGTTACAGCCTGGAGTTCACTAACTCTTCTAAGAGATGTGATAGCAACAAGGAAGGCTACTTTCCAAGTGAGGAACTGTAGTTCGCATTTGTGTAGAGGTTCAAATGGGGGACCCATGAGTCTAGTAAGGACAATATTTCAATTCCATACTGGAGAGGGTGGAACTCTGGGTGGAATTATTCTTTTAGGTCCTTCCATAAATGCTTTGATAGCGGGTACTCTAAACAAAGACAAGTGTTGTCTGTTTTGGAGATAAGCTGCTATTGCAGAGAGATGTAGTCTTATGGATGTATATGCTAGGTTACATTGTTGTAGGTGCAAGAGATAACAGATAATGTTTTGAATAGAAGCATCTAGTGGATTGATTTTGTTATTTGTACAGTAAATTACAAATCGTTTCCACTTTGCTGCGTAACATGGTGGTGGTAGGACGTCTAGCCTCTTTAATGATGTTCATGCAGTCTGGCGGGAGATTGAGGTAGCCAAACTCTAAGACTTCAGGTGCCAGATCGCAAGGTTGAGTTGACTGGGATCTGGATGTCTCATCTCTCCATGATTCTGAGTGAGAAGCTTGGGTGAGAGGCGTAGCTTTTGATGAGGAACTACTGATAGTTCCAAGAGGGTTGTGAACCATGGTTGTCGGGCCCATGTTGGAGTAGCCAGGATCATTGTGAGGGAATGCTGTTTGAGCTTCCGAACCACTAACGGAATTAGCGGGAGAGGCGGAAAAGCGTAAGCAAATTTGCCTGACCAGTTCATCCATAGCGCATTGCCTTTGGACAATGGGTGTGGATACCTGGACGCAAAGGTTGGGCATTTTGCATTCTGGTGTGTGGCAAACAGATCTATTTCTGGGTGGCCCCACATGTGAAAGAATGGAAGAAGAACTTGAGGATGAAGTTCCCATTCGTGGATCTGCTGTGTTTGACGACTGAGCAGATCTGCAATCTGATTGTGTACCCCTGGGAGGTGTTCTGCAAGGAGACATATGTTTTGCGGAATGGCCCATCTCCATATGCTTTGAGCTACGTTTGAAAGCTGTAGAGAGTGTCCCCCCCCTGTTTCTGTATGTAGCACATTGCTGTTAAGTTATCTGAACAGACCAGGACAGCTTTGCCTACCAGATGGAGTTGAAAGGATTTTAATGCCAGAAAAATTGCCAGCAATTCCAGGTAATTTATGTGGCGTTGTTTTTGCTGAGGGCTCCATATGCCCTGAATGGTATGGTTTTGAAGATGAGCTCCCCAGCCGGTGAGCGATGCGTCTGCTGTTAGCACTATCTGTGGAACCGGGTCGAGGAACGGCCGCCCTTTGGAAAGGTTTTGTGTGTTCCACCACTGCAGAGAGCGATGTGTGCGGCTGTCCACCAACACCAGATCTGTTAACTGACCTTGAGCCCGGTTCCACTGACGTGCCAAACACTCCTGTAAGGGACACATTTGGAGTCTTGCATAAGGGACGATGAGAATGCAAGAGGCCATCATCCCGATTAACTGCATGAACACTCGAGCTGGTAATGAGTGTTGAGGCTGAAATTGTGATATTAGAGCTTGAATGTTGCATATCCTGACTGGGTTGGGGTATGCTAGAGCTTTTGAAGTGTTTATTGTAGCTCCTAGATATTGTTGTGTGTTGGACAGTTGAAGGTGGGACTTGGTAAGGTTCACTGTGAATCCCAATTGGTGAAGCAACTGGATTGTTTTGTGTGTGTGTTGCACACAGATGTTGTGTGATTTGGCTTTTATGAGCCAGTCGTCCAGATAAGGGAACACGTGAATATGTTGTCTTCGTAAGTGGGCTGCTACTACTGCGACGCACTTTGTGAAGACTCTGGGTGCTGTGGTAACCCCAAACGGGAGGACTTTGAACTGATAGTTTTGACCGTCTACCACGAACCTGAGATATTTCCTGTGAGCGGAGTGAATGGGAATATGAAAGTAGGCATTCTTTAAATCCAGAGTGGAGAGAAAGTCGCCTTGTTGAAGCAGTGGTAGCACCTGTTGGAGAGTGACCATGTGGAAGTGGTCTGACTGAATGTAAAGGTTTAACGGTCTGAGGTCCAATATTGGCCTGAGTGAGCCGTTCTTTTTTGGAATTAGAAAATATAGGGAGTAAACCTCTGGGCCTTGATGAGACGAGGGGACTGGTTCTATTTCATGTTTTTGTAATAGAGAGAGAACCTCTTGTTTTAGAAGCGTCAGATGTTCCGAGGACATTGGACGTTGTCTGGGAGGAATGTTTGGGGGAGTGGAGGTGAGTTCCAGGCAATAACCATACTGGATAATTTGTCTTACCCACCTGTCTGTTGTGTTGGAGTTCCAGACAGGTAGGAACTGTGAGAGACGTCCCCCGACAGGAGTGGAATGATCAGGGGAAGAGGAGGGAAGTCACTGCTTGGTGGTAGGGGAGCTGCGGGTGTTGTTACCGCGGCCTCTTCCCTTATGGTTGTTACCCCTGTATCCTCCTCGAAAATATCCTCTGGAGGAGGTAGTTTGATTGGGACTTTTATATGATGAAGAGGGATGTTCTGAGCTAGGGGTTTTGGAGCCAGCCCTGTAAAAGGAGCGACGAAAAGAGCCTCTAGGGGAAGACAATTGCAAGGCCCCCATGGACTTGGCAGTCTCAGTATCTTTTTTCATCTTTTATAAAGATGTGTCGACTGTGGGTCCAAAAAGATGCTCTTGGTCGAAAGGCTGATTAAGAATAGTGGATTGCACCTCTTGCTTGAATCCGTATATGCGGAATCAAGCCTGCCTGCGTAGTAAAACGCTGGTATTAATAGCACGAGATGCTGTATCAGCTGCATCGAGGGCACTTTTTATAGATGTGTTGGTTATTAGTTTACCCTCCTGTATAAGGTCATTAGCTTTGTTCTTATATTGGTCAGGCAGATGTTGCATAAGCTTTTCAAGCTCATCATAGTGAGCTCTGTCATATCTGGCTAACAAAGCTTGGGCGTTGGCAATTCGCCAGTGATTTGCAGCCTGTGACGCAATTAGTTTGCCAGATGCGTCTGAGTTTTGATTCCTTATCAGGAGGAGGGGCGTCGCTTGTGCTCTGTGAATTAGCCCTTTTGCGTGCATTAGACACCACAAGAGAATCTAAAGGGACCTGACCTCTGATGTACACTGGGTCATTGGGAGCTGCCTTATATTTTTTGTCCACCCTGGTGTGCAGGACCCTGGCTCTGACAGGGTCTTTAAACACTTCTGGTGCATGTTTTAGCATGCCTTTTAGCATTGGTAGGGTGTGTGTGGACTTTTGTGAGGGTGCAAATGTTTCCAATAAAAAGTCTTCCTCTAAGGGATCAGAGTGTAATTGTACCCCATGGTATTGAGCCGCCCTATTAATTAGTTGCGCAAACCCAATATTATCATATGGTGGTGATGGCCTAGAGGGATAGAGGTCCGGGTCATTGTGTGGATCGGGATCTGTATTGTAATCATCCCAAGGATCTACATCGTGTAGGATGGTATGTGCGTCATCATCCCTATCTGGATCTTCGTTCCCATCCACATCATTATAATCATCTTCATCATCCTGTGGTTGAGGTGAAAATGTATGTTGTGGGGAGTGTGCTGGAGAAATTAACAAATTAGGATCAGATGGAGAAGGAGAGGGAGGTGGAGAAGTATTAGTGCCCATTTCTCTCTGTTTAATGGGTATTTCAGAGTCTGGTGAAGTGTCCAGTTTATTCTTTTTAGAAGGCTTGGGGACAACGTGACCGGTTTGTGGGTCAATGTGTAGTGTTCTTTGCTTTGGACCCGAAAAATCTGGCACAGACTGTTGTTTGGGTACAATGTCCTTTTTCGGTGCCGAAGGTTTAGGGTCAGAATGTTCTTTTGCCTTTGTTTCTGAAGCTTTCTGTGGGGTCTTGGACTCTTTAGCTTTTGGTATAGGAGTTTGTGGCTCCGAGACCTTTTTCGGCACCGAAGGTTTTTTCGGGTCCGAAGGTTTTTTCGGCTCCGAATGTTTGTCCTTTGTTTGTTTCGACGCCGAGGGCTTCGGCGTCGAGGCTATTTTCGGTGCAGAGGAAGAAGGGTGTGGCACATCTTTGGTTTTGGGCTTCGGTGCCGAAGGTGACTTGTCGGCACCGGAAGGGGGTTGGCTCGAGCCCGAGCCGGAAGGCTTTTCTTTCGGTTTCATAGCCGGGCAGAGGGCGGGGCGTCTGAAATGTGTTGCCGGTGTCGACCTGAGCCAGAGGGCGAAGGTGTTACCGGAGCCTTTTGTTTGGGGTTGGGCAGGAGAGGGGTCTCGGTACTCATGGACCGTTGAGCTGGTGTGACTGCCTCGTCTTCGATGTCGGAGTCGTCCGCTTCGGAGAAGGAGATCTCTCCTTCATCAGCTTGTTGTTCTGGCTGGACTTCGGGATCTGCTCCGAAGATGTCCGGAACCGAGCTACTTTCGCAGGACATTTCGTGACGTCGAGCCAGACGGTCTTCGGGATCTGCTCCGAAGAGGTCAGGAACCGAGCTGCTTTTGCGGGACATTTCGTGTCGTCGAGCCTGACGGTCACGGATGGTTTTCTTCGACCTGAAAGATGCACAGGCCTTGCAGTTCTTGTCCTCGTGCTCCGGGGAGAGGCAGAGATTACAAACCTGGTGTAAGTCAGTGTGTGGGAACTTAGCACCACACCCGGGGCATTTTTTAAAAGGAGTTCCTTCCATTGACTGCTGGCGTGATCGGTGCGGATAGGCCCAACGGCCCGCGTCAAAGATGTAGGTCGATGATTTTATATTTTTCGAAGATGCGCGTCGAAAGGAAACGCGATCGAGACAATACCGTCGAGTGGTGAGGGATTGCGCATCGAAGGGGGTTCGAGAAACGACACCGACCCGGAGCGCAGCGAATCACATCCGAACCCGATGGCGGAAAAAAACAATCTGGAGATGGAGTCGTTGCCCATGCGCACTATCACCCTAAGGAGGAGTCACCTACCTCGTGACTACAAAGACTTCTTCCAAGACAAAAACAAGGTGCAAGCATCCGAGCCCAACACCAGATGGCGATCTATGCACAAGTATATAATCTACAGCTCATATGCCTCGAACACACATTTTTCCCCAACACATTTTTACATATAATTGTTGATAAAAACTCAGGGGTGTTTTTCTAAGTGGGCGATTGGCTGATACATCATATAGTTTACGTTATATAGATATTTAATGTCATGTCCTCATTCTTTAAGTAGAGTGAGTATTTTGCACTAATCACATTAATATACGGATACATAAGATTAGGAGCAATAGATTTGTAGTAATTAACTGTATTGACCTCTGTCCCATACGCTGATATATAATGATGTATAGCCTAGCTGCCCCAAATGAAGTAAGGCACTGTGTACATTTCTGGTGACATTCATATTAACGTTCTTTTAAAAAAACTTAATTTAAGATCAGTGATGAGGCACACCTATAATATACTACGGTTGCTGCGAATCATTAATATGCAATAATTGATGGACAAACTTGATTTTACACCCGTAATGGACATAATGGAAATATTAGGTAACCAACTGTCCATCACTTAACGAAACAGTGCGCGGTCTAGTGTCTAATCGTGGGAGGTGAGATACCGGCTTAAAAGGATCCGGGTTAGAATTGCGTCCCCTTCCGGTTCATCAACAGGAACACACGGAGACGACCAAAACTCTAGCGTACTCGCTATGAGGTGAGTGTTTTCGGAACCAGAAATACGTTTGCTTAGATTGGGGGGCTGTATGCCTCAATAGATTTTATACCTTCGTTTTAATCTATTTCTAGATAATCGTATGCCTATATATACAGGCTAGAATCACTAATTGGACGTTGAATACGTACGCACGGATACGGCCAGAACTGTAGCATACTCGCTATGGGGTGAGTGGTTTGAACCCTGATATACGTTCGCTTGGATATGTTGGTACAGGTTTAACAGTCCTGACATACCGTTGCCTGAATTTATTTCTAGATAAACTATATGCGGATTGAAGCATTTATCTACACGCGTAAAGAATATTGAAATAGGGGAAACAATTTAAATACAGCCGGGACGGAAGTAAAACCGGTGGGGAGGTGAGTGTACTGCCACCTTCACTCGTCGAACTACTTATAAAAACCTACACCTCGAAATTAAGTAAATATTTTAGCTTAACGATTTGGTGTTCTATTTCTTTTATTACAGAACCTAAAGTTAAATTTACCTTTCCTACAGGTAGGGCTCTCATATATTTTAACCAGCACCGGAAGCATCTATTTAGTTTTAATTATGAATGTCACCACGAAATCTAAACGTTATTAAATAAATAAATAACACTGTTCAGTTATAAAAATAGTTTTTATTTTCGTATTATTTGTACATCCCTCTTGACGTGAATATTATGAATTATAAATAGAGAGTACAATATGAATATATAATGAATAAGATAAATCTTTGGATAACCTTATGTTTAATGACATGATTACAAAATGGAAATGTTCTCACAATGGGGGTTTAAGGTATAAGACAGCACTAGTTTGAGGTCATTTGACCCTTTTCTAATAAGTTAAAAGTCACTAACACCGTTTAGCGATATTGGTTTGTCACCGGGTGAATTATGTTCACTATTGTTGACCTATGAATTCACAGTGGATCGGCTGATCCCATATATGTGCATATGTTTTATTTTGTAGCCCTGAAGAAGTCGAGTGGGCAATCACCCACGACGAAACACGCGTTGGCTGGGCGTTCGAATTGAATAAAAGAACCAAGAAAATATTCGAATATATATGTGTGATATATGATTATGATTTAACATAAATTTGGCCGAACATGGTCATGTTTTAGTAATTTAACAGCGTGTGCATAGGATTGAAGTTTACATTTTTACATAGAAAGCTGACAAACATCTTCCTGCGATTGCCATGTAGTCTTTAAAAGGGTACACATTATCACTCAAGGGCCGATAAGGAGCAGTGCCAGCATAAAGGGTCTAGATCTACGTTCCACTAGTTCGACATGAAGGATTGCATCTAGGTCCATGTCACATGTTTATGACGTCGACGTAGTTTTGCGTTAAACCTACATGCCGGTTGAATGTTATTGATACACAGATCATGTAAGTTCTCACGCTACATTTGGTTCGCCAGAAATATCTTGGAGAACTGTGAAACTGAGTTAAGTATGCTGTGCTAGCAGTTGTCTCTGCCTAATTTTCAGAAGGTGATGGGCCTATGCGTCTTTCTCTCGATGCACCAGTAACATCTGCTGCACGACTACTCACCTCATGACAGACAGCAGGGGACACTGCCAGTGAAACATTGTAAAAATACCTAAATTCGCAAGCAAACGGGAACTAGCGATAAAAACATTATAAAAGTCTTGATTTCAACATGAAAGTTTGGAGCAAGCGCACCTTGTGTAGATCTCGTGGGATCTTGCAATAAATACGTGTACTTCTTGAGGAAGAAACTTTGCACACCCCTTGTTGCCATGCAAAAAAGAGAAGAGACAATTTGAAAAAGCCAGCTCTGTGATGTTGCTTTCCCCACTCCTATAATAAATCAACTGGCTCTGTAATGGGGAAACTTTAATGGCCTTCAGCAGAGTATATAATTAAAAGATACCAAATAGAAAAGGAATACTTATTAAGGAGTGCCTACAGCCATGGACTCCCCCCGTGTTTTCAAAATCTTCTTGCTTTAAATCTGCATAATGCTCTATGCAAATTAGAAGAGGCATAAAGTCCCAAATGATGTTAACTGTAACTGAGCCTGTTAATTTATGAGTTATTTGACACTGGAGGCGGAGGGTCTCTGCACTCTGCATGTCGTGTCTGCAGTAGGACAAAATAAAGAAAATAGGGCTGACAGACTGTAAATAAACATCTCGTGCAGCCACACAAGTAAAAAGTCCAGTCCTTATGGGAGGTTACAAATGCAAACAAGGCTTATTAAGGAGGGACTAACAAGCCTATTAACCAATCAGAAGTAACCATTTAGAAAGGACAGTAACAGGAGCCAATTGAAAAGATGGGCGGAGAGTGGGCGGAGCTTTAAGTCCATACCTGAATACAGCATGCCTCCCAGAGCAGCGTATGAGTTGCCCAGGCTCAACCTAAAACAAGCATTTGCAATGCAGTCAGTCTCGCATTTGCAAAAGTTGGAGGTACTGGCATTGTAAATGGTATATTTTTTTAGGTCTCCCCCTGATCCAGCGCTTGCGCTGGTCTGGCGAGACATTTAGTTGTGGGGTTTTAAAAGTGCGACCACAGCTTTTTCCGTGGCATACAGTGTGCGGTTACGCGCACAGCACGCGCTTCTGTCATGGCTCATTAAGCCTTCCGGCGCGTGAATCATGCTCCTCCACCACCTTGCTGTCTGCTCTCACTACCCCCTCCCTTCAACCCCTCCCTTCTCCCCTCCCTCCTCGTTAGCTTGTTATTCTTAACTTCGGAAGCATCTGATGTGAATTCTTCAAGGAGCAATTCACTTCCGACTAAGCCAATGCCGCCTCAGACAGTAGACATTTTCTGGTGCTTGTTTATCTATCCCTCGACCCTCCCCCTCCCCTCTGTTGCTTCTTGCCTCTGTTCTTCCCCCTCCCGAGCTGTTGCTTATTTCTTTCGTCTGCTCCTGCCCTTATAATTTTATGGAGAGGCATTGACTTCACTCACTTTCAGTCTGTGGCGCCTATTTCATTTGAAAATCTTACGAGCTGCTTATTCTGTCACCTCCAATGTCAACTTCTAATAAAAAGAAAAAAGGTTTGTGGGTGCGGTAGAACTGAAAAATAAATAGATCATGTGAGACCACGACGCTTTTAACTTATTTGTTAACACTGTTGAACGCACGGGTTGTTTATATAATTGACACACGTTATCCACTAAATGTGCTTGCTTCCGCTTCTGTTAGTTGTGTTAATCTGCAGGCAGATTGTTAAAAGAAACTGTGGTGATCTTTGCACTTGCAATTTACAATGAGACTCAGCACATTAAGACATGTTTTCTGTCAGTTGCCTCATGGCTAAGGAACTCCTAATTTTCATAGAGTGTCTCGTCAGAATACAGACAGGAGCTGACTACATTATATGTAGTTGGAGAACAGCGACAAACTCTCTCTAGAAACAAAATGTCACATAGTAAAACTGTTGGCAGAAAGATTCACAGCGCCGTGACTCAGTGCCTGCTTTTAAGGCGCTGTTTCTGGCGAGCGGTATAAGATCTTGCAGCAAACATCGGCGTTTTATCACCAGTTAAAATGCAAAATAATTTCAAGGACTATAAAAGGAGTATATTGGATGACAGTGACCCACAATCTGCAGTTTTGTGAAGCTCACAGTGACAGATGCAAGATACAAAGCGCTGTGTAAAATACATAACATTCCAATAATCATGTGTTCTTTTTAAGGACATTGTTTAAATGTAAATTAGTGACTGAAAGCGGCTAGACTGCTTTATTTTAAGAAACACATGATGCTGTGTTTGCCAAATGACGCTTAGTCGAAACTGCTTATTTTTCCTTTCAGTGTTTATATTAGGCTATGCAATATTGAAAAACTAGCCAGCCTTATAAACCAAATTATGACATTTTCAACAGATGGATACGAAAACAATAGTGGACTATAAGATGGAGAAAACTCAGCTGACTGCACACCGTCTCGCGCTTCTGTTTTACTGGTAGAGCTGGACTCACAGACACTCTCTCACAGACTCTCACAGACACTCTCTCACAGACACACTCTCACAGACACACTCTCACAGACACACTCTCACAGACACACTCTCACAGACACACTCTCACAGACACACTCTCACAGACACACTCTCACAGACACACTCTCACAGACACTCTCACAGACACTCTCACAGACACTCTCACAGACACTCTCACAGACACTCTCACAGACACTCACTCTCTCACAGAGACTCTCACAGACACTCACAGACACTCACAGAGACTCTCACAGACACTCACAGACACTCACAGAGACTCTCACAGACACTCACAGACACTCACAGACACTCACAGACACTCACAGACACTCACAGACACTCACTCTCTCACAGACTCTTACAGACTCTCTCTCACAGACTCTCTCACTCAGACTCTCACACTCAGACTCTCACTCAGACTCTCACACTCTCAGACTCTCTCACAGACACTCTCTTACAGACTCACAGACACTCTCACAGACTCTCACACTCACAGACTCTCACACTCACAGACTCTCACACTCACAGACTCTCACACTCACAGACTCTCACACTCACAGACTCTCACACTCACAGACTCTCACACTCACACACTCTCACACTCACAGACACTCTCTTAGACTCTCACACTCACAGACACTCTCTTAGACTCTCACACTCACAGACACTCTCTTAGACTCTCACACTCACAGACACTCACACTCTTACAGACTCACAGACACTCTCTCACACACACTCTCACAGACACTCTCTCACAGACACTCTCTCACAGACACTCTCACAGACACTCAGACACTCTCACAGACACTCAGACACTCTCACAGACACTCAGACACTCTCACAGACACTCACTCTCTCACAGAGACTCTCACACTCACAGACACTCAGACACAGACACTCACAGACACTCACTCTCTCACAGACACTCACTCTCTCACAGACACTCACTCTCTCACAGACTCTCTTACAGACTCTCACACTCACAGACTCTCACACAGACACTCTCACAGACTCTCACAGACTCTCACAGACTCTCACAGACTCACAGACTCTCACACTCACAGACTCTCACACTCACAGACTCTCACACTCACAGACTCTCACACTCACAGACACTCTCACAGACACTCTCACAGACACTCTCACAGACACTCTCACAGACACTCTCACAGACACTCTCACAGACACTCTCTCACAGACTCTCTCACAGACACTCTCACAGACACTCTCTCTCAGACACTCTCTCTCAGACACTCTCACAGACACTCACTCTCTCACAGACACTCACAGACACTCACTCTCTCACAGAGACTCTCACAGACACTCACAGACACTCACAGACACTCTCTCTCACAGACACTCTCACAGACACTCACTCTCTCACAGACACTCTCACAGACACTCACTCTCTCACAGACTCTCTTACAGACTCTCACACTCACAGACTCTCTTACAGACTCTCACACTCACAGACTCTCTCACAGACACTCTCAGACACTCTCACAGACTCTCACACTCACAGACTCACTCACAGACTCTCACTCACAGACTCACAGACTCTCACACACAGACTCTCACACACAGACTCTCACACTCACAGACTCTCACACTCACAGACTCTCACACTCACAGACTCTCACACTCACAGACACTCTCTTACAGACTCTCACACTCACAGACACTCTCTTAGACTCTCACACTCACAGACACTCTCTTAGACTCTCACACTCACAGACACTCTCTTAGACTCTCACACTCACAGACACTCTCTTAGACTCTCACAGACTCTCACAGACTCTCACAGACTCTCACAGACTCTCACAGACTCTCACAGACTCTCACAGACTCTCACAGACTCTCACAGACTCTCTCTCACAGACTCTCTCTCACAGACTCTCTCTCACAGACTCTCTCTCACAGACTCTCTCTCTCACAGACTCTCTCTCACAGACTCTCTCTCACAGACTCTCTCTCACAGACTCTCTCTCACAGACTCTCTCTCACAGACTCTCTCTCACAGACTCTCTCTCACAGACTCTCTCTCACAGACACTCTCTCACAGACTCTCTCTCACAGACTCTCTCTCACAGACTCTCTCTCACAGACTCTCTCTCACAGACCCTCTCTCACAGACTCTCTCTCACAGACTCTCTCTCACAGACTCTCTCTCACAGACTCTCTCTCACAGACTCTCTCTCACAGACTCTCTCTCACAGACTCTTGGCCTTCTTGATCATATATAAGGTAACAGAAATGCTTCTGGCACTTTTTTATTACAACTTTTCAGCATGCTGCACAGCAGCCACACTTCTCTACAGCACAGCTTAAACACATTGGCAAAGTCAATAGCTCTACCTAAACACTTATAAGGCCCCAAAGGCGAGACCTATTGGCTATGCCAATGCTTGTTTAGTTATGTTGTTTGCAAATAAAGCTGTGAAGTGTAACATAATGTAGGCGTTAGTCTGTAAGTTAGAACGCATCCAAGGGTCGGAGGTATTTTTTAAATAAAATAAATAATACTGTCTTTAAAAGAAGGGCTGCTAGGCTTAGCTGAACACGGTTTGCCTGAAGTGTCACAATTAAAATTTTTCTTAGGAGCTGCGTCCAGATAGCAGCAGCACATCCCCGTCACATCCGAGTGTCATTGTCGATGAAGGCTGTTTGTGAGGTGATTGTGATGCGAACATCAGAGAGATGCTTTGATGAGCACGAAGGTGGTCGAGAACGGCATATTTCAATAGCGCGGGAACTTGGGATGGCGGTGACTGCAGTAGGTAATGTCTGTTCTTATCTGCTGCACACACCATTCACAGGGGGTTCGCGGCTGCAAGGGTCACCACACCAGCCAGAAATTAGGCAATAAAGAGAAGGTTTTAAAGTTTCAACAGTGCCAGTCTGTCAGCATTCGTCAGAGGTAAACTTCACACAAAAAAAAAAAAAAAAAATAGAAAATCAGAAACATTTGCACTAAAAATGATTATTGACGACACGAAAATATTAAATGCTGCCAGCGCAGCCCCAGAGGAACTTTTAGAGCCAGTTTGTTCTTTGGACGACTTAGGGCGAATTTGATATTTAATGTGGGTGGAAAAGTTGTAAAAAAATGAGCGTGGATTTCATAGCACTTCCAGGGGTCTCGATGAGAGCACGGCTCCTTCGATGTACAAAAATGCTGAGGCAGAAACTGTTCTTCGTTCTGAGATGTTCTCAGCAGTCCAGCTGGTCACTACCTGGGCAAGCATCACTCGTGTCTTTAAGCTCATGCTGTTTGTATCAATGAAATCTGTGCCGAGCTCAATATAGCGCCGCAGTTTTCAGGTGCCATCTGCAAGTGCTTATAGAAGTCTGCAGGAATCTACATTATCTGATGCTCTCTAAGATGACACGTTCTGTTTCTCAGAGAGTGGACAGAGGTGGAATTAGGGTGCTCACCTCCCTCCATGTCAATGTGACAATGTCACCATGGCCTGAACTTTTCACAAACAAATTATCGTGGGAGAGGGTTTGCCATTGACTTGTGTCATTGTCTGTCCTAAATGCTGGCTTCTGATTCGTAAGTAGGCTTGTTAGTCCCTCCTTAGTACCACCTCCTCTTCATTCGTCACCTCCCATGGCGACTGGCCCATTTACTTCGGTTGTTACACGGTACATGTTATTTAGACTTTGAGCACTATTTTCTTTAATAAGGTTCTCCTACTGCAGGCACGACATGCTTTGGTGCCTTCATTACCCCGCCCAACCTCCCTCCCGTTGTCCGTGCCTTCTCGCCCCAACCACCCCCTCCCGTTGTCCGTGCCTTCTCCCCGCCTGCCCTCTTTCCCTCCCCTTGTCCGTGCCTTCTCCCCACCCATCGCCCGCCCTCCTTCCCGTTGTCTGTGCCTTCTCCCTCCCACCCACCCTCCCGTTGTCTGTGATGCCAACCATTTGCAATGCAATAGGTATCGCGAAAATGCGAGACCTATTGCATTGCAAATGCTTGTTTTTAAATCTGACAGGCAAGGAAAGACGGGCGCAGCCCCGCCTGCACCGCAGTGAGGCAGAAATAGGTAGCAGAAACCAGACACTGCATTGGGCAGCAGCCCCTGCCCACGATGAGACAATAGCGTGGCTTAGGCACACACTGGATTGTCTTGTAAGCTGCCCGGCTCTTGATAAGTAAAAAACACAAGTTTGCTTTTGAAGTTGTCCATGTGGTGTAGCTTACAGAGCTACTGACCTTGTGCCTGGGGAACCGGGTTTGAGTCTCTGCGTGGTCACTACAAAAAACATGGCAATCGAAATAAATAAAATGAAACTCCTAACAAATTAATTTCAAACAGTGGTTAATCTGAAACAAATGGTGCAGAGACTTGTGCTGGAGCAATTCAAAGTAAACAAGCCAGGCCGCAAAGTAAACATAACAGGGGAAGTGTACAACAGACACCCTTGGAATGCAGTCTGCTGACCCATTGCTGAAGCTGGTGTCCTGTAAGTGCTGTGCACATTAATTAAGTAAATAGTTCTTGGAAGTGCTAATGAAAGCTTCTGAGTAAGGACACAAGTAAGAGGGCCAGTCCTCATGAGAGGTAACAACAGAGTAAAGGGAGGTACTAAGGAGGGACTAATAAGCCTATTAACAAATCAGAAGCCAACATTTACAAAGGACAATGACACAATCCAATGAAAAATATGGGCGGAGAGTGGGCAGAGCTTCAAGTCCAAACCTGTATACCACAAGGATCAAAGAGACCGCGCAAGCGCTGCCTAGGCGAGACCTAAAAATGACAAAGGAAGAAATTGAACCATACAACTTTTTGCTTTGACCTAAAGCCTTATTCTTCAATGGCAACCAGCATATTCAGTATTGTTGCCGCCCTGTGGAAGAGGGGTTTGCAGCGGAGCCAATCCATGTCCAGTAACTACCACTGCGGATCTTTCGCAGCTTCCTTCAAAAGCTGGATGTTGTCGGAGAGGACTCTTTGATCCTGGGCCCACTGAGACTTCAGATCCCACTGCAGAGCTTGCATATGCATGCTTAACCACCAGCTGCAGGAGGCCATGAGTCCCAGTAGCCTCAGAGTTGACCGCACTGAAATCCATGACAGAGCCCGAAAGATTGGGATCACAGCCACAAAATCGAACCATGTCCAGAATTATTCTGATGAAGGGAAGGGTCTAAGACGGAGTCAGGTGTGACTTTGTCCCGTTGATAGTTAACCCCAAAGATAGCAGAAGGTTCGCTGCAGTCTGGATATGGTTGACAACTGCCTGGGGAGAACCAGTCTTCAACAGCCGTCGTGAAGGCATGTTAAGACGGGGAACCCTGACATCCGAAGGGGTGCTGCTACTACTGCCATCACTTTCGTGTACACCTGAGGGGAACTGGTGAGAAGAAAGGGGAGCACAGCAAACTGAAAATGTTCTTGTCCCACCAAGTACCGTAGGTAGCGCTGATGAGTCTGCAGAACAGGTATATGGAAATAGTGGTCCTGCAAGTCTAACGCCAGAATCCATTCTCCATGGCCCAGGGCAACCAATAATTGACCCAGTGTGAGCAACTTGAATATTTCCTTCCAGAGGAAGCTGTTAAGAGGGCGCAGTTCTAAAATAGAACGAAACCCTCCACCCTTCTTCAGTACCAGAAAGTAGCAGGAATAACAGCCACAACCTACTTCTGGCACAGGCACCTTCTCGATAACCCAAATAGACTCTCTGGCCAAAGGGCTTGTGCTACCTGCTGTTAGATGGACATATGGTCCTCCATCAGTCTTTCTGGGGATGGTGGAAGGTATGGCAGAGTGGCAACGAAGGGCAAGGTGTATCCTTTCCGGACTATCTGCAGGACCCACGTCTCCGATGGGATGATCTACCAACTCGGCAAGAATTGTTGGATCCTGCCTCCAACCCAGTGGCTGTGCTCCATTAAGGGCATGCTGAAGGGGTTTGGCAGGTGAGGC
The DNA here is from genome assembly GCA_963921515.1 of Calotriton arnoldi. NCBI lineage: Eukaryota > Metazoa > Chordata > Amphibia > Caudata > Salamandridae > Calotriton > Calotriton arnoldi. The sequence goes on from CAWUFW010001256.1 coordinate 529,213, forward strand.
TGCTGGGGTTAGTGGACTGGGAGGCTCGCTGACCCTAACCGTGTGTACATTACAGCTGCAAAACTGCTGTGCACCACCTTGCAGGGGCTGAATTGATTGATGGTATGGAGAACCTCAGCTGAAGCTGTGAAAGGAATGGTAGGACTGATGATGCTGGCAAGGCATGGCTGATAAACTCAGGGAGCGTGCTGTGGCATTGGTCTCTTTGAACTGCTCCAGAGCAGAATCTGCCTAGCTCCACACAGGTGATTCCTGTCAAAGGCATGCTCATAAGGGACGAATGGACATCGCCTGATAAACCAGTTGACCGCAGCCAGGCATGGCAGCTAATGGCGATGCTGGTGCCAAAAGCCCATCCAATGTAATCAGTGGTGTCCAAGCCACAACTAACTAGGCAGCATCACAACTGTCCTGAATGGCTTGGGTTAGGACAGGTCTGAGATCTTCTGGGACACCTTGGAGGACTTAACACACCGAATCACCAAGAACATGGGAACATCAGCCTAGAGGGCAGCTGGCATTCAGAGAACTGATGGCCAAGCTGGAAAAAAATACCCTCTTCTCAAAAGTCTCAGCATGTTTGGACTCCCTACTGTGGGGGGGTAATTGAGGTATTCAGGTTTGTCCAGCCTGCACTACCAAGCTTTTAGGGGATTGGTGCTGAGACAAAAATGCAGTCTTCTGGGGCAGGGCGGTGGCGTCTCCGAATCTGGCGACTGACCAGAGGGTCAGCGCATGGTTTGGGCCCAAGCCTCCGAAAGGGTATTCTGTAAGTGCCTTATTGTAGGGCAGGAGGAGCTCAGTGGAGGTTTTTCCCCACTATGGCACTTTAGTCAAGATTTTGGTTTTGACCTCTAAGGTGGGGAGCTGGAGGTCAAGAACTTCAGCTGCCCTCCAAAACCACTCCATAAGAATCACTATCCTCAGTGCCAGGACCAAAGGGTGAGAGGAGGACTAACCAAGGCCACTCTCTTCTTCAAGCTCATCAAACCAATTTCCCTTATGGTATAGTTGCCCTGTTTCATCATCCTCATCATAATCATAGTCCAAATCTGTGCCAAATAAGAAATGCAACATATGCGTCCTTCCTTGTGAGTGTGGCAAGCCCAGTGGGTGAGGTGGTGTTTCAATAGAAGCCAAGTGTGGACTCGGTGGAGGTCATAGTGGCACGGAATGAGTCCGAGCACAATGGGCACCTCGTCCTCCCAGTATTGATAGAGTTAGCATCCACGTCAAGGCTCCGGGAACCAACGTGGAGCGTAGTGCCAGATTTGCAACGAGAGCCGGAAGAGGCCAGTGGGTGAGTCGAAGGGTCCAACTAGCGCCGAGAATGAACCCACAGTCCTTACCCTAGATGAAGGATCGCTCGGATCCTTGGGGCCCGAAGGCATGCCAGACGGAGTTGGTAAGGACCCAAAAAGTTGAAGCATGGCCTTGCGAAACTCTTCGATCTGCCTTAGTGTCGCAGACGGCCCCAGAAACTCAGGTTGTGCCAGGACAAGTTGTGGGATAGCCTCCAGCATCGACTGACTTCTGGACAGAGATCGAGGTGGCATTATGACACCCTTGTATCTTCTCAAGAGTATGTGAGAAGCAGGAAGGGGGGAGTCCAACATTGATTTTTGGTGTTTTTTCTTTGAACTGCCCGAAGAATTGGAGGGGGAGGACGAGTTACCTCTGGAATGATTCCCGCGACTTCTTGACCTGGAACAGGATTGGGACTGACCCTTTCACTTGGACCAGTCTTGAAACGGGCATGTCCGGTGCTTGGTGACAATTTTGTCTCGCGGTCTCGTATGGCCTTCGGGTTCATCGATGCGCAGTCACTGCAGGCCTTAAAGTTGTGGCACAGCCCTAGGCACCACATGCAAACCTGATGAGGATCGGTCACAGACATTTGTTTGCAACAACCCCTTACAGGGTTTGTATCCTGTCATCTTGGGAGGTGCCATTTCCCTTGCACACTGAAATTTTTGGGGTTGAAGAGCTGTCTTAAAGAGACGAGAGGTAGGCTCTGGATGTGCTTCTGGTGGCGCGGAAAGAAAGCAAATGACTTCAGCACATGAAAGTGGTGCCTATGTATGCCACACAAGTCATTTTCGGCGCAGAACGGCATCAGTGAGGAGCTTTATGGCGCACCCTACTGGCACGCAGAAGTAATACTCAAAAGTGTCTAGATCTAGTCTGACGTCTAGGGAATTATAACAAAATATGAGGAATCTGCGGTTAAAAGTCTCTATCAGAAATTTGTTAACTAGCTAAGTTTTAAGGATCAAGTAGTTACTGAAATAGGACCATTGAATAAACAGGATTAAGGGAAAATCTTGTTCTTCCCAAAGACACTGGGTCCAGTAAAAACTTTTAAGTTGTACTCATGTGGAGAAATAGGACCTCACATTTCCCTAGTGTCTCTAGGCTTCCCTTTATATTCAAAACTACACACAATGTCCTAATTGGCTGAATCTCAGGGAACTTAAAGTGGTGCCCAATTTACAATTTATTTATACAACTGATGGAAAACATGGCAACATAATAAATACCTTTAACCTGCTGTGTTCCGCCTCATGCTTTTTTAAAGAATTTTCACATTCATATTTCATTTCTTTAAGGTCCTCATTTTCCTGTTCCAGTTGGCCCTGGAAGGGAGGACACAATTATATGAGCAATGTGTAACATGTTTACTGACAATTCCTCAAATACACAAGTTTTCCTACATTTTCCTGCAGGCCATGGATTGATCTTGACATTATTAGGATGCATAAAACCTTTCCCAAAACAATATGTTCCATCAGAGTATGAGTAAATTTATCATTTAAGATGTAATTTCAGAGTTTGCATTACTTCAAACCACTGTAAGGACATAAGCCTTACAAATATCACTACAGAATATCGTATACTACAGCTGAAAAAATGAGGGCTTCAAAAGCAATCAGTGGAAGGATACAATTAATGCATCCATGCTCCAGGGGAGGGACAGCCAACACAAGCTAACAAATGAAAAGCATGCAAACAACAATGTTAGTAAAGCTTAGCAATGGGAGGGCTCTAATCCCACTGTAAGCTAAGCTGACAATAGGTCTTTTCACCAACAGGCAGTTAGCGCTGTCTGGTAGGCAAGACCTAAAAACTTGGACTGAAGCAACTCATCACACATGACCCTGGGAAACGTGGCAGCTATGCTGATATATCCCGCCACAATCATCCCTCTCACCTGTAACTAAAAACATTGAGTCCCAATTTAAACTCACTACCCTGGTCTCTAAAGCAGTCAATACAATGGGCGAAAACAGGCAATTGGCACTGAACCTCACCAAAACCCTCTCCCGCCACAATCCAACCACATATAGAAGTTATGGCAACCTACTTGGCCAACCTCCATTCTCCCAAAACCGTTCTTGCTCATTCTACCTTTAGGATACACTTCTCTGCAATGTACTGCCCTTAAAATATTAGAGATATTCTACCCCTTCCCCGTTTTAATAAGGGTTTTAAAACTCCTCTCTTAAATCCAGACATTATTCAGCATTAATGTTATATGTCCTTGATCCTACAAATATACACAATCTCTCTACACTGTGTCAGTGAAAATCACCTGCATTCGTCGTATCTCTTCAAACTTGAAGGCATCCATAATCAATACATCAATTTCATATGCTATCAATAAAACTCTTTGAGTATCCTATGTGCCAAAACAATGCTTCAGTTGAACATGCAGCCTCATAAACAAATGGAAATAAATTACACATTTTTCAATATCGTTTTTTTGAGCAAGGTGGGGTCGTTTTTCTTTGTCCTTGCATTTTTATGGCAAAGTTTCAAACCAGCAATCTCCAGTTTCCCATAAATTTTCTATATTTCTCAAGCTTTTTTTTTATCAAGGCCCAGCCCAACAAAACCTACATTTCATTTTCCAAGTCATCTTAAACTACTTTTTGTCTGATTTCAAACATCACTTGTTAAAAACATTGATGGATGTATTCATATTACATTTTAGTACTGCAACTGTCAGTGTGTTTTTCATTATACGTTGCAATGCTTTTCATAAATCAATGGCACACTAATCACTTGTAAAACCAAGAACTATTATAACAATATACTGAAAGTGGCAAATAAGTTTTGATATAAGCTCTACATTAAGAAAAGAAACCTTCTGTCATGACACTTTGATCATTCAATGATAATCTTTTGTATTACATACTTAGTTAATTTTGTTAATTTTAGAATACAATAACATGCATATGATAAAAGAAGGATTTTGAAAAAAGAAAGCAGATTCCCTACCTATCTGTATTCCTCCTAAAGGATCACCTCTGGAATAACTCTCTAGATATAAACATCTGAAAACAAAAAGCCTCCTGGCAACGCCAGTGGGAATTTCTCTCCAGGACAACTGCAATACTAACTACACCCCACTCCCTACAAAGATACTGGAAACCAGCAAGAAGTCAGAATCACTCAGCAGAGTACACTTTCAGCCTACAACACTCCAAGCACATAACCACTTCTTCCACTAAACTCGACGACCACAATGCAAATTTGCACCCCGGCTACCTTAGAAAAATCTTCAGACAGTAAAAGCTGACAAGAGGCCCAGTGTTTGCTTCCCACAGCCGCCTGCTCAGTAAATCTAACCAGTTTGGAGGGAGAGCGCCTCATGCACAACGCTAGAGATTCTGGAACATCTTCCTCATACTTCGCCAAAACTGTATAAGGCTCTGCAAGGAGCCTCAAAGTTACCTATTATCACCAATCCATAACACCTCAGCTCCATTATGAGACAGAGCACATACTTATGGGAAAATCAAGAAGCCAATAGCAGTAGGTACAACATAAGAAGATGTGTTAACATTAAACGTAATGCGTTTTTGGCAAATCTGTGGAAGCTTGCAGTCTGCGCCAAATCTCTAAAGGATGTCAGAGCTCAGAAATATCGCCATAAAAACGAGCATAAATCCTTAGCTACCTTCTCCAAGGGTAATGAAATCACAAACACAAAACATACAATACTGTACATAAAGCAGTCCTATTTTATGGGGTTACAGATAATTACTGACTACATATCACATACTGCCAGCAAGAATCTCCTAGGCTCATCATGATGAAGCAATAACGAGATCTAGACTATTCTGCTGTGACACTACATAGCCATGCAGGACGACACATATGGAACAAACTATAGAGAGAGGAAAAAGGGCCATAAACACCTCACCGATATGCAGCAATACTAGATAGTCTGAAAGAGGATTAAGGGTTAAAATGTATGTTCCATGTAGAAAAACAGAATTTGAGTAAGCCCAAGTTGCCATAAACAAGTAGCCCATTTGGCGCAGTAATCAAGGGTTAATTACACAGGGTAAAACACCAACACTTCAAAATAGTTGCAAACTATTACAAATGGTAAACTATCTGGCAAAACACCCTGTTAAATGTCAGAAGTACAAGTCCTTCATACTTCTGATGGAACACAAGCTTTAAATTGGACAGAGATTACCTTTCAGGGCTTTAATACATTTCTGATGAGCACATGCTTCAAGTAGAAAAGACGATTACCTTTCAGTGTTTCATAATTTAATTTTGCACATACTTGTGGTTTGTGTGTGCAGCAATCTTTTCTGCAATAGATACAGTATTTGTTTATTTATCTTATTTTTCATAGCGCCATTGCACTAGCAGGCATTTGAAAGCGCCACAAATAACTGTTTCAGTGAAAGTAACCAGGGAGAAGAAGCCCATGGACGTGGGCGAATCAGCAGAAGTCCATGGCGCTCAGAGTGCCACTTCCCCTTCGGAAGGATTAATACTGGAAGGATGCCCTTCACCTGGGTGACTTATGAACCGGCGGCACTTAAGCCCTTTTCAGAAGTCCTTTTGGAAAAATATTGTTTGATTTACTTTGGGTTCAGCCAACACAGGTATTCTTCATTGTTTTTACTACTAGAAAGGAAAACAAACCTTACGGTCTAAGTGCAACACAGCAGGGATTACAAGTTGGCATCAGAGATATCAGATTCTGCCAAAGGCTTTCTTAACTTACGATTTTGTGTTGTGCAGCTGTTTTGTCAATCTCTCGGGCAGTTTCCAAGGCGGTTATATGAGTTTCAAGCCGGTTAACTTTCTCAGCACACTGATGCTTGACTGTGGAGATCTGCTGCTGGAGTCTGCTGCTTTCCGATTCTAGATCAGATTTCTTAAAAAATGAAAGACAAAACTGAAGGATTCGCTTATGGATGTAACTAGCCAGTCAGGAGCCTGCAAGTAATATGGATGCAAACTGCAAGCAGATGTTTGAAGCCCACAAAAGACTAGCCTTCCACCCTCCCTGAGATCAGTAAACAGAGTACTATCAAAGAGAATAATACACTGAGTAATTAAGCACTATGTGACAAAACATTATTACCGTCTATGCATGACATTCACACTAATTTTCATCATCCATACAGCTACAAATGTAAAAGAGTCCGCTCTGTCAACCAAACCGAAAGCTATAGCTCCAAGTGCAAGACACCAAACTGATATTTCTGAAAAATGATGCACCTGAGAAAGATTTTGAACTTTATTTAGATTTAAGAATGTATTTATTATTTTGTTTATAGGCAAACAGTACATTACAAACAGTGTACCAGAAACGAGTTCGAACATTCAAACAATCACCTCATATGTGCCATAATAAATAAACAGCCTTAATTCCACTGAAAGGGGCCATTATATATATAACAACTGGTGAAGCCGTTCTGCGCTGTTTGTGCGCTGCCTGTGACCACTGCGACCTGGAGGGGGAGCGGGACTGGACCACAAGTCCCAGGCTCCCGTGCGGCTGACCACGCCGCCGACGCCCGCTCTACGCGCCCGGAGGTGCTTTGAAACTCCTGCAGGGCTCCGCGGGGCGGGAAGCCCGGTGAAGCCGTTCTGCGCTGTTTGTGCGCTGCCTGTGACCACTGCGACCTGGAGGGGGAGCGGGACTGGACCACAAGTCCCAGGCTCCCGTGCGGCTGACCACGCCGCCGACGCCCGCTCTACGCGCCCGGAGGCGCTTTAAAACTCCTGCAGGGCTCCTGCGGTGCGGGAAGCCCGGTGAAGCCGTTCTGCGCTGTTTGTGCGCTGCCTGTGACCACTGCGACCTGGAGGGGGAGCGGGACTGGACCACAAGTCCCAGGCTCCCGTCCGGCTGACCACGCCGCCGACGCCCGCTCTACGCGCCCGGAGGCGCTTTAAAACTCCTGCAAGGCTCCCGCGGCTCGGGAAGCCCGGTGAAGCCCGGGCCAAGGGCGGGCCCGTCTGCGCCCGTCAGCGGCTGAAAGCAGCTGGGCTGGGCCAGGTTCCTTGATTTCAACTTTGCGGACACATCTACACGCCCGGCTGTGAGCTAACTCAGAACAAGAACAAGATACTGCTGCGTTCGCTTTTTCTGTTTTTGGAGCCCTAAGACTTTGTTTATCTGTAGTTGTTCGGTGGTTTACATTGCCCTGTTTTATTCTTCAGCTATTGACTTACCACTTAGCCTATAGACATGGGCAAAAGGAAACTAGCTACTACACAAGGGGGCGCAAAGGGGGCTAACACTGCAGGATCAGCTGGGACTATAGACTTATTTTTAACTAAGGCAGCTAATGCCATCACCAAAGAAATAGCCTTAACTGAAAAAAGGTTGTCCCTGGAATCTGAGAAATTAGCCCGAGTAGAGGGCGACACGCCGAGTGTTGCACAGGATTCGGCAGAAGAAGGACTTACGTATACGCCTCAGATGTTGCCATCAGGCAGTCACGGCGAGGATGTTGAAGTAGCTCCGGGGGTCTCTGTAGCAGCAGTGACCTTAGAAGAGGGATCAGGCTCCCCGCCTATGAAAAGAAAGAGAACTGGCGGGAAAAGAGCACTGAGGAAATCTCCACGGCCTAAAACTCCCACAAACTGTAATCTGGAATCACTGTTGGATAAATTCGCAGTAAGGTTGGAAAAGCGGACTAAAGACTTGCTAGTGCCCTTATTTGTAAAATTGGATGAGATTGAGACAAAAATGAATGCTCTAGTTTCTCAATCAACTAGCTGCTCCCCCGAAAGTAACATCAGAACAGGGGTGAGGGGGGGGCCTGCCCAGGGGAGGGTAGTCTGAAACAAGCCCAGCAGACTAGTACCTCCCAAGACCAAGATCAGTTGCCCCGGCCCTCTCACAATAAATGCAATACAAATCTTACCAACCAGACAGTGGAGGATGCGGTTACTATACCCCCGATGGCAACTATGCAGGGCCAGGGAAATCTTGACAAGCATCTGCGATTCAGAATCCCTTCATTTGCAGATCCGAAAAAGGGAATGGCCCACACTCCGACTATAATTGATCTCCCTCCCCAATCAGCGCCTTTAGTGGCTGTTTTTACAGGAGTACCTACACTTACATCAGGTTCCAAGGAATCCGCCATGGATTTGATCCACAAAACCGCTCACTGGTGTAAGAGTAATATGGTTGATGGTCTCAATATCATGAATGATATTATTATGGCCAGAAGAGTGGGGTGGATAGGCCATGGGGCTAAGAAAAACATGGAGGGTGACTGTATTATAGTACATTTTAAAAGCCCCAGGCATGTCTCGGCTCTTTTGGGCTGTCAACTCAAGTCCGGTTCTAGGTCTACAATTAGAATAGTCCCCCTACAGTATTTCTACCCTCGTAAATGTCCTCTAGTAAACTCCGAGTGGCAGCCTCCTTTTAAACTGGTTAAACCTACTCATGAAGGGAATATGAACTTAGGGCTAACTTTGTACAATCGTTACTCACCTTTGGCCCGCCCCATGAGCCTAGATGAAAATGATTGACCACTATTGGTGGTGGATAAACCCCAGGGTGACATGCTGACACTGGATATTTCTATTAATCCACGACCATCCGTGTCTACACCTCCATCACAGTTGGATATCTATCCAACTTCAATTCCCACTTTGGTCAATCTGCCAGATTATACTGTGAAAGTATTATCCTGGAATATAGCTGGCATTAGGTCCAAGCGGGGTAATACAGTGTGGGAAGAGTTTCTAGGTAACCATCATATTATTGCACTACAGGAAACATGGGAGCCTAAAAACTGTTTTTACCTGGATGGTTTTACCACCTTTTGTAAATATGAAACTCAATCGAATATGGGCAGAGCTGGGGGGGGCCTTCTTTTAATGTTTTCTCTCAAGCTTTCATACAAAGCAAAATTGATTGATTGTCGGTCACTTAACATTTTGGCAGTGGAACTATCTGGTAAAAACCTCCCCACTCTGTTAGTTGTTAATTTTTATAATTCCTTAAATAGATCCCAGGAGACGGAACATCTTCTAGCTGTAGATGATCTCTTGGAAAAGTACGGGAAGGAAATCAAGCTCACTATGACACATTAATCTTAGGGGATTTTAATATTCACCAGTGCTATTCTAATTGCACTTTTACACTGGAGACGGGCGATGGCACGGAACAGTTTAACCATTTTGAGCACACATCCTCTGGCATTTGTCTTGAAAGTTTACTCTCGGCCCACAATCTGCAATGTCTACAATACTCGGAGATGTTTTGCTTCAGATTCCTACCTTTGTAGGTAATGGTAGTCATAGCACAATAGATTACATGATGGTATCTGGCCCTTTAGTGCCGGCTGTTATTAATCTAAGTGCTATTTGGCATAGTCTTAGTGACCACAATCCCCTAGTACTGGGTCTCGACCTGCCTGTCGTCCGTAGGGAGGGGGTCTTGAGTCAGGTGTCAAATGTGAATATTCGCACCAAACAGCAGGACAGGAGATTGAAATGGGAAAGGATTGTTCCGGAGAGTTTTCTTGATAATTTGTATACCACCTGTGCTACCGAATTTCAGATTTGTGCAGATCCTCTTTCGCATGGTAGAGCCACCCTTGAAGCCTTTGGAAAAATTACTAAACAGGTAGCCTCTGATCTAACAACTAAACCTAGAGCAACATGCCCAAAAGTAAAGAGGTGGTTCGATCATATTTGCTCGGCTGCCCATAAGGAACTTAAACAGGCCCTAGCACAAAAACCAAGGGATCAACTATTAATTAGGAATCAGAGGAAGGCCTATAAAATAGCAATATATAATAGGAAGAAGCAGATCAGGGAAGAGGCCTGGGATGCACTCAACCAAGCTAGTATCTTGGCTGATAGCACGAAATTTTGGTCTGTGGTTAATAGCCCCTATTTTTCAGAAACCCCAAATCTTAGTCGCGATTGCGTGATTCCTCCTGAACGATGGGTTCAGCATTTTAGCAATATCTACAGTGACGCAAATCTAGAACCAGAGGAGGGAGTGTCAATCCCCGGTCCATTAAGTAACCCCCTTTATTTTAATATAGATGAAGTTCATAAGGCTATCATCTCTGCCTCGGCAGGCAAGGCGCCCGGCCCAGATGGGGTACCAGCCGATCTTTTTAAGGCCGACAATAGAGTCTGGGCCAAGATTTTAACTTGTGTTTTTAATGCAGCTTGTATTTACGGATTCCCATCTTCTTGGGCCAAAGCGGTCATCATTCCCATTTTTAAAAAGGGAGACCGGGCGGATCCCGCCTGCTATAGACCAATTTCCCTTCTAGATTCTGTAGCAAAAACATTAGGGAAGGTAATTTTGGATCGCCTAACTACTTATCTCGATCAAGCTAATATTATTTCAGATCTGCAATATGGCTTTAGACAGGGGAAGGGGACCTTGGACCAGTGTCTTAATCTCCAGTTAGTTATCGGGAAGTACACTATCGCCAGGAAGGGAGTCTTGCACCTTGCCTTCATGGACCTAACCTCAGCTTTTGACTATGTCAATAGATCCAAATTATGGCGGGTGTTACGTGAACTGGGGATAGATGCAGACTTGGTCTCCTACCTGCAAGCAGCGCGTGATAATACCACAGCTGCTGTACGGTATAATACTGATGGCAGCTTGACAAAATCATGGGAAGTAAAAAGGGGGGTCCGGCAGGGATGCATCGTGGCTCCACTGCTATTTACACTGTACATCAACAAATTAGGAGACTCCCTAACAGCCTGCTGCAAAGATGTACCAAGAGCCAGTTCTAAAATGATCCCAGCCCTTTTATACGCTGACGATGCGGTCCTACTGGCAAGAACCGCATTGGGCCTTCAACGTCTTTTAAATTGTTTTACTAATTTTATGGAGTCACTAGACCTAACCACAAATTTTAAGAAATCTCATACCATGACCATAGGGCTGGGAAGGGTGGCCAAGACTACATTTTACTGTAAGGGGGCAGAATTAACTAAAGTGCCTACGTTTCCGTACCTAGGTGTGGTTTTTGATGAGCGAAGATCTTGGTGCCCGCAACTTTTATTTAAAAAAAACACATTAGCCCGAGGAGCAGGTGCCACTCTAAATTTTGCCAAAAGACTGGGGTCAAAGCCACTACCTGCATTATTAAAAGTCTATAATGCAAAATGTGTTCCGATGGCTACATACGGGTGTGACATTTGGGGATACAAGGACGTTAAGGGGATCCAGGTGACTGAGAACAACTTCATGCGTAAACTTCTGGCGGTCCCTACCGCAACCCCTGTTTTTAATCTACATGAAGAACTGGGAACGGGTTATATATCAGACCAGATCGCGGTTGCCCCATTGTTACGTTGGCTAAGAGTATGGGCAAATCCGGCCCCTAATCTTAATCAACTTATAATTGCGGACTGTATGTTACTGGAGGGGGTGTTATCCATCCCATGGCTGAAATATGTCATGGAACAGACTAGATGGTTAGGTCGCCCTGATTTGTTCCCGAGCCCAGGTGTCCTGACCAAGACTGCAATTAAAGAAGTGAAAAAGCAGTTCTTGGACAAGAGGCAGAGTATGAGGGAGGAGACGGAACTAAGTAAACCTTCAGTGAGAAGATTCATCTTATTGTACCTGGGCTCGCAAATGCAGCCATATTTATCTTAAGTCAGCAAAGCATACCACCGCTTTGTTTTGACTAGATTTAGATTTAACTTGGTTCCTTGGCTCTTGGCATTTCCCCAAGGTTATTCTAAACCCGGCTCACTCAGACCCTGCCCCTGCGACAATTTCTCGGATCAGGATACATTACACTTTTTGTTTTTATGTTCCTTTTATGCTTATCAGCGTAAAAAATACATTTTACCGCTCCTTAGAGAACGGCGGTTTGTTCAAGTAAGACCGGCCTTGGTCTATCTCCAGATGTTACCCTCCCCTGTGGTATCGCTGGGTGTGGCTAGTTTCTGAACAGCGGCCGTTAGACACAGGAAAAAGTTGCCGCCACCAGAACAAACTTGCCACTTACTTTAAAGTACCCCTTTGAAACTCTCTTTATCAGCCGTGGACTTTTACTTAGCACTTTTTGCACTTTACACTGTTTGCACTATTCCACGATTTTTACATGAATGATGAAATGGCTAAATGAGATTCTTTTTAACCTGTTTTGTATCAGTATTTTAATCTAGTGACTCAATGTTTTTATGTATTGATGTGTCAATTCTGTATTTGTGTCCTTTTTTCTTGACCATGTTTACTTTTTTGGCTCTTGTCTGCCGAATAAAGTTTTCTGACTGACTGACTGATATATAACATCACAATAGGAATAATCAGCTGTCAATCCTTCTCTCCCAGATAATTGCATCCCTCAGAGATTAGTCCTCTGACCCCCTTCCGTCCTCTGCGGAACCCGCCTGGCGCTGCCTAAATTTTGCCGGGGTCCCCAGCCACATTTGTAAATCCTCCTGTGCAAGGTCATCTCTCCTACACGGAGGGAGGGATTTTAAACTTTACATAGTGTTTATCAACAAGGACTGATAAAGATCAGATTGAGATGCATTGGAAATATATAAATACATTCACAGCAAACACTAGCCCTTTAGGTTAGCGTGGGGCAAACTGATTCCTCAGTAGCAATTTTGAGACACTTCCTAAAGTGGAGATTTCAGAGGGCTTCAAAATTAGATTGCTAATGAATCTAAACATGGAAAACAAAATAGGAACGAGGTGGCCAAGTTACAGGGATCAAGTAGTGCTGGAGATCCAACTGTAGGTAAAGCAGCTAAAGTCCATGTAAAGCCTTATCAACTTCTTGCCAACTTTAAAAATAAAATCCGTCCAGAGGGGGGCTCTAGAGAGCCCAAAGCAAGATGGCCGAAAACTAGTGCAGCTCCGCCGGCCAAGCGTTTACAATCAGTCTAAAATCCGTCCATTCAGCATCCTCACTCACAAAAAGAATATCTTTAAGTGTGCTGTGGGGATCTGCTATTCCTGCGACTGCGAAAAGCCGGAAATCTTGTGCCGGTCAGAGACAATCGCGGCCTCGTGGCTTGTGGAGCGGACCGCGCTGGGCCTCTGTGCCGCTCGTCACCGCTGGATCATCGGGGTGGCTGCGTGGCGGCAGGCCGCCCGGCGACTACTGTCCGAGGGGGCTCTGATCGAGAAATATGCCTAAAGGTGGCAGTGGGACGGAGGCTTGGACCGCGGAGAGCGACGCTGCCTTGGAGAGTTGCAGGGCGTGCCGCGCCACCTGGAGCTGCCTGGAGGCTTTGGCGCACACCACCCGGCGCTGCAGACGAAGTGAGCTGAGCACAGTCTGTCCGCACCAGCAACATACGCGACGCCCGGGCCGAGGCAGACTGCGGCCGATGCTCGATCGGTGGCGTGGACAAGAGGCTGCCGGCGACTGTGCGGAGCAGTGCGGAGAAACGGTCCCAGCCTTGGTGCGCGGACGTCATACTGCTGACTGGAGGTGGGGGCCCGGTGCGGGGGGGAGCAACGGCGGTGCTGCTGGTGGTCGTCCGCCAAGCTTCGGGGGCGGGGGCGCGCTCCCGCGGCCCGTGGGTGCATCAAATACTCGCCGGCCCCATATCTCCCACCCCCGTGCGCCTCACGAAAGGACAATCTGGGTGCGGCTGAGGTGGGCCATGGTAGCGACTAAATACAGTGTGCAGGTTCCAGCGACCGGACAAATACTCCCTGAGGCTGACAGTGGACTGAGCGAGCGCTCGGACCGGTCTCTTCTCGCTGCTGCTCCTTCCGGCTCCCTCGCTGCGCAAAGAGCACAAATACCTAAGCCAGTTCTCAACTACCCATTAGACAAAACTGCTTTCTGCACCAGCACGGATCGGTTAAGAAAAATGGCAAACCCGAGAAAGGGCTATCACGCCTCACCTTTGAATCTAAGAAAACGTCGAGATCAGCACAGGATGATCAGCGAGATTCGGAAACCGACCCTGATCCTCAGGGCTCCCCATAGCTTGCGGCGGCGCTGCAGGCCATGCAACAGAGCCTCCACTCTATTGATAGCAAGATGGACACCTTGAATCAGCGCATGGACTCGATGTCGGCCAAATTGGACAAACAAGCCTCCAGAATCGCTGAAGCTGAGCAGCGGCTCTCCACGGCGAAAGATGACATACAAGCCACGTCCAGTAAGTGCTCTGAAATGGAAAAACTCCTCAGCATCATCCAAGCCAAAAACGAAGACTTGGAGGCGCGCTCACGGCGCAGCTAAGTGCGCATAATGGGCATTCCAGAAACCACGAACACTGGCCGGATGGAGATCTATGTGGAACAGATGCTCACAGATCTATTCGGCCTGGAAAATCTCACCTCTCTCCTGGTCGTGGAGCGTGCTCACAGGTCGCTGATGGCAAGGCCGCCTCCAGATGCACCCCCAGTCATTGCTAAACTTTTAGACTACCGAGATCGTGATGCGATTCTCCGCATGGCCCGGGAGAAACCAGATCTCAGCTACCAAGGTTTTCAAGTCGCCTTTTATCCCGACTTCACAGTAATGGTACAAGCAGCCAGGAGGGAGTATCTCGCGGTGAAGAAACAACTGCAAAAGGCGAATATTACTTACGCCATGCTATATCTGGCCAAGCTACGGATTGATTATGAAGGGCGAAAGGAAATCTACAACTCCCCGAAAGCTGTGCAGGAATTCCTTAAAAAAATAGCAAAGTCGAAACGTGTTCAACGCTCTCAGGATGCAGAGGACTCGGACTAACCAGCTGATCGCGGATCATGCCTACGCGGCGGTAATCACCAAGCTTCAACTACACAGAAATTGATCGGACTTACCCTCAGTGTACATGAGTAGTTTAAGGGGTTGCTGGTATCTGCTTCGTCTGGCCACCTCCGTCAGGAGGATGACCGGTCTCCTGATGACCCCCCCCCGAGGGGAGAACCCCATCTGACTTGATGAGTATTGTTTCTTGTTTGGGGTTCTGGGGCTTTGGGGACCTTGTCTTCAGCATGTTTGGGGTGCTGTTGTGGGTGGGCTGGGGGGGCGGGGTTTGGGAATGTGGGAACGTTGCGTATGGCTTGCTGATGCTCCTGATGTTTTTTCTGCACTGTACTCCGCTTCCTCCTCAGGGCGATGCACTTTATTGTTCAGTTAGATGGTATGGAAGGGTCTTATAATGTGAAGATCTCATGTTTGACATGGAATGTGCGAGGGCTGAACTCCCCTAAGAAAATTAGACAGGTACTCGCCCACCTGGATAGACATGATATTAAAGTGGCAATGCTCCAGGAAACGCACCTGACGCGCTACACTGACTCCAGGGTGGGCTCTCATTGGGCGGGGTTTAGACTTACATCTTCCTATTCCTCATACACAAGAGGGGTACTCACACTCAAAGAAAGGCGTCCCATTTACGGTGATCCGAACCATTGCCGACAATAATGGACGATACACCATGGTTCATGGAAAACGGCACGGGACACCCGTCACATTACTAAACGTGTATGAACCGAATACGGACGATCCTGGATTCTTTGCAGGCATACTGAAGGTGCTGAAAGAGTGGCTGGAATCAGAAATAATATGGGGCAGTGATCTCAACACCCACCTGGACCCCGGCAAGGACAATTCCAGTCAACAAGGGGGGCATTCACCCAAGGCGGCACACATTATAAGGGGGGGGGATGATTGAGTTTGGCCTCTGACACATGGAGGGTGCGAAACACGGACAGATTGGAAGGCACACACACATCCACCGCACACGGAAGCTGGTCGAGGCTAGATTACTGGTTAAGTAGGGAGGTGGACTCCTGGGTGACCGATATCGGCAGATCGCCCAGAACCTTATCAGATCACAATCCAGTCAAGCTTACACTACACATACCTGGTAGTATTCCCCGTCAGTTCATCTGGAGATTCAGGTCAGAGGCGCTACTAGACCCGGTTTATAAAGAAACGATTAGAGAAGCCATCTCGCAGTATTTTACTACTAACAAAGGCTCGGTCAGTGAAGCGGCTACTTTGTGGTGGACCTTCAAAGCCACCATTAGAGGTACATGTATTGGCACAGTTGCAGGCATTCTGAAAGACATTCGTGGGCAGCTTGCACAGGTGGAGGCAACACTGAAACAACTTGAGCAGGAACAGGAGGCCAATCCGCAGGCAGGTTCTTTAGCGAGAATTAAAGAATTAGTGATAGAATACAATGAACTAGCTGCTGGAGAAGTGCGTTACCCGTCAAAGAGACAAATTGCTTGGGCGTATGGCGAAGACGGGAGGCCAAGCCACAATCTAGCTGCAAAAATCGAGGGTAGGAACGACCAATACTCTATACTAAAAATCACAGATGACACAGGGGTGAATACCTACACACCGCAAGAAATAGCTGCACAGTTTCAGGAGTTCTATGGAGATCTGTACGTCTCATGGGGTGGGACAGATCCTAGGGAACTCGATGATTACTTAGATGACATTGCGATTGCCTGGTTATCAAACGGGCAACGGAAGTACTTGTGCCAACCGATTGAGCCAGCCGATATACGCAAAGCAATTCGTGCCCTTCCGAATAGAAAAGCCCCGGGTCCAGACGGGCTGACGAGTGAGTTTTATAAATAATATGCAGATGAGCCAATACCGCACCTGCTAGAAATGTACAAGGAGGCTTACGAGAAAGGCAGACTGCCACCTACGCTTAGGGAAGCCCTCATAATCACTCTTCTAAAAAAGGACAAGCCGCCATTGCGCTGCGAGTCCTATCGGCCATTATCACTCATAAATATTGATGCCAAAATACTGGCCAAGATATTGGCTACTAGACTCCATTCCCTATTGACGAACATGGTCCTACCAGACCAATGCGGTTTTAGGCCGGATAGGTCCACATCGCACAATCTGCGCACGATATTCGCCATGTATCATCTCTTGAATCCCGACCTCCAAGCTGTGGCAGTCATGCTGGATGCTGCCAAGGCATTTGATTACCTTGAGTGGAGCTATATGTTCAGGATATTGCAAAGAATGGGGCACCCTGAATTCTACTGCAGATGGGTTTGGCTGCTGTACACAGATCAATCGGCGAGAATACGGGTGGATGGTCTGACATTGGAGCCCATAGGGATCTGCAGGGGAACGAGACAGGGGTGTCCCCTCTCCCCTTTATTGTTCTCTCTGACGCTTGAGCGATTGGCTTGCATCATTAGACAACGCTACAAAGAGTCGGCACTGCGTTTTGAACTGCGGCCTATAGGCATTTCCTTATATGCCGACGATATGGTGCTGTTCGTTAGGGAACCTCGGCGGCATCTTGCACCTCTGCTACGCGAATACACCAGATTCGGGCGTTTCTCTGGACTTACTATAAACTGGGGCAAATCTCTTATAGTATCCTTAACTGAACGCACAACGTCATACGACCTGGAATAGCCCCTCGTGTGGGCTACAGACCCAGTTAAGTACCTAGGGATATGGGTCCACAGGGACCCTGAGCGGGTCGTGAAAGAAAATTATGGCAAGGCGTACACGAAGTTGGAACAACTAGTGACCAGCTGGATAAAACTTCCGCTCTCACTTGCTGTTCAAAATGATCATACTGCTGCGGTTTCTAGATTTGTTCTGTAATATACCCATCATTCTGCCCAGCCAGTTCTTTAAAGACGTCCGCTCTCAACTGGTGAAATTGGTGTGGGGAGGCAGGCAACCCCGAGTAGCGTGGGACACACTCACTCTGGATTACAGGAAGGGGGGGATTTGGTGTGCCTGATCTGCATTTATACTATCTCTGTGCTCAAGGGCAGTACGCGCATTATTGGTACAGCCCCCACGCCTTTATCCCGCATATAGCGGTGGAAGACGGTGACGTGCATCCAATCCCATTACACAGCATTCTGACGCATTCTAAACGGGGGACACCCAGAACTGAAATTAACACCATAGACTGCACAATCGCGGCTTTGCAGACCATAGGGCGCAAGGCAGCTAAGCTTCCCCTATATGCCCCAATGCTCCCACTAGCGCATCACTCAGCTTTATCGGTCATGCAAGAAGCGGGATCCATGACCACTCTAAAGCGCACAGGCATTGCAAAAATGCAGGATCTATACCCTAATGGCAAATTTATTACAACAGAAGATGTGCAATACATACAAAACCCCACTGTTCATGTTCACATATCATAGACTCCGGGTGGCTATTCAGGCTTTATTCCGCACCTACCCAGAAGAACCACCGACATTGCAAACACTACAGGTACTCTTAACTAGTCCCACACAACAAACTAATCACTAAGCTGTATAGTACGGACCAAGACGAAGTCACTATTGACACTAATAAAAGTCTAGCCCGCTGGAATGAGACGATTGATCCCCAACTCACTCAAGCAGAATGGGAGCATTGCTGCCGACTGACGGAAGCGCTGACCTCCAACGGTAACCTGCGCATCATCCACTTTAAATACTTACATCAAATCTACCACACACCAGCTAGGTTGCACAAATATGGAATCAGGGATAATGACTCATGCAAGAGGTGTAAGACGCGGGGGCGGACTTTATACACTTAGCATGGGATTGTCCACGTATAAACAAGTTCTGGAAAGCGGTAACAGAACACTTGCAGACCATGACGGCCGTCACCATACAAAGCACCCCTCACGTTTGTCTATTGGGTCTAACTCCCCATTTGAAAGGCACAGTGGGTAAATTTGTAATAATTGCGTTATTACTTGCAAGGAAGAGGGTGTCGAACTGGGAGGGAAAGACAGTCCCGCTGCTGGAGCAGTGGATAAAGGACCTGGTGTACTGCAAAGAAAACCTGGAAACATATGCAGAAGAATTACCAGTGACATCGCGGCCCAGGGACATCTGCGGAGCCGCTTATGGACTACCTAAGAAAAAGGGACCATTCTATACTGGATGGTGGAATGGTCTGAATGTCTATCCAAACAGTACCATCATATTGTAAAGCTACAAAGTCATTTGTGTGGGGGGAGCGGCAGGTGGGAACTGTGCTCAGCAAGCCATGTGCGGTTTGTACTGTTACTTTGAAAAGCAAAATAAAATACATTTTTTTTTTTTTTAAATGAAACCCGTCCAAAATGGAGCCAGTGTAGAGGGTCGATTCTAGGATATTACCAGTGAACAGGGAAGCCATCCTGAGTATATGTACTGGGCACTGGTGATTACAAGTTCCCAGTTGGTATCAAACATCTCGTATTAATAAACCCACACTTATTCCAGTGATGGATTTATTAATACATGCACCCAGAGGGTACCGTAGAGATACTCACTGAAACCTACTAGTCCACTAGAGTGCGGACTGTCCAGTCCAGCCTGCCTCATCGCATTTCTGACCCCTTAGGAGGTGAGAGCCCTGCCCTCAGATGTCAGGAACAATGCCTGCTCTGTCAGGAGGTGTTTACACCTCTTCCAAACAGGATGGCTAGCAATAAGCATATCAAGGTCGGAGGCTTCAAAGCCATGTCGCCTATGATACGCGATCTGGGCCAGACCTGGGAGATGCCTGCCCCTGTCCTGAAGCCCATTTGGCACTAGGACAGGTGGTAAATTAGTATGCGAAGTAGGCGCGGAGCGTCAGTCGCACCCCTAAGGTGAGCTACCTGATGTGTCCCACTCTAGGAAAATTCTGGCATCTTGGTGATGGCAGAATTTAGGAAACTGGGACAGGGTTATGCTCACTTCCCACAGGAAGTGGTTATGTATGGGGGCGTAGTAACCCAAAGTGTAGGTAGCCCATTGGCTACTACTCACCACTCCCCTAACTCCCTAAATTTAGTATTTAGGGGGCTTTCTGAATCCAGAACTTCAGATTCCACTGACTGAAAAAAAGAAGAGGACACTGAAGAGCCGACCCCAGCAAGAACTGAAGACTACTGTGAACGTTTGGTGGCAAACCCTGTCTGCCGCACAGAGAATCAAAGATTGCAAAGACCCGACTGGTCCTGCAGCTGTGCATCCTCCACAAGCCCCGGAGGGTTGCCAGCACTTCGCCCAGCAGCCAGAACTTCCCTTGGAGTGGAGGAGCTACACCCCTGCAGGCACCGACAGCAACATCAGAGGTTCTAGAAGCTGCCGTCCACCAGGTCCACAGAGGAGTAGCCGCCCAGGAGACGGTCAGTGCACTCAAGGAGATCAAATTAGTCTTCAAGCCTGAAGACGAAAGCACCTCCACGAGCCCTCCGGCACAAATACCCAGGGTACTGGATCCTTGCCGCAACCAATGTTTTTTTAAAGTCCAGCCCGGACTCCAACGACATCACTGACAACCAGCTGACAAGGGACGTCAGCACCGCAGAGGCCAGCACAGAGAGTGGCCCATCTGTCCTGTTTTTGTCCTCTTCGCTGGTCCTGACCGACAACGCGAGGGCCTTCATGCACGAGAGCCAGCTGACTACAAACACGCTACCAACTCCTCCAGCACCTCTGCACTCGGACTCACCAGGGCGGATAAAACCGATCTGCTGGTGGAATTTTGGTCCTTGTTCCTCTACCACCTCACGGCCGAAAGGGGTCCCACGGAAATGCATTGCAAGAATATATATGCAGTAAATGTTCTTTCCCCATAGGAAAGCATTATTGCGTAAAAACGCACTGTTGCTTAACATTGCTAAAATTGTAAAAAGTCTATTACGAAAAAGTGCTTACCGGATTACGAAGTTCTTGGGTTCAAAATATATAAAAATACCTGTTATTTTTCTAAATTGGTGTGGACATCATTTATTGGCGCTGTGTGTGCAACAAAGGTCTAACACTCCTCTCTGATAAACCTTAGGCTGCTCGACCACACTAACCTAGATAGAGCACATTGGGATTGCTAGAGCAAGCCCTGTCCACTCATAAGGGATACTTGGACTCAGCATACCTCTTTTTGGTATTCTATAAACCACCTTTTAATAAATATATTACTAAAGCATGAGGTGGTAGGGGTGCGCTAGAGGGCGCACGGCGAAATGGCTGCGCTGTAGTGCAGCTCCGCCGGACGGAGTTTAATCCACTAAAAATCCTGCTCTCCCCGCTTCCATATATCGCTCAAAACTACAGGAAGTGATCGCGCTACACCAGCAGCTCCAGGAGGAGAGTGTATATCGAAGCCAGCTCACCGACAGAAGAGAAATCTGCAGTTTTGACGTGCGGGCCTGCACTCACAAAATGGCGGCCTAGCGCTCGCACTGAGTGCCTGTGCACGGAGGGCAGAGGGACGTTGCGGCTGACACTGGCGGCTGACTGTGGGAGATTGCGCAGTCACCCGGTGCTTTCCTGGAGGTGTTGGCGGCCGGTGAGTGAACGGAAAACGAGCAGTACCGGTGAACGCCATTGATTTGCCGACGCGGCCGCTACACAGCTGGGTCGGGGCGGTCTTGAGGAAGAAATCATCCAGAGTGTGCGGGACCCTGCTGCGGCTGTCGGAGTGAAGTTCGGACGGACGGGCTGCCTTCCGGGTATCGCGGCCTCTGTGGGAGGCGCTTGGGTGCGGTGTGGAGCGGTGGAAGCTATTATTGCCGCTGGCGCCCGTGCTCAGACCCTAGATATCGATGCTGCATTCTGAGCCCAGAAGTTGCGGTTCCGGACGGATTGGATTATCGGGTGCGCAGCACCGTGAATACTGCTGTTGTTGAGGCATGTCCAGTAAGGGGGGCGTAAACTACACCATTACGCCAGAGCGGAAAACAGGCCATCCCTGCTAAAGCTGAACAGACATCCTACCTGAATCAGAACTAGTAGATGAAGCGTGCATGAATAGCTTAGCTCTACTGACTCAAATTACTAACTTACTATAACAAGAGGTAGCGATGGCTACGCAGTAGTCCCACGGCCCTCCTGGGGTGTTAAGAGCCTGCGACGCACCTGGCGGCGCACCATTGCCTGGGGCCTGGATCTCAGAGACGCAAACGCGGCAGGCGAGAGGGCCGCATGAACTCATTACCTCAATTGGATCTTACTGCATGGCATTGGGGGCGAAAGTTGTTTACAGCACTTGGTTAGCCAATCATTAACTGGATACTCTGTGCAGTGAAAACACAGCTTCTTTTCTCCTGCAAAAATCGGCCACGAGGAGCGCCTAACCACTGGGCACCGAAAATTGCATCGCCTACGCGGCAGCTTCACGATCATTTACCTTGCTGGTGACACTATCTGGTCTGGTGACACTATCTGGTCTTGTGACGCGCGGAGTGGCCCGGAGTGCACAGAACTACTATTCTAATAGTTTAAACGCTCTGTCTTTCCACTCAAGTTAAGCAAAGGCACAGGTCTAAACATGGGAAATACTGAACGTGGCCAACCTCGCCTCACATTTGACCCCCGCAAATCCAGCAAATCGCAGCAGCGGGCTACCTCTGATTCGGAAATGGACGCCCCTTCTGACAGCCTAACCGCAATTGAACAAACACTTCTAGCTGTACAGACCAGCTTACAGTCTATTGATGGCAAGATAGATTTTTCACTACTGTTCTCGGTCCCCCTCCCCTTAAATCTGGGAGGTTACCTGTGCTCCAGCGCTCCCCGATGGGTGATCCCCACAGCTGTTTTTCAGCTCTGTTTTATCTTTGGGTATTGTTCTGGGTGGTTCGGGATGGCTTTGGCATGTTGGGGTTGCTGAAGTGGGTGGGGGGAGAGGGGGGATTGAGGTGTTTTGTTCATGTGGCTGCAAGTTACTTAGACATCCTACTACATGCAGGGCAGGAGTGTACATACGCAATGTTATTATGTATAATGTACGATCTGCTCAAATGTCACGTATAGACAGCGAAAAAATTATTTGCCTGACATGGAATGTACGTGGGCTTAATTCACCCAAAATAATACGCTAGGTGCTAGCATATTTAGATCAACACGAGGTGAAAATTGCCCTCATACAAGAAACACATTTAACGCGTCACAATGAGGCGCAAATCGGGTCAAGGAGGGCTAGTTATAGGCTGGCCTCTTCGTATTCATCATACGCCAGAGGGGTGCTCACGCTCATCAAGAACAATCTTCCATTCCTATGATCAAAAACTGCACAGACGACGCGGGCCGTTATGCCATAACACACGGCAAATTGGCAGGGGAACTAGTCACCCTGGTAAATGTTTACGGCCCCAATGTAGAAGATCCCGTGTTTTATGAACGGATAATATCCATACTGATGGATTTGCCAGATGCTAAGATAATATGGGGGGGCGATCTCAACACTCACCTGGATCCCAGAAAGGACAAGTCCAGTGGGATGGGGGGGGCAGTCGCCCAAGGCGGCCAGAGTTATTAATGAAGGGATGGCAGAGCTCTGTCTGACAGATGTATGGCGCCTACGACACAAGGACACACTAGAGGGTACACATATTTCAACTGCGCATGGGAGCTGGTCGCGAATAGATTATTGGATAATGAGTGAGAATGCGACGACCTGGGTCTCGGATGTAGAGGGGCTACCACGAACGCTATCTGATCATAACCCAGTCAAGCTCACACTGCGCATCCCACAAACTATCAGCCGGCAGTTTACCTGGCGGTTTTGCTCCGACGTGCTACTGGACCCACTTTACACACACCATCCGTGAAGCCATCATCCAATATTTCACACAGAACAAGGGGTCTGTAGACAGTGCAGCAACCCTATGGGAGGCTTTTAAAGCTACGATTCGGGGTACATGCATTAGCACTACAGCGGGGATATTAAAAGACATCAGAGGCCAACTCACCATAACTGAAAACACCCTGCGCCGGCTAGAAAGGGAATATGAGAGTTCCCCTAGTACCTCACTCCTCGCACAAATCAAGGAATCATTACTGAAATATAATGACCTGGCGGACGAAGAAATCCGATATCGGTCCAGAAGACATGTTGACCGTGCATACGGGGAAGGGGGTAGACCAGGGCATAACCTTGCGGTCAAAATAAAAGCTAGAGAAGATAGATACACCATCACCAAGATAACTGACGCCTCCGGTGTGGACCACTACACTACACGAGACATTGTTACACAGTTCAGAACCTCCTATGCTGACATGTACAGGTCACAGACTAGGGCATCTGCCGAAGAACTAGAGGATTATCTATCTGACATTGCCCTCGCATGGCTATCAGATGGACAGCGGGACTACCCGTGTCAACCAATAACCGAGGAGGACATCCGAGCAGCGATTAAAGCTCTCCCCAACAAAAAAAGCTCCAGGTCCTGATGGGCTCACTTGTGAGTTCTATAAGGAATTTGCAGAAGAACTGACACCTCATTTACTCGAAATGTACGCAGAGGCCTATGAGGCAGGCACGTTACCGCCGACACTAAGGGAGGCCCTAATCATTACCTTGCTCAAAAAAGATAAACCACCCACCCGCTGTGACTCGTATCGACCGCTGTCGCTTATAAACATTGATGCGAAGATACTAGCGAAAATGTTAGCGCCTAGACTTATACCCCTAATGCCTAACTTAGTCCTACCGGATCAATCCGGCTTTATCCCTGATAGATCCACGTCGCACAATCTGCGAACGCTCTTCGCCATGTATCATATTCTTGACCCGGAGCTAAGGGCGGCGGCCGTGATGCTTGACGCGGCCAAAGCCTTTGACTCCATAGAATGGGGTTACCTCTTCTATATTCTTCAACGAATGGGGTTTCCTTAAACTTCATCACCTGGGTACGGTTGCTGTATACCAACCCCACAGCACAGATACGTGTTGAGGGCACCACCTCAGACCCCATACAAATAAGCAGGGGGACTAGACAAGGCTGCCCCCTATCGCCGCTCCTGTTTGCGGTAATGCTGGAGCCACTGGCTTGCGTCATCCAGCAGCGACACGGTGCGGCAGCACTGCGATTCGCCCATCGCCCCGTGAGCATATCACTCTACACAGATGATATGCTGTTATTCATCAGAGACCCGCACATCTTTATGGCGCCAGTTCTAAGAGAATACATACGCTTTGGACGTTTTTCCGGTCTAACGATAAATTGGTCCAAATCAGTGGTGGTGCCGCTAACTGAGTCCACTTCCCCGCACGAGCTTGAATTCCCCTTGATATGTTCAGCGGAGCCCGTCAAATATCTTGGGGTGTGGGTTCACCGTGGTCCAGAGATAGTCGTTCGTAAAAAATTATGGCACAGCCTGCACACAGCTGGAACAGCGGGTAGACAGGTGGATACGGCTGCCATTATCCTTGGCGGACCGCATGGCACTCATTAAAATGGTCGTGCTGCCTAAGTTCCTCTACTTTTTTAGTAACATCCCTATACAATTGCCTACTGTCTTTTTTAAAACAATACGATCGCTACTAATCAGACTGATATGGGGCGGCAGGCAAGCTCGAGTGAGTTTGCCGACACTCACACTAGATTACAAAAAAGGGGGCTTCAGTGTACCCGATTTTTATTTATACTACCTTTGCGCTCAAGCTCAATATGCTCACTATTGGTATAGCACTCATGACTTTATCCCACACGTTGCAGTGGAGGATGGTGATGCTTATCCCATCCCCCTGGGCTCTATACTGACTCACACGAACAGGGGCACGCCCAAATCCGAAATCAACCCAATCGACGCTACTGTTGCGGCCTGGCAGGCGCTCGGCTGCAGGGCGGCAAAACTGCCTCTATACTTCCCGCTACTACCCCTAGCATATCATGCAGGAGCATCGGTCACGCACGAAACGGGCGCCATACGTCTCCTGACATTAGCCGGGATTGATAAAATGCAAGATATCTTCCCTAATGGTGCATTTTTAACAACCGAAGACTTAAGTTATGTGCAAAATCAAACGCCATTATTCATCTTCACCCTACATAGACTGAAGAGGGCGCTGCAGGCACACTATCCCACATTTCCATCCAAACCCCCGACGCTACAATCTTTACACGTCTTACTTATTAGCCCCACGAGACATAAAATGGTAACCAAGCTATATAGAGCTGCCATAGAGGAAACACCATCACCTCACAACAAGAGCATGGAACGGTGGAATACGAAACTAGATCCGCAGCTTACACAAGAGGAATGGGAGCATTGTTGCCAACTCACTAGTGCACTCACATCTAACGGAAATCTGCGTATAATTCATTTCAAATATTTACACCAAGTTTACTATACACCACATAAGCTAGTTAAGTATGGTCTTAGAGAAAATGATAAATGTAAAAGGTGTGGTACCACAGGTGCGGACTTCTGGCATCTGGCTTGGGAATGTGGAAGGGTGGTGACGTTCTGGGCTGCGATAATCAATACACTACACGATATGACTCATATCGAGCTCAACTGTTCTCCCCAGGTGTGTTTGCTAAGCCTGGTGCCGCCCCTGAAAGGAAGTCTGGGTAAACTGATAAGAATAGCACCATTACTAGCCAAGAGACGGATGGCAATGACCTGGGAAAGTAAAGCTAGCCCCTCCTCCGATCAGTGGATCACAGATATGGTATATTGTCGTGACACCTTGGCACTCTATGCGGAAGAACTTCCCACCACCTCCAAACCCAAAGATATTTGGGAACCGTTACTGCAGTATTTACAATACAATGAGCGATCTGCACCAACTGACCCTGATGTATAATAATATTGTATAAAATTGCCCTTTTATGTATCTTTCGCACTGCACTTCATGTCTAAAATTTTTTGAGACTGTAAGTACTAATGTAACATATTGCCACGAGTTCTTTCTGTTCTACAGATTGATGCGATTTTCGATGCTGTGTTTGTAACATGCATAAATATTAATAAAAATCTTTTTTTTTTTAAAAGCATGAGGTGGTAGTGAACTTTCATTTACAGACAGCGCATTTTACATTGAAATGGCCAACAACATTTCTACTAACATGTAGTTTTACTTATAAAACTACATAGTGCATAAACAATAATCTGTGGAAATTGGGTTTCAGGAAATTTATTTATCATTTTCACATCACCAAGTAAAGTGTTCTGATATGTTTTCACCTATTACATTTGTTTCCCATCACACAGAATTACAAAACAAGGGCTTTCATAACTACTGAAATTTATTTTGAAATGTTTGTTCAGTTCACTATTCAGCTATTTAAATGTGTGTTGGCATAAAACGTGACAACTTACAGCCTTTCATTTCACACTCTTTGCGCAGCACGTTTGTCAGATAGCTCACGTCCCAAAATCCTCGAACTTTTCAGTCAGAGAACGAAAAGTAATTGTAGATGTAAACTGACTTTTGACCTCCATCTCTCAACACAGAATAACTGACAGGATAAAAACAAGATTTTAAGGCATCTTTAATGCTCCTTTACTTTGTGAGTGAACAGAACATTTTTTGTTAGCTTGCCAGAAGGAGGAGTAGTCCATAAATATAGCTCACTCTGATCAAATCTGACTCGCCATAGCGAGCGGCGAGTACATTTGTCAAGGCCTGAATTGCAATCTGGTGTAAATTGTAAAGAACATGTACGAGGGCATTACGGAGCCACAATCAATAAGGATTCAAGAGGTAAGATGACATAAGAATATGTTTATTTTGGATTGAGTAATCTATAAGGCTTTCATAAAAACATGTACAACATGAAATAAGAGTGTAGTTTCCACATGAATAATACATAGCAAAGATTTAAAAATATGAATTATTCAACAATCTTTTAGAAACTGCGTCTTTTTTCCAAAAGATAAAAATTGAGAATTTAAATACCACCTAATATTTTTGCTGCCCATACCAAAATGGCTCATGCTCCATATTTTACCAAGGTACTGCCTGTGTTAGATATCCCAAGGATCTACATAAGACATCATTTATGTGTAAATTCGGTTTCTGTGGAATTACAAAGAAGTGGGGTCCAGCCAAAATACTTAACTAAAAATATTTCCCCTCTTGGTGACATTACAGTGATTGCTGTATATTCTAATGCAAACTCTCTTTAATTTGCCTCACCTACATCATGCAAAATGCAAGAATCTGCCGTGAAGAAAAACAGTATCATTAAGTTATCTGATTTGCAGATTCTGAAGCCATTATGGCAAATTTGAATTCCTTTATTTTTTAGAACCTTATTCAGCCATTTCTTCCTAGGATATTGGTAAATTGGCCATAAAAAGAGAAAATGGGCTTCAAATTCAACATCATCCTTAAATGATTACAATACACATGTTTGCCTGATAGCCAATAACGGTAAAATATGACATCTAAATCTGATATATAAGGACTTGCAGTTAAATGAGATCCAAAAAAGATTCAAGGAGGACGTGGCCAAATGCCCATAATGGAGAATACCAGATCCATGGGCTCCTCGTCTGTTTCCTGAATCACAACAGAGTGTGACAAATTTAAAAATGTAGTCCATTAGTCTGGTATAAATTTACAAACTTGTAATTTCTTATACCCCAAAATGGGGCGTGAAAGCAGGAAAAACCATAATCACTAGTAATGAGCCCCATAAAATTATATATTAACAAGAGGGTAACGATTAGCAGAAACTGTACCAAGCGATCTCCTGACACAACCCGAAACTATTGTTACAGGAAAAAAGTGGTCTGTTGATGTGTGTTGAAGGAGGAAATAGAGGCCTGCACTAGGGATAAAGCGGGAAAGCTACATTTTCACTTTTGATTTACTCTCAAAGAGTTCTTGATCCTGCCATTCTCAGCGCATTATGAGAGATAATTTAACATAAATTACATTTCCAAAGCTAAACAATGAGTTTTCATAATTGAGTTGAAACTATTTGTTTACCTGTAATAAGTTTTGAATTTGAGACTATTTTAGATACACATGCCGTACAGTATTCTGAGTTCCAGTAGGTGCGTTGGTAAAAACATGCTTGCTTTTTTGAAAGTTTGTTATGGGTGTTGACCGTTGAAGCATTCTATATGCTCATGATGACTTCAGATAACCCCACAATGTCTGACTACATGACCACCATTTTTCAAACTTATTTTTCTGCTAAGATGGCTACAAATTTTAACAGTTGTGAATGGTTTTTTTCTGTTCTCCAAAGAGATAAGGAGGGCTGCATGTGAAGCTACAAAACTACTGTTACAAGTACGTTATCAGCTGTTTTAGCGTGATGCTATTCTAGATTCACATGCTGTGTATCAACTTTGTGGAAGTTCCCTCTTTATGGCGGAGGGGGAGAAAGTAAATACTTTTAACACTGATTGGTCATCATTTGTCTCATTAGTTAACTGCACACCTACACAGTAGTGTTTGGTGACCATGTACGTTGACAACCAAGTGGCTGCAGCACAAATGTCGGACAGAGAAATATTGCTTAGGAAAACTGATGAGGCACCCATTTTGTAGATTGAGCGTGAGCCAGTGCGCAAGCGCTGCTCTGCGAAGAGCTGGGGTAGTTAACTACGGAGAGACGCTTCGCCCAGTCCCACAACCTTATTTTGCATTGGCTCGTGTGTTTGTCTTTGTAAATGCTGCCTTCGGATTCGCTAATAGGCTCGTTAGTCCCTCCTTCGTATGGCCATGTCGTCATTTGTATCCTCCCATGGCTACTGGCCCCTTTACTTCAGTACTTACATGGTAAGCACTATATTTTGAGTTTGCCCTACTTGAGGCAGGACGACGTACTTTGTTTACATTCAGCGCGCTGTGCGCGCTTTCACTTTGAGCTGCGGGGACACTCTCGACCGCTTGTTTAAAGAAATCACATCCGTTTTTGCTATCTGTGTATTAAAACGTGAAACGAAGTGATTTTACCTCAAACACCGACCCATACTCGTGTGTAAAGTGGATAAAATCTATGTTGTTTACTTTTTATTATGGGAACAGCAAACTTAGTGTGAAATCAGATTGGTCCATGTGCAAATGCTACTCGCTGTTTAGTATTACACCGCCTGAAAACAAACGATGCAAATTCTTGCACCAGTGCATGTCTGTGATATGGGCCCGGTTAACGGTTATGGATTGTTAACTCCATGGCCGTAAAATGAAGTAAGAATATTATGCTTAATGTGCTCAAGGACTGCAGCCATCCCGTGCAAAGTATTAAAGCATTAGGGTTTGCTCCTCTCACAAGGTGTGTTCCATCATGCACCGAGAGCCAGCAGGTATTTATGCAGCGCGGGACAAGTGCCATAAACATTAGTGTGAAAGTTAACAAACGTGGCAGCCTGTGCAGTTGCTGATGGAAATCAGAAGCTGGATTCCCCAGGCTTCCCGAAAAGGCAAGTGACTTGGCAGTATTGTTTAACTCCTTCGGTTCCGGAGCTGGTTCTTTCCGTTATATTCTGTACCACTCTGACAACACCGTGATCTGTAGACGGGCTAGGAAGGTACAAGGAACACGTCATATTTGCATCTCGTGGTAAAAGCTCTCGCAGAAGTTCTCTTTATGTCATTTGCTACTTTCTACTTGGAAGGGAAGGGATTTTTTATATCAACTACAAAATGAAAATATACCCAAAAAGTAAAATTGGACTTGGTTGCATGTTCTGTGACAAAGTTGTTCCTGTAAAATGTGCTTCTGTTAACAATACATACACCAGAGGTGCATTTTCATGACAGGGTACCAACAGAATGAACCCTTTATTATATAAAATTATTGAAAGAAAGAAATCTATAGGAGTTGCTGGGAAATATAAATGAAGGGGTCGCTTGCTGTTTCTAATCAATGGTCCTCTGGTCACTGATCCGTCCTGCAAAAACGTCTCAAGAGGGTGAAATGGGGACATGTGGTGTGGTAGCCATCTATTACACTTCAGTGTGTTTCGGACTGATCCTGGGCGGGGCTCACTGCTGTCGCTTAGGAACACAGCATGTTATTTTTTTGGTGGCTTCAGTTTCGAGTTAGTTAACCCTTTGGACTGAATTTTTAATTCGAGCCTAGGCAGCTAGAAGGGATTTTCAGCCAAACATAGTTCCTCGTCACCCCTCCCCCAGCCACCAGTATCCCCTCCTCCCAACAGCCACAAAACGACGACTCCGACATGAACTTGTCAGCAAAGCTTGCTGCAGTAAACAAGTTGAAATTCTGACAGAGTAGTTAGTGTTTGCCTTCCATCTTTCTGGTACTAAAAAAAGACTATCGCCGAGTTCACTGGTAGTAACACCGGGTGGATAAGTGCGTGAGTGGTTACAGCCAGCTGCTACATAGAAGCTGTGGAGTGAGGCCTCATTCACACACCAGCAGCAAAACCTCAGGTGCAAGGTCTGCAGCCACCAGCATTAAGAGGAGCTCAGACGTGCAGGCGAAACCGGAATCACCATACACCAGAACGAAGTAACGAGACAGAGGGGCTGGGACTGCGAAGGGAAGCTGAGCATCCTTCAACCCCACCCCCACGTGTCTACAGGACTTTGACGCCGGTAGCCTGGTTGCTTTGGCCGTTGCCAATCAGGAGAGGAGGCCCTCAGAGCATGGAAGCGAGAGCTTTCCATGGAAACAAGCATTTACAATGCAATAGGTCTCGCATTTACGTGAGCTATTGGCATTGTAAATGGCAATGCCTTTTATTTATGTTTTAAAACCAAAACATAAATAAAGGGCATTGCCATTTACAATGCCAATAGCTCAAACTCGCGTAAATGTGAGACCTATTGCATTGCAAGTGCTTGTCTTCTAGAGTGAGCATCCGGCTTCCTCAAAAGCATATTTCCCCACTAGATAGTAAGCAGCACAATTACATTATTTCCACAATCCATCTGGCCAAGGTTGCCTTTATGATCAGGCTTAAAGATTGAGGTGCATAACACTTGATGCGACTGCCTCACCAGTATTCCTGCTGTTGTAATATTTTCTGCTCTACTCACATTTAGTGTATGTAAAACAATGTCTGCTTGTGATGCTGAGTGTTTGACAACAAACAGTCTGATTAATATGAAAAGCCAAGACCACCTTTGCTAAACATGTTTTGATTTGTTTGAATCACTACCTTACTAAAATAAATAGGTAAGGATGGCCACTGCAATCCAAGCGCTTACAGTTCACTAACCCTCTTTACTTATGTGATAGCAATCAGGAATGCCGCTGTAATAGTATTGTGGTTTAAACTTGCATAATGCGCTGGTTCAAAAGGCAAGATCATCAACCTACCAAGTATGGGGTGGTGTAGGGGTTGGTTGATACATCATCATTACCCCTTCTAAACAGTTTTTATAACTGTTTTGGCAAAACACTGACTTTCCTTGAATGGCCTTCCAATATGCAGAAACAGATGCCAAATGCTCTCTCAAACATGCATAGCTTAATCCACTGTAAATTAAGTGCAACATGTATTCTAGCACATTCATAACCATTTGTGGATATTGTAACTGTGAATTCGTCTGACCACACATGCATGTATAGAGGTACGTATTTATGCAGGATAACATTCTAGTTGTAGGCTAACTAGCATCGCTTGTTAGCTCCATTTGGCATTATGATAAATTAAGGTGACCAAACCCTAAAACCACCCACGCCATATTCACAATTTGGGTGCCAGTGGCTATGGGCAACATATTCTTCCTTCCTGCATTGTAAGTAAACTGGGAAAGAGTCTGAACTTGTGATGGGGAGCTATGGATGACCTTTTTCATGAGATGTGAAAACCATGGTTGTTTCACCCACACTGGAGTCACAAGAATGAGCACATTGATAATTTTATGTACATCAAATGAGACTGGTGAAAAAGCATAAGCAAACGTTCATGACCATCTCATTGAGAGCACATTTCCATTTAAAACTAATGTAGAAGCCCGAGCATGAAGTCTTCACATTTTTCCTCGAGACAAAAAACCTATTGATGAATATTTTGAAAATCCCATTTGTTTTTCCGCTTGAAGTGTTCACCAACTTATGGTCCTTTGATAGGAGATGGTAAGCAATGAAGTGAAAGTTGTGAATCAAACCCCAACCCCAAATCTCCTGTGCAAACATTGACTAAGGAAATGTCTTGCTCACCCCTTCTTGTTCACGTAAACTTTGTAATGTTACATTTGTGAACACTAGTGATACACATCCTAATAGTTGCATTTTAACACTAGGTGCGTCGTCTCAAGTTTTAACATTTTGATTTGTTGCACTGCCTCTTTTAGACTCTATTAGCCCCCTTGGATATTCCAGGCTGGAATTCACTTGCTGTAATGGTTAATGCCAAGACTGCATGAGTTCACCAACTCAAGGCCTTCACCACTTTGTGAGTGACAAACATTGGATACTCACAATTCACACTTCTCTGTGACTGTTAAGCCATTCCTCAATTTATCTCATTTGTAGGTGGAATATGAAACCAGATGAATGTATGATGCCATCACACCCAACAGTCTCATAACTGTCCTCAATGTCAGAGACTGAGATACATCAGAAAGGAGAATATGTTTCTGAAAGGTCAGTACTCTCTTAGGTATTGGAGGTGCTTAAACATGTGTTTATATATGTACACAGAACGTTTTCATTTAGGAAGGACCTGGCAATCATTTTTTCATATTTAGAGTAAAACCTAGATTGCATAACAACTATAGGATACTTTGATGGCATTGTTGAAGCTTGCTCTCCATCAACCGATCGTCAACACAAGGACACACATGTATTCCCTGTCTCCTCAATGTCCTGCCACCACTGCTAGAGAGTTTGTGAACACCCCTGGTGCAGAAGTACTTTGCACTGATAATGTTTGTCACTCACCACAAACCATAGGTACTTTCTGTGCTTTGGAATGTGAAAACAAGGAAGAAGTCTATCTATGGTTGCTAAGCAGTCACATTTTTTAAAACACCAGAAGGATATCTCGGTATCTGTAATCTTAAATCTTAAAACTGGTCACAGTGCCTCATCTTTTTTTGGAATGAGTGTAGGAAGCTGTACCAAATGAGGTGCACTGTTTAGAGAGTCCAGGTATCCCTTACTAGTGTACAGGGGCTTGCTTTAGCAATCCCAAGGTGGTCTATTTGTGGCAGTGTGTTCGAGAAGCCTTAGGCTTATCAGAGGGGAGTGTTAAGTATTTGCTACCTACACGTAGTCAATAAATGAGACACACTCAATAAGGAAATCGGACATCAATTTACAATTTAGAAAAATAACAGATTTGTAGATTAATCTAGACACCAAGATCTTCAGGCTCAGATAAGTACTCTTCGTGTTAGCGATTTTCAAAAACTGAGGAAATACAGCTGTCAGATTTGAGACATGTGCTTTGAATGTGCCAATGTTATCCTATGGGAGAAACATACACTGCATAGGGTCACTAGGGAGAGGTGTGGTGCAGCGGCCAGGGCAGCTGACTTCGGAGCACAGGGTTCACGGTTCGATCCCCGGCTCCGGCGGCAGCTCAGCGCCATGTGACTCTGGGCAATAGCTCACTTAATTTCTACTCCGGCCCCCAGCGCCTTGAGACCCGTAAGGGTGAGTAGCTGCGCTATATAAAAAAACGGACTTACTTGGAAACGACTTACAGGACTGTTCTTATGGACTTAACGTAAGTAGAGACCACGGTCAAAAAAAGCACCAAAAGTTTTAGATTACCTGCCCTGGGGTGTCCAGGTGCAGAGGTACTTTCAGCAGTGGTAGCCTCGAAAGCTACATGTTAAAGTCAATGGGTTACAGTACCTGCAAAGAAAAGGCTGCAAGTGGGGACTGCGGGACCAGTCCGGCAAAACCCAAAGGGGGCTCAGCTCGAGGGTCTCAGGACCACAGAGACACCATCGGTTTCAATGGACTTGGGCTGGGGGGGCTTTGGTGCATAGGTGTTTTGTCTGGCGGGTCAATGATTTTGAGGCTCTCACTGTTCTCAGTGTACCTGCAGAAGAGGGAAAAGAAGCACAACAAGACAACTTCTGGTGTGGAGCTCACCGCTGGTGTTGTCCCTCGACGTGCAGGTAAGTTTTGGGGGCAGTGGTGTTCAGACTGATTACAAACAAGCTTTGGTGCTTGCGTATTGGTGCATAGAGCCTTCGGGGTGGATCAGCATCTCGAAGAATGGATGGATGGATCGACCAGGCTGATCTCCTGGACATTCAGTGACCTCCTCCTGGGCCGCTGCTTCATCTGAGAACACGGTGGTCAGCAATCGGAGAACTGGACTGGGCGGTCGGTGGCTGCAGGGAAGTGGCTCCTTCACTTCAAGGGAGATGCTGGCTGGTTGGCAAAGTGGTGGCAGCCCTCCGAGGATTTCGAGGATGCACAGTTGCAGGAAGAGTTGGCTCTTTGCAATTGTCGGGACAGGAGCAGGCAGGCAGGGTTTGGCGCCAAGTCCACAGCTAGTCCTCAGTTCTTGCGTTCTTAGGCTCTTCTTTGTCCTTCTTCTTCTTTAGTCAGTCGAATCTGAGTTCCTGTTATCAAGAGGCCACCTAAATACTGAATTTAGGGGTGTTAAGGTAAGTGAGGGATAGTAGCTAATGGTCTACTTACCCTTATTTATTTATTTATTTAAAAAGGTTTTATATAGCACGAACAAGACCCTTGAGGGTATTAGAGCGCTTTACAGGTGAGCAAAAAAGAGAGGAGACCTATAAATCAGACAACAGGGTGGTCAGAAGTGCCTGGGGAGAAAAACTCTATGCCGGCATGACATACATAATCATAAACAGTCTAAGTAAATAATATGGTGAGAGACAGTCAGAGCAGGCATGGAGAATAAGGAACGAGAATAAACAAAGCATGTTACAAAGTCACAAAGGAGGAGCAGGGAGGAACAGATAAAGTGAGTACGAAAAGTGCATACAGAGATGACTGAAAAGAAAACAAGTTACTTACCTGTAACTTCAGTTATCCAGTATTGGTATCTTTCATAGATTCACATGCTTGAATCATCCCTGCCGTTGAGGTGGAGTCTCACGGTAAAAATAAATATATATATATAATAGTAGTAATACATATCATAATATGCTATAATGGACTACGCAGTCACCGAAGTAACCCATCCCTGTCCTTTTGTAAAAAAGAACCAAAGTTGAAACACAGCCAATCAGGCTCTATCACCCTCTAGAACACTCCACAGAGAGGCAAGTCCCTCAGATTTTCCAGCACAAGTGACAAGAGATTCCCTCAGATAAATGGGTGACACATTTCACCAGGATTTTTAGTAACAATGGGGAGACATTGGGGGGGGGCATTGTGAGCGCTGTGAAAGGAGCCCCCCCGAACATTACCAATGAAGAAGTACTTCAGGCCATTCAGAAGAGTGCCGGGGGACGCGCACGGGGCCCGGATGGTGTCCCAGTTGATGTTTTTAAAACCGCACCTAAATTATGGGGACCCATTTTAACTAGAGTGTTTAATTCAGCTGTAACCGAACCGATACAATCCCTCAGACATGGGGAAAATCTATTATTGTAGCCATATATAAACAAGCATTTGCAATGCAATAGGTCTCGCATTTGCGAAATGTTAAGCTATTGGCATTGTAAATGACAATGCCTTTTAATGATCTGTTTTTAAAATCAACACATAGATAAAAGCTTTGTCATTTACAATGGCAGTAGCTGAAAGTTTCGCAAATGCGAGACCTATTGCATTGCAAATGCTTGTTTTGTATTGCACAGCTTCCCTTCCATGTTTGCCTCGCCATGCCCTCGGTCGTGCTTTGGGTTCTCGTGGACTGATTCGTTAATGGAGGGCCTCAGGGGGTTCACATAATCATCTGATCATAGATGATCTTTAAAGCGTTAATAATAATAATAGAGATATTGTTTGGTGCTGCACTCCGCTTCCTTGTTCCAAAATGTGGGATATCCCCCCACTTGGGCTTTACATTCTGCTCATATTATCTTGCTGTTTTTAATCCGATTTAGACATTTGACACCCCAAATTCCGCCCAAAACAGGATTACAAAGTGGACGCAAATCTGCACATCATAACGGGAGAATGCCACTGTGCCACGTATGCCCCATTCCAACTTGCTAAATTTGGAATGGGGGCGCAGTGTGCGCACCTCCCATTAACTCAAATAAGTGGGTGTGCAACTTGCACCCGTACGCGTGGTGCTCCGCAGTGGCAACTGTCTGCAGAGTCGACCAGGACAGCTTTCAGTGGGCGATGGCTGCACTGTGTACTCTGGATTACACTGGCACCATGGGGGTAAATCTCGGACAGGACAGAATTATTGTGTGTAATAAAGGACAACACACGGACACAACACTGTCACACTAAGTGCTGCAATATGCTACATTATGTGCACTATTTTGCCACGTTTTGTAGTCCGTGCCGCATAATTCGGTCCTGTACCGTTCATTCATGCCATTGGCCCCGGTTATACGGTAACCCCAATAGGCCCTCATTAAAGCCCCTCCAACATGCCCACATATTTATTTGGTAAAGTGACATCCTTTTAGATAATACTCACCCAGGCAGGTTAAAGTATTGCTGTGAAGATGGGTTGGACGATGAATACCCTGACCCTGCTCGCCTGGGTGAAGGGTGAATGACCCCAACGACCTCTGCACCGGAAGAAAAGAGAGTGTGAGGACCCACACTAAGGCATCACTAGCTGAATGCCGGAAAGTTTCCACGATTAGTAAGTCGAGACTGTTGGCTCTCTCAAGATCACGCTAGTGACATGTACGAACGGGGGTGTCCCACTCCAGAAACACACAGTTTATTAATTTGTCTACTGTAGGACGATGAAGCAATCACCAAAGTCCCGTGAAGTAAAACAAAAATACAGGAAGAAATACGGTTGCATTGCAAGCGGCGTGTCTGGGAAACCCAGACTCGAATCCCGGCTCGCACATTGAAACCAATAGTGTGATCCTGATCAACCACTTCATCTCACCGAGCAGTGTATTTTTAATAGGCAATTTTGGGAGCATTTAGAAGATTCTGCGTGTGCCATAAAAATGCATAGTCTCCAAGAGAGGTAAATCGCTAATTCCATTATTGCGCAAGTAAAAAGACTCTTGCTTTGCGTCTGGCAACCCTATAAGGACCCTTGTCTGTATAGCTAAGTTTATGTTTAGAAATGGTTATATTAAAAGATGCTGGCTGCAAAAATGTTATATAATGTACCATTCCTAAAAACATGTTGAAAGACTGAATTACAATTTCCTAGAGTCCTATACCTTCGATTTGTGTACGAGGTGCTTGGAGTACCTGAGCTCCTGTCCTACGACATATTTGTGTAAAATTATTTGAAAAAGCGTCACGCAGAGGGTCAAAGGGGACTGAACGAGCTGTGCATTCTACCCATGCATACAAACCTTCACCATGAGGATGGACGACCTGAGCTGATACTCCACGCCTCCACGCACATCAGCTGTAATAAGAAACCAGCGCTGTGGTGTGCAAAGCTGTGGGCACCAGGTCTAATAAAACTAGTGATGTGGTGTGCACAGCCATTGACATTACCCGTAATATTAAAGACTCTAGTGCTACACTGGGTATATTTCTTAATTGACACCTTGCAACGTTTTAGGATTGTTTTGCTGAGGAATCTGGGGACGCCCTACACACCTGCTATCAACGTCTTTATACTCACATTAGGAATCATTTGTTGAAGCCATATCGTCCTGCCCCAGAACACCTGCCTACGTGGGTTCGATACAAATATTCGGCGGCTAACTGCCATTTGAGGATGGCTCTGACGGCACGGCCTAGAGTTTCAAGGGAGGCAAGGCGGGACTGCACGCGGAAACTCGCGGCCAGGAAGAACACTCTGAACTGAAGGAACTGGGAAGAGCTGGAGTTAGCAGCTGCACAGAACTGTACTATGGCATTCTGGGACACAGTCAACAGTTTCGATCTACCGGTGCTGAATGCGGCGGGGGAGCACCAATTCGGATGCGGCGAACTACAGAAGGCAGCAAAAAAAACTTGAATTGTGTTTGGATACACAAGCACACTGACGGCAACCAAAGTATTCAGCGCGAAGTCGAAGATCTGGTAACAGAAGAATGGGATGATCCAGGCAGCGTGTTGCTACAAAGAGAAACAAGCATGGAATCGAAACCTGTGGTGCGCACGCACCACAGAGGAGCGAGGGCTAGAGAGCGCGGCAGCAAAGCGAGACGAACGCGCGCTGCTGCGCGTTCTGGCCACCGTCGGGAATGGGCGCGGCAAGGCGGGACATGCGCCCGCCTTTGACCAATCGCGTGCCGTCCCCATAAAAAAACGAACGCTCCAGCCAATGTGGGCTTCTGAAAACAAAACCACACGCACGAGCGTGTGGGTCGTTTTCAGAAGCCCTTTCTAAGGTCTCGCGCTGCGCGAGCAGTGCTGCGCACTGCAACGCTAGGCGCGAGACCTAAAAAGGGGACAAAACAGATCCTAAAGATTACCGCCCCATTTTGCTCCTAGATACCGCCTTGAAAGTTATGAGTAGGGTTTTATTATTGAGATTGGTGGAATTGGCGCAGGAGTATTCTATCCTAAACCCTGTGCAGTACGGGTTTAGAAAACGACTGGGGACAACTGAACAATGCATTAACCTAGAGTTACTTATCGGCAAGTATACTAGGGCACAGGCGGGCACTTTGTACTTATGCTTTGCCGACCTAAGTAGTGCATTTTATTTAGTTGACCATTATCTACTCTGGCCAACTCTGATCTCTATGGGAGCTTCCAGGGCGATCGTCGGGTTCCTTTCCCGTTTGTATGAGAACCTAACCAGCCAAGTCCGCTTTGGCCCCCAGGGGGAATGTTCACCCAAATTTAAAGTAGGCCGGGGCATATGGCAAGGGTGTGTTTTAGCGCCAATTTTATTTTCCCTCTTTATTAATGGTGTAGACAACCATTTGCAATTGATACAGGCTGATGCCCCGAGGGTGGCTGGTCGTCCGCTACCCGTATTGTTATATGCGGACGACGCAGTACTACTGGCACAGACCCCATTGGGCCTCCAGAGACTGATGGATGGTTTCTCAGATTTTATGACACAAAGGAAAATGGTAATCAACAAATCAAAAACATTCACCATGGTTTGTGGGACCAAACAGAAACCTTGTAAATCCTTTTTATTGATAGCACCCCAATACATACTGTGAACTCCTTTTGCTACCTCAGTATTTTATTTTCGGGAAATGGCACATGGTCCCAACATATTTTAAATACCAGAGCTAAAATGAGCAGGGTTACCCAAGGGATTTTTAAATTTTCCTCAAAATTAGGAAACCGACGGACCAACAAAATGGTAGCCATTTATAAAGCTAAAGGACAGCCCTCTATGGGGCAGCTCTCTGGGGCTACACTAATAGCTCGGCCCTGCAAACATAAGAAAATTGCTTCTTAAAACGTCTATTGTATTTACCATCCGCTGTATCAAATACGATTGTACATCATGAGGTAGGGCTTCGATTTTTAGTAGATTCTTTAATGGCTGGACCACTGTTATTATGGGCCTCACTTTGGAGGCGGGAAGAGACGGCTTTTACTAGGTCAATTATTTTAGATTGTTTAAATTTGAATGATGCGTTAAGAATTCCATGGTTATCATATATTAACTTCACTCTAGGAAATCTGCTCAATTTATCAGTATGGTCGGATACTACAAAAATATTGTCCCTTAAAAAGAAAGAGATCAAAGACTCCTTCATGCAGCAAAGGCTGGACCTTAGATTAAAAGCGGAGCAGAATAAACCAACTGTAGCCTTATATAAATCTTTTAATTTAAAGGAAGGAGCCAATAACTATTTGTCATATGTGACCTATGTACAGCACCGTTTTGTGCTATTGAGATGGAGATGCGGCATTGTCCATTACCTTGTAGCATTTCCCAAAATGAAGTCTTGTCCATCTGATATGGTACCATGTCCGTGTGACAACAAAAGTAAACAAAGCACACTGCACTTTTTATTATTCTGTAATTTCTATCATAATTTTAGATGTTTTTATCTCAAACCTTTGTTTGCTGTTCACAATATTAGGTCGCACAAAGTAGCAATGAAATTCTTGGTGACACTAGAGGATCCCCTAACATGTTACAATGTCGCCCTGTTCGTCCTGAAATCGATTGACGCGAGGAAAAGCATTTTGTTATAATCTAAGAAATGAACTGATCTTAATAATTGGCATTGTAAACTTCATGTTTTATTCTCTTTTAGATGTATTTTATTGTCTGTACTTTTATGGCTGTTTTTTTTTGATAGCCGAATAAAGATTTTGAAATGAAATGACAAGAGTATATATCAGTAATAAGGGAAGCCTCTCCGGGGTGGAGGGTGGGTCGCATGTGAATCTATGAAAGATACCAATACTGGATAACTGAAGTTACAGGTAAGTAACTCGTTTTCTTATCCAGTATTGGATCTTTCATAGATTCACATGCTTGAATCAGAATAGCTAGCAGTTAAACTATTTAATTTTAGAGGATGGTCGGTATCATATGAATGGCAAATAGATACCTCATAAATATATATACATGTACATATCTACGACATATGCAATATGAAAAAAAGCATTTATGCATAAAGAGAACATAAACCAGCAATAACATGTGAAGCAAATACATTGATTTTAGCATTTAATAAATAATCACCTCCAAAACAGAGGCTTACCTTATTGGAAAAGATTACGTAAAACTGCTTGTCCTACAGCTGCTTCTGCCTCCGTAGCCAAATCCAAGCAGTAATGCCGTGTAAATGTATGCACATTCTTCCATGTTGCGCCATGGCAAATTTTATCCAATGATACTCCATCAAAAAGCACCGCTGAGGAGGACACTGCTCTCGTGGAATGAGCCTTAGGTTTGACAGAAAGCGGACTGCCTGCTTTAGTATGGCAAAAATGAATAGCCGCTGCAATCCACCTTGCAATCGTTGCTTTAGTCACAGCCGTACCTGGCTTTTGCGCACCATAGGATACAAACAATTGATCAGATCTCCGGATGATCTTAGTATGAGAAAGATAAAATTTGAGGCATCTCTTTATATCCAGTGTATGAAGCGCCTTTTCAGCCGGGGAATTAGGATTTGGAAATAATGTTCGTAGAATAACCGGCTGATTAAGATGGAAAGTTGATGGTACCTTTGGAATAAAAACAGAATTAGTTCTAAGGAGAACATAGTCATTAGAGAAGCGAAGGTAAGGCTCTTTAATTGTAAAGGCTTGAATTTCGCTGACTCTCCTGGCAGAAGTAAGAACTAACAATAAAGCAACTTTCCAGGAAATGTATTTGAGTTCAGCTCTGTGAATCAGCTCAAAGGGATGTTTCATAAGTTGCGCCAGAACCAGATTAAGTCTCCATTCCAGAGGAGGAGCTCTTACCGGAGGGTATACTCTGAAAAGTCCTTTCATAAACTGTTTTACCAGTCAACTTGAACAAAGAGATAAACCTCCAGAGGAACGTCTAAGTAGAGATGGCGGCCAGATGCAATTTAATAGATGTGAACATAAGGCTTGATTTAGCCAGGGAGAGTAGATAAGGTAACATTTTATCCAGAGAAGACTCAAGTGGGTGCACATTGTTACGAAGGCACCATGAACAGAAATACTTCCATTTGAGAGTGTAAGTTTTAATCGTGGACGGTGACCTTGCTTTAGCAAGTATGTCTCTACAGTCTTGTGGCAGGTCTAACTCCCTGAACTCAGCGAGTTCAGTAACCACGCATGTAGCTGCAGAGGGGCTGGATGTGGGTGGAGAATCTGGCCCCTGCTCAATGTTAACAGCGTTGGCGATACTGGAAGGCGTTAAGGTCTGCATTCTGAGAGCAGGAGAAGCTCTGTGAACCAGTGCTGACGCGGCCAACGTGGAGCAATGAGAATCATTCGGCATGGCTCTCTTTTCAACTTCATCAGAAGCCTTGGAATCAACGGAATGGGGGGAAACGCGTAGGCGAAGACCCCGGTCCACCTCATCAGGCGTTTCCCCATAAACCTTTTTCTGGCTCCCAGCTGGCAAAGAATTGACATTTCCGATTCATCTCAGAAGCGAAGAGATCCAAGTTGGGCTTGCCCCACATCTGGAAAATGGCCTCGAGAACCTTCTGATCCAGCTCCCATTCGTGGCCAGAGTTGGAAGTTCTGCTCAAGGTATTCGCCAGACTGTTCTTCACTCCTGGGAGATGTTCCACTTTGATAGATATGTGGTGAGAGAGAAGCTACTTCCATATTTCCTGTGCTTCCTGCGATAGGATGTTGGAGCGTGTTCCTCCTTGTTTGTTCAGGTAATGCATGCATGTGGTATTGTCTGTCCTTATCAGAACCGAGGATCCCTGAATCCTTAGGAGGAAAGCCTGCAAGGCTAGAGAAATAGCTCGAAGTTCCAGAAAATTGATGTGAATTTTTGAAAGCGCTTTGGACCACTTGCCCCTTATCCGGAGGTCTTGAACATGAGCCCCCTATCCTTCTAGAGAAGCATCTGTAGTGAGGACGAAATCCGGTGTCCAAGAAAGGAAAGTTAGCCCTATTGAGAGATTGCTGGAGCGCTGCCACCAAAGCAGAGCTGACTGAATGACTGGAGTTATTCGTATCAGGTCGTCAAAAGATCCGGTCACCTAAAGCCATTGATTGTCTAGTTCCTCTTGTATTGGTCTCATTCTGAGACGAGAGCAAGGTACCATTAGAATTGCAGAGGACATCATGCCCAGTAGAGATTTTATCAGTCTCACAGAAGCAAACTTTCTTCCTCTCAACTTTGTTGCCAGAGAAATGAGATGTGTTTGCCTTTCTGTGGACAAGAATGCCTTGTCTTGGATAGTGTCTAAGACTTTTCCGAGAAAAAGCTTCCTTTGAGACGGATGCAGAACTGACTTCTGAAAATTGAGAGTTAGCCCCAGGGAACGAAACATTTGAAGGCAAATTGAAGTTGCTCTTGAGGCTTGACGAAAAGACGGTGCTTTCACTAACCAGTCGTCTAGGTAAGGGAACAGCTGCAGGCCCTGCAGCCCGAGATGAGCAGCAACTGGAGCCAGACACTTGGTAAATACTCTTGGCGCTGACCGCAGACCAAAAGGGAGAACTCTGAACTGAAAATAAGCACCTGCCACAGTGAAACCGAGAAACGTTAGATGTTTGGGATGAATAGGGAAGTGGAAATATGCATCCTGCAGATCTAGTGTCGTCATGAAATCCGCATGATTGAGGACCTGTAGTATCTCCTGGAGAGTGACCATGCGGATGGACTTTTTCTGTAGATATTTGTTTATTTTCTTAGGTCTAGAATTGGCCTCCACTCGCCTGGCTTTTTCTTTATCAGAAAGAAACAGGAATAAAAACCTTTTCCCACCTGAGAGTGAGGCACTCTTTCTATAGCTCCCTTCCGGAGCATAACCATGGCTTCTTTTCTGAGAAGTTTGAGAAGAGGTGGAGGCTTCTTTAGAGGCGGATGAGGCGGTGGGATCTTTATGAATTCCACAGTATGACCATACTTTCCTAAGTATAGGGCCCACTTGTCCGAAGTGATTTTTCTCCATTGGTCGAAATGTAAAGAAATAATTGTGGCATTGAGGTTGATGTGTGGCCTAATTGTTGCAGGTGCTGGGGAGGCGTCACTGCTATCTAGCATTGTCTCTGGCCTGAGGGGGCTGCTTTCTTCTTTTTTGCTGTCTGGAGTAAGCGGCAGTAGGGGGGGCTCTATACCATTGTTGTGGTTGATAGCTATATCTATATTGGTAAGTCTGCGGCTAGTATTTCTGGTAGCTCCCTCGAAAGGAGTATGACCCTCTGCCACAGGCCCCTCGAAAAGGTGTCTTTCTATACTGGAGCGTTCCTAAAGCCTTAGCTGTGTCTGTGTCCTTCTTAATTTCCTATAAGGCGTCGTCAATGTGTTTGCCAAACAGTGCGTCCCCTTCGAATAGC
The DNA here is from genome assembly GCA_963921515.1 of Calotriton arnoldi. Lineage (NCBI taxonomy): Eukaryota > Metazoa > Chordata > Amphibia > Caudata > Salamandridae > Calotriton > Calotriton arnoldi. Next base: position 574,030 of record CAWUFW010001256.1, read on the forward strand.
ATGTCTTTACTTTGCACCTCAGGACACCTCAGGACGAAAGGTGGTAGACTTGAGCCATCCTTGGCAATGGAGAACTGCTGCTCCAGCTAGTTGCCAAAAACCCAGGGAAGCCAAATCCATAGAGATGTCAATAATTTCAGATGCTGCCCTTTCCCCTTCAAGCAGAATCTTCCTTGCCTCTTGCTTTTTGTCATCCGCCAAAAACTCGAGGTACGGAGCAACATCCGACCACATTTGGCGGTCGTATCTCCCTAAAATGGCTAAGGAAGTTGCTGCACGCACTGAAGCACCTGCCATGGTGGTGAATCTTTTTCCAATATTATCTAACCGCCTTCCAACTTTATCGGGTGGCGTAGTAATGGGCACCGAAGGTTTTCTAGACCTCCGCTGCGCAACTCGGGAAATTACAGAATCCGGCTTAGGTTGCCCTACCAGGCAAGCAGGTGCATCGTCGGGGGCCGTGTATTGTTTGTCAATTCTGAGAAGTATTGCGGGCACTGAGTAGGGGTTTTTCATGATTTCAACGTCTTCTTTCCAGATATGATCAATGATGGGAATTGCGGACAGATTTTCTGTTTTGATCCTTAAAATCATACAAGAAACAGTCAGACTGCTTAACAGGCATGGGAAGGTGGAATCAATTTGCTGCTCTCTCCATAATAGCATGAAAGCCCCCAATATCCTCAGGAGGAGATTCAACTGCTTGAGGAGCCGGCGGAGAAGGTGTTGGAATTAAGTAGTCTTCCCACTCATCTATGGTAGTAGGTGTCTTAGGAATTTCACCTTCCTCAGCGACGGTATCGTCATCATCATCCTGCAGCCTCTGATCTTGTGGCACAGGCAAAGGATCCTGAGCCTCCGTCGCGGGCACCGAAGGTGCTACTGAATCTAAAGCAGGCGGAGGAGAACTTTGTTTTTCAACAGAACCTGCTGCAGTGGGGAAACAAGAGTGGTAATCCTGCAGCATACCTGTTAAGTCCTGAACAAATGCCACAGGCATTTGAATCATGGGCTCTTGACGAGGCATCAACACTTGTGGCCTTTCCATAGATTGATGGTAGTGTGTGCCATAATAGTCATCCTCCTCGTCCTCTTCTTGAAACTTCATGTAGAGTTGAGAGGGGCTGCGGGCCGGACTGAACAACCCATCATCCTCAGAATCCTTCCAAAAATGACTAGGAGGCAAAGGAGAGATGTAAGAAGGGTCCTGGTAAAAACCTCTTGTCAACGAGAACCTGGATGACAAGATTGGGGTAAATTGCAATGAAGGCCTTTTTCCTTGCGGCGTCTATGAGATGTTCGTCGACGGTCAAACAGATACCGTCGATGTTGACATAACAGTTGTGAACGACGGTGTAATCGTCGTCGAGGCCGTCGACGGCAGAACTATTGTCGACGAAGTCGTCGTCGTCGACGGAGGCGGTGTCAACGACAGGAGTGTCGCTGACGGAAGAGATGTCGACAGAGGCGAGGTTGTCGTCGTCAGAGGGCTCGTCGACGGTGTAGGCGCTGACGGTGAAGAGGTTATTGTTGACGAAGGCCCAGTCTTCATCGATGGTTCGTCGACGAAGTCTTTTTCGACGTCGAAGAGGTCTTGACAGTCTCTAACTGAGTCATAGGGGCCGTTTTTGAGGCAGTTTTTCCACAGATTTCTCCTCAGAAGGGAATGGCAACTTCCCTTTTTTAGAGGCAGTATGCAAAGATTCATGGTGGGACTTTTTTGAAGCGTCCCTCAGGGGATTTCTCAGACCTGTCCCTTTTCTTTGCCAGATGGACTGACGTCTGGGAACTACCACTGCCTTCGTCATCTGAAACCACAGAGGTCTTTGGTTTTAGCCTTTCTAGCCAAATAAGTAATCTGCCTTCCCTGTCTTTTAAGGTCTTGGAAGAAAAGGTCCTGCAGATCCTACAGTCCTTAACTTTATGAGAGGGGTAAAGGCAATAAATACAATCATTGTGGGGATCTTCAAAATGCAGCCTCTTCTTCCCACATGACCCACAAGGCCGGAATAATCCTTTTTTAGAAGTATCAGACATTCTGTACTCACAAAATCCAACAGATGAAAGAAAACTGAGCAGAGCTCAGGGAGACTCCCTGTCACACGACGTGCGGTAGAAAATGTGAGGGGCTTGCTTCTCTGAGGAGTGTTCTAGAGGGTGATAGAGCCTGATTGGCTGTGTTTCAACTTTGGTTCTTTTTTTACAAAAGGACAGGGATGGGTTACTGCAGTGAGTGTGCAGTCCATTATAGCATATTATGATATGTATTACTACTGTTATTATATATATATTTATTTTTACAGTGAGACTCCCACCTCGACGGCGGGGATGATTCAAGCATGTGAATCTATGAAAGATCCAATGCTGGATAACCCTTGGGATCACTACACCACCTATATGACTACTTCCTGTGGGGAGTGGGCATTACCCTGTCCCAGAGTTCCTAATTCCACCAAAAACAAGACGGTGAATCCCTCTTTTGTGGCACACATCAGGTAGCCCACCTTAGGGGTGTGACTGGTCTGGTGGTGCAGCACGCCTACTTGCATAGGTAGGTTCTCACCTGTCCCGCTGCCAAATAGGCCTCAGGGTAGAGGGTGGCATCTCCCAGGTCTGGGGAAGCTGGGATCGCATATCAAAGGCAGCAGTGGCTTTGTTGCCCCTGGCCTTGATATGCTAAATCACTCGCCATCCTGCTGGAGGAGGTATGAACATCTCCTCTGGAGCAGGTGTTGTTTCTGGCCTCAGGCAGCAAGGGCTCTCGCCTGCAGGGAGTCAGAAACATGTCTGTGGAGGCAGGCAGGACGATACCAGTCAGCCAGCACACTAGATAGTGGTAGGTTTTTCAGGAAGCACGTCTAAGGTGCCCTCTGGGTGCATGTCATAATAAATCTTGTACCGACAACAGTACAGATTTTTTAAGACAAGGTGTTTGATACCAAACACCATAGGTTTCAGTAAAGCCATCGTGTACCTGGGGAACTTATAATGACCAATGCCCAGTAAGGAAAATGCTACTTACCAGTATGCATCTGTTCTTGGCATGTAGAGCTGCAGAGATTCACACTATGTGCATAGATCGCCATCTGGTGTTGGGCTCGGATGCTTGCACTTTGTTGTTGTCTTGGAAGAAGTCTTTGTAGTCACGAGATAGGTGACTCCTCCCTTGGACGATAGTGCGCATGGGCATCGACTCCATCCTCAGATTGTTTTTCGCCATGAAGGGAAATGATGGAGTTTGTAAGAAACAGAAAGATGTCCATGTGAATGTATCCAAGTAAGATAACACTGGAACAGATACAGTTTCCGGGGATGTGGGTGGGCGTGTGAACTCTGCAGCTCTACGTGCCAAGAACAGATGCATACTGGTAAGTAGCATTTTCCGTTCGAAGCATATGAGCTGCAGAATTCACACTATGTGCATAGACTGTACAGCAGTGTCTCCCCTAGCGGTGGTCGCCTGCATCGGTTGCAGTGGTTTGAAAAAGTGTCTTAAGAACAGCTTGGCCTACAGAAGCTTGTTGCTTTGCCTGCACATCTACACAATAGTGTTTGGTGAAGGTGTGTGTAGTAGACCATGTTGCTGCCTTACAAATGTCTTCTAGGGGAATGTTCCCCAAGAATGCCATGGAAGCCCCTAGTTTGCGTGTTGAATGCGCTCTAGGGGAATTGTTAACGTACGTTTTGCTTTCTGATGGCATATTTGAATACATTTTACTATCCACCTGGCAATTCCAGCTTTGGAAATAGGATTGCCTTTATGAGGTGGAGAAAGCTACAAATAGTTGCTTTGTTTTCCTAAAGGCTTTAGTCCTGTCTATATAGTAAAGTAAAGCTCTTTTGACGTCGAGGGTGTGAAGAGCTCTTTCTGCTACGGAATCAGGGTTTTAGAAAAATACTGGTAACTCTACTGATTGATTAAGGTGGAAAGCAGAGATTACTTTGGGAAGGAATTTTGGATTTGTCCTAAGAACCACCTTGTTACGATGTATTTGTAAGAATGGTTCTTGTATGGTTAAAGCCTGTATCTCACTTACTCTTCTGAGAGAGGTGATTGCGACAAGGAAGGCTACTTTCCATGTAAGGAATTGTAATTCGCATTTGTGTAAAGGCTCAAATGGGGGACCCATGAGTCTAGTAAGAACAATGTTTAGGTTCCACACTGGAGAGGGTGGCAGTCTGGGTGGAATTATCCTTTTAAGGCCTTCCATAAAGGCTTTGATAGCGGGTACCCTAAACAATGACAAATGTTGTCTATTTTGTAGGTAGGCGGCCAGGGCAGCCAGATGTAATCTTATTGATGAGTATGCCAGATTGCATCTTTGTAGATGTAGCAAATAGCAGATAATGTTCTGAATTGAAGCATCTAATGGGTCAATTTTGTTATTGTTGCAGTAAATGACAAATCTTTTCCATTTAGCTGCATAGCAAGCTCTAGTAGTGGGGCGTCTGGCTTCCTTAATAATGTTCATACATTCCGGTGGGAGGTTAAGGTAACCGAACTCTAGGATTTCAGGAGCCAGATTGCTAGATTTAGTTGTGCTGGATCTGGGTGCCTTATCTCTCCATGGTTCTGAGTTAGCAGGCTTGGGGAGAGACGTAATTTTTGGTGTGGAACTACTGAGAGTTCGAGTAGTGTTGTAAACCATGGTTGCCGTGCCCATGTTGGTGCAACTAGGATCATGTTGAGAGACTGTTTTTTGAGCTTGCGTACTACTAGTGGAATGAGCAGGAGTGGCGGAAAAGCGTACGCAAATCTGCCTGACCAGTTCATCCATATCGCATTGCCCTTGGACAACGGGTGTGGGAACCTGGCGACGAAGGTTGGGCATTTTGCGTTTGCATGTGTGGCGAACAGATCTATGTCTGGTTGGCCCCACATGTGGAAGAAGGGTTGAAGAACTTGCGGATGAAGTTCCCATTCGTGTATCTGTTGAGCTTGACGACTTAACAGATCCGCTATCTGATTGTTGACCCCTGGAAGATGTTCTGCTAGAAGATATATTTTTTGTGGAATGGCCCATCTCCATATACTTTGCGCTAGATGAGACAGCTGCAAAGAATGTGTTCCTCCTTGTTTCTGTATGTAATACATTGCTGTTACGTTGTCTGTGCGGACTAGGACAGCTTTGTTGAGGAGATGTGTTTGAAACGACTTTAACGCTAGAAATACTGCCAGTAATTCTAGGTAATTGATGTGGAACAGTTTTTGTTGGGTGGACCACCTGCCCTGAATTGTGTGGTTTAAGAGATGGGCTCCCCAGCAGGTGAGTGATGCGTCTGCTGTTAGCACTATCTGTGGAACTGGCTCTAGGAACGGCCGCCCTGTGGAAAGGTTTTGTATGTTCCACCACTGCAGAGAGCGATGTGTGCGGCTGTCCACCAACACCAGATCTGTAAGTTGACCTTTAGCCTGGTTCCACTGACGTGCTAAGCATTCCTGTAAGGGCGCATTTGAAGTCTTGCGTGAGGTACAATGAAAATGCAAGAGGCCATCATTCCTATCAGCTGCATAAACACTCGTGCTGGGAGAGAGTGTTGGGGCTGAAACTTGGAGATGAGGGTTTGCATACTGGCTATCCTTGCTGGATTGGGGTATGCTAGAGCTTTGGAAGTGTCTATTGTGGCTCCTAGATACTGATGTATGTAGGAGGGTGGAAGGTGCGACTTGGTGTAGTTTACTGTGAACCCCAAGTTGTGTAGCAGCTGAATGGTTTGGTAAGTGTGAACACATTGGTTGTGTGACTTGGCTTTTATCAGCCAGTCATCGAGGTATGGAAATACATGGATTTGTTGTCTTCGCAAGTGCGCTGCTACTACTGCAAGGCACTTTGTGAAAACCCTGGGTGCTGTGGTCACTCCAAATGGAAGGACTTTGAACTGATAGTGTTCGCCATCCACTGTGAACCTTAGGTATTTTCTGTGAGCAGGGTGTATGGGAATATGGAAGTAGGCATCCTTGAGATCTAATGTGGCAAGGAAGTCGCCTTGTTGAAGCAGTGGAAGAACCTGTTGAAGAGTGATCATGTGAAAATGATCTGACTGTATGTAGAGATTGAGAGGTCTGAGGTCCAGTATTGGCCTTAGGGTACCATCTTTTTTGGGGATTAGGAAGTAGAGAGGGTAAACTCCTGTTCCTTGATGTTGTATGGGGACTGGTTCTATTGCATGTTTTTGAAGCAGCGAAAGAACTTCCTGTTTGAGGAGTGTGAGATGTTCTGTGGACATTGGACGCTGCTTGGGTGGTATGTTGGGTGGAGTCGCTGTAAGTTCCAGGCAGTAACCATACTGGATAATTTGTCTTACCCAGTTGTCTGTAGTGATGGAATTCCAGACAGGTAGGAACTGTGAGAGTCTCCCTCCGACCGGAGTGGGATGGTCTGGAGGGAGTGGAGGGAAGTCACTGCTTATTAGTGGGAGAGGCGCGAGTGTTGTTGTTACCTCTGCCTCTTCCTTTGTTGTTATTTCCCCTGTAACCACCTCTAAAATAGCCCTTGTTGGGGGACGTTTGTGAGGGGTTTTTGTAGGAGGAAGAAGCAGTGTCTGCACCGATGTTTTTGGATGCGCCTCTATAGAAGGAGCATCGAAAGGAACCTCGTGTGGATGGGGACTGTAATGCGCCCATAGATTTAGCAGTCTCCGTGTCCTTTTTCATTTTTTCTAGGGCTGTATCTATAGCTGGGCCAAAAAGTTGTTCTTGATTGAACGGCTGATTGAGGATAGTTGTTGTACCTCCTGTTTGAAGCCAGAAATGCGCAACCAGGCATGCCTTCTTAGTAACACACTAGTGTTAATGGACCTAGATGCGGTGTCTGCTGCATCGAGGCACACTTGATTGATGCATTAGTTATTAATTTGCCCTCCTGAATCAAATCATTGGCCTTGGTTTTATATTGATCAGGCAAATGCTGAAATAGGGTTTCCAGCTGGTCATAATGAGCCCTATCGTACCTGCCAAGTAATGCCTGTGCATTGGCTATTCTCCAGTTATTAGCTGCTTGGGCAGCAACTCGTTTGCCGGAAGCATCTAATAATTTAGACTCTTTGTCCGGAGGCGGAGCATCACCGGAGGTTTGAGACTTGGCACGTTTTCTAGCGTTGGTTACCACTAGAGAATCTAAAGGGAGTTGACCCTTGATGTAGGTGGGATCATTGGGAGCGGGTTTATATTTTTTGTCAATTCTGGGATTGAGAATTCTAGCCCTTACGGGGTCTTTGAATATATCTGGGGCGTGTTTAATGACTCCTTTTAACATTGGTAAAGTTTGTACAGTCCTTTGTGACTGTGCAAAGGTGTCTATTAGGAAGTCCTCCTCTATGGGGTCTAAATGCATTTGAACACCATGGTACTTGGCAGCTCTGTCTATAAGCTGACCAAAACCAATATTGTCATCTGGGAGAGATGGCTTTGTAGGGTATGCATGTGGATCAGGAAGGTCTGGAGGATCTACTGGGTCCTCATAATCATCCCAATTGTCCTGTGGTACGTGTGTGTCGTCATCAGGGTCAATGAAAGGGTCATTATCCCCTCCCACACCCCCTAAATCATCAACATCCTGTGGTGGTGGTATGTTGGAAGTATGGGAGAATTTGGAGAAAAGAAAGGTTCAGTAGGAAAAACAGGAGAAAAGGGTCGTGAAGGTGAAGTGGCACAGTCCCTTTTTTTTAGAGGCACCTCAGGGTTGTGTGGGGTGTCGAATTTTCTCTTGTTGTGTGGAACAGTGATTACATGTCCTGTTTTAGGGTCCACTTGGAGAGTTTTTTGTTGCGGATCGATGGGATCAGGTCGAAAACATTCTTCCTGTTCGATAATCGCTTTCGGCACCGATTTTTTCGGGTCCGAGCGAGGTTTAGATTTCTGCTCTGGAGCCTTGGAAGGGGTTTTTGGATCCTTCGGCTTCGATGTGGAGTCGGAAATCTTTTTCGGTTCCGAAGATTTTGGTTTCGGATCCGAGGCCTTTCCTTCGGCGCCGAGGTGCTCGGTGCCGATGGCTTCTTGAGGATTGCGAGAGCAGGACGAGCTCCCGGCTTCAGTGCCGATGGTGTCTGCGGGGGGGTGATATGCGGCTTGCTCGGTCCCGAGCCGCCGGAAGGCTTCTCCTTTGTCTTCGGAGCCGGGGGCGGGGCTTCTGAAGCTTTGTTTCGGTCGCGACTGGGGCCAGCAGGCGAAGTTTTGACCGCAGCCTTCTTTTTTTCAGGTGGGGTTGGGATAGGGGCAGTTGTACTCACTCGTTGACCTGGAGTGATGTGGTCATCTGAGTCGGAGTAGTCTGCCTCGGAAACGATTTCCAGGTCCTCCGAATCATCCTCCGGGACATCGGGGCCTTCGTTGAAGATGTCCTCTGGCACCGGAGCTGATCGTTGCGCCATAACGTGTCGTCGGGCCCGCGATCACGGATAGTCTTTTTTGATCAAAAGGAGGCGCAGGCCTGGCAATTATTTTCCTCGTGCTCGGGCGAGAGACAGAGGTTACAGACCTTGTGATGGTCGCTGTGTGGGAATTTAGCTCCACACTGGGGGAATTTTTTAAATGGAGTCCTTTGCATTAGCCGAAGGCCCGAATGGCGTCGATAGGCCCAGCGGCCCGCGTCGACGACCGGAATCGAGGATTTGAGGAGCGCGTCGAAGAGCACGCGAACGAACACAATACCGTCGAGTTTTTTGATGTTTTGCGCGTCGAAAAGGTTTGGATAGTAGAGTACGGAACCGGAGCGCAAAAGTTACATCCGAACCCGATGGCGGAAAAAAACAATCTGAGGATGGAGTCGATGCCCATGCGCACTATCGTCCAAGGGAGGAGTCACCTATCTCGTGACTACAAAGACTTCTTCCAAGACAACAACAAAGTGCAAGCATCCGAGCCCAACACCAGATGGCGATCTATGCACATAGTGTGAATTCTGCAGCTCATATGCCTCGAACATATACTTAAGATGGCTTCCCTGTTCACTTGTACCTTCTAGTAATTAAACTAGATAGCATAGGGGCATATCTGCCCACGCGGATATGCCCTCACATGTAGTATAATGCACCCTGCTTTATGACTACAAGGCCTGCTGTAGGGATAACTTACATATATTACACGCAGTGACTTTGGCATGGCACACAGTGAGTGTGCCATGTCGTGTTTTCACTCTTGCTGTGCACCATGATACGCAGTCTGCATGCAATTTGCATGGGGGACCCTTAGGGTGGCATAACATGCTGCAGGCCTTAAGGACCCTCTTTGGTACCCATGCCCTAGGTACAAGTGGTAACACTTACTAGGGACGTACATGGGTTTCAAAGTGTGTACCAATGGTGTTACTATTAGACCATTTGACCTTGTTTTAGGGAAAGAGCACTGGCACTGAGGCCTGGTTAGGAGGGAGACAGTGCACATAGGTCGAAAAACATCAGTGGCAACAATTGAGGGTGACCATGACAAAAAGGAACACTTTCCTACAATGAGGAAAAATACAGGGTTCACTCCTAGAACCTTTTTGGTTGAGGCACGTCTTCGAATGCTTTCTTTTCCAAGAAAGCAGTTATCTATTCAGCAGCAATGAAATGTGGCCTTTCTTTACAGGCCTGGTTTTTGGCCTGACTGCTGTTATTGTCACTGATTCCATGCGGTAAGCTTTCTGTAAATTTCCAGGGTTAATTTGTCTTAGATTACATTGGTCCATTCTTCATGAAAGAACCTCAGATGTCCCCCCAAATAGGTGTAATGGTGAGGGCGAATAGACGGTCACTTGGAGTAAGGGCAAGAGCATCTAGGGTTCTGTGCTTTTCTTCCTCAAGCACAAAAGGGTTGCTGTGCCTGTTGACCTTGCTGCCAGAGGGTTGATGCAGACATCTGCTGATATGTATATCACTCTGACCATCTCCCTGTTGAGTGTGCTCATCTTACCTGTGCCTGCTCTGAAGTGACAATGTAAATGCTACAGCGGTTCAGGTTCCTAGTTCAAAAACAAAACATTTGCGACTTCAAATAATTCAGTTATTAAACTTGAATTATTTGAAGTCGCAAATGTTTCGTTTTTGAACTAGGAACCTGAACCGCTGTAGCATTTACATTGTTTATTAGCCTCAGGTTTGGGTTACAGGGCTGCCCCTGTTTGTTGTAATTGCTTCGAAGTGACCGCGCCAAACTTTTTTTTTTTCTTTTTTAGCATTTTGTCAACTGGGTTGCCAAAAATGCTTTTCATCTAATGGAATTTTTTGGACATATCTGTGTACCCAGGATTAAATCCTGATATGCAAAGACATGCAAAGCCAGGTTTTCATTCTGACAACTGAAGACATGCTTAAGCAGACATCAGGTATTTTCCTCCAATACTCACTCAAGGCAGGTGTTGGAGATAGTTTTACTCTTCTGGGCTAAACACAGCTTATTAGAGCAGTGGAGTGGAATTAGCAATTCTTGATAAATCACTAGCCATGGACCTCTCCATTTTCTTTTCAAATGCTTTCCATATCTTACCTTCTTTCAAGAGATGGACCAAAGGTTAACTTGAGAGTTCAATACTCTACAGCAGTTGAGATAATCAAGCAATCCAGCTCAGTTTTTTTGAGCCGATATGAGCTCGATCTCTTGGTGATGTCTTATATTTGATTTTGACCACTGGGTGTGACTGCCTCACCTGTTACAAGCATCTGGAACGCCTCTGTCTTGTTGGACTACGATTGGCAGTACTAGCAAAAATTCACTCCTATTTCTGCAAAGTACTACTTGTCTCTAGATGAAATCATAAAGCTTTCTGTTCACCTTCCAAGTGAACACCACTCATTACAAAAGAATGAGATGTTGATACGTCATCAGGAAGTGATGTTTGGTTGGGTAACCCTCAGGCTCATGAACCGGCGACTGTGTAGTAACATCTTTCCAGATCTTCCTTTCTCATCTCCCTGTGGATCCACAGCTTCCTCTTCAAAAGGAGTCTGAGAGCACACCTTCTCAACTTCCACTTTCTCGCTTTAGCCTCATCATTTTCGTCTGTAGTACTTTTTTGCCTGTCCTCCTTGGGGATTGCATACAATGCCATTGCACCCTTAAAGCTTTAGCTAAAAAAATGTGATTCTTTTTCGACTCCAAAAGTCTGTTTGAAATCTACTATTCTAAACTGTGTCACTTTCATCAAATGTATTTTGTTTTTTTCCAGGCAGACTTTGGTTGCCTAGTTTAAATGTCAAGTTGCACCTCTTTTTCAGAATCATTTTGTTGTCTTTTTTCTTCAACTCAGTAGATACATTCATTTTAGCCTGGTCTTTAGGCCCCATTTATAACGTTTGATTCTATAAAAATGTCGTAACACCTTTATGATGTTTCTGAGTCAAAGGTTTGACTTTAGAAGTCTTTGTTTGAGGCATTGTTGGCTCAGAGGATTCAAGAACGAATAGCACCCTTTTTGGCACGGAAGCCAGTAAACTAACAATTTCAGTCTCTTCCTCAAGCTTGAAGTAAGACAGCTGTTCTGCTTGTGTTGCCTCTGTCTTTTTGCCATCTGAACCCTCAACATTTGAGTCAAAGTAGTCAATGTACTGAGCTGCACAGCTGGTGGATCTTATCTAGATGCCATGACCCCACATTTGTCCCACTCACCTTTACAGCACTTTTGGCTTATACCCTTCACAAGCCTTGCACCAGATTTATTGTAGCCAAACCAAGGTACAGATTGCATACTAAAAGTTTGTACTGCATGGGTCCTAATGTCTACACTTTGTGCAAAACCTAAACAGTACTCTTTCCAAGGCCAAAAACAATGAAGAGACCGAGAACGCAATAATAATAAATCTAATAGATTCTTAATCAAACCTTAGACCTCCTATGGTTAAAGCGCTCTCTGTGAAATGTTATGATTTCAAACATTCAGGTTCAACACTGAGAGCGTGTAATAATGCGGAATTCTGTTCAGTCTGATGTTTAAAATTACTTCAATTGGAACTTGTCTGCCTCCGAACTAGAGAGCAGAAACAGAAAAGCAACAAGCATTAGCATAGCCAATAGGTCTCGCATTTGGGATCTTATAAGTATTTAGCCATGCAGCATATTATCCTGGGTGCAACAGCATCTACTGTTCTTTAACGTGGAAGCTTTGACACTAATAGGCACTGCATCAAGAAGTACTTATTTAAAGTGTTATTTTTGTATAACTGGTAGTCTGAGCTCACATATCTGGAAGTACTTTTATACGCGATAATGTAGAAACAAGTTTTAGTGAAATAAATAATTTGCCTGATAATTTAAGCAGAGAAGTACAGAACAAGTAGCAAAAGATGCGGATTGGATACAGCACACAAACATCAGAAATTTCTCCAAAGCTATTGCAACTCTTTGGAAATACATGAATTCACCCCCAACCAAACCAAAGACCAGTGCCAGCGCACCAGAGGTATGGTATCAGAGGACACAATGCGACCTGAGCTTAATGTCTAAACATCACAGCCACAAACATTAAAAAACAAACCATACTCTGGCAGGATGAATGACTGAGGGACAGCTTTACCCTACATTAACGTCTGACCGGTAAAACAAGTAATAAACAGAAAGTAAACCCTACCAATAAAATCAGTGACAGAGTAGCAATGCGGCCCGAAATCAATAAGTGACCAGCAAAACCAGTAACATTAAAGAAACCTCTAGCCATCCACATACAAGTTTAATTACCATGTGACAGCACGGAGTTTATTTTAAAAAAAACAATTGAGATCGCTGAGAAAGCAAGTTGACCAGGGACACACCATTACAATTAAAAATATGTATCACGATATCAATGCATAACCAACTACATTAAAAACACAAATCATCTAGTTTCAAAGCCAGTTCAACTCTCAATTTGTGAAATCAAACAGGACCTAGGTGCGACCAGTGAAACCAGTAACGGCCAAAGACAGCCAGGACCAGGGCAGTGGTTTGGCTGGCGACACTAGGTACCACTATAGATGAAGAGTGCAGAGCCCTGACCAATAACGGCCACAAAACCACTCTGTCCTGGCTTGACCACTAACACTCTTGTACCAGGACTCGTGCTGTGGCACCACCAGTGACATTCACAGACAAACCGCGCAGGAGCCTGGCAGGTATCACCTACAGCCAGGCCCGCGGCACTCTCCGAATCCATCTTGCTGGGTCCTACATGCACATACACCACGTACAGAAAAAACATCTTCAGCCTTAAAACAATTCATAACCATAATAAGAACGTAAATGCACTCCAAAGGTATCTGTGCGAACAGTCACCTATAGAGCATATAAATTATAGTTTCTACCAGGGTGAGGGTCACATACTACATAAGGTTTCGCCAACTCCCAAGAGTTGGAGCACGAACACTGCCGGAGGACAACGGATCACTCACCTTGTCCCCAGCACCCAAACACCCATAGCCCTACAACACCAACTCCCAGTGCACAAAGTATATCAAGGTGTCCTGCGGCACCTTGATCTCCTGGGCCACAGTGGCGGACAGCAGCTGCAGCCCCGGAGCCATGTTAAGAGCAAAGAGAAGACATGAGTGAGCAGCGAATTTACCGTTCTTGTAGTTCTAAATGGTTGCACTGTAATACATTGCAACTGCCACTGACCAGCTGGCTCGGTGAACCTTGACCCAGGTTGCTATGGCAATAGAAGACGGGCTAGACTGCCCCTGCCTTTCCTTAAGCAACCGTAAAAATCTGGTACTGCCCACAATTCTGCCACTGCCCGCTGACCAGAAGCAAAACTATTAAATAAGTCCCCGAGATAACAATTTGAAATATAATGTCGCATATTTATACAAATTAGTTTTATTTAAAAAAAAGAATGGTGATTTAAGAAACACAAATTATTTTAATATTAACAACTGTTAATCACTAGAAATGCATTGATTAAATTGTGAAAAACACAACATAATGCGCCCACTGGTTGCTCACTTTGCATCTGCACATGAAACTGAAATGCAAGATGGCCGACATGTTTACACACAGTTCAACGTGAACTACATACTGCTTTTGCTGTGGTTCCGACATGTCCAGGTTTCCTCGCAAACACACCGATCGCGATGGGGATAAAATCATTGTACCTATGGTATCGAGCATCTTCATTTCTATTAAACACACGGAGGCGACGGGACCAATGGTGCAATAAAATGCAAGCAGCTATGGGCGACAAAGCGGAACATCCACCCACCGAAATATGAGCAGGAAACAAAGGAAAAAACAGTCCTCCAAAGAAAAGATAAACAACCAAAGCGTATTAATACAGTAATTGGTCCCTGCCCCTTGTGAGGAACGAAAGAGAACAAGCATTTGCAATGCAATAGGTCTCGCATTTACGCGAGTATCAGCTATTGACATTGCAAATAACAATGCCTTTTATTTTTGTTTTCAAAACATAAATAAAAGGCATTGTCATTTACAATGCCAATAGCTTAAACTTGCAATAGGTCTTGCATTTACGCATTGCAAATGCTTGTTTTCGAGTACGACAGAGGAATATTTTTTGGATGGTAGTGAAGAAAACACTGCACAATGATGACGCTTCACACACTCGATTTCGAAATATTTCAACCTTGCAATCCACTCTTCGAGAAAGCAGCAGTCCTCGCTGCGGTGCTTGTTATGGGCAACCTAGTTCAGTTAGTAGATGCCAGCGATGTCAATCTTAATTCTCTAGAGACTATTTGCAGCGTTTAACACTAGTGACCCTGCTAGCCTTAGTAATAGAAATGTCTTCAGTACAGTGTAAAAATATGTTCCGTTTTTTTCAGGCAGTGCTAACAGGTGGTATCGAGCACCCATCCCCCCAAATTAAGGCAATTTCCAAGGAACAGCACCCTCTCTCCTGGTCTGTTCAAAGCATACATCGAGCCATTCGGCAAAATAAGGTCTCCTGTTTTACAATTAAGTGACAACATGAAATTTTCAGGATTAACTTTGGGTTCTCAGATACTGAACTGGAGGTGGATTCACGGGGAAAAAGTCTGAACTGAGATAAGATGGCAATGTCTGTGGGGGCATTGCCAAGTTTACAGCTTCAATTTTTGGCTTGCAACTATGAGCCTTGACCTTAACCATTGGACTTGCTTTGTAATGTGGGCTTTAAACTTGACAGACTGCGATTAACTCAGCCGCTATTTTGTCATCTATGCATCTTGTAAATTATTCATCTACCTAATGAAGGGTTACATTTTACATTGGGCGCTACAATGGGCTTCTGTCTCCATGATTGTAATTCACTATTTGTGGTATTAATAAAACAATGCTGGCAAAGTATGATATGCAAAACACAGCTACCCTGTGTGATCTTAAGTACATATTTGTTCTAAGAGATGTCAACTCTGAGGTCGAACCCCCATTAGCTTTCCATAGTAGGCTAACGTTCAGCTCCTAATTTTCCCAAGATTAGGCTAGTTATGAGGGCGCCACTAAATTGACCCTCTCAAATGCCCCACACTGAATAAAGGCCTGGTGATTAGAAGACGTTTTCCCTCTGTCCTTGCTTCATCATTGAACAAACATGTTTTATTAGAGAGCAACCTCTCATGTTATGCGGTCCTTTTCTCCTTAAAGCCAGTGTTCTCTAAAAATGCCCAAAAATCACATCAAACCAATCAAAAACAATGCATGAATGTGAAGTGAGAAGCGGAAAGCTACCAGAGTTTTTGCGGAATTAAAATGTCATAATTTACGGAATCGCGTGGGGTATGGCATATGTGCTGGCAGCAGCAGGAATGTTTTTTCTATTTGCTGACTAATAAATATGGCACGAAATGTTGAAAATAATTTTACGAAATTAACTGAAAAACATTTCAAATAAGCCTGAACGCTCAATCTAATACCTAAGCTCCTCGCACCATGGAATACCGCAGGATCCTCACCTGCGCGATGCCTAGGAGTAAAAGCATTAGTCACACAAAGTAATGATAGCTTGCTGCCACTGCATTGCAAAACTATGCAAGCAACATTACACAATTCGAAAATATCATCACCGGGCTACGGATTTTTTTTTTCGCTAACTAACTTCATTTTGGGACTCAAAGCCGATATGATTTAAGGTTAATTCGTACAGGTTTGAAAAAAACATTTAGTGTGTGCGTTCCTGATTACTGCGTGTTTAATACATGCAAGTACTTTTTTCTCTTTCTCAATCTGTGTGTCGTTGCACTCGGCCACGCTTGCCTTGGATTTGGGGCACTCAGCCACGCTTGCCTTGGGTTTGGGACTTAATGTACTTTTTATTTTAAAAGGGCATATCGTTCTTTTCCAACTTCAGTCTAGTCAACACTCCATGGGGTGTGTTTGAATGACGTGAATTGATGCAGTAGTTTAAACCGAGAGGGGATGGGAAAATTAGAAGTTAGAAAACGGGAACGACCGGGAAGATTTGAAGCAGCTGATGAAGGAAGACGATAAGGGGCTGAACGAGGCTTGAATAGGGGAAATCGAGGTTCTCAAGGGGAGCTGGTGCACGAAATGAAAATGATTTATGTGAGCCGGAATTAAAAAATGGAATATAAAATGAACAAGTCAAACAGGCTGTGGGATTGAAGCGGGAAAGGTCAGAGTTAGAATGCAAGATCTGAAGCATAACATTAAGCAAGAAAAATCTGAAAGGCGGTAAGTGTTAAAAACAAGGAGCGACGGGTGGGTGGCAGTGGGGGTACGACACAGAGCGGGTGGGGGTAGGGAGGGGTCGACACAGACGTGCATCGAGCACTGACACAAGCATGAAGCATGCAATTAACAAACTAGCCAGCGTAGAGGAGAGTCTCCAGTTACAGACGCAGGGGGAAATCTTCAAAATAAATAAACAAACACAGAGTGAGAAACAGATGGCACACTGCACGCAATTAAAAGAAGTGCAAGCAGAGCAGACTAAAGCTGTAGTTTGGCGCCGCTGAATCGGGACTACACGGAAGTTACCAAATGATCAACAGCCAACAGAAAGGAAGATAACAGCAATCCCACAAGTTAACCAATAGCAAGCGGAAAAACAAATTACACGGAGTTTAAGCCAACATACAGATTACTTTATGTCTCGCTGAGACAGCGCATGCATCGCATGCGCTGCCAAGGCGAGACCTAAAAAGGAGGGACCAAGAGGCAGGACTGATAACTAGCAAGAAAGGATTTTTAAAGGACACTGAAACAAACAAATGAAAAGCAGGGGGATGACAAGAAAAGTATATACAAGAGGTCTTGAATGCACGACCTAAAAATAGTTGCCATTTAGTGGGGCACCATGGGATTATTGTAGATGTCATCAGGAGCACACACACTTCTCCAGCGTCTGCACCCAAAGGTTTAGCTAACAGGTTTATTTAAAGAAGCATATCATTTTCGACCCAACCACTAGATGGCAGATTCACAGTATATGAATATACAATTCAAGCTGTAAAATCGAGATGTGTCACAGATTCATGTACAATCCCCTAAAACAATAGAACACACACTGATGAGCAGTTCTTATGTTAGAAGCATCACGCTTACCAATTTTCTGATCTGTGCTTCCCTTTCGTTTACCTCTTCCTCTCGCTTTTTCAGCTTCTCACTGGTGGACTTTAAGGTGTGCTCAAGCTCATTCAGCTGTGAAATCAAAGTCAACATTTAAGTATGACACCTGTGAGGATAAATGTCCCCAAACATTGTTCATGAAATATTTGTGATATCAAAGACCTGAAATAAACATACATAAATACATTAATAAAAAGGCTTCTGTTAAAATGATTATCTCCATTTCAACAGGATAATAGTATTTGTAAGTCTAGATTCAAGGGTCAGATGCAGTTCTAATAATTTATCTCAGCTGCAACGTTTGGTCAAAAACGGTAGTGTTAGTGGTAGTTCAAGGTCAGACATGTTGGTGTTAGTCAGCTGCAGAGGTACATGGATACTGTCAGATGTAATACTATCAGGTTTAAGTTTGATGATGTGCTGTATGGTTATGATAAGGTGCCACAATTACAGTCGGATGCAATGGATGATGTTTGTCATGTGTAAAAGTATTAGGTCAAAGATTCCTGCAGCTGTAAATTAGCTTAAATTGCAGCAGGAGGATCTGGTCATGCGCAGTCTACAGTAGGAGGTGATGCCTGGTGAATTTGGGGGTGGTTCTGGTGAGGTATTACAGTAAGGAAAAGAGCTGAGGGTGCCTAGGTTTCTGTGTACTGGCACGTGGCTGAAAACGGATCTGACAGGAAGTGTTTATGTAAGAACATTACCTGAAAGAGACTACGTTCTTTGAAACTTTTCGCATCCTCTATTTGTTGACTGAGTAATGTCTGGCCTTCTGCTACTTTGGTGTTGAGTTGTGCGACCTATAGACAAAAATACAGTTTTTATCATACAATACTGTCCTCACTTTACTCTAACACATTAGTAGATCAACAATAACCAGTGAAACGAAACAATAACAAGCTATGTTTATGTTGAAAGTGCTCTTTTATGCACAGATAGGTAGGACACCTGCAAATCTCATAAATGATGTAAATTGGATGTGAAATAGACCTGGTTACCTGCAGAGACCAAGGTTGGGACTACCTAAAGAATCACAATTGTCATAGGGGTCCATTGATTATGGTTTAGAGGAGTGTATGGATGTACAAAGCATGCTTGCTGATTTAATGTGATATATACATCATACAATAACTGTATACTGGTGTATGTATTTGATCTGTGCTCTCCAGAGTAGTGAATTACGTGGTCTAAGACTTGCTATTAACATTTTAATAAATTAATTGTAAAAAAAATGGTGTAAATTGGATTACTAGATCGATCTTTAATTGTATAGTTCTTAATGCTAACATGCTGGCACAAAGATACATGGGCTTGCCCTGGTGTATATTACACAGACAAAATTCAAGTACACTGGATTAACATCCTCCATAGGGAGAATGAGACATCCATGTCCTTTACGAATGTGAATATTTCATTCTCGGGGTGCGGTGGGGGGTTGGGGGGGCTGATCGGGGAAACATGAGTTAACATTTTTATTACAACTCCGCCTGTTCCTGAAAGCTGGGAAGAGGGTGATCTTAGCACAGCAAATGTTTAGTTGCCGCTATTTTAATAATTAATATAAAAATGTATAATTGCCTTTATATAACGCTTACTACCCCATACGAAGTGTTGAAGCCCTTTACGCCGTGCGCCACACTGCTTCGGAACCCAAGGTAAGCGGTTAGTCCAGTGTTATTGGTTGGTTAAGGTTAGTTTTTTAATGGCATTAGTCTTGTGCGCTCAAGCAAACCATTCAATGCGGTCATTCCATTTTTTTTATGGTGGACTAAATTAATAGGGATTAGTTGCGATCATCACTGGGGGTATGTGAGCTCATGCACATGGTCGGTTGATTAATAGATGAGTTAGAGGAGATTATGTATTGTTGGGTTGCATAGGTATGACTCAGAGGAAGGAGGAGAGACTGATCTTGTACATAAGTTACGGGCATTTGCAGAAATACAATAATAGAGAAAAGGGAAACATGCATGTGCCAGAGTAGGTTGTGCTTAGAGAGAAAAGGCATGCAGTGCAATCCATTTTACCCATGCACGTCATTCAAATGCACATAATAAATAAGAAAATACTACCAAAGTTCAACAAATGGGTCCGAGTGCGTAAGTATGAAGTAAGTGGACAGCACAGTCACTTATGTTTTTGTAGGAAGCTGGCTCTGTATATGGTAAGCCACTAGGTGGTTATTCCGTGCACAGAGTTCAGGGGTTCCCCAAAATTGTAGAGGGCTCAATGTAAAACTCAAAGTGCTCTATTAGTGGTAGTGTGGGCGAGCAGCCTTCGGCCCAACACAGAGGACTGCAAGACATTTATTGCATAACATTGATCAATAATGGATACACAACTCAAAAAGTACATCCACACTAAGTTTGGAAAAATAAGCTTTGTTTTTACTTTATTTTAAGACCAAGATCTTCACAAAAAGGCGAGTATGTTTTTAAATAATACTTTTCCGTTTCTAAAGTCGACAGTTCAATGTTATCCTATGGGAAAAACAATACTGTGGTTAAACAGGTAAGCATCGCACTTACAGTTCCAGTCTTTGGGACCAAAGGTCAGCAAGGGTCAGGTGAGTACCAAAACTGCACCACCAGTGGCACAGGGGCAGCCGAGTGCAGAGGTCAAAATCGGAGTTCGGCCAAATGCATTTCAATGGAGACTGGGGATGCTCGAAGCCACACTGCTTGCAGGTAAGTATATTGGTTGCAGGGGCCAAGCTTTAGGGGTTAGGTTAAGCAAAGTGAGGATCACAAAGCTGCACCAACCATACAACACCAGTAGCACAGTGGAAGCCGGGTACAGGATGCAATTTCAGCATCAGCGCCCAATGCTCTTCAAGGAGGATTCTGTTGTCGAAAAACTGGCCTCGGGCATGGCACCAGAGGTTGCAGAAGGAAGACCAAGGAAAGCAGAGATGTAGGGGGTCATAGAGGCACTGTCAGTTCAGCTGACCAAGGGCTTTGGGTGCAAGGGTGTCTTTAGACGTTGGAGTCTTCTTACCTGTCACGTTTAGGCGTAGTTAGCGTGGGGGGGCACACATACTGGGCACAAGAATGCGTGGAACAGGAAGAATGGTGTATGCGTGAGGTGGGACTACATCTCCCATAATTCCAGGGGAGAGGAACACATGGTCCTACTACGGGGAACTACTTAAGCACCGCCTACTGGCAGCCCGGTGCTTGTCAATTGTGATTAGCTATTACACCTGGAAAGATCGTTACAGACACTGCGTAGCTGCACGCCGGTATATGGAGACTTCGGATTCTACGTTTCCTTCTTGCCGTTTTCCCCGTCGGTTCCTGCTGGCAATATGCAGAAATCCCCGGAGACGCGCTGGAGCGCAATTACAAGCTGCTGAGTAATCTGTGCTCATCCGTGTCAAACGCGCTGGAGCGCGTTATCGAGCCGTTGGAAGGCTCGATGCTGTTTCCTTTGTATTTTCTTCTTTTTTCCTTCCTTGCTGATTTTGGGGCAGTACTAACGCGTTGAAGCGTAACCAGGAACCGCTGGAAGGCTCGGATTAAGTCTTCCTTCTTTCCCTGTGGGGAAGCCCTTACGAGAGCGCTGGAGTGCGTCTACGAGCCGTTGAGAGGCTCAAAGCAGTTTGCCAGTAAACTTCTGTGGGAAATGTTAAAAGCGCTGAAGCGCGACCATGAGCCGTTGAGAGGCTCGTAGTAGTGAGCAATCTTTCTTGTCTTCAGGTGAACACGCAGAAGCAGTGTGACAACTTCTATCCGTTTAATTTTGGTTTCCAGTGCCCTGGATTACATTCTGCAGTGGAGGAGTCATTCTCAATACTCAGGACTGCATCTACTAAAGCCAAGTACACTATATGTTTTGGTCTTAGAAGTGCAGGATAGAGCGCAGGCTCATTGAAAGGAGTGCTTACTTATTTTATTAGTTTATTTTTGGTTTTTGTATTTTTTACATAAGGATGAGTGCGGCCAGGGTAAACTTAAGTGCTTTCACATAATTCTAAACGCCTTGCTCGTTCTACATACTGTGGCTGTTACATATGTGTTGTGCTTGTGTTTTGCTACAGGGAACACGGGGCTAGACAGCTGGAGTGACAAGACAAGGAGTAAAGCCTACAACTCCAGGTCCAATCCCCATCGTGTGTTTTCACAGCCACATCGTTGTTTCTTTTGTCCCTTTCCCCTATCATGGTATTTCCTGTTGAGTGGTAATAGTATACTCGCAGGTCAGTCCATCGTGGGGATAGGGTTATGCAGCATCATTCATCGCTCCCGCTGTATCCGGCTTCTAAGGTTAGTGGTTACCCAGTCTGTGTTCTGACATTACCGTAGTCGGTCGCAGTCAGGGGGAGCCTCTGGATTCACACTGCAGGCGTTGTCGTGGAGGTCAGGAGAAGTAAACCAGAGCTGGATTCGAGGTCAAGAACGCTGGGGAGACTTCACTGGGCAGGGGGGACACTCAGACTCGGGCCGTGAGCGTCAGGTGCAGAGTAGGCAAGAGTCACGGTTCCAGATAGATCCGGAGCTCTTGGTGTAGATTTCTTCTGGACAGGCCTTCTGTCCAATGGAGATTGGAGTCTTTTTCGAAGGCAGCAGTCCTCCCAGGGTTTTCAGAGGTCGCTGGCTGCAAGACAGGTCGCCTTTTAGTTGCCGGCTCTTCGAAGCTAGAGACAGGCCAGTAGGGCTGAGGCCAAGGCAGTCGTCGTCTTCAGGGTTCTCTGCAGGGTCGGCTTCCGGGATGTCTTCATTCTTCTTAGGTCGTCGCAGATCTAGTTTCAAGGTCTGAGGGAGCCTCCTAAATACTGGATTTATGGGGCGTTTTAGGGGAGTAGCAAGGAGGGCCAATGGACATCTTACCTGGGGTGACTACACCTTAGTTATGCCACCCTCCTGTGGGAGGGGGCATAATCCTAGCCCTGAATGGAAGAGTCCCCTCATCTTCAAGATGGAGGGGACTTAAAAGTGTGCTTAACTTCGCTTCCTCCAGCTGAGGGGTGGAGATGGCAAAGGTGGGCACACCTCCTAGTCTTTCTGAGTTCCCAGCCGGTTTTCCAGTCCAAAGTGGGGGTGTAAACCGGGGGCTGCCATGTGCTGCTAGCAGCAAAGGATGGGGGTCACTTTATAAAGGGGGTAGGCCTTTGAAGCTTCCCCTTCGAGCACCAGGCCCATCCTGGGGAGGAGGTGTGACACCTCCGCCCAGGATATGCATTGTTTCTGGCCCCAGAGAGTAAAGGCCCTCCACCCAGGGGTCCAGAAACATATGTGTGTGTAGCAGGCTGCCTTAAGCCAGTCATTGCCCACACCAGGGTCAGTAGGTTTTCAAGGGGTACTTCTGAAGTGCTTGAGTATATGGTGTAATAAATCTCACACTGGCATCAGTGTTGATTTATTACAAGGAGTTGTTTCGTACCAAACACTCCTGGTTTCAGTGAAGCCATCATGGTGCATGTGGAACTCGAGTTGTCAAATTCCCAGCCCATGTACTCTCTATGGCTTCCCTGGCACTTACAATATTAAGGAATAGACCCCAATACTGTAGAGGCATATCTGCTCATGCAGATATGCCCACCCCTGTGATATAGTGTTCCCTGCCTTAGGGCTGGTAAGGCCTGCTAGAGGGGTGATTTGCCTATATCTTGGGCAGTGCTAGTTAGCATGGCACACAGGCAGTGAGCCATGTCGACTTTGTTGTTTTGTCTGTACCCGGCGAAGCATGCTGCAGTGGCAGTCTGCATGGCCTAGATGAGGGGCCCTAGGGGACCCTCTTCAGTCCCAATGCCCTAGGTACCATGTACCTTTTACCAGCGACTTACAGGGGAGCTGAAGGACCAATTGTGGATCAGTTTTAGGGAAAGAACACTGGTACTGGTCACCTGGAGAGCAGGGACCCAGTACTCTACAGTCAAATTTGCATCAAAACCCAGGCAAAAAGTGGGGGATGGGGTACTGCAACAGAAACCCATTTTCTCACAGTTTTCAATTCTTTAATCACACTAAAAAATTAGCTGTGCCTAGGGCCTTGAGGACTTCCTACCTTTCACAGACACCACGCATCTGATGTCACCGCTCTCCCTGTTACTAATGTTTAGCAAGTAGGGGGAAGGTTGACGGCTGGTGGTGGTTGAGGCCCAATTGGCACCCTTGTCTGACACAAGACATGCTATGTGTCAGGGATGACTCAGTAATCGCTCTGGATGCTCCACTAGCAGGCCGGCAGACTTAAATCCTGAAAATAGGCAGAGAGCACTCGGCAACCATAAAAAATTATGCCATACACTTCTGCCTCCAATTCATGCACACCACATCCCCACGGAGCCCAAGAGCGCTGCTGGCAGAGTACTAACTCTGCTCTTTAAGAACAAAAAACACATGCTGTCTTGTACAACACTTTCTTCCCCCCAAAAAACTACATTTTGCTATATTTGGGTATTTTCTCTGTTCGCTCTAGGGGAATTAAAAATCCTTGGCTACTTCTAGAAACCCTAAAATGTGGGCGAAAAGGAAGCAAATCTGGTCTGCATCCCTGTCGTGGAAATACATTATGAAGGCTTATGTGCGAACTGCCCCAAACATTAATAACATGCCTCAGCACTTTCTGTGGAGTGTTGGAGGAGAATCAGCTTTAAATGGCATACACACAAAAAAAACGGTGGACAAGGTTATTAGTCCCAGGAGGGTCATCAAGAGCTCAACAACAATGATGTTTCTAATCAAAGCACAAAATAGGTGGACTCCCTCATGTGCCTGAGAAGATGATGAACGTTTGTTGGTTCTGGAACTTGATGTGGCATATCCCTTTCCTCAAAGCATTAGAAAGGAGTGCAATAACCACACCACCACCAAAGGGGTGCGGCAACTGCATTAATGCACTTATGTTTTGGATAAAGGAGGCATGAAGGACCACAAGATCTCAGTGCCATCTGGGGGCATACGTCTGGAATGGTTTAGAGAAGTATTTGGGAGTCTGATCCATACACACGTTTCAATATCAAGAACAGAATATCAATTTAATCACCACTTCAACCAAAAAGGAGCAGAGCAACAGTGAAGTCATTAGTGTCTTAACACTGCTCTTGTCAACTTCTAGACTCTATGGAATGGTGGCAAATGCAGTAGTAAAAGATCTATTTTGAAGTTGCCATACAAACAACATTCATGCATTCTTAAATAGGATGCAATTCACAATCATAGAAAGGTAGTCAGCCATCAAAGTGGACATGAGCTCACCTGTGTCTCCAGCACGCTAATTGCTTCGGTATGATTAGTCCTAGCCTCTGAAAGTTGTTGCCGACTGTCATCTAGCCTTTGCTCCAAAGCTGCTTTCTAGGAGGAAAAGAATCGATCAAGTGAAAGAGATTGTTAGACACAATAGAAAACTAATATTTAACAGCACTTACTCTATCTATCCTAATTATATTAAGACATACTGCTCCTGGGAAATAACATTTTCAAACCGCTTTAGAGAACCGTGCCACAGAGTGTAAAGCATTTTAAAGGAAAATAAAGCTGTTAATTACTGCTGAATCACGTTTCTAAAGCACTAGCTGAATACCTTCAATAGCCCCTAGTAAAAAGGGACATTTTTGTTGACTTTGACCCTAGGTAGCATGAAGTGAACCCCCTTCTTTGACTATGTACTCACATTAAACTTTGCAAATGTCTTAAAGTAACACCTAAAATGAGGCTAAGAGATCCAACATTCAATATTTACTGCCATCAGATATAAGTCAGCTCAAAAGATTTTCAGTGACCCTTGAGACAAAAGTGGGAGTCAACTCATTGGAGTTACTTCATGAGATTTAGTCTACTGATACAGGCTGATGCTAGCATATAACAACTAAAATTCAAAGTACTAAGCACATTGTTTGCATTTTACAAAGTAGGCCTGTCCTAGCCCCTTCTGTTAAAAGTTGTGATAAAACTATTACCTCCTTCAACAGTTCCTGCATATGTTCATCTCCTGTAAAGTTTCCTTCTAGCCTTTTCTCCAGAGAAAACACTTTTTCCTGCAAATGCTGTATTTCTTTATCCTTTTCTTCAACTTCAACCGTAATCTGCAAGAAAGAACATAGCAACACTAACTCTTGCAATCCAGCAAGTTGCTTCCTTGGGCTATGAGAATATAAATTCTTTGGGAATCAAAGGGCAGATGTGAAGCAGAAAACTATGTTTCATACTTTTATATCATTATTGTTCCTGCCAGATCATACATAGAATCCTAACTTAAGAACCGTGAGCAAGCAGGTTTATGGAACTCATTTCTGAATATGGTCACCGATTAGACACAGATCAACATTTCCCACCTCTACTCCAATGTTCAAATCAGCTTAGCTTGCCAACACTGATGAGGCAGGTATCCACTTCGTCAAGTGACCACTATTGAAATGGGTAACAATTTCTGGTAACCTTGGCAGTGAACGAAATGACAACAGGGGCACATGAAATGACCTATCTTGTACAAAGAACCTTGGATTGTATGGCAATGTCAGGGAGGCTGCAATGCCCATGCCCTATCTTTTCTCTGATTAAGTTAAAGGGTTTTAGTTTGCAGCAGTTTCAATGAGGGTTCCCACAGTAGGGCTGAATTCAGACGAGCACCTATGAAAGGTTTAGTCATCTACTGAGGCTTTGCAATTAGCTATAGTCAGCCTCCGAATGGCAATGGTAGGTAGAAGTTCTAAAAAGGATAAATATTTCTGGACCATTCTACGCTTGATTAAGAATTATTTTTAAACTAACTATAACAACCTCTGTGACTTACTTTTAAGATAATTAGACACTTAAAAAGATGAACACAAAAATGCTACCAGAACCGTGGTTTTAGGAATGTCCCTCAGCTGCACCAGGGTTCAGGAAACACAAAGATACAATATGACATAGTATTGCAGAAAAACTTCTTATTCAAAAGCTGATGAAAAGTGAAACTATGTAGCAAAGCCAATGTTGCGGGGTGAAAATGGTAGTTGGAGTACCAGGACAATTACAAATTGCCATCCTGGCTATCCTTCTTCCCACCTCTGCTACCCCTCTTTATCTACTGGAATATACTTTCATCATTTAAGTATTATTAACCTCACCAGTTGAGCAGTAACATAATACTTCACTGCTGACTGCTCTCTTGCCTGTTTAGATATGTGTCTCTCATGGATTTTGATATATAGAGGGAGAAGAATCCATGGAGTGGTCTGCAGGGTGTTGGTTAGGCTAAACGACCAATAGGGTGGGGGTTAAACTCCAGGTATATTCACAGTGACAAGAGGTGAGGTGTGGGTAACATAAAAGGTAAGCTGTCCGAAGTAAAAAAGATACTGAAAGTAATAAGGGTGGTAGTCAAGTAGAGCATGTTATCTCTGGAATGCAATTTAATGTCAGAATTAGGGACACTAGTCGATTAGGAACAGAGGGAATAGTTCTTAGCATGCTACCTTGAACATGAGTTCCAAAGCAGAACATTTCCTAGTTATACTAAGCCCACTATCAAACGAGACGCAAAAGAGATACAGAATTCTTCAATGCAGAGCAGAAACCTATTTGTGTAGAGCAGCAGGAATTGAAGAACAAGTTACTTACCTTTGGTAAAACCTTATCTGGTAAAGACCCTATTTAGTCTCAGATTCCTTACCTTAGAATTAACCCCAGTCGTCAGACTGGATGCGGAAATTTTTCATGAGCAGTACCCCTGCGTGCCGGTATGTGGCATCGATCATCTCCGCGTGGCGTCATTTGCCCCATAAATTACGTTCACAGGGCCTATATAGGCACCACCCAGGCACGCTGGCTTCAGTTACTTTTTGTGACTTTCCTAGTCAGAAGTGCGAAGCCACAGAGTACACTGACCACTGGTGTGGGAAACTAGGGCCTTGAAAGGGGAAAGCCCTGTCCCTAGAAATCAGTTCGCAGAGTGGGGAGGATGGGTGGGTCGGTAAGGAATCTGCAGCTAGACAGAGTTTCTCCAGATAAGATGCTACCGAAGGTAAGTAACTTGTTTATCTGATAGAGACTTCTAGCTGCAGATTCCTTAACCATAGAATAGATACCCAGGCAATACCTCACCAGAGGTGAGTCTGCGGACCAATTTCACACAAGGAAGTCCTGAAGGACGGAACGGGCAAAATGCCCATCCCTACGGACCTGACTGTCCAGGCAGTAGTGTTTGCTAAACATGTGCAAGGAAGCCCGCGTTGCCGCCTGGCAGATGTCCAGGACAGAGTCTTCGTGTACTAACGAAGTGGTGGCAGTTTTAGCTCTGGTGGAATGAGCACGCAAATCTTCTGGGGGCTGCTTCTTGGTCAATGCATAGCAGATGTTTGTACAGAGCACGATCCATCGGGGGATGGTCCGCTTCTGCCTTCATTTCTTCGCTCTGGCATACCTTATGAAGAGTTGGTTATCTACCCAGAAATCTCGTGTGAGGTCAAGGTAAAACGGCAACGCTCTTTTTGGTTCTAGACAGTGAAGTCGCTCCTCTTCCTTCGAGGTATGAGGCAGAGACCAAAAAGTAGGCAGAGTGATGGCTTGGCCTATGTGAAACGGAATGACCACTTTTGGAAGAAATTACCTTGAACGAAGCACCAGTTTGTCTGGGTAGATGTTGAGGTAAGGAAGCTTGGATGACAAGGCCTGAAGCTCACTGACCCTCCGGGAAGATGTTATAGCCACCAGGAAGGCCGTCTTCATGGGAAGGATCCTGAGAGAACGGTTGTGTAAGGGCTTAAACAGAGCACACCAAGAATATAAGGACCAGATTTTGGCCCCACTGAGGCATAACAAAGGGAGAAGGAGGAAACATATGTTGCAAACCATTCAAAAACCTATGTACAATGGGAGATTGGAAAAGGGAAGGATGGTCAGGCAACCACAGAAATGTAGATATTGTAGAAAGATCACTCTTAACAGTACCCAGAGCAGAGCTCTGCTGGGCAAGGGAAAGAACAAACAGTAGATCCTGAATTAGGGGAGTGGAAAGAGGGTCAAATTGTTTTTCTGCATATCAGGCCACAAATTTGCCCTGACGGCACGCGTACACCATCTTGGTGGAGGGACGCCTGGCTGCCAAAATAACATTTTAGTCAGAAAGAACCCCCTTTGGGTAAATACACACACATAAAACCACACTTATGATAAACACCTCATGTCACCAATGTATCAACCACAAACAGGGGAATAGAAAAATCAAATGGCAAATTCAAATAAAAATGATACAAATTTTAATAAGCAAACATATCAGTGTACAATGTTTACTAATAATAAAAATTACATTTGAACAATCATCATAAAACATTTTTTTGTGAAAACAGACCAAAAAGTGATCCAATATAATTGATACAGTTAAAAAGCATACATACCAATAACACCAATACATAAAAAGTTGGGAGAACAAACAGGAAGATAATTCCTATACACAGAATACCGACGGAGGTGGATACCCCGTATGCTGCTAGATAAGACACAGAAATTGGAAGTGGACTGCCAATTTTGATAAATAGATGGGATTGCACTAGTGGATGTGAACATCACAAATGAGACTTTTTTAGTCCTTATAGGAATCTCTGATTTTAGTGAAGATACGAGCCATCTATTTCTTTTTTTGGGGCCATACTATCTGAGGTATTGGCCATCTATTTTTACATTGACCTGGACCGTGTTTGAATATATGTGGATACTCGAATTGAGTCATGCTCTAGTATTCGTGCTGATATATCCAAGATACTTGTAGGCGTAAGAAAAAGAGGAATTCGCTTGTCTCTTTTTGGGTTTTTATTGAGGCAGATTCTGTCTAGTTCTTGAACAATATTAAGAATTATTTTGTACGTCTGGGAGTTATTGTCCTTTCCTGAAGAAGGTGATGGTCAGAATAAAGTGCCCACCGAAACGCGTCGATGCTATAATGAAGGCCTACTATAAATCTATGTAGACAACTGTTATGATTGACTATTTCTTCTAATAACAATTGATCTATGTGATATTTGGTAGATCCTTCTGTGTATAGGAATTATCTTCCTGTTTGTTCTCCCAACTTTTTATGTATTGGTGTTATTGGTATGTATGCTTTTTAACTGT
Source organism: Calotriton arnoldi (assembly GCA_963921515.1). Lineage (NCBI taxonomy): Eukaryota > Metazoa > Chordata > Amphibia > Caudata > Salamandridae > Calotriton > Calotriton arnoldi. The sequence continues at coordinate 603,538 of CAWUFW010001256.1, forward strand.
ATCAATTATATTGGATCACTTTTTGGTCTGTTTTCACACAAAAAACTGTTTAATGATGATTGTTCAAATGTAATTTTTATTATTAGTAAACACTGTACACTGATATGTTTGCTTATTAAAATTTGTATCATTTTTATTTGAATTTGCCATTTGATTTTTCTATTCCCCTGTTTGTGGTTGATACATTGGTGACATGAGGTGTTTATCATAAGTGTGGTTTTATGTGTGTGTATTTACCCAAAGGGGGTTCTTTCTGACTAAGGTCTTATTTGGCACCCTTCTCCTTTGGTCGTTGGGTCCCTCTCTTTTTTCTTGAGGTGCCAAAATAACATTGCAGCCTTTGGGAGAAACATTGAAAACTGTCAACTGTTGCTGCTCATTCTCCATGCGAGAAGGAGAGGCGTTGACAGGTTCGGGTGGAGAGCCCTCCCCTAGTGCTGCGACAAAGATCCTTCTGGAGATGCGGCCTGAACGGAGGACTGATGGCCATGCTCAAAAGCTCGGAATAATTGACTCTTATTAGATAGACCCAATCCAGAGCCACAAAAATGACTTGGGCCTGGTAGTTCCTGATCTTCTTGAGAACTGTGGGCAGGAGTGGCATGGACGGAACGGTGTACAGGAGGGCTGAGTTCCACTCGAGATGAAAAGCATCTAGGAGCGAAAGTCGCCTTGGAAACTCCCGCACGTAAAACTGCTGACATCAAGCGTTCTCATCAGTGGTGAACCGATCTAACCAAGGCTCTCCCCCCTGCTGAAAGAGACCTTGCACCACCTCCAGATGGAGACATCATTCGAAATCGGCTGAGTTAATCCACCAGATGCAGCACCATCAGGGAAATGCCCTGCTGTTACAGCCATGTCCAGAGAAGCAAGGCCTCTTGACAAAGGGTCCATGACCCTGCACCACCCTGCTTGATGCAGTACCATATGGTGGTGGTGTTGTCCATGAACACCTGCACTAGCATTCTCTGGATGGAAGGTAGAAAGGCTTTCAATGCCAAACAAATTGCTCAAAGCTCCATCAGCCTGATGTGGAGTCCGGCATTGCGGTCTGTGAACTCAGCTTGCCTTTTGGACCAGAGTCCTCAGATCTCCACCTCTCCCATATGGTGGACCCATCCCAGGAGTGACGCATCTGTCACTACTGGGAGATCTGGTTGGGGAAGGGAGAGGAGTCTGTTGCTGACCCAATCGCAGTTCGTTAACCACCACTGCAATCTTTCACAGTTCCTTCTGAGATCTGGTCCATATCAAAGAGATTTCCCGGATGCTGCACCCACTGGAACTTCAGGTCCAATTGCAGAGCATGCATATGCCCATGGGCATGTGTCACCTGCAGGAGGCCTTGAGGCCCAGTATCCTCAGAGTCATTTTCACCGAAAACAAGAATAGAGGCTGAAACATCGGTATCATAGCCTGAATATTCTCAACTCGCTGTTCAGGCGGATAGGCCCAAAACTGCACTGTGTTCAGAACAGCTCCAATGAAAGGGAGCATTTGAGAAGGAGTCAGGTGTGACTTCGGCATGTTGATAGTGAACTCTTGCAAATGGAGGTCTGCTGTAATCTGGAGGTGAGACACAAAAACTCTCCTTCAACGTCCAGATAGGGGTATTATGGCACCCTTGATCTCCGCAGATGAGCTGCAACCACCAACATCATTTTGGGGAACACCCAAAGAGCGCTGGTAAGACCAAAAGGAAGCACAGCGAATTGAAAGTGCGCGTGGCCCACTGTGAACCGCAGGTAACACCTGTGGGCAGGCAAGAAGGCAATGTGGTGATATACGTCCTGCAAGTCAAACGCTACCATCCGGTCTCCTGAGTCCACGGCAGACAGGACTTGAGCTAGAGTGAGCATTTTGAACTGCTCCTTCTTGAGGAAGTAGTTGAAAGAGTGCAGGTCTAAGATGGGACTTCGGATTTGGAGGCTAAGGCGGAGTGGGGGGTTGGTGGACTGACTCGACCAATGGCCAACCGCCACACGGGCCCAGTAGGAGCCGCGTCCATGGCCATGCAGAGGCTGGAAAGCTTGTGCGCAACAGTGGCAGGACAGGTAAGGACACAGCTGTACGCCCCTTCCGTGGCCATGAAAGGCAGATGAGGGGGACACAGGGCCATACAAAAGCCCAAGAACCTGGCCGTAGCCCTCCTGTCCTTAAAGCGCTCCATCGCAGAATCCGCCTCGTCTACGAAGAGATGGAAGCCCTTAAAGGGCATGTCCACAAGAGAGGATTGCACATCCCCCGAAAAGCTAGTCTTTCTCAACCAGCCGTGGCTCTGCAAGGCCACCGTCCATGAAACAGCTCTGCCCAGTGAGTCGGTGGTGTCTGGTCCACAGCATATTGCGAACTTCGCTGCATCTCTCTCATCGGCAACAGACTGAGAAAGTACGGTCCGGGCCTCCTTCAGAACCGTTGGCAGCCCCTGCACAACCGTATCACACAGGGCGTAGGAATAGCGTTCCAAAAGGCAAGCTGAGTTCACAGACCGCAATGCCGGGCTGGCAGAAGAGAACATCATCTTCCCCAAAGCGTCCAACCTCTTGGATTCCCTGTCCAGGGGTATGGTAGGTAATGTGCCAGGATTTCCATGGGAGATAGAGGCTTGGACCACCAAGTTCTCTGCGGTAGGGTGTTGGGTGAGGAGGATTGGGTCTCCTGGAGCGGGGCATGCGGTGGTTGCGAGCAATCATCCTAGCCACAGGAGCCCTTGTGTTGGCTTGGACCAGGTCCCAAGTAGGATGTCCATGAGGGCTTCATTGAACGGGAGTAGCAGTTCAGAGGTGGACACCCCCACAGCAGAACTTCTGTCAAGATGTTTGTCCTGACTGCCACTGAGGGTAGTCTAAGGTCAAGGATCTCAACCACCCTCCCCACCATCACAGCAAAGGACGCTCCCTCCTCTGTAGCCACAGTAGGGGGAGAAAGCATGCCAGCATATGAAGAAGTGTCTAGTCCGCTGCCTTCACCCAGATCCTCACACCAGTCGATATTGCCTTCATATCATAAGGCTGGTATTCCTCAATGTCCAGCGACTCCTCCGATTCCTCCCCAAGTCCTAGCCCATATGAATAGGGCTCAGGCTCCAGCCTGGCCCCAATCAACGCCAGCAGACGACACCCCTTCAGCTCCATGTTGGAGCCAGGGATGAACATGGGAATGGTGCCACTGAGAGCGTCAGCCTTGGGACCGGCGCTGGGGAATGTCGGAATGATACGACTGGCGTCAGTACAGATCTGTGGACCCTTGGGGCCCGGCTGATGCCGGGAATACAGCAGGTGCCCCTCCTGAACCCACAGGGCACGACAGCACACCAGCGCAAACTGGCCACCCAAATAGGAGGTGCATGGCCTCATAAAACTCTTGGAGTTGGGCGGGGGCGCTCAGGCTCCCAGAAACTCGGGGAGGGGCTGAGTCAACCCAGGCGCTGGCTGAATCGCAGAGCCAGACCTCGAGTGGTGACGCTCCTTTGTCTCGTCAGCCGACGGATGAGACAAAGTCTGCTTCGACTTCTTGCTCTTCTTTTTATGTGATTTACCCGAATGGCTCGACAACTTTGCATGAGACGATGACCACGGGCTCTGCAACTGCACCCGGGACCTTCCTCTTGACCGAGACCTCGATCATCGTGGCGTCGCACGTCAAGCCGCCAGGAGCTTGAGGGATCGCTCTCTCAAGGTTTTCGGATGCAGGTCGCGGCAGTCGGAACTTGCCTTCGGGTCATGCTCCAGCTCAAGGTACCACAGGCAAACAAGGTGCGGGTCTGTCACTGACATCTGTCAGTGACAGGAGTCGCAAAGCTTGAAGATGGCCTTCTTAGAGGACATGCTTGCTACATCAGGAGATAAGACCTCAAAGGACTTTGACAAAACGAAGTTAAAAAACGAATAAGGGGTAGCTCTTCCCAAATCTGGGCTGACTGGTGCGAAAAAAAAAAAAGCAGACACCAGCGTGCCAAGGTGGCATCTACATAGGCATCCCAAACATCATTTACGGCGGGGACGACACCAATGACGCCATGTGGAGCCGAAAAACGCCACCTACCGGCGTGCAAGGGTACGGCTCACGAAAAATTTCCGGATCCAGTCTGACACCTGAGGATAATTCGAAGATAAGGAATCTGCGGCTAAAAGTCTCTATCAGATCATCATATCAGTCATCTGCCAATTCAGATCCCATTTCTTTTCCTTGCTGTGGATGTCTTCATGATCCAGTCTATAGCAAGCAGGAAGAGAAAAGGCGGGAGGAATCAACCCTGGCGGACACCGGTCCTCACTTTGAAGGCTTCCATGAGTTGTCCTCAATAGACTATCTTACAGGTCATTCCCTCTTAAGAGTTCCCGATAATTGTTACAAGTTTATCTGGCAAATCATAGTGGAAGAGCAGCTTTCAAAGGTCTCTCTGTCCACGCTGTTGAATACATTCTCATAGTTGATGAAGTTAATATAGAGGGGGGAGTTCCATTTCATTGGCTGTTCAATGATGGAGCATACGCGCGCAGCAGGGACGCCGAAGGCAAGCCCGTTCACGCTCAGCGCCAGCCATGCTGCCAGTGCAGCGTTAATTCAACAAGATATAATTCACTATACGTGGGAGGAACTTCTAAGTATTGGTAAGCGACCCGCCTCCTCCACAATGACTGACTCCACTAAGAATCATAGTGTTAATCAAACGCCCACAGACAGGTTAAAATGTGGTCTGTTGAATGCCAGATCCCTTCATTGTTAATGCTTGACACAGGGGGGTTTGATGTAATATTCATCACTGAAACATGGACTACAGGGGAATCTGTCTTCGATCTCGACAGAGCATTGTCCAAACGGGTTTAAAGGCTTCCATAAACCCCGAACTGCTAAGAAGGGGGGTGGATTAGGCATTGTCCATAAGGACAATTGGGACTTTACTGCCTTTCCGCTAGATGAGGCAGACGGAATTGAACTATTAGGATTCAAATTAAAGGGTCATAAGGATAATATGGCTACAGGGATCCTGTGTTAAAGGCCACCCAATACCGCAAATTCTTCCCTACCCCCTCTTCTAGACATCGTTACCAACATGAGGCTCACTCATACTAACCTTTTCTTATTGGGAGACCTCAATTTTTGGGCAGACGGAGACCTATCCCTGGCTTATAAAGAGCTGATGAGCACCTGTGAAACTATCTGTCTCCAACAACAGGTCCAAGGCCCTACACACATAGCTGGCCACACTCTTGACCTCATTTTCTCCCCAGAAGGCCTAATTTCAGTTGGGGAAATCATCCATTTGTGCTGGACTGATCACTCACTGATTATTTTTCACCTGTATGTGGGCAAGAAGGGATTTTCTGAAAATACAAACACATCTAGTAGAAAGCAGAGCATGGCACAAACTCCCAGCTATTAAGTCTAAACACTTTCTTAATGAGGTATACTTCTCTCCTATAGACTCTATAGAAGTGAATTATCAAAAGTTCGAAAAAGAGATCTTAAAAACACTAGACGAAATGATACCCCTGACTACTCTGAAACCCCCAAAAAAGTATCAGCCCCATGGTACGATGTCACTTTGAAAGAAGCCAAATTAAATTGCAGGCAATTGGAAAGGAGATGGAGGCGCCACTACCTAAAGGAAGACAAGATCTATCTAAAATATGCATTAAATGACTATAAAAATAAGCTAAGAAAAGCTAAAGATAATTGTTACTGTGAGCTGATTACCGCGGTCCCCAACAAAGCGAAAAAGACTTTTGAAATACTTAAGGATTTTACTAATCCCTCCCGTTTTAAGCGAGAAATTATACCGTCGCAGAAACTATGTGAAGACCTGTCTGAATATTTTGACAATAAGATCCAAACAATTCTAGATGGCATTGACAAACCTAATGCATTAAATAATTCTACCCCAAACATTAACAGTCCTTCCCAATCTGTCTTGCCACACCCTCTGGACATCACTTCAGCAGCTCTGACCAGGCTGGACCCTATCTCTGTCGAGGCATTCAAAATACTATAAAGATCCATGAAGTCAGGATCCCCTCTCGACCCCCTTCCACCAAAGCAATGGACAAAATGGAAGATGAACTGTCAGGCCCTCTCCTACAACTCTGTAATCATTCCCTTGAAACTGAGACAGTGCCTGACTATTGGAAAAGGGCTATAGTGAAGCCACTGTTGAAAAAAGCCTTGGCTGACCCATCAGATCTAGCTAATTTTAGACCTATTTCCGTTCTTCCCTTCCCAATAAAAATCCTAGACCGTTACGTCAGTGCAATCCTGTCACAATACCTGGAGGACTATGGTGGCTAGAAGAAGAGCAATTTGGCTTTCGTCCCGGTCATGGAACCGAGACTGCACTGATCTGCGCTACTGATGAAATACGGACAACAGAAATCGGACAACCAGTTGCACTGGTCCTCCTCGATGTAACAGCCGCATTTGACAAGGTTATCCACCGCACCCTTCTGTCCAGTGGGTGTCGGTGGTCCGATGCTGAACTGGCTAAAATCTTATCTGACTGGCCGCTGTCAGGCTGTTTCTGTGCCCCCATTTCTTTCTAAATTCAGAATGACTTCAAACGGCGTCCCCCAGGGCACTTCTCTTAGCCCAATTTTATTCAACATTTTCATCAAACCTTTAATCTCCCTTATTAAGTCCCACAAGATGAAGCTGATTAACTATGCGGACGATACCCAGCTGATTTTATCACTAAACAAAGATCAGGCTTACCCTAATGGCGACTTTCAGGCATGCCTCCTGCATATATCTAACTGGATGAACGCAAACTCACTTAAAATGAACGGAAGTAAAACGGAGCTCCTTTGCTGTCCTTCTAGAAAAATCTCCACACCCCTACCACCTAACTTCTGGCCTTTGCCCACAGAAACCTCGCTGGTCAACTCAACTGCGGTACAAAACCTGGGGGTATTAATAGAAGAAAGCCTTTCTATGGAAAAGCAAGTAAATGGAATCACTGGGACCTGCTTCGCATTGATTCGCTCCCTTAGGAAGTTATACCCACTGCTTGATCTCCCAGCTAGATCATTGATTTCTAGAGGTGTAATATTAAGCAGGCTGGACTATTGTAACGCCCTTTTATTAGGAGCTCCCAGCTTTTTACTAAAAAAAGTTGGAACGCATCTAGATAGTCACAGCAAAGTTAACACTAAACAGACACAGACACTCTTTTGCTACAAATGCCCTTAGAGATCTTCATTGCCTGCCTATTAAACAGAGGATTATATTCAAATCCCTCTGTATTGTACACAAGGCACTACACAATAAAGGGCCAAAACCTGTACAAGCCAAACTAAGAAAATACACCCCTGGCAGACCCCTCCGATCAGCTACATCCAACTATGTCCAAGAATATAGATTTTAAAAAGTTCGACACGGAGGTTGAGCCTTTTCCGCAAAAGCAGCTCAGATGTGGAATAAACTGCCAGCCCCACTTAGATCTCACACTGATCTGCTTAAGTTCAGAAAGTCCTTGAAAACCTGGCTCTTTCCTCAGTAACAACCAGGTTCTGCTCCTCCAGACTCAATCCAGTTGACTCCCTCACATAGTGGTTTAGCTAGCGCCAGGATACCATTTTTGGTCACAGTGCGCTTTATAAATACTAAATACAATACAATACAATGAGCAGTGTTGCAATCTGGTCTTTGCAGGATCTATCTTTGCGGAAGCCAGCTTGCTGGTCTCGTAACTGAGCATCAACTTGTTCCTTCATTCTGTTCAAGATGACTCTGTTGAACACTTTTCCCGGGGTGAATAGAAGAGTTATCCTTCTGTAGTTTGCGCAGATACTCAGGTCAGCCTTGTTGGGGACCATGATCAGATATCCCTCCTTCCAGTCTGATGGCATCTTTTCCTCTTTCCAGATCCTTCCAAAAATGTTTACTGATGTTTCAATATCTGCCTTCAGTGCCTCTGCAGGAATGGTGTCAGGGCAGCTGCCTTCCCATTTCTCAGATGTTTTATGGCTTGCCATATTTCTTCCTTGGTTGGTCTGCTGCAGTTGAATGGTAAGTGAGGGGTGATGGAAATCTTTTTCAATTTAAATTTCCATGTTGAGTCCCAAAGAAAAGCAGGCAATGTTCAAAACGGCAGAGGATTAGTACTGGCTTCAGTCACAGAAGTCTTTGAAACCACCTAGCAGAGGCTGCTGCCTTTAAACCAAATGGTTGATTATCTCTAATAGGGCCAAAACCCCTACAGGAAGAAGAACATCAATTAGGGGCAAAGTATCCAACAGTGATGTTACAAGCTATTACATTTGGCACTACATTAGCAGGACTTAGAAATGTTCCTTTGGAGACCAATCTGATTAGCTAGCCATCAGGACATGATTACTGATGTACAACCTGCAGGTGAAACTGAGACAACTACAGAAAGCACCTTTGTGGCACTCTTGGGGATGAGAGAAGTATATAAGAGAGGCATGGGTAATGGTGACCCCTTAAAGGAATTATCAAGCACCAATATTTACTCCTCCTTCATGTGGAGGTGGAAGTATGCATCTTGGAAATCCACATGCAGCTCTTGAGCTTCCTGAATTTGGCCCAGGTTCAACATGTGGAAGGATTCCACTAATAAAAAAATACATCAGATCCTGCGGGTTAAATACAGGCAGATGCCCTTTGTCATCTTGAGAATAATAAAGTATCTGGAGAAAGAATCCTGAACTTTCTTCTTTTCTGAAATGAAATATATAGTACTCATGAAGAGAAGATTTTAGAACTTCTGCCATACCTCTGATAATGTCTTGCAATTTGGCGGGAGATTATGGTAGATTCCTACATTCCTAGGAAATCCAAAATAGGGAAAATCAATCTATTAAATCCATAATGCTGAACCTCCAATTTTTTTTATTTATTTTTTTAAACTCTTTATTAACACAGCTCATGAGACCATACAACATGTACTTGCAGCAACAGTTCATTATTAGGCCGAATACATATATCCACAGGGGATAGTAGCATGGGAGCCCCGCTCTGGGGAGTACCAATGACATTTCCTCTCACTCATCTCCGGTTGGAACCTCCAATTTTGAATAAAAAGAGAACTCATTATGCTGAAACTGCAGTTTTGGATATATAACAAAATATAGCATTTTAATTTCCTTGAAAACCAAAAGATTTGTGGGGAAATAGTAGGTAATGCATAAGTATATGTAGACAATACATGGGTATAATTATCCTGACCCAGAAGAAAAGGAGAACCCAAACTAGGCTTATTAGGTACAATGTGCCACAATAATAAAAGAAGCGAAGATGGGATAAAGGGGTAGGACACCCAGGGACATAGGAACCAGGGGTGAAATGTTCTTGACAAACGGGGTGAGAAGCACATACAAAACAAAGGAGAAGGTGGCCAAACGAACAGTCTGAGAAGGAAAGAACAAGATGGGGTTCAGGAAGAGCAAGTGGCTTTGTCTTTGTACTGTTGATATGCAAAATATCAGTCAGTTGGATTCTTAGGTACACTTTCAAGGTGGAAGGTTATTTGAATGTCCTTGACGTATATTTGGAAGGTCACCTGGAACTTCTGAAGAAGGCCTATGAATAGCCTTATGTAGATGCTGAAGAGACATGAGAGGGAACATTTTTGAGAATGCCTCAATTAACTGTGCAAGTAGATGATTCGACTGAACCAATTATGACATTTTGGTTGTGGCAGGTGATAAATGATTTGATCCAATGCAGCATGTGCCCGGATATTTCAGTGCCTCTCGCCAACTGGAATCCAGAATCAGGGTCCTGGAGATGGCTGAGTGCAACAAATAACTAAAGCTGGTGTGTTGCTTGTGTCTCCATAAAGAAAGCTGTTACATTCGGGTCAACAAATGTTTTTTCCAGGAGAGGTGCATTTATAATGCTTGTTAGAGGGTTGCGACCTATTCCTGTCAGGAGAAAAGTGCTTGGTAGACCAATTGTGTCTGTTGTCAGAGATGCATAACTCCTTCATGCCTCAAACAGGCGTGCAGGAGAGGGTAGGTGAGATGGTTTACTGGAGACTTGTTTTGAGGGCCAAGTAAAACTATTGATGTCAGTTGCTTTCACTGCATAGTGTCCAGAAACCTACTCAACTCAACAGGCAGGCAAAGCGTTTGGTTTACAATCTTAGGACTTTCAGTGTTAAAGGATCAGAGTGTTCTGATAGAATTTCTAAACACAATATCTCCTCTGTTTGCTACTTGAAAGTAGAACAGACATGTCCTGACTGAAATGGCCTCTCTAAATTAATCAAAGTTTTGAATGTTCCCTACTATTTCCCTTTTCTCTCCAAGACAGTTTCCCAAACTGTGGGCCACCAGGGGATTTCTGGTGGGTCACGAAAGAGCAATAAATAATAGGTCTTTACACAGGGGGCAAAAGTCAGCTATGTCTTCTGACAAATTGCTGCTTATTCTTTTAACATGGAGATTGGCGTTTACCTTTATTTTCCTGACTGCAAACTGAGAGGAGCTTTTAAAGTGAACAATTTGATAATCTTGCTGGGGTACATGGAGTGTAAAATGAAAGACTGTAGGATTTAATTGTTTTGTTAATACAACACGTTTTAAATACAAGTAAATGAACTGTACACATTTCAGAATACATCAGCAGTTAGAAAAGCAAACATTAAGCCTATTTTTATTGTAATTATAAAGTCTGATGGAAACAAAGATTTTAATAGAATCAAATTAAGACACATACTCAGTGATTAACCAATAATAAATATTTGCTGAGCCCGATTTCGATGCATTATCATTTGCGTGCTATATAATTTTATCAGTAAAAGTGTAGGTCTATTTAGTGGCCATTTCAATGGAAAGTGTACGGTCTGTAAATGAAAAGTAATAATACAATTTTGAAAATTGTGCCTTTTATTTCAGAGACTTAAAACATAACATAACTCCAATAGCCAAAACTTAGCATACAAGAGACTCTTACCTGAACAACAAACATCTGGAGGACACACTGTGTAAGCTAGTCTGGAAAGCACAGAGTGATTCTATTTCAAACAAGTGTTAATCTGAGATTCTGAACTCTGGCGTGTGCTACTGACTCAGAGGTGCTTGTATATCTTGCCATTTGATACAGCACAGTGTTTCTTCTACTTAAACTCTCACTAAAGAACCCAACATTGATAAAAACTAACAGGCAGGGAGAATGAGGTGCAGAGGAAGTGGAGAGGAGAGAGAGAAAATGTGAGGCACATAAAGAGACACAGCCACACTGAGGAAGTAAGACCAAGCCTGAGATACAAAAAGACGCACACAACGCTTAGTATGGCGTAAGGACAAGTGCAGCATTATCACCAGCAGCACAAGCTCATGACAAGCAAAGCATAGATATAAACCGGTCAGAAGCAATGCAGACTTACAAAACATGCACTGCGCCCAAGGTGCAAGCACCGCTCTCTCTGACAATCCCATGCCAAGGTACTGCAGTAAAGCAAGAAAACCCTCACGCACAGATTACAGCACAGTGAGTAGCAGGTCAACCTCTCCCACCTCCCCCAAGCTGCAAATTATAGGAGATGTTGGTGTATATGCAACACAGAGGCAGTCATCAGGGGAATGGCAGAAGAAATGCTAGCAGGAAGATACTAGTGAAGCCAGTCTTTCCATATATTCAAGGCCGGACTGGCCGTACCGGGCATCGGGCGTTTCACCCGGGGGGGCTGGAAGGATGGGGGGCCGCGCTTGTAGCAGTGCAGCAGTTTTAAAAGCATTCCAGAGTTCCTTGTATAAACACAGGTTTTCAAGCAACAGTCAAAGTGCCAAGATAACTCTGGTGATTAATGTACCTGCTGTAGTGTGTTCGGAGTTTTGTCTAATGGCAGTTTTGACTCATCAAAGGTAGCACAGAGGGTTAACATGCCTGCTGCAAAGAGCATGCAGTATACAGATCACAGAACAGTATTTTATGTTCATAGCTCAGTGGTTTACAGCTTTTGTCACAGTGATCCTTTTGTTACTGTGCAGTTCATAAGTTACAATCGTAATCTAGGTTAGTAAATTAGTTTTTCCCAGTCTAATATTATCCTAATTTAGATAAAAAGGGTTTCTTTGCGTAGAACTAAATTCTTATTATTAAAGTGAACCCTAACCACTGTGTTACATTTTGAATCCTGAGTTTGTGCTGCCCCAGACCAAGCACTCTTAAAAAATGCCTACGAGCAAGGATGACATGTGAATCCTACACCTTGTAGTCCCCTTTGTCTTAATCAACATTTTCTATACACTGATTTACACATGATTCAGAGGGGGTGTGGTGAGTATGTGTTGTAAAATGCTCCGACATCCTACACTGGTAGGACGGCGCTATAAAACAAATTAAATACATGTGAGAAAGGGGCTATGGAGAGATGAGCAGCACTGTTGGAGAGTGATAGTGAGGAAATCAATGAGGAGCCCCATTAAAGATTGTCATATCTTGGTGTACCTCAAGGTCATCATTTACTATGCTAAAAAACTATATAATTGAACTTCATGAAAAATGTGTTGTAGAATGCATAGTTTTTGCCATTTTTCCCCCAATTTTCTTTGGGGGAGAAGCCCTCCAAGCCCTCTTGTAGTGGTCAAGCTCGCTCGCGGTGCACCATATGAGAGCTGGTCTGATAAACATTTGCCAGGGCTGCTTTGGGTTCCCAGTCCAGCCCTGCCTGTATTCTTATTTCGTATTTATTTGACAGTTCTCATCAAATGTGCTCTGGGTCCCATAGTAGGAAGCTGCAGTGTATTTAGTGTTATGCTAAATTGTATTCACTTAACAAGATAGTATAACCTGAAAGCCAGAGTAGCTAAGGAGGTCTGCATAGATTGGCTACAAAAGCACCAGCGACGATGACCAGGAAGAGGGGTGGTAGAGAGCTGCTGTTGAGGACATCAAAGACTACATTAGCAGGAAACAGAAGCAAGATCATAATTTCTGACTGGGAGACGGCCTACACTGGGGGTCATAGTGGGATCCACTACAGTGAAGATGTATGCCCTTAAAACAAACTTAGCATTTACCTGTATTGAATATACTGTAACAAAATGACATCGAATCATATATGGTAGACAGAAATTTAGACAACTGGGAGGAATCACAAAAGACTCATGTAAGCTTCACTTAATCTTTTGGTTGTTCTCAGGTGGTGTGTCAGTTGTAGGAGGGTTAGTAGAAGTGATAGCCCCGAGAAGGGCAGATGGATAAGGTAGATCGTTGGAAAATTATTATAACATAATCATGGGTGCAAAGTCGAATGACAAAATTCTGGCTCCAATCAGAGACTGAATAACATTAACATTTTAAAAGAAAGCAATTTTTATGTCCTTTATGAAGTAGAAATGCATTACCTTGTGCTTGTACTGGTCATGTTGCTGTTTGAGGGTGTCATATTCAAGCTGTAAGGCATCCATTCTCTTTTCACAAGAAGAGGCTGTGATTTGAGCCTAAAACAATATTTAAAAACATTATAATTGTATCCGAAAGGTAAGATGTCATACAATGTGATTACACCAGTGAGAAAGCCGCACTTACTTTCGAGTTGCTCCACATGATCGAATTAAATTATCTACAGTGGGATGACCATTTGTCTCACTATAACGTTGTCCAAAAAAACACCGCTCTTTACGGTAGAGTTATACAGAATCTAAACAACCACCATCTCAATCTACCCAGGCACAATGCATTGTGGATTCATTCATAAAGTAAGCATGTTTGCTAAAGCCCTTTGAAAAACACAATCACAAAGTAAGTGCCATTATGGTCACCGTTTCAAACCAATAATGGTACACAAATGTTGGATTTCTTTGCAATGTGCAACAACTGGGCTTATTATGGGTTGGACTGAGTCACTGATGCATTTATATGGGGAAAATTAGGATGGAAATGGTTAAGTGCCGACATCCCTCATGCACCCCACACCAGGAATCTGTATCAGACCTTACAATGACCGGTTCAAAATCAGGGGGATGGGTCGATTTAGCCTTTTCGCCATCCACTGTTTATAAATTGAGTACCAAAGAGTTGGGAATCAATATACATCTTTTATTTCAGTGCCTAGATGCACCAAGCCATGAAAGCGCACAAATACACATTATGTTATGTGATACCACTTAGGTCCTTTGCCATAATCATACAGACCAAGCAGCAAGTTATCGTACGATTTAAAGGTCACAGCACACGTCACAGCTAATGTGAAATCTAGGAATTTCAAGCCATAGGTCATGCAAGAAGTTCACACAAAAATGATTAATCCTCATCCAACCTGATGACAGGACATAAAAAGGCCATTCCATCCAATTTAAAAAACAAATTATTTATATTTCTTTGGTATGGGTCATATGCACTAGTGGACAGGAAATCATACGTATGATGATTAACTGTGTAGTGAAAACTCACTGCCAATACTTTGATACACATGGACATCCTTCCGCTTCTATGTGTGACTATAGGAGGCTCAGGTGGTGATAGGCTGCTATGAAGGCAGAGTATTTCAGTTTTTCTGAACTTCAGACAGGTATGCTCTTTTTGGATGTCAATGTGATGGTATTCAACAGAACTGTCTTGTTTGGTACTTGTTCTGTACAGCTGGAGTTTGCTGCTGGGTGTGGAGGAGTTCCACGCTGTGGGAACAAAGGTTTTGTCACGAAGTGCCCAATGGAACCCTGCCTGAGGAGGAGGACGTCAAACTGTTCCCCCCTTTTATCTCTCCTCTCCTCTATTTTCAGTCCCCTCCGGTGTCAGCTTTGAGAAACCGGCACGGCTCCTTTAAGGATCTGACAATGACGGATGACACTTCCTCCCACGTGACATGGTCACATGCCCCAATAGACGCAGGACTCCTGACGGGAAGTAATTCAAATTGGGAGTGCTCTCTTCAAGAAGCCCCAGAGACGCCAGACTCGAGCATCAGCGATCGACTGGAGGAAGAACGGAAGATGAGTCCCGGAGAGAACGAGGTATCCTGCTCACTCCTGAAGGTGGAGTCTACAGCTCCAGCAGAGACGAGCACCGAGAACCCCGTAACGGAGGCAAAGAGGGAGTCGGACCCTCTCCGACACCACGAGTTGGCCAGCCACACTCCAGGAAGAGCATGGCTTTCTCAGGTACGAGCGCGTCTCAGAGGCATCTGGGGAAGGGAACCGCAAGCGCCTAGCCACTTAACAGAAAGGACGGGAGGGGGGTTGCTCAAGTTGGTGTGACCACTAGTAACTGCTGCACGTTCGAGGTAGTTTAATGCTACGGTGCGCCGCATGACGCAAAAGTCACTGGTGACGGACAACGGGTGATATCTCTCCCCCCACCTCCACCAACTCCTTCTCCCTTCTATCATTGGTCTGGGCCGGACAACTCCCTCATTGGGTTTTTAGGTCTCGCTGAGCCAGCGCGCATGCGCTGCTCTGCGAGACATTTAGTAAGGGCTTTTGGAAGTGCTACCAGAGAGGCTCCCAGCTGCGTTCACGATGGCGTGCACGCGCGCAGCTGCCATCTGGGTGTTCTCTAATGGCTCCTCTGCGCACACTACCCCTCCCTTCTCAGAGGCGCCATCTGGCTTTCCTCTCGCTCGGACAAGCGCTCCTCCGCCCCTACCCTCCCTGCCTTTCTTATCTCTTTCTCCGCATCGCTGGCCATTACTTTCACTTTGCGGCCGCATCTTGCCTTTCTTATCTCTGCTTGTTTGCAGATGAAATAGAAAATGCAGGCAGCCCATTTGTACTGGAAAATCAAATACTGTTAAAGGTGTCCAGACATTTGGCACTTTCAACCTTACTACTCTCTGCTTTAATTAATACCACATCTACAGTGACATCTAGTCTCGCACGATGTCTCAGTGAGTTAAACAAAGGATGTGGCATCTCTAATGATCTCTAGTGAATTTAAATCGCTGCAAGGTTACCTCAGCCATCTACCGTTCCAAGTTTGATAAACTGAGCACCATAAATTGTATTAGGGTAATAGCTCCACCTGGTATTTACATAAGTGCATACCGAAGAAGTGCTGTATGAAGCCTGTACACAAGAAAGCAGATTGTTATTGTTTAGTGAATACTTTTCTTGATGTGTTGTTATCGGTGTTCTTACGATGGGCAGTTCACGGAGAAATGTGCCTACAAGACCTGGTCAGGGGAGTAAGCGCTATATAAATACAATTTACAATGATGTCTGCTGTTTAGTAGCGTGAAAGGGTCCCTGCCAGGACGACAGGAAATGGAAGACAAAGAAAAGCAATGACCTCCTGAGGCTGAGTGACAGCATCATTAGAGGGAGGGCTCAAAGAAAATGGTGCACTTTTGTTGTGAATTTCTGCCAGTCTCCAGCAAAGGCACGTCTAAACATTTAATCTTCACTTCCCGCTCACCAGCTTGTTGACTGTAGTCGGAAGGAAAGTGATCCGTCTTCGGTGGAATCCTTGTCTGTGCCCTTTTTGCCCCTAACGTTCCTCCCCTGCCCCTTGCTTTTGTCATGTCTAGAAGACAGGTACATGGACAATACCTCCGTGCTCCGTGGTGCTCTCATGTGGATTTTGCAATGGGTAACCGATTAATGCCAACAATGCTGTTCAAAGCTTTCTACGATATTGGCTGTTCTGTCCCCGCCACTTTTTTTTTTAGAATAATTAGACAAAAACGTGACTGTATTTGCAGTTGCTCGCATGAGCGGCCTTTCAATCACGCCCCGTGCACATCACTGTCACACGCTATGCGGCCTCTGCAGGTCTTCCAGATGTCCTTTTGCACAACTCTCCCTCCCATCTACTCTGGCTGCAAGAAGTGCGAGCAAGCACCAGGCCTTCCCCCCCTCCACTGCTCTGTCAATCTACTTGGTATCTGGGTGTCAGCAAGGGTAAAGGTTGGCAAACAAACTGCCATCTTTCCAGCAGAGCTACGCTTTCATGGAAGAGCTTCGATTTTCATGGCAAATCGCCTTTCCTGCGGCGCTTGGAGAGGATGGTGGTTCCCCAGTGGCGTAGTGCAAAATGATGCCCCCTCCTGCAGAATGTGACAAGGGGCTCCAAAGTCTCAAGATCTCTCAAATATTCACAGACTTTGAGCTTAATGGGGCCCCTGAAGTGTCGGGGCCACCTGAAAGCCCCTCTGCCCCCCTGCAGTGCAGGGCTGCAATGACCTGTGATACGCCCCTGTGTTTCCTTTAATATGCTTGTAGTCTCATCAATCTCATTAAGGCTGGGTTTAAGGTCTTCAGCTGAAAACCTAATGTAAGCACATTAAGAAGACCGGACACATCATGTCTGCACACATGAAATAAAATAAATACTAAAATCTTAACTAAAAGGCAAAAAAAAAATCTAGGTTCACCAAGTATATATTGTTGGCATTTTTTATTTAGATATTTTGCGCTGTAGATCAAGGAAGGTCTGCTGTATCTCGGAATACCCAATTACCCTGTAGTTTCTTAATGCGATTTCGACATGGTCCATAGCTCTGTGCAGTCATTTTGAAAATGCACAAGCAAGAGGAACAAGCATTGACATAGCCAATAGGTCTCGCCTTTTGGACCTTATAAGTGTTTAGTTATCCAGCACAATATCCTTGGTGCAACAACATAAACTGTTGCATGGCTAAACACTTATAAGGTCCCAAAGGCGAGACCTATTGGCTATGCCAATGCTTGTTTTGTCTTGTCGTTCCTTTCTTTTCGGCTGGAGGAGCGCCTGCCGTCCTAGGATCTGAGGAGGGCTCCCTCAAGAACCGCACTTCCACAAAAGAGGGACTACGTCCAAGGAGAAAAGAGCATTGGACTGACTATTATATCTCTTCTGGCAATTATCTGAATAAAGACCACCTAAAAGCGCCTTTGTTGTACGTGTTGCTTGCTACCAGGCCCACAGGTTTCTGCTTGGCATGTAATCGATGAACACTTTTCATGTTTTCAAGTCCTTGTTCCAAAGATCCTGTATAGGTGGTACAGGCTGGTTTGGTGAGCTTGATTCACTTGAGACCTAGGCTGGAGATTACCTGGTAATGCGTGCGGTCTGCACGCCATACCCCTTGACATCCAGACTCGGGTCTCAAATCTGGGACGTAATAGGGTCCCTGGGTACCGTTTGTGACATGAAAATGACGTTGATTACAAGGAGGAGAATGTTTTCTGATATGGGATGATACTATACCACAAAAAGGCACACGACTCCTTCACAACATTGCTCCCAAGCCCACACGTGGTGGAGAATGCGGGCATAGCTCCATAGCCTTCCGATATGGAGAACCTCATACAGCAGCTAATCCGCGGGCAGGAAAAGCTCGAATGGGCCCTGGAGAAGCAAATGACCTCCGCCCAGGCGGACAGAGACTTATTTAAAGACTCCATGAACCAGCAGGTGGAGGCATTCAGAAGGTGGCAGTAGACCAACTGCAGTTGACCTCTCAGTTACAGACCCGACCGGGTAGACAAACCGGGAACCCAAATATAGTACTGCAGAAGTACATCCCCGGTGAGGACCCCAACACCTTCCTCCTCAATTTTGAAAGAGCTGCACGGGCGTGTGGCTGACCAGAACCCAAATGGCCCTTCTTCCTGGCCCCGTCGCTTACAGGCGAAGCTCAAGCAGCATATCAGGTGGCCAATGCGTCAGGGAATACGCCTTATTTCGAGATAAAAGGGATATTGGACCACTTGGGTATGGATCCGGAGTCCTAACGGGTACGTTTCAGGAAGGAAAGGGATACCCCCCTGTTACAACCCAAAGACACTGTTTTTTAAGCTTAAGACAGCCACGGATAAATGGCTGAAACCACAAGAACATACGAAGGAAGAGATCAGGTCTCTCATCTACTTGGAGCAGTACTTGGAGGCTCTCCCGTTTTCCACGCAGAAATGGTTGAGACAGCACACCCATCTCACCGTGGAACAAGCGGTCGAGATGGCCACCACGTTTTTGAGAGCACAACCACATGCCTTACCCTGGGAGACAGAAAAGGGAGGCCGTTCCTCTGCCCCTCCTGCCAAACCGGAGAAGAGAACATTCAAACCCCTTCCGGAGTTGCCCAAACCACGCGGGTATAGACCAGAGCCCGGTCCGCCAAAGGGACCACAGTGCTTTGACTGCGGCGAGTGGGGTCATATCGCAAAATTCTGGCCCCACAAGAGAAACACCGAAGAGCCCATGGACGTTGGTTATGTGCCTAGGACAGTCCTGTACACCGAGGAATTGGGTTCCTATTTTTATGTGAGTCTACAAGTGAATGGGGGTTCGGTCAGGGCCTTATTAGATTCAGGCTGCCGGCAATCAGTCATCCTCGAATCCTTAGTCAACTCGGCCCACATACTCCAGCAGGAACAAATACCCATAAGGTGTGTTCATGGCGATGTGCGTATCTACCCGGTTGCCGAAATCCCCATTTCCCTCCCGGGTGGGAAAATTTTACAGGCTAGACTGGGAGTACTACCAAATCTTCCCGAACAACGAATACTTGGGCTGGATAACCCTTTGTTTCTAACTCTCCTCAGGGATAACGTCCACCCTCTTTCCTCTCAACCGTCTGCCCGACCTGGCTTCATAACACAGGCACCATGGC
This sequence comes from Calotriton arnoldi, assembly GCA_963921515.1. Classification (NCBI taxonomy): domain Eukaryota; kingdom Metazoa; phylum Chordata; class Amphibia; order Caudata; family Salamandridae; genus Calotriton; species Calotriton arnoldi. The sequence goes on from CAWUFW010001256.1 coordinate 623,036, forward strand.
TCTTAGATAAAAGCTTTAAGTACAACCAGACAGAGGACCCCACCCTTCAAATAGCATGGGCCCAGGCCAAGAAACCACCTCCCCTCAACCCTGTTTTCCCTCTTCTCCATATCACTATCACTAATGAACTCCTGTATAGAACAGGAAAACCCGGGGATCCAACGCAGTTATTAGTACCACAAGGCTTCCGAGAACAAGTCTTGTTTTTTGCACATGCTCACCTACTGGCGGGACACAGGGGAGCCCAAAAGACGACACATACCATCTACAGCACTTCTATTGGCCAGGCATCTTCGCCCATGTTACCAAGTATTGCCAGGAATGCGAGGTCTGCCAAAAGAAGAACCCCTATCGGCCGCCTCCAATTCCCCTACAACCCCTACCAATAATCGGGAACCCCTTCGAGAGGGTGGGGATGGACCTCATAGGACCTTTACCATGGTCCCAGAAGGGGAACCAGTATGCATTGGTGATTGTGGATTATGCCACTCGGTACCCGGAAGCCTTTCCCTTGAATGCCCCCACTTCTGCCAACATTAGCAAACTGTTTTCAAGGGTGGGGTTTCCGAAAGAAATACTCACGGACCAAGGGACCCCCTTTGTTTCCAAGCTAATGTCCCAGATATGTAAGTCACTAGGCACATCACACATAAAGACCTCCGTGTACCACCCCCAAACCGATGGTCTGTGCGAACGGTATAATAGTACCTTAAAACTAACCCTGAAGAAAATGCTAGCGGTAGAAAGACGCGACTGGGACATGCTTCTCCCGCTAGCCCTCTTCGTTATAAGGAGCCAAGTCCAGAGCAGTCTAGGCTGCTCACCCTTCGAGCTCCTTTATGGGAGACAGCCACGTACCCTCTTAGAAATAGCAAAAGAGGCCTGGGAGCAAGAAAAACAGGAAGAAACTTGGTCCTTCCTTGACTAGACCCAGGCTTTGCGCTCATGCTTACACAAGCTACGAAGCTTTGCAGACGCCAATTTAGAAAAACAACAAACCTACGATAGGGGAAAGAAATGGCATCACCTAAAGATACATGACTGGGTTCTGATTCACCTGCCCTCCTCTCTTCCCAAGGTCCGTCCGGAGTGGAAAGGACCTTATCAAATCACTAAAAAGATAGGCCTTACCACCTACGAGGTACAAATAACGCCCCGAAAAACACAAACCTCCCATATCAACTTATTAAAAAAAATGGTTAGGACCCCTTCCGAGTAACACACATGTGGCTATTCCCGAGGTCCAAAAGGGTAGCACCACACTTGGAGAGCTAGTGGTTAACGAGAGCCTTCCCGAAGAACAGAAAAGAGCCCTACAGGCTACGTTGTCCCCCTTCTCTTCCTTGTTCTCCGACCTTCCTGGGAGGACCTCCCTGGTCGAACACACCATCCCCACAGAACCCGGGAAAGTCATAAAACAAAGGCCCTATAGGATACCGGCAGCCCGACGAAAGGCGATCTAGGATGAGGTCAAAAACATGCTTGCTATGGGAGTCATCAAAACCTCCCAGAGCAACTGGTCCTCGCCAATCGTCCTTGTGCCAAAACCGGACGGATCCGTTCGGTTTTGTATCGACTTTCGGGCTGTCAGCGCAGTGTCGAAGTTCAACTCCTTCACCTTACCTAGGGTAGACGAACTCATTGAAAGACTGGGCGACGCCCAGTATATCACGACCCTTGATCTCACGAAGGGGTATTGGCAGGTTCCCCTCCGGCCCCAAGACCAGGAGAAGACCGCCTTTTCCACCCCGACAGGTCTTTATGAATTCACCATGTTGCCCTTTGGTCTGCACGGCACCCCAGCGACATTTCAGAGGTTAATGAACCGAGTACTCCACAGTCGCCAATAATATTCCTCAGCCTACATAGACGATATCGTCATATACAGTTCCACTTGGGAACAACACTTATCCCATTGTAGCCTGATATTGAAGGCCCTTCAAACAGCCGGTCTTCATATAAACTCAAAGAAATCATGGGTGGGTTTTAACAAGGTCAGATATCTTGGCTACCTCCTTGGGAACGGGGTCATAGAACCACAAATCGAAAAAGTTAAAGCCATCTTAGACACTCCATTTCCCTCTACAAAAAGAGAAGTCAGGGCCTTCCTAGGGCTACTCGGGTACTACCGGAGGTTTATCCCCAACTACTCAGACACAGCATCTCCGTTAACAGACCTCCTAAAAAAAAAAGTGAAGTCTGGAGATCTCCTACACCCCTCGCCCTTGGCACTGCAAGCGTTCCACACTAAAAAGCGCCATCACCTCCAACCCAGTCCTGAAGTCCCCCGACTTTACCAGGCCTTTTATCCTGCAGACGGACGTGTCCGAGAATGGCCTAGGTGCCGTTCTCGCTCAATCCTCCCTTGATGGTACCGAACATCCTGTGCTATATATCAGTCACAAGCTCTTTCCCCGAGAACAGGCTTTCCCCGTAGTAGAGAAAGAGCATCTGGCCGTCAAATGAGCTGTCGACAAGCTACGGTTCTACCTGGAGGGCACCCACTTCCTTTTGTACACCGATCATGCTCCCTTACTCTGGATGATACCAAAGGGGATGATGGACGGAGCGCTAGAGCAAATCAAACACTCACCCCCAGTCAACTGATCTGGGTTTAATCCATCATCATTCTTTAGCTCACTCCCACCACCCCAGTTCAGACATGGCCATATGCAAATCAGTCTGACCCTGTGCCTCATGGGAACAGTCCAGCCCGAACTGCCAAGCCATGTCTTCCCTGGACCGGAAACAAGCATCCTGGGACCGGTTTCGGGTTCAAAACCCTCATCAGCCAGGCTATCTTGAATCCAGTGGCAAAGTGAGCAAGGGACCCACGTCTGGGCATACCCTGCCAACTTAGGGCGAACAAAGCGATACCAAAGGGGATGATGGACGGAGCGCTAGAGCAAATCAAACACTCACCCCCAGTCAACTGATCTGGGTTTAATCCATCATCATTCTTTAGCTCACTCCACCACCCCAGTTCAGACATGGCCATATGCAAATCAGTCTGACCCTGTGCCTCATGGGAACAGTCCAGCCCGAACTGCCAAGCCATGTCTTCCCTGGACCGGAAACAAGCATCCTGGGACCGCTTTCGGGTTCAAAACCCTCATCAGCCAGGCTATCTTGAATCCAGTGGCAAAGTGAGCAAGGGACCCACGTCTGGGCATACCCTGCCAACTTAGGGCGAACGTCCTAGGATGCTTGTTTCCAGTCCAGGGAGGACCTGGCTTGGCAGTTCGGGCTGGACTGTTCCCATGAGGCACAGGGTCAAGACTGATTTGCATATGGCTGGGTTCAAACTGGAATGGCATGGTGAGCAAAAAAACGATGGATTTAGGCCCAGATCTCTGTACTGGGCTGAATGTATGACATTGTTCTGCATTCTGTCCATCAACTGTTGTTTTTGCATTTGTCACCCCGAGTGGGACGGGTATGCCCAGACGTGGGTCCCGTGCTCTCCATGCCACTGGAATCAAGCTATCCTGGCTGAAGAGCGGTGAAACCCCGAAACCGGTCCTAGGATGCTTGTTTCCAGTCCAGGGAGGACCTGGCTTGGCAGTTCGGGCTGGACTGTTCCCATGAGGCACAGGGTCAAGACTGATTTGCATATGGCTGGGTTCAAACTGGAATGGCATGGTGAGCAAAAAAACGATGGATTTAGGCCCAGATCTCTGTACTGGGGTGAATGTATGACATTGTTCTGCATTCTGTCCATCAACTGTTGTTTTTGCATTTGTCACCCCTTACTCTGGATGAGCCGGAATAAGGGGAACAACCCATGGGTGTTGAGGTGGTTCCTCTCACTGCAGCCCTTTTCCTTTGAGGTCCGACATCGCACGGGCTCGGCGAATGGGAACGCGGACTTCCTCTCCCGTGTTCCCCTGTCCCCCAATTGGGTTCAGTTTGGGGATGGGGTGTGTCACAAAGTGCCCAACGGAACCCTGCCTGAGGAGGACGACGTCAAACTGTTCCTCCCTTTTATCTCTCCTCTCTTTTCAGTCCCCTCCGGTGTCAGCTTTGAGAAACCGGCACGGCTCCTTTAAGGATCTGGCAATGACGGATGACACTTCCGCCCACGTGACATGGTCACATGCCCCAATAGACGTGGGACTCCTGCCGGGAAGTAATTCAGATTGGGAGTGCTCTCGTCAAGAAGCCCCGGAGACGCCAGACTCGAGCATCAGCGATCGACTGGAGGAAGAACGGAAGACGAGTCCCGGAGAGAACGAGGTATCCTGCTCACTCCTGAAGGTGGAGTCTACAGCTCCAGCAGAGACGAGCACCGAGAACCCCGTAACGGAGGCAAAGAGGGAGTCGGACCCTCTCCGACACCACGAGTTGGCCAGCCATGCTCCAGGAGGAGGGTGGCTTTCTCGGGTACGAGCACGTCTCAGAGGCATCTGGGGAAGGGAACCGCGAGCGCCTAGCCACTTACCAGAAAGGACGGGAGGGGGTTGCCCAAGTTGGTGTGACCACTAGTAACTGCTGCGCGTTCGAGGTAGTTTAATGCTACGGTGAGCCGCATGACACAAAAGTCACTGGTGACGAACAACGGGTGATAGCTTCCCCTTCCCCCCCCCCCAATCCTTCTCCCTTCAATCATTGGTCTAGGCCGGACAACTCCCTCATTGTTTGTTTTTTTTTTTTTGTCGTTCCTTTCTTTTCGGCTGGAGGAGCGCCTGCTGTCCCAGGATCTGAGGAGGGCTCCCTCAAGAACCGCACTTCCACAAAAGAGGGACTACGTCCAAGGAGAAAAGAGCATTGGACTGACTATTATATCTCTTCTGGCAATTATCTGAATAAAGACCACCTAAAAGCGCCTTTGTTGTACGTGTTGCTTGCTACCAGGCCCACAGGTTTCTGCTTGGCATGTAATCGATGAACACTTTTCATGTTTTCAAGTCCTTGTTCCAAAGATCCTGTATAGGTGGTACAGGCTGGTTTGGTGAGCTTGATTCACTTGAGACCTAGGCTGGAGATTACCTGGTAATGCGTGCGGTCTGCACGCCATACCCCTCGACATCCACACTCGGGTCTCAAATCTGGGACGTAATAGGGTCCCTGGGTACCGTTTGTGACCTGAAAATGACGTTGATTACAAGGAGGAGAATGTTTTCTGATATGGGATGATACTATACCACGAAAAGGCACACGACTCCTTCACAACATTACTTTTGAGCCCTGATGAGGTTCCTGTGTAACATGGAACGAAACGCTTTGGCTGGATTGTAATCTATGTACACTATCAGGTCCATGGGCCATCCCACTCCTACTGGCCTGAGAGGTGGGGTTCTAATCATGGAGTACGCCACCGAGGAATTGGAACTTCATTATCGGTTTCTTTTTCTTTACTTGAAACTTGGTTAGTCCCACTTATCAATATTCAGTGATGAACAGAAGTTCAATAATTCAAAACACTGGCTGAGGAGCGGAGCATGTTTGCATCAATTACTCATTATTTGAAATTCAAATAATTCATGGGTCAGGATCACATATTGCCTTTGTGTGTAAGCTGCATGTTTCTTTGCAAGTCTACACTTTCCTTTGCAGCTAGAGGAGTACTTTTGGAAGGTAAACAGTAAAACTTTGCTTAGGAAACATCTTTCTTCGAAGGCAAAGGGAGAAGAGACATTAAAAACTGCTTAATGTCCGTTGAGCAGGTGTTAAATTTTGACTTGCCTTTTACTGTACTGGACATAACAAGAGAGGACACGTTGTAGCTGCGTGTCCGGGACACTCACTCAGTCGGATGTCATTCACCTCACGGCCTTGTATGTTTAATTGCCGATATTTCGCCATTTTTAAAAATGCACTAGTAAATGGGGCCCATCTCGCGAGAGGGCTTTTCAGTCAGCCCTTGTTGCAAATGGCCGCTGCCCATCACAGACGCCATGTGCAAATCGCCATGACAATGAGAGTGAACACGTTCTGTCACACTTGGAGCTTACTTTGGCTTTAAAGGAGAACTTAAACCACACACTCAGTACATACATGCACTCAGCACTGCACAGCTATCTCTCAAAAACAGGAACAGTACAAGGAGGCTCAGGAAATTAAACACTTGCTGCTGACTTGGAGTGTCAGGGGCAGACCATCCTTCAGGTGTGTGTAAATTGGATATCTTTACATCGAGCAACAGCTGTTATTTACAGCACTTAGAGGTGGCAAGAGTGGTGCTTTAAAAATGTTATTCTTCTTAATAGAGGTCTCAGTTCAAGACAGCAACACTCACTTTAATAGCAGCCCGTACAAGATGGAACTAAGTGAGTATTCAATAGCAGGAGTCGAGTTTGGAGACCATGCGAGGGAGTATAGCATGAGTGACCAGGGCTGTCTTTGTTTCCCTCTGAAGTGTGATTTATGTTTTTTGTCCAAACATAGTGTTCTAAATTTAAAAACTCGTAGTTTTAGAGGTGATGATTTTCCTATGGGCTACAAATTTTGATGAGCATGGGAATCGGGTCAGGGAGAGAAAATTATTTGGAGTGGACTACCCAATGCAAAGAGGCAGAGGTCAGCTGTGATTAGAGAGTGAGTCGCCTGTTTGCACCAGTGACACTTGTGCGGCTCTGCCACAAATTCTCCCACAGATTTTAACACAAGCAGTGGCAAAGCCAACTGGTCTCGTAAGTGAGAGCGATTGACTTTGCTAATGTTTCTTTTAGCCATGTTGTACAGCAGCGCTGCTGTACAACATGTCTAAAACACATTAATAAAGCCAATAGCTTTCGCATAGGTGAGACCTATTGGCTTTGCCAATGATGGTTTACGTAAGGCTCAACAAATCATACTTGAAAAGATTTCACAAACACAAACACAGAAGCGGCTCACATGTACGTCATCTTACTTTCTGCAAATCCAGGGAAAGCTGCTGGATGAAGTGCTGCAGCTCCTGCTCTCTCTGCTCCAACTCTGTGATTTTCTTTTCTGCGCTTTCTTGTGTTGCCTCCAACTCGTCCCTGTTTCCAGATAAAGGAAAACCTCAATTAAAGCATACATTGCTTTCACCCTAGTGAGTGACTGTTTCGAAATAAAACTTGAGTTAAATAGTAGGTAACAGCATGTCGTTTTAACAGGTTTTTGATAGAGCGCTTGTACAACAGAGGGTTTCTTGGCACACTCCTGATACTTAAAACCGATTATGGATCAATCTCCTCTGAGACATCTCTACGGATCCGACAGGGTCAGAACACTTATCTTAACACTGGAAACCATCACGGGCCAACCAGAAATAAAAAAAAAACTAGAGAATTCCTCAACAAGTTGTTGGAACTAATACACACAACTGCACGGAGTCCACATAAAGATTCTCCTTGCTTGCTCTCTGGTTTTACTCTTGCTATGCATGGTTGAAGAAGGTCTACAGTGCTATCAGTCTGGACCAAAGACACCTACACGCCTTGGCCAGCCAGAGGCACTTTAGAGGTCACTATAAACAGCCCATTCTTCCAGGCAGTCGGTATAATCTCTAAAGCACAGCCTGCATGACACATGTTCAATTTATGTCAGTGCCGCTAATATTATCCCACACTTCACTGCTCTCGCCATCCTTTAAACCCTATTGTGTAATTGTTACCACTCAATTGCTACTAAACCAAACCAATCAGGTTTTTCTTCAGTCTGATATGGCAACATGGGCTCCGTCTTCACATACACAATTAATCCTGTCTCTCCAAAAACACATTTTCCCTTGCAGCAAAAAATGCCCATGTGAGGATTTGGAGTTGCTGCCTGGACAACGGCTCGGCCAGGTAAAGTCTGACACTGTGGAGATGTGCCTGGTCGGGTCCCATAAGTGCTGTAGACACTTGGGCCTGCCGTGCCCTGAACAACCAACCCTATAATTCCACTGTCTGGGCAGTGGCTGCAGTGTGCGTAAGGGCCCCCCGGCTGCGGTGTTGGCTGCGGTGTGCGCGAGGGCCGCACGGCTGCGGTGTGCGCGAGGGCCGCCCGGCTGCGGTGTGCGCGAGGGCCGCCCGGCTGCGGTGTGCGCGAGGGCCGCCCGGCTGCGGTGTGCGCGAGGGCCGCCCGGCTGCGGTGTGCGCGAGGGCCGCCCGGCTGCGGTGTGCGCGAGGGCCGCCCGGCTGCGGTGTGAGTGTTGGCCGCCCGGCTGCGGTGTGAGTGTTGGCCGCCCGGCTGCGGTGTGAGTGTTGGCCGCCCGGCTGCGGTGTGAGTGTTGGCCGCCCGGCTGCGGTGTGAGTGTTGGCCGCCCGGCTGCGGTGTGAGTGTTGGCCGCCCGGCTGCAGTGTGAGTGTTGGCCGCCCGGCTGCAGTGTGAGAGTTGGCCGCCCAGCTTCGGTGTGAGTGTTGGCCGCCCGGCTTCGGTGTGTGTGGGCCACCCGACTTCGGTGTGTGTGGGCCACCCGGCTTCGGTGTGTGTGGGCCACCCGGCTTCGGTGTGTATGGGCCACCTGGCTGCGGTGTGTTCACCGTGCTGAGAACGGTTTTGCTCATACTCCCCATAGACTTCATGGGGGTGCTGGGGTGAGGTGGGAGCTGGGTTATACAGTGCTGGGATTCCATGGGACAAAGGCTGATTCTCAGTTTCACCCCTGCACAGGCCCTGGCACTAACGATCTCTACAGAGCTGCACCCAGACTCCCGAGATGACCCGCAGTGATGTAACCAACCATTTTCTGCTGGCACACCAGAGCGACACGGAATAACCACGCACAGTGCGGGGGCACTGCGTGCGACCGCTGAGCCTGGAGACCGAACGGCTTACAGCTAAAGTGGATCCTAAGTTAAGAGGTCTGCTTGTGGCCCCCACCCCCGGGAGCCTCAGTGGGGACACCGAGGCATGGCGGAACCTTAAAATACACAAAAAGTGATGGATGGAATGCTTGAATTAATCTAAGCCACTGGTAATTACTCAGGGCCGCATCCCAATCCATCATTATTTTGCACTCCATGTCATCTCAGTTTGGACCCAGCTATATGCAAATCAGTCAGAACAGTCCAGCTCGAACTGCCATCAAAGGTCCTTCATTAACCGTTACACAAGCAACCCAGGACCGGTTTTGCCCTAGTTATGGTCTCATCAACCGGGTACAGCTTAATTCCAGTAACACAGAGTACCCGAGACTCACGTCTAGGCATATCCTTCCCTCTTAGGGCCACACACTGAAGTATACAAAAAACTGATGGATGGAATGCTTGAATTAATCTCTGCCACTTGTAATGACTCAGGCCGCATCCCAATCCATCGATCTTCATATTCCCACCTGTGAGATCTCTGAGTCAGCTGGACCTTTCCTGGATTGTGATGGCATGGGAGATCACCGTTTACGCCATGGGAAAGCATGACCATAAACAGGCCAAATTGTCCTACGAGAATAAATGGCTCATGCACAAAGCCGAGCCAGGGCAACACTACGGAGCACCGAGGGCATCCGCGGTAGTGTCCTCCACCCCGGATGAGGATATCAAAGACATGTTCATCGACGCAAAAAACAGACTTCGTACCACTGATTCCAAAATCGACCTACTCACCCAACCGTATTCGAGGTCGAATTTCAAACAATCTTCATCAGTGGCTAAGAATAACATCTGACAAGTGGGTACTCGATGTGATCACCCAAGGGCACACCCTGGAGTTTCTCCAAAAGTCTCCAAACACCCCAGCAACAGGACCACCTCACCCTCACTTAAAACAACTCCTGAACCAGATCTCCATCATGCTAAAGAAGGGGGCCATAAAAGTCGTTCCAGAACTTCAGAAAGAATTGGGATTCTACTCTCATTTCTTTCTTATCAAAAACCCTCAGAAGATTGGAGTCCTATTCTCGACTTCCGAAAGTTGAACACATTTCTAAAGTAGCACTCTTTTCCATGGTGACGCTTTAGGATATATTACACCTCCTCGACAAAGGAGATCATATGATGGCCCTAGACCTCCTAGATGCATACTTCCACTTCTCGATACACCCAAAACACTGCAGATTCCTGCGCTTCGAGGTAGCCAGCATTCACTCACAATTCAAAGTCCTTCCATTCGGACTAAAGTCAGCACCGCAAAGTTTTACCAAGATGCTGGCCCCAGTAGCAGCCCATTTCAGACAAAGAGGAATCCAAGTCTTTTCATACTTGGACGATTGGCTCATAAAAGCTTCCACACAACAAGCAGTAGCAGCCACATCTGCATGCCTCGTATTGTTCACCACACTCGGTCTCACCGTCAACCATCAGAAGTCTGACTTCAACCCCACAAGAACCTTGACATTCTTGGGAGCATCCCTAGACATGGTGCAAAACAAAGCATTTCTCTCCCAAGACAGGCAGGTAAAGATTCCACAACTGGCTCACAGTCTATCCAGAAAAAAGTCAGTTTCTGTCCGAATCTACAAATCGTTCATGGGAATGATTTCTTTCTGCATCCTTCTTGTTCCAAATTGCTGACTACAAATGCATCCACTTCAAGAGGAACTGGACAAGAATGGTCCAGGCACAGGGGTCCTTCGACGACCTCATTCAAATAACTTCAACAATAAAAACAGCCATGTCTTGGTGGACACAAACCTCAAATATGTCCAGAGGTCTCTCATACCCAACACAAATTCCTGACTATATCGTAACAACGGATGCCTCCCTGGAAGGCTGGGGCGCCCACCTACAGGACTTACAAATAAGCAGCAAATGGAACCCAGACGAAACAAAGCTCCACATTCATCAGCTGGAGCTTAAGGCTATTGCCTTGGCACTAAAGAATTTTCTCCCCAAGATAGTACAATCATCGGTACTCATACGCACAGACAATGCCACCAGTACGCTTTATCTCAGCACACCGGGGGGAACACGCTCCCCAGCACTAGCTCGTCAGGCGAAAGACATTTGACGCTGGGCTCTTCAACATCAGATAGCGCTCAAAGCACAGCATGTGCCAGGAGTTTTCAACGTCCTTGCAGACTCACTAAGCAGAACCAGTATCCCTTACCATGAGTGGGAGCTAGACTAGCACATTAATCTGGACAATCTCTTACACCGTTGGGGCAAGCCGAACTTGGACCTATTTACTAATAAGGAGAACAAGAAATGCCCATTCTTTGAAAGTTGGCATCACCAAGAGGGATCGTGGGGGGATGCATTTTCGATGAGATGGTCAGGAATCTATGCTCACACTTTTTACCCTGTACCCATTGGTCCAAAGTGTGCTCAACAAACTGAGGAGAAAGCCTTGCCAACTTCTAATAGCTCCAAAGTGGCCCAGACTGTTCTGGTTCATGAAGCTCCTGCTCCTCTCGGAACAACCTCATGTCCAGCTCAAACCAATACCAACTTTGCTGACCATGAACCAGGGCCATGTTAGTCATCCCAACCCAACATCACTACTGGCTCCAGAGTTTAATGAGTTCTCAATGACAGACATTCCATCAGAGTTCAGGGAAATCTTTGCCAAAGCAAGAGGGGACAACGAACAGAACTAATAAACTCAAGTGGAAACACATCTGCCTTTGGTGTGCGGACTCTAAGGTCCACCCTCACATCACTGGCGGAGCAAATCCTCCAATACCTACTCCACCTGGCAACATCCGGCTTAACTCATTCTTCCATCAGAGTGCACCTGGTAGCAGTTTCTAGGTTTAGGAGATCCAGTAATGCACCTTCTTTATGGTCTAGTCGAATTGTAAAACAATTCCTCAAGGGCCTATTCAGGACTTTTCCTTCAGTAAGAAAACCTCCACCATCGTGGTACCTAAATGTGGTACTGGAACAGCTTACAAAAACACCATTCAAGCGCATTCACAAAGCAGAATTGAAATACCTCACTTGGAAGACTGCACTCCTAGTTGCTCTCACATCTGCCAAAAGAGTAAGTGACATTCAGGTCTTTACCATTAAGGAACCTTTCCTTCAGTTCAAATCAGACAGTGTAATACTTCGAACCAATCCTAAGTTTATTCTCAAGGTGCCGTCAGACTTCCACTTGAACTAAACAGTCATTCTAAGAACATTCTTCCCGAATCCACAAACGGTTGCAGAAAAATCTCAACATTCTCTAGACGTCAAACAATGTCTAAAATGATACTTACATAGGACCCATCAAATCCAGAAAGCAAACCAACTGTTTCTGGCTTATGGTGGTATCAGAAAAGGTCACCCAATATCCAAGCAGACCATTGAAAGATGGATTGCATCCACCATACAATTTTGTCACTCGTAAGCAGCAAAGCCGTTGCAGGACAAAGTCAAAGCCCACTCCACCAGTGCTGTTTTCACCTCTACAGCTCTTTTTGCTGGTGTGCTCATTCAGCATATCTGCCTTGCAGCAACATGGTCCAGCAGGAACAAGTTTACGAAGCATTATTGCCTGGATGAGACTCATAAGACTGTTGGACAGGCAGTGTTACAACATCTGTTTCAATTAGGTGAGCCTCTCTTACCTTATTCCCACGGTCCGCTAAATATATGTTAATACGCTATTATTGTTCTTCACTTGGTTTACTGCTTACTATTCTGGTTTAGGCATGTGAATCTATGAAAGATCCAATACTGGAGAAGAAAGTTAGTTACTTACCTATAATTCTCCAGTATTGGTATATTTCATAGATTCACATGCGACCCACCCTCCTCTCCTGAGAGGCTTTCCTTAGTATAATATATACAATGTTGATGGAGAGATATAGTCGCCAGTAGGTAGTTGTAGTTAGGACCTAGTTTCCATAGTAAAAGCATTTTTTCTTTTGCCAATAACTTTGGCGCTGTTTCATGAATCTTCACGACATTTTCAAAGCTAGTATGACAATTGGTTCAGCCTGTGTCTTGAAAGTTTCAGGGTGATTTGTCAAATAAGGGGGGAGATGGGGGGGGGGGGTCGAGAAAAAGGGGAGGTCCCAAAACACGTTTTCCCCATGCAGTTTTCCATAGGGATTTTAGACACTACTACAGCCCAAACCGCAGGACAGAATTACACCGAATTTGGCAGAAAGGTAGCTTTTGGGCCAGAAAGCAACCTTTTTGTGAATTGGTGTAAATCCGTTCAGTACTTTTTGAGATATGAATGAAAATCCAAATGTGTATATATAGGGACGCAAAGGCTTCGCGAACCCTCCCAATCTTGTGCAGAGATCCGATTGGTTGCCAACACTTCAACCAGGAAGTGTTGGCAGCCAACTTGGGACTCTGCTTCAGCGTAAAAAGAAAAAAAATAAAGAGAAGTGGGTAGGGTAGGAATACCCTGAACCCGTAGGCCTCATGGGGGGGCCGCCTTGGGCCCAAAAACATTTTTTACAATTTTTTAGCAGAAGTCGTACTGGATCTGCAGTTCCCACCGAAAAAAGAAATTACAAATAAAGAAGAGCGGGCCCCCGCGCTTCTGTAATGTTTAGCCCCCAGGTGGGCCAGGTCCCAACGGCATGAGGAAATATAAAAAAGAGGGGGGCGCACAGGGCCCTCCTCCTAGGACTTATAAAAGCGCCGGGGACTGCCACCTCCCCAAGGCACTGCTTTTAATGTATGCGTGTGTGCCTGCGCGGCACCCCTGTGCTTTAGGGACCACCTACCCAGGGCAAATCTCTATAAATAGATGCGGAGGGGGCCCGCACGGTCCCCATGTTGCCCCGCCACCTTCCCGGGGCCCTAAAAAATATGTATGAAGGCGGACCTGCTAGGCCCGCCAGTGCTCTGGGGACCGCCGCGTCCCCGGAGTAAATGACGCTAAAGTTATGCAGGGGCCCGTGTGGTCCCCTGCAGCCCCGGGGACTGCTACCTCCCCAGGGCTAAACATAAAATAAATCCTGGGCACCCCCGTAGTCCCCCTGGCAGCCCCTGGGACCACCAACACCTCCCCAGGGCAAATCATTCGAAATAAGGGGGAGCAGCACACCACCCGCAGCCCCAAGGACCCCCACCTCCTCGGGCTAACTACTAGAATGGAAGGGGGCTGCGCACGGCACCCCCTGGGAGCCATGAATGGAAGGGGGCTGCGCACGGCACCCCCTGGGAGCCATGGATGGAACTGCCACCTCTCAAGGCCAGCTCTTGCTACCTCCTGAGGTGCCCACCGTGGAAGGTAACTGTTTGCTTTTGCTTGGTGGGAGCTGACCAAGCTAATGCAAACATAACTTCGCTTTCTGTAAGCGGGAGCTGTCAAACAGCTCCTGCTTGCAGAAAGCACAGTTTTCATCTGTTTCCCTGCACACAAATATGCATGCAGGTGAACAGATGAAAACATTGCTCCCGCACGCAGGGAGCTGCATTTCCAGCAGCTCCCTGCGTGCAAGAGCAATGCCGGCTCCCATAGGAGGCAGGGAGCCAGCAGGGACCACGGGGGACCTTGATGCTCCCCCCACGGATCTGGGGGGAAAAGATGAGAAAGAGGCAAAATTACGGTAAGAAACGAGCACAAAGAGGCAGAATAAAGGTCGGCAACGAGCAGAAAGAGGCAAAATAAAGGTTAGAAACAAGCAGAATAAAGATCAGAAACAAGCAGAAAGAGGCTAAATAAAGGTTAGAAACGAGCAGAATAAAGATCAGAAACAAGCAGAAAGAGGCAAAATAAAGGTGAGCAACGAGCACAAAGAGGCCGAATAAAGGTCAGAAAGCATTAGAAATGAGCAGAAAGAGGCCCCTAACAACCCTCAGCAGCCAAGGGGACTTTGTTCCCCAGCCAGTAGTGCACCAGGAGGCCTCTTTGCAGAGTGGTTGAGAAAGGGGCGGGCCTGCAATGAGCTGTAAGCGATCCTGCTTCAGGGGACTTGTGGCAACAATAGGGGTTCTTGGCCCCCAACGACCCTTAGCAGCCAAGGGGACTTCATCCCCCAACCAGTAGCGCGCCAGGAGGCGCGTTAACAGAGCGGTTGAGAAAGGACTCCTCGCTCAGCCCCACCCTCTTCAACATTTACATGACCCCCGCTGGCCACCATCGGCCGCAGCCAATGACTCAACATTATCCCATAGGCTGACGACACCCAACTCATCCTTTCTCTCACCGAAGACACCCCCACCACCAGATCAAACGTCCGGAACGCTATGACAGACGTCGCAGACTGGATGAACACCAACTGCCTAAAGCTGAACACAGACAAGACGGAAGTGCTCATCTTTGGCTGCACCCTCTCGCCGCTTGGGATGACTCCTGGTGGCCTGCTGTCCTTGGCCCGGCACCAACCCCCACCACCCACGCCAGGAACCTGGGCATAATACTGAACAGCGAACTCTCAATGAAGCGGCAGGTGAACGCAGTAACCTCCTCAAGCTTCCACATCCTCCGAATGCTCTGCAAGATCTTCAGGTAGATCACACTCAGCACCAGGAAAATGTTAACAAAAGCCCTTATCACCAGCTGACTGGATTACAGTAACATACCAGAATCACAACCCAACTACTGAAACGACTCCAGAACATCCAAAACACAGCTGCCAGACTCATCCTAGACCTCCCATAACGATAAAATCATAACCCTAGACCTCAAGGACCTTCACTGGCTCCCTATCAAGAAGAGATGCCACTTCAAACTATTCACCCATGCGTTCAAGGCCTTCCACAACATAGGAACCAGCCTACATTAACCATGGACTGACCATCCATGAGCCCAGCAGACAACACCTCTCAGCACACCTAGCCCTCGCACACGTCCCACGCATTCGTTGGGCCGGAGGAGGTGGCCGATCGTTCTCCTACCTCGCTGCCAAATCTTGGAACTACCTCCTCCACCCTCTCCGACTTCAGGAGAGCACTCAAAACCTGGCTGTTCGACTAATCGGCCCATCCTCAGCGCCTGGATACCCCGGGTGATAAGCTGCGCTTTACAAATCTGGATTTATTGATTGATTGTTAGGGGTTATGGCCCCCCACGACCCTCAGCAGCCAAGGAGAGTCCATTCCCCATCCAGTATTGCGCCAGGAGGCGCGTTTGCAGAGTGGTTGAGAAAGGGGGCTGGGCCTACAAGGCTCAGCAATCTCTCTGTGGGGGACTTACTTGTGGCAACAATAGGGGTTCTTGGCCACCAGTGACTCCCAGCAGCCAAGGGGAGTTGGTCCCACAACCAGTAGTGCACCAGGATGCACGTTTGCAGTTAGGAAATAACATTTTAAAAAACCTTAGAAATTCACTGAAAATAAACAAAGGTTACAGGGATGTTATATTAGGAAATATAATTAAATAAACCTTAGAAATTCACTGAAAAAACCAAAGGTTACAGCGACGTTATAGTTAGGCCCAGATTTCACTCGTACAAAACCAATGAAATTTAGCAGTTATAGTTACCTGAGCTGACTATAACTTGGGCCCCAGCAATGAACTGCTTATGACCTGTAAGGAAAATGCTACTTACCCAGTATGCATCTGTTCTTGGCATATAGAGCTGTAAAGTCATATGCTATGCATAGATCGCCATCTAGTGTTGGGTCCGGATGTTTGCCCTTTGTTTTTCTTCGAAGAAGTCTTTCCAGTCACGAGGTAGGGGACTCCTCTTTTCGGTGATAGTGTGCATGGGCATCGACTCCATTGTTAGATTGTTTTCCCGCAGAGGGTGATAATGGAGTTAGTAAGAGTAGTAAAAGGAGATGTCCATGAATGCATGTATCTAAGTAAGATGTTACTGCAACAGGTATAGGTACCCGGGGAAGCGGGTGGGCGCATATGACTCTACAGCTCTATATGCCAAGAACAGATGCATACTGGGTAAGTAGCATTTTCCGTTCGAGGCATATGAGCTGTAGATCATATGCTATGCATAGACTATACAGCAGTTATCTCCCAAAGCGTTGGCTAACCTCTATCTGTTGCAGTAGTCTGAAATAGTGTACGTAAAACTGCCTGGCCAACTCTAGCTTGTTGTCTTGCTAACACATCTACCCAATAGTGTTTTATGAATGTGTGAGGTGTAGACCATGTTGCAGCTTTGCATATGTCATCTATGGGTATATTTCCTAAGAATACCATAGAAGCCCCTAGTTTGCGTGTAGAGTGTTCTCTAGGGGGAACTGTTAACGTTCGTTTAGCTTTTGCATAGCATATTTGAATGCACTTGACTATCCACCTTGCAATACGTGATTTTGATATGGGATTGCCTTTGTGTGGTGGAGCAAAAGCGACAAAAAGTTGATTTGTGTTACGGAAAGGTTTTGTCCTTTCTATGTAATAAAGCAATGCTCTCTTCACATCTAATGTGTGTAGGGCACGTTCTGCCACTGAATTTGGTTGAGGGAAGATCACAGGTAACTCAACAGATTGATTGATTGATATGAAAAGCAGAAATGACTTTAAGAAGGAATTTAGGATTAGTCCGACGAACCACTTTATTTTGGTGCATTTGTAAAAAGGGTTCTTCTATAGTTAATCCCTGAAGCTCACCTGCTCGTCTGAGTGATTTGATAAAAATGAGGAAAGCAGTTTTCCAAGTGAGAAATTGCAGTTCACATTTGTGCAATGGCTCAAAGGGTGGACCCATTAGTCTGGTGAGAACAATGTTGAGATTCCATACTGGAGCAGGTGGACGTCTCGGGGGAATGACTCTTTTGAGTCCCTCCATAAAGGCTTTGATAACAGGCACTCTAAAAAGAGATAGATGTTGTCTATTTTGGAGGTATGCAGCTATTGCAGCTAGATGTAAGCGTATGGAAGTGTACGCTAAATTGGAACATTGTAGATGTAACAAATAACATACAATGTTTTGTACAGAAGCATCAAGCGGGTTGATGTGGTTATTACAGTATATCACAAACCGCTTCCACTTTTCTGCATAGCAAGCTCTTGTGGTAGGACGTCTAGCCTCTTTGATAATATTCATGCAGTCTGGCGGTAGATTAAGATAGCCAAACTCTAAGACTTCAGGAGCCAGATCACCAGATTGAGTTGACTGGGGTCTGGATGTCTTATGTCTCCATGGCTCTGTGTGAGAAGTTTGGGTGTAAGACTTAGTTTTTGTTGAGGAACTACTGAGAGTTCCAATAGGGTTGTGAACCAAGGTTGACATGCCCATGTGGGAGCAACTAGGATTAGTGTCAGGGACGCTTGGTTGAGTTTCCGAACCACTAATGGAATGAGTGGGAGAGGAGGAAAAGCGTAAGCAAATATCCCTGACCAATTCATCCATAGTGCATTGCCTTTGGACAATGGGTGTGGATACCTAGACGCGAAGTTTGGGCGTTTTGGTATGTGGCGAACAGGTCTATGTGAGGGACTCCCCAACGTTGAAAGTATGGAAGGAGGACCTGGGAGTGGAGTTCCCATTCATGTATTTGCTGTCTCTGCCTGCTGAGGAGATCTGCAATCTGGTTGTTGACTCCTGGGAGGTTTTCCGCTAGGAGATAAAGTTTGTGGTGAATAGCCCACCTCCAGATGTCTTGGGCTAAGTGGGACAGTTGGAGAGAGTGTTCCCCCCCCCGTTTTTGTATGTAAAACATGGCTGTCATGTCTGTACGAATTAGGACAGCTTTGCCCTGTAGGTGAGTTTGAAACGCCTTGAGTGCTAGAAATATTGCAAGCAGCTCTAGGTGATTGATGTGGAGCAACTTCTGTTGTTGGCTCTACAAGCCTTGCACTGTGTGCTGTTGTAGATGAGCTCCTCAGCCAGTGAGGGACGCGTCCGCTGTCAGTACTATCTGTGGAGCCGGGTCTATGAACGGCTGTCCTTTTGATACATTTTGCGTGTTCCACCACTGCAGAGAGCGATGAGTACGGCCGCTTACCAACACTAGATCGGTCAATAGACCTTGCGACTGGTACCACTGACTTGCTAAGCATTCTTGAAGTGGACGCATGTGCAGTCTGGCATGGGGAACGATCATGATGCAGGATGACATCATTCCCAGTGGCTGCATGTTAGTTCGAGCTGGAATCCAATGGTTGGATTGAAAGCGGAGAACTAAAGCCTGAATATTTCGAATTCTGGCTGAGCTGGGAAAAGCGAGAGTTTTTTGTGTATCTATTGTGGCTCCTAGGTAGTCCTTTGTATTGGTTGGTTGGAGATGTAACTTTGGTACATTGATTGTGAACCCTAGTTGATGCAGTAACCGAATTGTCCTGAAAGTCTGCTGCAGACATTGTTAGTACAGGTTGGCTTTGATGAGCCAGTCGTCTAAGTACGGGAAGATGTGGATGCTTTGTCTCCTTAGGTGAGCAGCTACTACCGCCAGACACTTTGTGAAGACTCTGGGGGCGGTGGTGACACCGAATGGGAGTACCCTGAACTGATAGTGCTGACCCGCTACCATAAACCTGAGGAATTTGCGATGAGCAGGGTGAACTGGTATATGGAAGTAGGCGTCTTTTAGATCTAGAGTAGATAGAAAGTCGCCTTTCTGTAGTAGAGGAAGTATCTATTGAAGTGTCACCATGTGGAAATGGTCTGACTGAATGTACCGGTTGAGTTCTCTGAGACTTAAAATTGGTCAGAGAGAACCGTCTTTTTGGGGAATTAGGAAATAAAAGGAGTATACGCCCGACCCGTGATGTTGGGGCGGCACAGGCTCTATAGCCCCTTTTAGAAGTAGAGACTGAACCTCTTGTTTGAGGAGGTATAAATGGTCTGGTGATAGTTTGTGGGGCTTTGGTGGAATATTTGGAGGCGTGTTGATAAATTCCAGGAAGTAACCAGAACGGATAATTTGGAGTACCCAATTGTCTGCTGTTATTGATTGCCAGATTGGTAGAAAATCGACAGTCTTCCCCCGACAGGTGTTGAGTGGTCGGGGGGAAGTGAAGGCAAGTCACTGCTTTGTGTTGGCGGGGGAGTTGCGTGTGTTTGAACCCCGGCCCCTGCCCTTACCATTGTTACCCCCTTGTAACCTAACCCTGAAATAACCCCCTAGATGGAGAGGGTTGGTTATTGCCCTTATAGGTGGAGGTGGCTTCCGATGAGGTATTTTTGGAACCTCCTCGGTAAAAGGAGCGTCGAAAGGAAGCACGACCCTGTGTGGACTGAAGGGCTCCCATAGATTTGGCTACCTCAGTATCTTTCTTCATTTTGTCAAGTGAAGAATCTACCACTGGGCCAAATAGATGTTCCTTATCGAATGGGGTATTTAAAATGGAGGTTTGAACCCTAGGTTTAAAACCAGATATACGGAGCCAGGCATGCCTCCTTAAAAGGACACTAGTGTTTATAGCTCTAGCAGCAGTGTCTGCAGCATCTAGAGAGTATCTTATTTGATTGTTAGCAATAAGTTGCCCTTCATGAACCAGATCTTGTGCTTTTGATTTGTGTTCCGGGGGTAAATATTGGATCAGTTGTTCCATTTTGTCCCAGTGAGCACGGTCGTATCGCGCTAACAGTGCCTGGGTGTTGGAGACACGTCAGAAATTGGCTGCTTGAGAAGCTACCCTTTTCCCAGAAGCGTCAATAAGTTTTGATTCCTTATCAGGAGGTTGAGCCTCTCCTGTTGTCTGGGAGTTGGCTCTTTTTCTTGCATTGGACACAACCAGGGAGTCTAGTGGCAATTGTCCCCTTATATATACCGGGTCCGATGGTGCTGGCTTGTACTTCTTGTCCACTCTATGGTGAGAATACGAGCTCTGACTGGTTCATTACAAATGTCATCTACATGCCTGACCATCCCTTTAAGCATGGGTAGTGTATGTGATGACTTCTGTGTGGTACTGAGGGTTTCAAAGAGGAAATCCTCTTCTAAAGACTACTTATGTAGCTGCACCCCATGGTAGTTGGCAGCTCTACCCAGACTCTCAATGTAGCCTACACTATCATCTGGTGGAGAGAGTTTGGTAGGGTACAGGTCGGGATCATTGCCCGTGGGCGAATTTGTGTTCTAATCGTCCCATGGGTCTTGTAACGGCTGATCATTATCCTTATCCTGATCATCATCCCCATCATCTTGGTTGTCAGGTGTATGTGGTGGTGAATTCTCAGGTGAAATTGGTTGAAGCTGAGGGGAAGGTGGTGATTAAGGAAGGATAGGTGGAGGAAGAGGAGGAGGGGAAGGGTTGGTTTCAACAGATCTCTTCTTTAAAGGGATGTGATATTCTTCTTCTGCATCAGTCCTTCTTTTTAGAGTCACTTTAGTGGTGATATGGCCAGTCTGTGGATGGATATACAAAAGCTTTTGTTTCAGATCCGGTTTTTCAATTGGGGCATCGAAACTGGGCTTTGTAGTTTTCTGCACTTCTGTCTGCTTCGGTGCTGAAAATTTCAGTGCCGGAGTCAAAACCGTTGATTTCTTCGGATCTGACAATTTTTTCGGGGCTGAATAGTGGGGGTCGGTGCCGGACTTGTGTTTCGACCCCGAAGGTCTGGGCTCCGAACTCAGTTTGGAAGGAGTCTTTTCGGAGCCGGAAGGCTTTTTGGTAGGCTTCAGTGCCGAGCCAGAGGGCGGGGCGCCAGAAGCGTGATCTCGGTGCCGACGGGGGCCCGAGGGCGCGGGTTGGACCAGAGCCTGCTTTTTAATTGTAATGGTTTCCTGGGATGAGGGGGTAGGTGTACTCATGGTACGTTGACCATGTGGAATGTCCTCCTCTTGGTCGGATTCGAATTCTGAGATGGCGACTGGCTCCTGCTCCTCCTCTGTTCCCATGGCCTCGCCGGCCTCTTCGCCCGACTGTTGACCGAAGATGTCCGGAATGGAGCTTGTGTGCTGGCTCTGCATGTCGCGACGTCGAGCCCGACGGTCGCAAAGTTTTTTCTTGGAACGGAAAGCCTGGCACGCGTCGCAGTCTTGTTCTCTGTGTTTGGGGGACAAGTCAGGGCGCAGATATTTCGCATGGCACCGAGGGCAGAATTTGAAGGGAGTTTGTTCCATCGACTGCAGGTCGACCCGACACGGGTAGGCGGTAGACGGCCTTCCACAAACTTTTCGTTCGAAAGATTATTTTAAGTAATTACGATACGCGATAGAAAGGGAGACGCGATCGAAAACAATACCGTCGAGGGGGAGTATCTTGCGCACTGAGGGAAACCGAAGGAACGGTGTCGAACCGGAGCGCAACAATAGACGTCCGAACCAGATGGCGGAAAAAACAATCTAACAATGGAGTTGATGCCCATGCGCACTACCACCGAAAGGAGGAGTCGCCTACCTCGTGACTGGAAAGACTTCTTCGGAGAAAAACAAAGTGCAAACATCCGGACCCAAAACTAGATAGCGATCTATGCATAGCATATAATCTACAGCTCATATGCCTCGAACCCTTTGTTTTTTTCCAGTTAATTTCTATTACACTAGTGCTAAAAGATCTGAGGTATTCAGCCTCTCCTGGGAGTGTTCTAGAGGGTGCTGTCGCCTGACTGGCTAAAATTTGTAGTTTGGTCCTTTTTTAAATAAAAAAAAAAGGACAGATAGGCTATAAAACCTATGGTTCATTGCCATTCTGTCTATTGTAGTAATACACATTGCTTTTTATAGTACCGTGGGACTTCCACTTTGACGATGGGGAATGATTCAAGCATGTGAATCTATGAAAGATCCAATACTGGAGAATAAATGCTTATCACTACCCTATGATATGCCTAACAGCTTGCCCACACTACCACAAAAGAGCGCATTTGGGGGTTTGGGGTGTAATTTGTGCCTCTGTAATTCCTTTGGGGTTTGCCTGGACCTCTTTCTGGTCCACTATATAAAGAGCCAGATTACTAAAGGTGGGAGTGGGAAATTCAACTAGTTTGGGGTGTTGAAGTGGGTGCTGGATGGGTGGAATGTTACTGTTTCAGAGTTGCTTACTACGCTGTACACCCCCCACCCCCCTTCTCTACATATACATGCAAGTTGTTAAAGCCTTGTGACCAACAAGCCTACTTTACATGACTGCACATTCACTTATGTTCCCTCAGTCCTGATGGCCTATATTAGATGCCTAACCTGGAACACCTGTCTGGGGGCTTAATAACCGGCGCAAAAGGCAGTTAGTGCTTCCCTATCTCAACAGACACCACATTTTTGTTCGAAAATCCCTCCCATGGCGCACACATCGGGTACTCAGTGACAAGGAGGGTAGATTTGTTCTTCTACATGGTATGCAGCGCGGCCTCCCACTCACACTTGCCTCTGTTTACGGTCCTAATGTGGTGATTGATGTTCAGTCGGTGGACTTACCCTCAATGTTCTGGGAAGCATTTACAGTTGTTATCCACAGGGCTTTCTTAGCAAAATAGTTGAGTGTTGAGGGTGCTGCAAGCGTGACTGACTGCATTAGAAACAGACATCTGCACTGTCAAGCAAACGATCTTCACTACAGGTAACACAGTGACACTAGCCACCCTCCAAGATAAGCTATCCGCTTATGAAGAGGAAGTGATCAGTGCAACACATTATGTCCACAAAACAGCAACAGCCAGATGCTACAGGGAGGGGGGCAGATTAGGTAAAACCCTAGTGAAGGTTCTACAGAAGCCCTGGGGCAATGACTACATCATGGAACTTACATATGACCACCATATAGCCCACAAGCGTCATGAGGACATTCTTCAAACTATGACTGATTTTTACACTGACTTATACCACACATGACCCTCCGGCCTTGCACACCCTTTTTGAATCTATATAATTCCTCTGGCTGGAGAATTTGCATCATCGATACCTTGACATTCCCTTCACTGCTGAGGACATAATTCAGTTGATCCAGAGCATGCCTGGACATAAGGCTCCAGGACTTCCAGATTAACAATGTCCTTTTATAAGGAATATGCTTGCTCCTCACCTCCTGGCAGTATTGATTTGGCAGGGTGAACTGCCACCATCCCTCCGTGAAGCAGTGATTGCCACTATAATGAAACCGGGCAAACCAACCGATCGTGGCAAACTCTTCCAGACCCTTATCGATGATCAACGTTGATAACATTTTGGCTAAACTAATCGCTAACTGACTATTGCCCCAGCTGCCGGTTACAGTCTGGACCGACTAAGCAGGCTTCATACCAGTTCACTCCACAGCGCACAACTTACGAATCATGTTCGCTTTCTTTTGCTTCGTCACCACTGAGCTTTGAGTAGCTGCCATAGCATAGGATGCCACCAAGGCATTCAAGTCCTTGGAGTGGCCTTATTTATTTAACCTTCTGGCCCGGATCAGGATGAGCCTTCAATTCTTGTGCCAGATTAAATTACTCTATACGCTTCCTGCATCGCAAATGCAAGTCATTGGCGTGGTTACTTCCCCTGTCTGATCTCCAGGGGCAACAGGCAGGGCTTTCCGTTATCGCCCATATTGTTTGCGAGTGTAATGGTGACTCTAGCTGCTCGATTACGATAACACCACTCACATAGAGGTCTGGGCTTCACTGCCCAAGGGATATTAGTCTCCATGTATGAGAATGATGTTACTTTATATAACTGTTTGCATTCACCCCAGTTACAGCTCCTTTTGAGGTGGACTTTCCGGCCAGTGGGTGAAGGAGCCAGTTCAATCAATCAATCAATCAATCACAAGATTTGTAAAGCGCACTACTTACCCGCGAGGGTCTCAAGGCGCTGAGGGAGAGGAGGGGGGGTGTTGCCGCTACTGGTCGAATAGCCAGGTCTTGAGTTCAGTATCTACGAATATGACTCACGAGGAACGTTACAGAACTAAGGCAAGGCAATGACCTGGCTTGAGGAGAAAATGCCAGTGTGGTCCAGCCGAGAATTTGGTGGGCAAAATGATTGTGCTCCCTAAATTTCTTTACCTATTTATCGATATCTCCATTCCTTTTACAGCTCTGCCTTGGCATGGACCAGCAAACAATCAGGGGTTGTATGGAAAACATTGACTCTCCCCTTCGAACAGGGTGGCCTCTGCACCCGAACGTGGAACTATCCTTCCTCTGCGCTTAGGCACACTTCGCCTATTACTGGGCCTATACAACTCTATTCCAGCCTCACAATGCTGCAGAGGCTGACCACTCAACACTGCCCTATACCCACTAGCCTGATGACCCCAGCCCAGGAACTGATACTGTAGTGTGTACTTTACGGGCATGGGATGGGCTGAGGCAACGCGCAAAACTGGACTGCCTATATGCACCAACCATACTGCTAAAATCCCTGGTTCCCCATTATGAAAGATGAAGGTGCACGTCGTCGCGCTTCTTAATTGCAACTCAGCACATTTGCTGATCTCTATCTGGAGAGTCATTTCCTGCTGGCGCACCTTATTCAGGCTGACTAATCCCATACTTCCCTCAATATTCTCCTGTACCACCAACTCATAGATGCTTTTCGCACTCTACACAACACCTTCCCACAGCCCCCTCCCACTCTACATATATGGGACACACTACTTACGAATCAACCCCCCCCCCCCACAAGGTCATTACCTGCCTGTATTCCACAAAGCAGGAAAATGCCCCAGTGTGCCTACTGAAGGCCTGTGCTGTTTGGGAAGCAGATATAACTCCCCCCGACTGAGACACAGTGGCATTACTGCTGTGCGCAATCCGATGCCCTTACACACAAATTGCTGACTTACACGGACACATTTTAACTTTCTACAAAGAATGTATCGCATACCAGTCCAATTATTCAGAATATGTCTTGCGGAAGATGTACGATGCTTCAGGTGATCCACTCCAACAGCTACATTTTCCTCCATCTTGCCTGGGAATGCCCTGCAGTTACCATCTTTTGGTCAAAGATATGTAGAACGCTATTGCAGTGATTACAGGATATAAATCGCTGCGATCCCCGTTAGTGGCTCTCTTAGACCACGTGAAAGACATTCACCCAGCAACTTGACAACTAACGGCTGTGCTCCTCCTCCTGGCTAAGTGCAGAGTTGCCGTACACTGGGGTAGATGTCCTGCCCCACGGCTGCAGTGTTGGCTGCCAGACATAGCCTACTGTCAGGAACAACTTGAACACTACTGAGAGCTATGACAGGAGCACCTATGTCCTACAGACTTCGAGGCCCTGTTGACAACGTATCTGCACTGCAGGTAGAAGGTGAGCCTTAGGAAGATACCTCCAGTTCAGCTGAACATGTTGGACCTGTTGTTTTGGCCTCTCCCCAGTGTGTTCATGTAATGCCCTAGACACGCTGTGTGGGGGCTGCACCCCTCACATGATGGGTGCGCGTCCCCCTGTTCCCTCCTGTTGGGCAGATTCCATTCTGTATTGTGACCTGTGGGCCTGACTTTACCTATGTAATCCAATGCCTAGAAACTGCTACCATCTTTTCATCCTGTCTTGTTTGTAATGGCTTGTTGTGTACACACTGTAATCTTGTTGCTCCCCCTTTTTCTTTATATTGTATCTTAGGAAATTTAAAAAAATCAGGCACAACTGGCCTTTTATCATAAATATAGTTACTGTAAAGAGCAAACCAATGCCAACTTTGGTAGGTAAACTACTTTATTATTCTCTTTCCAGAAACTAATGTTTGAAGCATAGGCCACCACATACTGGAAACGAAGGTGATCTACCCATAACCTTCTGTAGCAATAACAAAATGCAAAGTTTGTTCCATGGAAATAACATATCAGACCAAACTGGTATATCCTAGTTTTAATCTTTCAGAAAAGAAACGACTCATAAAAAATAGAAAAGAGGGAGACCAGTACCTGTACTGCTCAAGCTGAGCGTGCTGCTGCCGTAACTGATTCAACTCTTCATTTAAACTGGCAGATAAGAAGCTGGAGACCTGCAGCTCCTCTATTGCTCGGCTGGCTTCTCGCCGCTGCACCTCTAGTTCTTGCTCCGTTTTCATTACTAATTCTTCCTTCTTGATTAGCTAAAACATGTGAAACAAGCCTTTACTTGAATCAGTAATGCATGGTTGGGTATTGGAAATAAACTAATATTTCCACAGTGGAATTGATAATTTCACATTGATGAGTGACTTTACTGAACTTTGATTTTATAACTTACAAAGAATGTCGGTTTAAATATTTATCAAATTTTGCAGTAATTCTTATAATCTTACAATCATTCCATGTAGTATGCTTCAGAAGCATTACACATATGGTTTTGAAACACCAGTGTCTTCTAATACAGGTTATATTAACTAGATATACTTTTTGGCAACAGTCTATTACCTGCTTTTAGATTTCTTTTGACTTATAATTTTTCTATTGTAAGGTACAGTATGCTCAAAACATGGAAAAGGGAAACTTACCCAAGAATGTGCAAAGCATATAAAATGACACCCTAGAGCATCTCCATTTGATGAAGGGTCATGAAGCATTTTTGTAACCCACTGACGAGAAGCCAGACCTCTTTTACCCAATTCAAGGACATCGATTTTAAGCAATCTGCAAGTGTTAGGTTTTCTGACCAGTAAAAATCGAAATTGGGTTCAGTGTGAGGGAGGTGGTGGAGGTTGAGGTGGGAACTGCAATGTCCTGATGCAATATGAGAGCTGTTACATTTATAATTTTAATAACTATTGCTGGTTGAAATGCTGGGACTTCAGGTTTTCACTGCTCATGTAAATGTGATTCATGTATAATATGATTGGAAAATGTCAATAAAAACAATTTAAAAAAAAGACCTAATTGGCTATTGGGTGTGGTCTGTGATGTATCTATATGAAGCATAGGATAGAGGAATATGTACTAAGCATCACAGCCTATTAAGGGGAACTTCACCATCAACCCCACCACATTGTATATTACCTTTTAGAATCTAATGGCAAAGCCGGGGCCATGCATGGGATGCTGAAACTCATCTATAGAAAGCAATTAAGGTCTATAGGCTGTACCTGGCATCAATCCTTGAGCCCTATGAACATTAACAGGCAAGCTGTGGATATTGCTTTTGACACAGACATGACTAAAGCAGTCAGGCTGAGGATGCTTTTTAAAATGATCAAAAACTGATAGTAGAGAAACTACCTGGGTAATGTCCCTTTTGTCAAAACATTGCCTTTAGACCTATTCTTTGAATGCTTTTCCGGCTTTTGCAGAAATGTACAGTGTAGGAAGGTGGAATCTGACTATATGGTTGCCCCCACTTTTTTTATGGTGTTTTGCTGGTTTATGACTTAGTTGGACTGGGACCCTGCTATTCAGGGCCCCAGTCTATCTGCTCTCTCTAAACGACATGGAGTGCACTCTAGGTGCACTAGTGATTGGATACTGTGGTGCCTTATGAGTCCCTAGTATATGGTACCTTAGGTGCCAAGGGCATAGGTACTTCACAGGCCTACCAGGGGCTGCAGCATATATTATGCCACCCCTGGGAAGCAGTCTAAATCTGACACCACAGGCCTGCTACTGCAGCCTGGGTGAGGTGGTGCTAGCACCCCTCACTGAGATATAGGTTTCCTATATCTCTCCTGCACACACATATAAACCTATCAGTCACCCCTAAGGCAGGCCCTATCAATCCTGAGGGCAGGGTGCTTGGCTTCTATGTGAGGGGGTGCCTCTGCCTGAGCAGGGCCCCTCTGCAGCTCTCAGAGTCTATTCTCTGGTGCTGTTTGTGGATGCGGTTAAACCATATACTATTTAAGTGCATTATATCCTCGCGGTAAATGCTAACTTTGGAATGGCTGCATCAAAACATGTCGTGTTTGGTGTCAAACATCTTGGAATACTACCCCCCGCCAATCTTGGCGGCGGGGGTAGCATTCCACCCTTCTAGAGGGATAAGACATGTACCTGCTGTGGAAACGCGGTAGAATCCTAAAGAGCCCTGGCATCACAAAATGGATGCCACCAGTCACAGACACTGGGCTGCCCTCCTGCTGATGACCGAAACTCACAGTGGAGGAAGCCCAACAATAGGCATCCTGTCACAGGGAGGTGTAACCACCTCCCAGACAGGGTTTAGTGTATTGGGGCTGGGTGGGTGCACTCTTAGAGTGCTTTGAAGTCCTGCACTGGGGGAGCAGAAGGCTCCTCTGTGCATATGCCAGTTCAAACCAGCTCAGGGGCTACCTGCCCCTGCTCTGGCGCGAAACTGGACAAAGGGAAGTGGGTGTAGCCACCCCTCCCTTGACCCTCCCATAGGTGGGGTCATAGAGCTAGTCCATCCCCTCTTTTTAGTATAAGAGGGGAACCTTGCCATTGCAAAGCAGATAACCCCTGGACGACGCTCTACAGAAGAATCCTGGCCCTTCGACGTTCCACTACCTTTGGAAGACAGAAGAATCTCCCTTGGAGTCAAGGAGTGACTCCCCTGCTTGGCAGGCACCAAAAACGACAACGACGGTCGCAAACTACGCCGCTCCCGCCGGAGTCCGAGGTCCCTGCAGCCCAAGAAGTGGATTTCCTGACTTCTCCCAGGCCATCGTGAGTCCCCAGCGAAGCTGAGGCAAGTGGACCCCACGAGTAACGAGGAACCGCGACCCCTGGGTACCGTGCACTATTGTCGAGTGCAACCCCTTCACAACATTCTACGAACTTGTGCTTTGGACCACGTGTGGTCCCGACCTCCAACAGGAATCCCTCCGAAGATCAGAGGCCTACACCGTCCCGAGTGACCGTGGGCCCCTGTTGAGTGATTCCGCCCGAGGTGTCTTCGCGATCCCTTGCCCGCTGGCTTGTGGGTCCCCAGAAGACTTCTTAAAGAAACCGAAGGGCTCCCTGGTTGCTCCAGGCCTGCCCTGACTTACCCTCGCTGGGTGAGTTCCACAGACCTTGCTGGTCTGCGCCATCGACTTTTCTTCATCTCCCCGAGACTTGCGGCTGCCAAGGCTTGTTGGCTCCGATCGAGTTGCCGACACCGCAGTCAGCTGCAGACGTCGAGGGACACACAGAATCCAGCTCCTGGTTGTCGTCGACGCCTCCTGGACCACGTGGCTGAAGAGTCAAGGCACCTGCAACCGACCTGAAGCGACCGACGACGGTGGGCATCCATCTTCCTTGCCCCGGGTCACTGCCAAGTGACTTTGAACACTGTCCCCTCTGCTTTCAGGTCATCCTTCTTCAGAATCCAGGCTTGGATTCCACCGGACACTTCTTCAGCTCCCGCAAGCAGCAAGTCTTCTTTGTTCGCCATTGAAAACGACGCCGCGACCCGACACCAAAGGACACCTGTGCACCCGGCTTCCCTGGGTGAGGTAACTCCAGCACTACGGTGCTCCTGTGGGTGTGGGCCCTAGAACTACTTACCCTGTAAGTGACTTGCTTGTAGGTTCTCCCGAAGTATCCTAAAACTCTTTATTTCCAACCGCGACTTGCCCCATTGAAGTTAACGGCGATTCGCGCCTGTGTATCCACACTGCACGCGTCCCCCGTGGGTCCTTTACTTACCTACCTTGGGTGGTTTCGTGAGGCCCCAGCACTTCTGAAGGCCCTAGGCCTTGTCTCCTTGCAAGTCGTTGTTTCTAAGTCTCTTACTTAGTATATGGTCTGGTACGCCCCTAGGGCCCCAGCCATATTTTGTGCTTAACTTATTGTGAAACGTTGATTTGTGCATATGTTTGTCTTCTAATCTCATAAAGAGATTAGTAGAGAGTTATTTAGAAATAAATACATATATATTTGATATATATACCTGTGTGGTGTCTTTTCATTTGGTGATTCAAGAGATTATATGGTAAAACAAGCTGCTTTACATTCCTCCGAGACTTAGCCTGAAGGCTGCTCTCCACAGCTACCACTAGGATAGCTTTCTTTAAAAGGTTGTCTTAAACCTATCTACCATAAGAGTCGATTTGCCCTGGTGCAAGGTGTCCACTTTAATTAGTGAACAGCATATACCAGGCCAACTTCTCACATACAGTCATTCCATTATACACTTTGTGCAGTTCTATTCCCAGCTTTGGGACAGTCAAGTGAAGGTTGCAGACATGGACGAAAAACACCCCACAAGTGGTCCATTCTAGATTTTGCCACTATTTGAGTTTGAAGGCATGTAGTGCTCTGGCTAGAATATGCTTCCTGCACATCTCAGCAAGTGTTTACTTAATATTGGTTCCTGGTGGGGGAAACCATGACATTCCTGATCTCGGTCCTAAAATCTACTTAGTAGTTTCCTGCATTCTTACAAAATTGTTCACTGTACTGCTATACAAAACAAGAAGTGATTAAAAACACAAGCAATGAAATCTATAATTTTAGAAGCAGGGGAGACAGCATTTAGATATATAAAACCAATTTATACTGTAAATTAAAGCTTTTTGATTGCAACCAGAGCTCTGGGGCATCTCCTCATGGCTCCACAATGGGGCAGTTCAGTTATGATCACCTGAGAGACTGGCACTTTTGTGGTCCCCTCAGGAACTAGTCCACTCAATCCAGTACCTTGCAAGAACACCAAATAGACAGCCCAAACGGTCTCCAGTGCAAAATAG
Source organism: Calotriton arnoldi (assembly GCA_963921515.1). Classification (NCBI taxonomy): domain Eukaryota; kingdom Metazoa; phylum Chordata; class Amphibia; order Caudata; family Salamandridae; genus Calotriton; species Calotriton arnoldi. The sequence goes on from CAWUFW010001256.1 coordinate 654,146, forward strand.
GGAATTCAGCTCGATGGAGTCTGCAGCTCTCTTTAGTTGCTTTAAAAGACCGCCATGGTCCAGCATGCACGTAATGCAAATTTATCAAATTTCCCAGTCTACTGGGTTAACTTTGTCCTCTTCACTGGGTTTACACAGTTTCCATCGGCCAATATGGAATGCAACTACAGCACACATATGGAGGAATGGAATAGATTAAGGTAAGAAAAGGATGCTGAAAAAAGCCGAAGAAGGTTCCTCTGCAACTAAAGGTCTGACTTTAACCTTAAATTCCAAGCAGTTGCTCAAAATGAAATAGCAGTCATTCCTTAAAGCGTTTGCTGATGCTCCGGATATTAAATGGTTTCTATGATTTCTCAAAGTTTAAGCTTAATATATTTTTATAAATTTAATCCTAACCCCTGTCCTTTCCTTGTTTTTTCCAGAATTATTAAGCTAATACACCTTTAATTTATTATTCAATGAACCATTCCACTGCAATGTTTGCCTTGGGTTATGTCTGTTCAAACGCAAAGACCCAGCATAGCAGCCATCAGAGTGCTGTTTCCCGCTGCAGTCGGTCTGTTTTATAGCGCTATCTACAGCACAAACCTGGCCTAGAGGGTGTTGAAGTGATGTACATAAAAGGGCATAAATGCCAAAGTTAAACTAAGGCAGATTTACAGGACAAAAAGATCATCATACCATGTGTGGTCTACATAATGGACACAACCAAGTAAGGACTCCGGAGTTACATGGTGCAGTATCAATTTGAGTGAAATGTACCAAATAATCAGCAGTTCACGTTGAGGCCAGAGGTCGACTTACTCGAAAAATGACTCATAAGACACAAGGATAACGTAGTCAACAGTTGTGATGAGAAAGAGTCAAAAGAAAAATGTGCTGGGACCACCTAGGGAGTTTCCCATTATATAACAACTGGTGAACGCACAACTTGAAATACACTAAAAAAGCCCACATCTAGAGATGATAACACTGTGTTTCTACTCACCCCTCGACTAGCTACACTGGCAAAATAGCTAGGACGTTTCTCTAGAACAGGATTTAGAGGGGCTGCCTGTACTACATGAAAGATTCTTACTTGCAAATAAATCAGTATGCACCAGAACAACAAAGTGGATGCACCTTTCAACATCAACCGCGATTAATGCTGCTGTAGAGGTTTCCCAGGATTTTTAATATCATCCCTGGACTTCGTCTGAAGTTCCCCATTGACTTTACAGTTTGATATCATCATTGTTCATCTTTAATACATTCTCTGCTCCTTTCCCTTCTTCTTGAATCTCAGGTGTAAACCCAGGCATCCTTAACAAAGAATGTCTAATTAGAAGCTTTCCTATTGAGACCTTGTCCTATGTGGCATATCTAGTGAAACGTGCCATTACACTGAATCTACATTCAAGTGCAGTTGAATTCGCACTCCTCCAGGGCAGTGCTGCCTCCGGCTTCACATTATTCTCATGACAGCACCTAGTTTCTTTATCAGGCGGTGGGAAAACTGTAATAGCACTATTGACTGATCTCTTCCTGGCTGCGGTGAGATTTACTGAATCTAGTTCTTCGTGGCTGTGGCGACATTGACTCAATCTCGTTCTGTTTTCGTATGTGTGCAGGTTCCTGTGGTGCAGGGGTATATTTATCTTCCATTGTAAAAGTTGCCAATCTAAAAGTGGCAGATCTGATTAAGCTAATGTTTACAGGCATTAAGGCTCTGAGGAGCGGGGCAAATATGAACAGACTATGCACTGTTGTCAGTGGAAAGCCAAAAATACTATTTAGAAGGTGTTCAGGGGCTAAACCTGCTTGTCTTACAAAGAACTGCGAACAAACTCCTGTATTTCATTTGCCTTTTCCTTTCCAATCAGATCAGACAAGGCGAAACAAACATAAGTTAGAGGAAACAAGATGGAAGGGCCATAGAGCGCTAACATCAAATTCTATACAGCAAAAAGTCACGCTTTCTGAAAACACTTCTTACCATGTGTTTAATTTTGGCCAGCTCTTGCTGCTGGAAGCCCTCCAGCTCATCAAAGTCATCCCTCTTAAGGAAAAGATTTACATTCTGCTCCCTCATTTCGCTCACTGTGGCTGACAAGGTCCTATTTTCCTTTAAAACAAAATTTTAAAAAGTACAATTAGAGGCTAAGCTCTCTATATCGAGTAACTTTCTTGACAGCTGAAAGGCTGGACCGCAAGGCTGCGATAGACATATTTAGGTCGAACCTAGCGGCAGCACGCATACGCTGCTCGCTCAGGGAGGCATGCTGTATTGGGTATGGAATACAAGCTACGCCAATTTCCCCGCCCATCTTTTCAAATGGCTTTGGTTACCGTCCTTCCTAAATCGTTCCTTTTCATTGGTAATTAAGCTTACTAGTCCCTCCTTGCTACCGCCTTGTCTGCATTTGTAACCTCCCACAAGGACTGGACCTTTTACTTGTGGTGTTATACGGTGTGCTTTATATGGTCAGTGAGCACTATTTTCTTGGTGCACAGCATGGGCTGTACAAGGAACGTGTCAGTCTGCTACTACGCCCTAACTGCACTAGTAGTTTGAATGTTTCCTCCTGCGCCAGCACCAAGTCATACCTACGCCTCTCCAGCGATGCCCCCACAAGCCAACAGCGCTTCAACGATACTCCCACAACACCCTGCTTCGATAGACAGTATACCCTTACCTTTGTCCAGGCTGAACAGCTTCATGAAGCAAGGTGAGCCCAACAACCCCTGTAAGCAGAGCTCAGACAGCCACATTCTACCGTAGCCACCTTCCACATACACGCTGACCTACCATGACAACCCCACTCTTCGCTGTCCCCTTCCCAGCTTGTGAAGGGTGCATGCGCCACTCATGGCACTCGCTGCCCACAGTCTCCCAGCTGCGTAAACGACTCTGTCCGGCCAGGCACTTTCAATTCCACCGCTCTGCCCTTCCCGAACATTTGCAGCTAGTAAATAAGCTCCCCTACACCCTAGTCCTTCCGGCACTTAATAAAGACCCAAGAAGCCGAGCAACGTGGTGCCTCCACAACACTAGAGGCCCCCAGCGCCTCCTCGACTCTCCCTCAGGTGACTAAAGAGCTCCAGCTGTTAAAGCACATATCGCCCCGCTGACAAGGCACTGCACTGGAAACAGAAGGACAGGCTGAAAATCACTCAATTGTCAAGAGCTAGCGTCCTGCGCATGTAGTGGCCATGTTAGAGTTGTTGAATTCCGAAAGAAAATACAACAAAAAGTTATGCAATAAACCGGAAATTAATCTAATTAATTCTGAATTACTTTGATGCTAGCTCAGAAAAATACATATTTTATTCAAAAACGTTATTACATTAACACACGTCAGTCAAAGTAAAAGTCAAATATCTTGCAAAGACTTCACTTGTGAAACATGGCGCGATTTCCAGACCAAGGCTTCAGAATGGTTTGAAGGTGCAGAGCAGCGTTGGTTTGTCCCACCAGCCGAAGGGCTCTATTTGTTTTCTGCCCGCTCATCAATACACTGCGAACGGCTCGTACAGCAGGTCACGCGCTTCAACAACAACTTTTGTCAATATGTTGTCATTTCCTCTGGACAGCCCGCGGGCGAACTTTTAGGTGACATGGCAACAGGAAGCCAGGCCTACCCATACCCCTGAGCCCAAGCAGAAGTAGGGTGGAGGAGGCTTAGACTTTGCGCAAGTTACTAACAAGTGATAAAACAAGTCGGTTGCCAGCTTAACTCCAACACTGTGATTTATCCTGGATTGCAAAAAAGGTAGGCGCTGTATATTCCCTGGGAGCTCCGTTCGCCTGACTAGACTTCTCAAACAAGCATTTGCAATGCAATAGGTCTCGCATTTACGTGAGTTTAAGCTATTGGCATTGTAAATGACAATGCATTTTATTTAGGTTTTAAAAACCAAAACATAAATAAAAGGCATTGTCATTTACAATGCCAGCGGCTCAAACTAGCGGAAATGCGAGACCTATTGCATTGCAAATGCTTGTTAAATTTTCCTATCCTTAAAAACTGAATTTTCAACAGAGGGATGATGAAAAAAGCATCACTCTTTTACACCCTTGAAATAAAACAGATTGTCCTTACTATGCAGGAAAGATGGCATGCCTGGGCAGTCAATCAAGCCGTATTTGTAGAGCACGGCTAATCACCCGCAAGGGTATCCAGGCACTAGGTTGTTTGGCTGAGTCGAAAAGCCAGGTCTTGAGTGTCTTCCTGAATTCCGCCAGAGAGGGTGCTGACCGGAGGTGGAGGGGAAGGCCGTTCCAGGACTTGGAGGTGAGTTAGGAGAAGGAACGACCTCCACTGGGAGGTGTCTGTGCGAGGGAGGCAGAGGAAAGGTCTCTGGAGGGTTGGTGGAAATTCAGGCAGTGGTTGATGTATGCTGGTCCTTCGTCGTGGAGGGCTTTGTAGGCGTGTCAGCATCTTGAATTGGCGTCTTTTCTGGACTGGGAGCCAGTGAAGGTTACTGAGGTGGGGGATTACGTGGGTCCGTTTGGGCAGGCTGAAGATGAGTCTGGCTGCTGAGTTCTGTATCATCTGGAGTCTCTCCATGAGTTGGGTGGTGGTTCCTACGTATAGTGCGTTGCTGTAGTCCAGTTGGCTGGTAAGTAGAGCTTGAGTGATGGTTTTCCTTGTGCTGATGGGAAGCCATTTGAAGAGTATGCGGAGTGTGTGGAAGCAGGCGGAGGAGACTGTTCATCTGTCGTTTCATGGTGAGTTTGCTGTGCAGGATAATGCCAAGGTTGCGGGCGTGGTCTTTCGGTGTGGGAGCAGGTCTGTGTTCAGCGGGCCACCAGATGTTGTTCCATGCGGAGGCGTTGTTCCTAAAGATGAGCACTTCGGTCTTGATGGTGTTGAGCTATAGACAGCTGGTCTTCATCCAGTCGCCGATGTTTGTCATGCAGTTGTGGAAGTTGTTTCTCGTGGTGGAGGGGTCTGCTGAGAGCGAGAGGATGAGCTAGGTGTCGTTGGCATAGGATATGATGTTGAGGTTGTGGGTTCTGACGATGTGTACGAGTTGAAGAGGGTGGATCTGAGGGATGCACCTTGAAGGATGCTGTAGATGATGCTCTTTGGTTCAGAGACGAATGGTGGCTGGCGGAGTCTCTGGGTTCGTCCTGTGAGGAAGGATGCGATTCATCTGAGGGTGTCACCCTGGATCCCATTGTGGTGATGACTCTAAGATGAGTGTGTGGTGGGATATATATCTTGAACGCTGCTGAGAGGTCGAGGAGGATCAGGGCCGTCAATTCTCCCCTGTCGAGGAGGGTGCGGATGTCGTTGGTGTCAGCGATCAAGGCAGTCTCGGTGCTATGGTTGGCGCGGAAACCGGATTGAAAGGCGATTGAAAGGCGAGCACAGGAGTCCGTGGGAGATCCCGAGTGATTGGAGTTCATGATGACTGTTTTGTTCTGGGTGGTGAGCTGTTCCCATTCGGTGAGTGGATGGCCGGGGGTGGTGTCTGTTGGTGTGAGAAGGCTGTTGAGGTCGGTGGGTTGGAGTTCAAAGTTCCTGTAGATGGTGGATATTTTGTTGTGGAAATATTTCGCTAGTGTGTCACAGAGTTCCTGTGAAGGGGAGGTCAGTGGCTGCCGGGCAAGAGAACTCTGATGATGCTCAAGGGTTCCTTGGTGTGGTTGGTGCTTGCTTAGATGTGGTTTGCCAGGGCATCTTCTTTCGTGTCTTTGAGGCGTTGGTGGTATTTGTTGAGGGCCGACTTGAAAGTGGCTCAGTCTATGGGGTCTCTGATGGTGCTCCATCTTCTCTCAAGTCGTTTGCAGCTGTGTTTCACTGTCCTGAGTTCTGGTGTGTACCAGCTGGCTTGTTTGGTGGGTCTGCCGGTCTTGGCTGGCTTGATGGGCGAGACTATGTCAGCGCAGTTAGTGATCCAGGTGGTGAAATTCTGGATGGCCTGTTCCTGGTTTGTTGCGGGGTCGGGCCGGGTGGTGTTGAGGGCATTGGTCCATTGGGTCTGTCTCACTTTGTTTCAGTTGCGGAGGGAGGAACTGGGAGGCCTGGTGGCAGTGCCTGGGGATCCTGCGATGGTGAAGTGGACAATGGCATGGTCAGTCCAGTTGGGTTCTGTGACATGACTGTATTTGGCTCTGTTGCTGGCCGTGAAGATCGGCTCAAGCGTGTGTCCTGTGCTGTGTGAGGGGTTGGTGGCCAGCTGGGTAAGGCTGATGTTGCACATGCGTTCCAGGAGGTTGGCGGAGTTGGTGTCTGTGGGGTCGTCAAGGAAGATGTAGTGCTTGGAGTCGATAGCTAGTGGGGCGATGAAGTTGGTGATGGCATCGCAGAAGCCGGGGTGAGGTCCTGGGGGTCTGTAAGTGAGGGAGCCTTTGATGGTTATTCTGCCGTCGGTGTGGGGTTGGAAGTTGAGGTGTTCCATGATCTGTGTGGCATCGTGTTTGGTGGTGGTGCAGCGGATTTTTCTCTGTGGATGATGCCGAAGCCTCCTCCGTGTTTGTTGGTGCAGTCCCGGTGCATCATCTTGTAGCCGTTGGGCACTGTGGTGGCGATGTCAGAGGTAGGGGAGGGAATGAGCCATGTCTCTGATGAAGAACTCGTCAGGGGCGAGGGTGGTGATGGTGTCACAGATTTTGGTAGTGTGTTTGCAGAGGGCTCGGGCTTTGAGCAGGAGGCATCAGAGTGGTTCTGGGGCGGTCAAGGTCAGCAAAGTGGTAGTGGCGCGGGTTTCCGTGAAGGCGGGAGGTCATGAGTTGCAGGTGAAGAGACAGTGGCGGCAGTTGAATGGTCCTATCACTGATCGAGGAGATGCGAGGTAGCAGTTGTTGCGGGATCCAGGGCTCGGAGATATGCAGCGAAGTATCTGTGGGTGACCAGAAGTCCTGGCGCTGGGCGTGGTCTAGGCACGTAGGGCCTTTCTTTGGCGCGGCTGCGCTGCTGCTTCCATTAAGTAGGTCCTGGGAGGGGGACGGGGCGCTGGGTGTCGGTAAGAGGGAGTGCGAACAGGAGGGAAAGAGCGGGAGGGAAAGGAGCGAGAAGCTCCTAAATGGCGCCATTGATTTAAAAATCAAAAAAGCAGAAAGTGCGCAAAAAACTGCAAAATAAACTTGGAGGTAAAATAAAACTTAACAGGCTACACAGATATTATAATAGTTTAGAGTTTAACGGGCAGGACACTAATCATCAATACCGGCAAAACGAGGCAGCACCAGGCAAAACAGTGCATATAGGCAGAGTCCGGGAGACCTGCTATGGGCAGAGCTGATTGGGGATCTGCTTGGACAGGCATATTTGACACAGAAAAGAGAGACTAACACCACCCCCTTGGCTTTAGTGGAATTTAGTAGAAGCCTCCTACATTTCAGGGTCTTCCAACGATACTGCTACTATATGTAATCTGATTGTCATACACAAAGAACTGAGCAGAAGTAATTTTTAGATGAATCCGAAATTGCAAACTGAATACTTGGATCTTGCTTTTCACCTTTTTACGTTGGCTCGAATAAGAAATTGATTTCAAGAATCAAATCATTTGTGTTTAATGCGTTTTTTTATTACTCATCTCATTACTTAAAACAATGTAAATTTTTTTGAACAAAGTTTTTTTTTACTGCATCTACTGTTAAGCCATAGGCATTTTTGTTGTCTGATTTTAGGGTTTAGAGAGTTAGCTGACCGGAGAGCCTGGAAACCTCTGGCATTAGGCGGTGTGTCAATAAGTGAAAAAAGTAATTTATTCAACATTCTTTTGAAAGAGATACAGAAGATGATTTAAGAAACGTATAATTTACTCCCCGCAAAGACTTTACAGTTGATCTATGCAAAGTTAACAAACTGCTTCCAATAAGCCTTTAGAACTTCTTAAAATATGTGTCGTGGGATTACTTTTAGGCTAGTGGTCTCAAGAGGTGCTCAAAAGTTAGGACTGGTGGTACAGGCCAGCTCCATAACATTCAGCAGTCTACGATATTGTTACTAATGGCAAGTGTTGGACCAGTCTGTGCAGCTCATTTCTTTCTAGAGGCACCGGGGCAGAATGCAACATTTGTTGGCCCCTCAGATCCAATATTTCTTAGCCTTTTTTTTAAGGAGGCCGTTTCAGATTATGTGTATACCTAAGCTCTCTGTTGCTTTTAAACTGTGTCCAAAACGAGGATGGTCTAAGTGCTCGGGTGAAATAAAAATCAGACGCACAGTAGGCTAACAGGGATTTCTTCAGAATTACCTCTGGTTCTATTTAACATTTGTGTTAGAGCTTTAGCAATAAGGTCTGTTGTACTTTGGGCTATCTGAAATATATAATCGATGGACCATGTCACAGTCAAAGCAAATACCCCTGGCAGATCAAATTAACACCTTAAATGCATGAATGCCTTAAGACAGTTCATTATTACCATGGAATCACTAAAGGCATTGTGTTACTGTAACAGAAATTCTATATTGCCCAAAACTTTGAAAGTTAACTATGCTCACCTTAGGGTGTCCTGCTCCTGCCCCTTTGACAATCGTGGTAAGCACAAACTCTGAATCTTTTTCTGCATGTTCCAGTGGAAATGGGCTAAACAACTTCGACAGCTCCTGAAGCACTATGCCTACACAGAGGTAATCTTTCCCATGAGACGTAAGAAATCTGCAGCCAAGACTATGCATCCTTTCTCCACTGTTTTGGCGGCAGAGACTACAGTGGCTTTATAATAAAATAAAAAAAGACACCATAATAGAAGACACTTTGAATTATCAAAAGTATCTCAGTAAACAACCAAGGCATCTTTACGGCTTCTCAGCTAGATATGAAAAGAAAACTGCAGCCTTCTAATCTAAGATTAAGACTGCAACTCAATAAATCTGCAGATTTTTGGGTGGTGTGCAAGCTGTCTTGGTGTCAACATTACTAGCTTTAAACCTTTCCTTAATACTAAGGCACTTGACTTATTAGCAATCTTTAACTGAGGGAATACACAAACATTTTAAATGACATTAGACAGTGCCCACCATAGATCTGACTGATGTAATTAACCATCACTACTGCTTTGCCCAAAGTAACAATTACCACTGCAGCCTCATTCAAGGTAACAAACACCATTGCAGCTTTCACTGAGGTAATAAAATTGCAACTCTGCTTGAAAGTGCCTAATAAACAATTTGCCTAACAAAGCACAAGGGAATGACAGTGCATCCCTCTCTTGTGGCTGCAATACCTGTGACATATCAAACTATGTGTGAGTATCTTCAACAACTGAGGATAATTTAGATGACTCTAGGTTGCATGATTTTTTAACATGTCTAATGTTCAATAGGTTAGCAAACATCCATGCCATTAATTGGGGCAAACTTAACCTCTGTCTGCCATTTCACACAGCATCTGTGAATATGAAGTATTTGCTTTTATTCATGAACTGAAAATACATCTAATGTGCTAACTTGGACTATACATTGTCTTCGACACAGTCATGGCGGCCAAAACAGCAATCTACTGCAATTCCAGAGGGCAGCACAATACATGTCCAATGTCTGATCCTCCAGCGTATGAACAGTTTTTGTCACACGTCAAAAAACCCAAGATTCTGGACAAGCCAACCCGACAAACCAGCATTGGCAAAGCCAATAGGTCTTGCCCATGCAAGAGCTATTGGCTTTGCCAATAGGTTTTAGCAATTTTGTACACCAGAGTGGCTGCTGTTCAGCATGGCTAAAGTTAGTAGGGTAAAGGAGAGTGGCATGTTATGGAGTGGTGTACAGTTGAGGGGCGCACAGTGGAGTTGAGTGGCGTGGAAACGAGTGAAGTGGAGTGTCATTAGGTATCGTACAGTGTTGTGGAGGGAGTAGAGTCTCGTAGAGTGGAAGAGAGTAGAGGTGAGTGGCGTAGAGTGGAGCACAATGTCAGAGTTGAGTAGAGTGTTGTGGAGTGGCATAGAGTGTCGTGGAGTAGTGTAGAGTGGAGTGGTGTAGAGAGTGTTGAGTGGAGTAGAGTGTTGTAACAAAGTAGATTGTCAGAGTGAAATGGCATAAAGTGGAGTAGTGTGTCACAGAATAAAGAGGAGTAAAGTGGCATGGAGTGGCACAGAGAGAGATTCGAAGAGTGGAGTAGTGTCATAGAATGGCACAGAGTGGTGTAGAGTACTGTAGAGTGGAGTGGCATACAGTGGAGTGGAGTGGAGTGCCAGTGGAACGGAGTTTAATGGAGTAGAGAGTATCGTGGAGTGTCAGAGTAGAGTGTTGTGGAGTGGCCTAGAGTGAAGTGACGAAAAGTACTGTGGTGCAGAGTAGATTGGAGTAGAGTGCAGTGACGTAGAGTGCATTGGTTTTAAGTAAAGTGGTGTAGACTGCATTGGCACAGAGTGCAGTGAGAGTAGCGTAGAGTGCAGTAGCACAGAGTGAAGTGGTGCAGAGTAGATTGCAGTGACGTGGAGTGCAATAGCATAGAGTGGTGTGGTGCAGGGTGGAGTAAAGTGGCGCGGAGTAAAGTGGCACAGACTGCAGTGGTGTAGAGGGCAGTGGCATAGATTGCAGTGGCGTAGAGTTGAGTGGTGCAGAGGAGAGTGGTGCAAAGAGCAATAACAGAGTACACAGTGGCGCAGAGTAGAATAGAGTGACATACAGTGCAGTTACGTAGAGTGCAGGGGCATAGAGTAGAATGTTGTAGAGTATAGTGGCGTAAAGGGCAGTTGTGTAAAGTAGTTGGCATAGGTGCAGTGGCGTAGTGTACACTGGTTGTGGGTAAAGTGGTATAGAGTGCATTGGCGCAGAGTGCAGTGGTATAGAGACCAGTGGCAGAGTACATTACAGTGAGGTAGAGTGCAGGGTAAAGTATAGTGGTGCAGGGTAGAGTGCAGTGACAGAGTACAGTGGCGCAGAGTAGATTGTTCCGGAATGAAGTGGTGTAGAGCGGAGTGGTGCAGGGTAGAGCGGAGTGGTATAGAATAGTGGTGAGTGTAGTGTTGCAGAGTAGTGTGGGGTGTTGCAGAGTAGTGTGGGGTGGTGCAGAGTGCAGTGGTGCACAGCAGATAAGAATGGCATGGAGTGCATTGGCATAGAGTGCAGTAGAGTGGCAGAGAGCAAGTAGAGTGGCAGAGAGCAAGTAGAGTGGCAGAGAGCAAGTAGAGTGGCAGAGAGCAAGTAGAGTGGCAGAGAGCAAGTAGAGTGGCAGAGAGCAAGTAGAGTGGCAGAGAGTGCAGTGCCGCAGAGTAGAGTGTTGTAGAGTGCAGTGGCACAGAGGGTGCAGAGTAAAGTGACAGAGTGCAATGGTGTAGAGTGCAGTGTCGCAGAGTAGAGTATATTGGTGTACAGTGCAGTGGCGTAGAGTGTATTGGTTTTGAGTAAAGAGGTGTAGAGAGCATTGGTTTCGAGTGCAAAGGCGTACAGTGCAGCGGTATAAAATAGAGGGGTGTGGATTGGTACAGAGTGCACTAGAGTGACAGACTGCACTGGCAGAGTAGACTGTTTCAGAGTAAAGTGGCGTAGAGTACAGTGGTACAGATTAGAGTGTCGTAGAGTGCAGTGGTGAAGAGTAGATTAGGGTGTCTTAGAGTGGATTGGCATAGAGTACAGTGGCATAGAGTGGATGCATGTAGCGTAGCGCAGAGTTCAGTGGCAAGAGAGCAGTGTTGCAGAGTAGAGTGACGTAGAGTGCAGTGGCATAAGAGTGGAGTGATGCAGAGTAAAGTGATGTAGAGTGCATTGGCGTAGAGTGCTGCAGTGGTGTACAGTGGTGAAGCAGGATAAAGTGCAGTAGAGTGGCATTCAGTGCAGTAGAGTGGCATTCAGTGCAGTAGAGTGGCATTCAGTGCAGTGGTGTAGAGTGCAGTCATGCAGAGTTGAGTGACGTAGAGTGCAGTGGAAAGTGTGGCGAAGAGTAGACTGGGGAAGAGTAGAGTGGTGTAGAGTACAGTGGTGCAGTGACAGAGTACAGTGGAGCAGAGTAGAAGAGAGTGGCGTAGAGTGCAGTGACAGAGCGCAACGGTGTAGAGTGACATAGCGTACAGTGACGTAGAGTGCAGTTGCATAGAGTAGAATATAGTGGCATAAAGTGCAGTGGTGCAAAGTAGATGGCATAAATACAGTGGCATAGGGAAAATTGGTTCGGAGTAAAGTGGTGTTGAGTGAATTGGTGCAGAGGGCAGTGATTTAGAGTAGAGTGGCACATGGTAGAGTGGAGTGGCGTAGAGTAGACTGTTTCAAAGTAGAGTGGAGTGGTGCAGGGTAGAGTGCAGTGGCGTAGATTGGTATCGAGTAGAGTGGTGCAGCGTTGATTGCAGTGGCATACAGTGGAGTGGGGTAGAGTGGCGTGAAGTGCAGTGGTATAGTGTGCAGTGACGTAGAGTAGATTGAGTGGAGTGGTGCAAGGTACAGTGGAGTAGTATATAGTAGTGGCGTAGAGTGCAGTGTTGTGAAGTGGTGTACAGTGCAGCTGCGAAGAGTGCAGTTGTGCACAGTAGAGTGCGGTAGAGAGCACGGGCATAGAGTAGAGTGGTGCAGAGTAGAGAGGGGGTAGAGTGAAGCGGCATAGAGTGCAGTGTCAGAATGCAGAAGATTAGAGTGGCGTTGAGTCTAGAAGAATGGCGTAGAGTGGTGAAGAGTAGAGTGCAGTGGCGCAGTGTAGAGTGGCGCAGAGTAGAGTGGCGCAGAGAGTTCAGTGACAGAAAGCTCAATGGCACAGAGTGCAGCGGCAGAGAGTGCAGTGCTGCAGAGTAGCGTGTCGTAGAGTACAGTGGTGTATAGTACAGTGGCGTAGAGAAGAGTGGCGTAGAGAAGAGTGGCGAGAGAAGAGTGGCGTAGAGAAGAGTGGCGTAGAGAAGAGTGGCGTAGAGAAGAGTGGCGTAGAGAAGAGTGGCGTAGAGAAGAGTGGCGTAGAGAAGAGTGGCGTAGAGAGCATTTGTGTAGAGTACAATGCCATACAGTGACATAGTGTGAAATAGTGTAGAGTAGAGTGGCACAGAGTGCAGTGGCATAGAGTACAGTATAGTGTGGTACAGTGCAGTGGTGCAGAGTAGATTGGCATAGAGTGCAGTGGCGTAGAGTGTATTGGTTTTGAGTAAAGTGGTGTAGAGTGCAGGGGTGTGGTGTGAAGTGGGGCAGAGTGTAATAGAGTGACGTAGACTGCATTGGCAGGGTAGACTGTTTCAGAGTAGAGTGAAGTAGTGTAGAGTGCTGTGGTATACAGCAGAGTGCCGTAGAGTGCAGTGGTGTAGAGTAGATTAGCTTGGCTTACAGTGCAGTGGCGTAGAGTGGCATTAAAGTAGAGTGGCAGAGTATACCGTCTTAGAGTGCAGTTGTGTATAGTAGAGTGGAGTGCATATTAACACAAAAACCACAGGGTATGGGGCATTAGTGACTGCACCTATCCGTTAATTGGGTTATAGTAACTTTCTTCTCAGGGTGCCAAGGACCTGAGGCTCAATACCCCTACGCCCCCTATGGCAGACTCCACTCAGTATCAAAACATGTTATAATTAACAAAATTTCAGATCCAATCAGCAGGTCTTGTGCACATTTTCTTTATTCAAAATCTTCTTTAAAAGGAAACGACCGTAGCCTAGAGTGGAGTGCATTGGCATAGAGTGCAGTGGCGCCGAGTAGAGTGGCGCAGTGGTGTAGAGTACAGTGGTGTAGAGTACAGTGGTGCAGAGTACAGTGGAGTAGAGTACAGTGGCGCAGAGTACAGTGGCGCAGAGTACAGTGGCGCAGAGCAGAAGGGCATAAAGAGCTGTAGCGAACAAGTTACTTACCTTCGGTAACGATATATCTGTAAGAAACATTAGTTAGTTATAGATTCCTTACCTTAGAATTACCCCCAGGCGTCAGACTGGATCCGGAAAGTTTTTTCGTCAGCAGAACCTCTGCGCGTTGGAAGGTGGCGTCGGTCGGCTCCGCGTCCGTCGTCGTGGTCGACGGGATGACGTCGCAGCAGCTACTTAGACGCCGCCCTCACGCACTGACGTCAGTTCTGTACACGACTTTCCGCGCCAGAAACGCAGAGCCATGCAAGACACTGACCACTGGTGCACAAAACTAGGGCCCTGAAAGGATGTCCTTAACCCTAGAAATCAATTCGCAGAACGGGGAGGATGGGTGGGGCGGTAAGGAATCTATAACTAACTAATGTTTCTTACAGATATATCATTACCGAAGGTAAGTAACTTGTTCATCTGAAAGAAACACGTTAGTTATAGATTCCTTACCTTAGAATAGATACCCCAGCAATACCAACCCCGGTGGTGGGTCTGCGAACCAAGATTACACCAGAAAGTCCTGGAGAACAGAACGGCCAAAGAAGCTGTCTCTCCGGACTTGGCTGTCCAGGCAGTAGTGTTTCGTAAACATGTGCAGCGATACCCACGTGGCTGCCTGACAGATGTCATTTAGAGGAACTCCTCTTCCCAAGGCAGGAGTGGCTGCCGTCGCCCTGGTGGAATGGGCTCCTAGCCCAACCGGAGGCTCCTTTTTAGCCAGAGAGTAGCAAGCCTTAATACACAAAACGACCCATCGAGAAATGGTGCGTGTGTGTACGGCCCGACCTTTCTTGGCGCCCACGTAGCCAACAAAGAGTTGGTCATCCACCCAGAACTGTTTTGTGCGATCCAGATAGAAAGAGAGCGCACATTTTGGGTCCAGGCGGTGGAGCCTCTCTTCCTCCTTCGAAGGATGCGGAGGCGGAAAGAAAGTGGGCAAAGTAATGGTCTGCCCGATGTGAAAGGCAGTGCCTACCTTAGGAAGGAAGGATGGACGGGTCCTGAGAACCACCTTGTCCGGATGGACAGCCAGGAAAGGAGGTTTGGAAGAAAGGGCCTGGAGCTCACTCACCCTTCTAGCAGAAGTGATGGCTACCAGGAAAGCAGTCTTAAGAGTCAAGAGTCTTAAAGGACAGTTATGTAGCGGCTCGAAGGGAGCGCACATTAAATAGGTAAGAACAAGATTCAAGTCCCACTGAGGCATAACGAAGGGGATTGGAGGAAAGAGATGCGTTAAGCCTTTCAAGAAACGGTTAACTACTGGGGACTTCAAAAGAGAAGGCTGATCCGGCAGCCGAAGGAAGGCAGAGATGGCTGAAAGATAGCCCTCGACAGTGCCCAGAGCAGAGCCCTGCTGGGCTAAAGAGAGAAGGAACAAGAGAACTTCAGAAAGAGGGGCAGAAAGGGGATCCACAGCCTTTGCTGGGCGTTTGGATAAGTTTACCCCAAGTTTTTGCTCCATCTGCCAGTATCATGGCATCCCTGGGTTTATGGTTCGTAGCGCTTAGAGACCGTTGGTGATTTGGCGCTTTACAAATATAAATTAACATAACATACCACCATGCCACAAACTTGTTCCACCGGCAGGCGTATACCGTCTTAGTGGAGGGACGCCTGGCTGCCAAGATTACGTCACAGACTTCGGTAGGCAGGTCGAAAGACATAACTGCCGCCGCTCAATCTCCACGCAAGGAGGTGGAGGCTGGACAGGTTCGGGTGGAGGACCGTCCCCTGCTGCTGGGACAGAAGATCCTCCCGAAGAGGCAGTCTGATCGGAGGATCGATGGCCATGTTGAGCAGCTCGGGATACCAGACTCTTCGAGCCCAATCCGGGGCCACAAGAATGACTTGGGCCCGGTCGCGCCTGATTTTCTTCAGCACTCTGGGCAGAAGTGGTTTAGGCGGAAAGGCGTACAACAGACCGCAACTCCACTCGCGACGAAAAGCGTCGCCTAGCGAGTGCCGCCTTGGAAATTCCAACGCGCAGAATTGCTGACATTGCGCGTTCTCTTCGGTGGCGAATAGATCTAACCAAGGCTCTCCCCACTGTCAAAAGAGTCCTTGCGCCACCTCCGAGTGAAGACGCCATTCGTGATCCGTCATGCACCTGCGGCTGAGTTCGTCCGCCCTGGCATTCAGAGAACCTGCCAGGTGTTGAACCACCAGGGATATGCCCTGATGTTCCAGCCATGTACAGAGGCGAAGGGCCTCTTGACATAGGGTCCACGACCCCACCCCGCCCTGTTTGTTGCAGTACCACATGGCGGTGGTGTTGTCCGTGAACACCTGCACTACTCTTCCCCGGACAGAGGGAAGGAATGCTTTGAGTGCAAGACGAATCGTCCGGAGCTCCAGAAGGTTGATGTGAAGCCCGGACTCCGCCGGAGACCAGAGGCCTCTGATCTCCACCTCTCCCATGGGGCCGCCCCATCCCAGAAGGAATGCGTCCGTCACCACAGTGTGGTCTGGTTGGGGAAGGGAGAGGGATCTGCCATTGACCCAATCCTGGTTCGTGAGCCACCACTGCAGTTGTCGTGCAGTGCCCTCCGAGATCTGGACGCAATCGGACAGATTCCCCTGATGCTGCGCCCACTGGAACTTCAGGTCCCACTGCAGAGCCCGCATATGCCACCTGGCATGATCGACCAGCAGGATGCAGGAGGCCATGAGGCCCAGCAGCCTCAGAGTCATTCTGACCGAAACCCGGGATAGAGGCTGAAAGATCGGAATCATAGCCTGAATATCCCGGACTCGCTGTTCGAGAGGATAGACCCGAAACCGCGTCGTGTCCAGAACCGCTCTGATGAAGAGGAGCTTCCGAGAGGGAATCAGGTGTGACTTCGGCACATTGATGGAGAACCCCAGCGAATGCAGGAGGTCGGCCATAGTCTGGAGGTGGGTGACAACTGCCTGGGGCGAGCCCGCCTTCAACAGCCAGTCGTCGAGACAGGGGAAGACTGAAACCCCTGATCTGCGCAGATGAGCTGCGACCACCGCCATCACTTTCGTGAACACCCGAGGGGCGCTGGTAAGGCCAAAGGGGAGCACGGTAAATTGAAAATGCGCGGGGCCTACCGTGAACCGTAGGTAACGCCTGTGGGCAGGCAGGACGGGGATGTGAAAATAAGCGTCCTGCAAGTCCAACGCTACCATCCAGTCTTCCAGGTCGAGGGCAGACAAGACCTGGGCCACCGTCAACATTTTGAACTTCTCCTTCCGGAGGAAGCGATTGACGTCCCTGAGGTCCAAGATAGGACGCAGGCCCTAGTCCTTCTTGGGGACCAGAAAGTAGTGGGAGTAACAACCACGACCTACTTCTGGGACAGGAACGCGCTTGATGGCTCCCTTGGCCAAGAGAGCCGTAACTTCCTGCTGGAGAAGGGCCAGATGATCCTCCGACATGCGGTGGTATCTTGGTGGCATGGCTGGAGGGGTAGTCTCGAAGGGGAGGGAGTAGCCCCTTCGGACTACCTGCAAAACCCACCTGTCCGACGTGATGGTGCGCCAGTGGGGTAGGTGATGGCGAATCCTGCCGCCCACTGGCGTTTGATGGGCCTGAAAGGTCGGACTAGGAGGGTTTGGAGGCTGCTACAGAGGGGGGGGTTAATGGACTGGCCAGCCCGCTGGCCCCCTGAACCACGACGGTTGTTCCCACGTCCCCGGCCGCGCGAAGGTTGGGTAACTTGCTGCGGCCTGTGGCTCTGGGTGGGACGTAGCGGGGCACCCCTTCCGTAGCCACAAAAGGGGCGAAAAGCAGACTGCACAGGGCGGGTGGAGAGGCCCAAGGACTTGGCCGTAGCCCGTGAGTCCTTGAAACGCTCTGGAGGGTTGTCTGCTTTGTCGCCAAAAAGGCGATGGCCATCAAAGGGCATGTCCATCAAGGTGTTCTGGACATCCCCTGAAAAGCCAGTGGACCTCATCCAGGCGTAGCGACGAAGCGCTACCGACGTGGAAATAGTTCTGCCCAGAGAGTCGGCGGTGTCCAGTCCACAACGTATCGTAAACTTTGCTCCATCCCTCCCGGCGGCAACAGCCTGGGAGAGCACTGCCCGGGCCTCCTCCGGACACTGAGCCTGCGCCACCGTATCTCACACCGAGTGGGAATAACGGCCCAAGAGACATGCAGTGTTTATGGACCGCAGTCCTAAGCTGGCGGAAGAGAAAATTTTCTTGCCAAGGTGGATCCAGCTTCTTGGATTCCCTTTCCGGTGGAGCGGTAGGGAAGGCGCCTTTGGAAGTGGAGGCTTGGACCATCAAGCTCTCCGGGTTGGGGTGTTGGGAGAGGAAAGTGGGAGCCCCCGTGTTGGGCCTGGACCACGTGCACAAAAGGACGTCGGTGAGGGCGTCATTAAACGGCAGCAGGGGCTCCGAAGAGCTCGCTGCCGGTTGAAGCACCTGTGTCAGGTTAGTCCTGACCGCCACCGTAGGAAGCTCGAGGTTGAGAGCCTCGGCCGCCCTACGCAACACCACTACGTATGACGCTCCCTCCTCCGTAGCCACGGTAGGAGGAAACAACATGCCAAGGTCAGGGGAAGTATCAAGACCACTGGCATCCCCCAGTTCCTCTCTCCAGTCCTGGTCAGAACCTAGCTGAGCCGTTAAAGGGTCACCTCCCAGTCCTCCTCCTCTTCGTCTGGATGCCACTCAGGTTGAAAAGGGGCTCCAGGAGCGAACAGGGGCACAAAAACCCCGCTCGGCGCCGGATCCGGCGTCGGACGACGCCGGTCCGGCTCCGTGCCCCCTTCAAGGTGGAGGCCGGGGTCGACGCCGGCCAGGTGGGCCGACCGGCGTGGAGCGCGGTAGTGGTGCCGGAGGAAGCGGCGCTGGTGGAGGCGTAACGAGGTCAACCGGCGCCGATCCGGATCCAGGCCTGGATCGAAGGGAGGCCTGCAGCGCCGGGACCGGAGCCGCCGGCAGCGAAGACCTAGGCCCCCCAACCGAGTCCGCGGGCCCGAAGGCGCGCCGGCGGGGTCGGTCCGCCCAAAGATGGCATGCATTGCCTCGTAGAACGTACGAAGCTGGGCGGGAGTCGCTCCGGGTCCCGGAAAGGGAGAGAAACTCGGAGTCGGCTCTGCGCGCGGAGCCGCCGGAGGGGCACCACCCGCGTGCCTCGTCGGATCGACCGACCGACGAGGGGAAGTCGAAGAGCGACGATGCTTCTTCGACTTCTTCTTATGCTTCGACTTACCCGAGTGCGAAGACTTCGAAAATTTCTAACCGGAATGGTGGTGGCTCCGCGACCGGTCCCTCGACCTCCCTCTCGACCGGGACCTCGAACGGCGCGGAGCCGGTGCTCAAGCAGCTTTCGGGACCGCTCCCGCAAAGCCTTCGGCGCCATCGACCGGCAGTCGGAGCACGACTTGGGGTCGTGGTCGCGCTCCAGGCAAAAAAGACACACGCGGTGCGGATCCGTCACCGACATCATGCGATGACAGGAACCGCATGCCTTGGAACCGGGCATCCCTCGTGCACCTTCGGAGTCGAAGACTCGAAAAGAAGTTGAGAAAAACGTAGCCAAAAAATGACTGAGGTACCGCTCTTTCCGGATCTGCGCTGGCTGGCACGGAAAAAGAAATTACTGATGTCAGCGCGCGAGGGTGGCGTCTAAGCAGCTGCCGCGACGTCATCCCGGCAACCATGACGCCGACGACGGACGCAGAGCGGACCGACGCCACCTTCCGACGCGCAGAGGTACTGCTGACGAAAAAACTTTCCGGATCCAGTCTGACGCCTGGGGGTAATTCTAAGGTAAGGAATCTATAACTAACGTGTTTATTTCAGATTTACAGTATAGTGGCATAGAGTGATTTGGTACAGTGTAGACTGGCGTAGAGTGCATTGGCTTTGAGTAAAGTGGTGTAGAGTACATTGGCATAGAGTGCAGTGGCACAGACTGCAGTGTTGCAGAGTAGCGTGGCATAGAGAGGAGTGGCGCAGAGTGGTGTAGAGTGCAGTGGCAAAGAGTGCAGTGGTGCATAGTAGAGTAGTGTGGGGTAAAGAGCATTGGTGTGGAGTGGTGCAGAGTAGCGTGGAGTGGTGCAGAAAAGAGTGCAGTGAAGCAGCATGGAGGGGCATAGTGTGAAGTGGTGCAGAGTAGAGTGCAGTGGGGTAAAGTGGAGTATGTGTAGTGTGGTAGCGTACTGCCATTACAGGCAGCACATCTTCAATTGAAATGACCATTTCATTTGCACTCACATACAGTTTGACTGATAAAAGTATACATTGCACAAACAATGTGTGTAAATGTCATCACCCAATGTATTGATTTGATAGTCAATAAAGTTCAGTTACAGACATTTAAATGTTGTGTGCTAGAAAAAAATAAAATCTGTACAGACTTCCTCAAGCAAACCCCCACTAGCCAGCATAATTGCCACATGAACCCTCTCACTTTGAACTCAAGAGAAAGAAAAATAAATACTAAGCTCCCTGGAAGAAACAGCCTGACATCTATCCTTTGTCTTTGAATGCACAGCAAATATGAAAAAACAAGCATTTGCAATGCAATAGGTCTCGCATTTACGCAAGTTTGAGCTATTGGCATTGTAAATAACAATGCCTTTTATTTATGTTTTGGTTTTTGAAACATAAATAAAAGAAATTGTCATTTACAATGCCAATAGCTTCAACTCGCGTAAATGAGAGACCTATTGCATTGCAAATGCTCGTTTCATCCCAGCTACTTGGCGCTGCCCTGCATGGGAATTCCTACCTGAAGAATGACAAAGCTGTCCAGAACTGCCCATTCCTTCCTGACTTCAGTGACCTTGTATGGCCTCCACTTTTACCCTTACTTTATCAGTACCACAGAATAAGTACTTCGAGGTAATTTTTTGCCCAAATATTCTTCTGGGGGACAGTTCCATGGATTTACAACACAGTCAGTAAATTAATGCCATTACACTACAAGTCTTTGCTCATAGGCAGGACCACTGGAATAGCGCAATATTGTGGCCGCCGCGTTCTTGGAGTATTTACATATTTTCCACACTTCCCGCATGATTCAGATCTTCTGTATCAGTTGCAAACATTGATTCTAGCTCAGATGGATCAAAAGAGGCTTTAAAACGCATCAGCCGTGGTCCCCCCGGGGGACAGACGCTTTGCAAAGATTAACTGTCACCATTTCGTTGCGGACGGCTGTATTCGGATGTTAGAGTGCTGCTAATGAGGAGAAACGTTTGCCCAGACAATACTACTGTGCTGTAAAATGACAAAATAGCAAAATATTGCGACAGAATGTGCCATATTACGCTGCATCATTGCACCTCTTCTGTGTCTGATTACGTTTTTACCTCTCCAGTCCCTGCAGCACCTGTTCTGACCTGGGTCTCAGGCTCTACAACAGCTCTGCAGACCTGGTTCTCTGGCTCTACAGCAGCTCTGCTGACCTGGTTCTCTGGCTCTACAGCAGCTCTGATGACCTGGTTCTCTGGCTCTACAGCAGCTCTGCTGACCTGGTTCTCTGGCTCTACAGCAGCTCTGCTGACCTGGTTCTCTGGCTCTACAGCAGCTCTGCTGTCCCGGTTCTCTGGCTCTAGAGCGGCTCTGCTGACCTGGTTCTCTGGCTCTACAACAGCTCTGCTGACCTGGTTCTCTGGCTCTAGAGCGGCTCTGCTGACCTGGTTCTCTGGCTCTAGAGCGGCTCTACTGACCCGGTTCTCAGGCTCTAGAGCGGCTCTGCTGAACTGGTTCTCTGGCTCTAGAGCGTGTCTGCTGACCTGGTTCTATGGCTCTACAACGGCTCTGCTGACCTGGTTCTATGGCTCTACAGCAGCTCTGCTGACCTGGTTCTCTGGCTCTAGAGCGGCTCTGCTGACCCGGTTCTCAGGCTCTAGAGCGGCTCTGCTGACCCGGTTCTATGGCTCTAGAGCGTGTCTGCTGACCTGGTTCTATGGCTCTACAGCAGCTCTGCTGACCTGGGTCTATGGCTCTACAACGGCTCTGCAGACCTGGTTCTCTGGCTCTACAGCAGCTCTGCTGACCTGGTTCTCTGGCTCTACAGCAGCTCTGCTGACCTGGTTCTCTGGCTCTACAGCGGCTCTTCTGACCTGGTTCTCTGGCTCTAGAGCAGCTCTGCTGACCAGGTTCTCTGGCTCTAGAGCGTGTCTGCTGACCTGGTTCTCTGGCTCTAGAGCAGCTCTGCTGACCTGGTTCTCTGGCTCTACAGCAGCTCTGCTGACCTGGTTCTCTGGCTCTACAGCAGCTCTGCTGACCTGGTTCTCTGGCTCTACAGCAGCTCTGCTGACCTGGTTCTCTGGCTCTACAGCAGCTCTGCTGACCTGGTTCTCTGGCTCTACAGCAGCTCTGCTGACCTGGTTCTCTGGCTCTACAGCAGCTCTGCTGACCTGGTTCTCTGGCTCTACAGCAGCTCTGCTGACCTGGTTCTCAGGCTCTACAGCAGCTCTGCTGACCTGGTTCTCAGGCTCTACAGCAGCTCTGCTGACCTGGTTCTCAGGCTCTAGAGCAGCTCTGCTGACCTGGTTCTCAGGCTCTAGAGCAGCTCTGCTGACCTGGTTCTCAGGCTCTACAGCAGCTCTGCTGACCTGGTTCTCTGGCTCTAGAGCAGCTCTGCTAACCTGGTTCTCTGGCTCTAGAGCAGCTCTGCTAACCTGGTTCTCTGGCTCTAGAGCAGCTCTGCTGACCTGGTTCTCAGGCTTTACAACAGCTCTGCTGTAGCGGTTCTCTGGCTCTAGAGCGGCTCTGCTGACCTGGTTCTCTGGATCTAGAGCGGCTCTGCTGGCCTGGTTCTCTGGCTCTACAACAGCTCTGCTGACCTGGTTCTCTGGCTCTAGAGCGGCTCTGCTGACCTGGTTCTCTGGCTCTAGAGCGGCTCTGCTGACCTGGTTCTCTGGCTCTAGAGCGGCTCTGCTGACCTGGTTCTCTGGCTCTAGAGCGGCTCTGCTGACCCGGTTCTCAGGCTCTAGAGCGGCTCTGCTGAACTGGTTCTCTGGCTCTAGAGCGTGTCTGCTGACCTGGTTCTATGGCTCTACAGCAGCTCTGCTGACCTGGTTCTATGGCTCTACAACGGCTCTGCTGACCTGGTTCTATGGCTCTACAGCAGCTCTGCTGACCTGGTTCTCTGGCTCTAGAGCGGCTCTACTGACCCGGTTCTCAGGCTCTAGAGCGGCTCTGCTGAACTGGTGCTCTGGCTCTAGAGCGTGTCTGCTGACCTGGTTCTATGGCTCTACAGCAGCTCTGCTGACCTGGTTCTATGGCTCTACAGCAGCTCTGCTGACCTGGTTCTCTGGCTCTACAGCGGCTCTGCTGAGCTGGTTCTCTGGCTCTTTAGCAGCTCTGCTGACCTGGTTCTCCGGCTCTACACCGGCTCTGCTGTCCTAGTTCTCTGGCTCTAGAGCAGCTCTGCTGACCTGGTTCTCTGGCTCTAGAGCAGCTCTGCTGACCTGGTTCTCTGGCTCTAGAGCAGCTCTGCTGACCTGGTTCTCTGGCTCTAGAGCAGCTCTGCTGACCTGGTTCTCTGGCTCTAGAGCAGCTCTGCTGACCTGGTTCTCTGGCTCTAGAGCAGCTCTGCTGACCTGGTTCTCTGGCTCTAGAGCAGCTCTGCTGACCTGGTTCTCTGGCTCTTTAGCGGCTCTGCTGACCTGGTGCTCTGGCTTTACAGCAGCTCTGCTGACCTGGTTCTCTGGCTTTACAGCAGCTCTGCTGACCTGGTTCTCTGGCTTTACAGCAGCTCTGCTGACCTGGTTCTCTGGCTTTACAGCAGCTCTGCTGACCTGGTTCTCTGGCTTTACAGCAGCTCTGACCTGGTTCTCTGGCTCTACAGCAGCCAACACTTTTAGTGGGACAGTACCAGCACTTCGCTTTACCTCAATACCACTTTCAATGGGATAGTACCCGCACTTCTCTGCAGATTTACAGCGCATTCAATGAGACAGTACCAAACCTTCTGATCAGCTGTACAGCACTTTCAATGGGACATTACCAGCACTTCTCACCAGCTGCACATCATTTTCAAAGATGCAATACCAGCTCTTGTCATAAGCTCTATAAATCTCTCGAAGGGACATTACCAGCACTTATCATAATCTGTAGAGCACTTTCAGTGGGACAGTACCAGCACATCTCAGCACCTCAACACCACTTTCAAAGTCTATGTACTAGCACTTCTACAGCGGCTCTGCTGACCTGGTTATTTGGCTCTACAGCGGCTCTGCTGACCTGGTTCTCTGGCTCTACAACGGCTCTGCTGACCTTGGTCTCTGGCTCTACAATGGATCTGTTGTTCTATGGCTCTACAGCAGCTCTGCTGACCTGGTTCTCTGGCTCTAAAGCGGCTCTGCTGACCTGGTTCTCTGGCTCTACAGCAGATCTGCTGACCTGGGTCTCAGGCTCTAGAGCGGCTCTGCTGACCTGGGTCTCAGGCTCTACAACGGCTCTGCTGACCTGGTTCTCTGGCTCTACAGCAGGACTGCTGACCTGGTTCTCTGGCTCTACAGCAGCTCTGCTGACCTGGTTCTCTGGCTCTGCAGCAGCTCTGCGGACCTGGTTCTCTGGCTTTACAACAGCTCTGCTGTCCCGGTTCTCTGGCTCTAGAGCGGCTCTGCTGGCCTGGTTCTCTGGCTCTAGAGCGGCTCTGCTGGCCTGGTTCTCTGGCTCTACAACAGCTCTGCTGACCTGGTTCTCAGGCTCTACAGCAGCTTGCTGACCTGGTTCTCTGGCTCTAGAGCGTCTCTGCTGTGGTTCTCTGGCTCTAGAGCGGCTCTACTGACACGGTTCTCAGGCTCTAGAGCGGCTCTGCTGAACTGGTTCTCTGGCTCTAGAGCGTGTCTGCTAACCTGGTTCTATGGCTCTACAGCAGCTCTGCTGACCTGGTTCTATGGCTCTACAACGGCTCTGCTGCCCTGGTTCTATGGCTCTACAGCGGCTCTGCTGACCTGGTTCTCTGGCTCTAGAGCGGCTCTGCTGACGAGGTTCTCTGGCTCTACAGCAGCTCTGCAGACCTGGTTCTCTGGCTCTACAGCAGCTCTGCAGACCTGGTTCTCTGGCTCTACAACGGCTCTGATGACCTGGTTCTCTGGCTCTTTAGCAGCTCTGCTGACCTGGTTCTCTGGCTCTAGAGCAGCTCTGCTGACCTGGTTCTATGGCTCTTTAGCGGCTCTGCTGACCTGGTGCTCTGGCTTTACAGCAGCTCTGCTGTCCTGGTTCTCTGGCTTTACAGCATTTCTGCTGACCTGGTTCTCTGGCTCTACAGCAGCCAACACTTTTAGTGGGGCAGTACCAGCACTTCGCTTTACCTCAATTCCACTTTCAATGGGACAGTACCTGCACTTCTCTGCAGATTTACAGCGCATTCAATGAGACAGCACCAAACCTTCTGATCAGCTGTACAGCACTTTCAATGGGACAGTACCCGCACTTCTCTGCAGATTTACAGCGCATTCAATGAGACAGTACCAAACCTTCTGATCAGCTGTACAGCACTTTCAATGGGACCTTACTAGCACTTCTCACCAGCTGCACATCATTTTCAAAGATGCAATACCAGCTCTTGTAATAAGCTCTATAAATCTCTCGAAGGGACAGTACCAGCACTTGTCATAAACTGTAGAGCTCTTTCAGAGGGACAGTACCAGCACATCTCAGCACCTCAACACCACTTTCAAAGTCTATGTACTAGCACTTCTACAGCAGCTCTGCTGACTTGGTTCTCTGGCTCTACAGCAGCTCTGCTGACCTGGTTCTCTGGCTCTACAGCAGCTCTGCTGACCTGGTTCTCTGGCTCTACAGCAGCTCTGCTGACCTGGTTCTCTGGCTCTACAGCAGCTCTGCTGACCTGGTTCTCTGGCTCTACAGCAGCTCTGCTGACCTGGTTCTCTGGCTCTACAGCAGCTCTGCTGACCTGGTTCTCTGGCTCTACAGCAGCTCTGCTGACCTGGTTCTCTGGCTCTGGAGCAGCTCTGCTGACCTGGTTCTCTGGCTCTAGAGCAGCTTTGCTGACCTGGTTCTCTGGCTCTACAGCAGGACTGCTGACCTGGTTCTCTGGCTCTACAGCGGCTCTGCTGACCTGGTTCTCTGGCTCTACAGCAGCTCTGCTGACCTGGTTCTCTGGCTCTAGAGCAGCTCTGCTAACCTGGTTCTCTGGCTCTAGAGCAGCTCTGCTAACCTGGTTCTCTGGCTCTAGAGCAGCTCTGCTGACCTGGTTCTCAGGCTTTACAACAGCTCTGCTGTAGCGGTTCTCTGGCTCTAGAGCGGCTCTGCTGACCTGGTTCTCTGGATCTAGAGCGGCTCTGCTGGCCTGGTTCTCTGGCTCTACAACAGCTCTGCTGACCTGGTTCTCTGGCTCTAGAGCGGCTCTGCTGACCTGGTTCTCTGGCTCTAGAGCGGCTCTGCTGACCTGGTTCTCTGGCTCTAGAGCGGCTCTGCTGACCTGGTTCTCTGGCTCTAGAGCGGCTCTACTGACCCGGTTCTCAGGCTCTAGAGCGGCTCTGCTGAACTGGTTCTCTGGCTCTAGAGCGTGTCTGCTGACCTGGTTCTATGGCTCTACAGCAGCTCTGCTGACCTGGTTCTATGGCTCTACAGCAGCTCTGCTGACCTGGTTCTCTGGCTCTAGAGCGGCTCTACTGACCCGGTTCTCAGGCTCTAGAGCGGCTCTGCTGAACTGGTTCTCTGGCTCTAGAGCGTGTCTGCTGACCTGGTTCTATGGCTCTACAGCAGCTCTGCTGACCTGGTTCTATGGCTCTACAACGGCTCTGCTGACCTGGTTCTATGGCTCTACAGCAGCTCTGCTGACCTGGTTCTCTGGCTCTAGAGCGGCTCTGCTGAGCTGGTTCTCTGGCTCTTTAGCAGCTCTGCTGACCTGGTTCTCCGGCTCTACAACGGCTCTGCTGACCTGGTTCTATGGCTCTACAGCAGCTCTGCTGACCTGGTTCTCTGGCTCTACAGCGGCTCTGCTGAGCTGGTTCTCTGGCTCTTTAGCAGCTCTGCTGACCTGGTTCTCCGGCTCTACACCGGCTCTGCTGTCCTAGTTCTCTGGCTCTAGAGCAGCTCTGCTGACCTGGTTCTCTGGCTCTAGAGCAGCTCTGCTGACCTGGTTCTCTGGCTCTAGAGCAGCTCTGCTGACCTGGTTCTCTGGCTCTAGAGCAGCTCTGCTGACCTGGTTCTCTGGCTCTAGAGCAGCTCTGCTGACCTGGTTCTCTGGCTCTAGAGCAGCTCTGCTGACCTGGTTCTCTGGCTCTAGAGCAGCTCTGCTGACCTGGTTCTCTGGCTCTAGAGCAGCTCTGCTGACCTGGTTCTCTGGCTCTAGAGCAGCTCTGCTGACCTGGTTCTCTGGCTCTTTAGCGGCTCTGCTGACCTGGTGCTCTGGCTTTACAGCAGCTCTGCTGACCTGGTTCTCTGGCTTTACAGCAGCTCTGCTGACCTGGTTCTCTGGCTTTACATCAGCTCTGCTGACCTGGTTCTCTGGCTTTACAGCAGCTCTGACCTGGTTCTCTGGCTCTACAGCAGCCAACACTTTTAGTGGGACAGTACCAGCACTTCGCTTTACCTCAATACCACTTTCAATGGGATAGTACCCGCACTTCTCTGCAGATTTACAGCGCATTCAATGAGACAGTACCAAACCTTCTGATCAGCTGTACAGCACTTTCAATGGGACATTACCAGCACTTCTCACCAGCTGCACATCATTTTCAAAGATGCAATACCAGCTCTTGTCATAAGCTCTATAAATCTCTCGAAGGGACATTACCAGCACTTATCATAATCTGTAGAGCACTTTCAGTGGGACAGTACCAGCACATCTCAGCACCTCAACACCACTTTCAAAGTCTATGTACTAGCACTTCTACAGCGGCTCTGCTGACCTGGTTATTTGGCTCTACAGCGGCTCTGCTGACCTGGTTCTCTGGCTCTACAACGGCTCTGCTGACCTTGGTCTCTGGCTCTACAATGGATCTGTTGTTCTATGGCTCTACAGCAGCTCTGCTGACCTGGTTCTCTGGCTCTAAAGCGGCTCTGCTGACCTGGTTCTCTGGCTCTACAGCAGATCTGCTGACCTGGGTCTCAGGCTCTAGAGCGGCTCTGCTGACCTGGGTCTCAGGCTCTACAACGGCTCTGCTGACCTGGTTCTCTGGCTCTACAGCAGGACTGCTGACCTGGTTCTCTGGCTCTACAGCAGCTCTGCTGACCTGGTTCTCTGGCTCTGCAGCAGCTCTGCTGACCTGGTTCTCTGGCTTTACAACAGCTCTGCTGTCCCGGTTCTCTGGCTCTAGAGCGGCTCTGCTGGCCTGGTTCTCTGGCTCTAGAGCGGCTCTGCTGGCCTGGTTCTCTGGCTCTACAACAGCTCTGCTGACCTGGTTCTCAGGCTCTACAGCAGCTTGCTGACCTGGTTCTCTGGCTCTAGAGCGTCTCTGCTGTGGTTCTCTGGCTCTAGAGCGGCTCTACTGACACGGTTCTCAGGCTCTAGAGCGGCTCTGCTGAACTGGTTCTCTGGCTCTAGAGCGTGTCTGCTAACCTGGTTCTATGGCTCTACAGCAGCTCTGCTGACCTGGTTCTATGGCTCTACAACGGCTCTGCTGCCCTGGTTCTATGGCTCTACAGCGGCTCTGCTGACCTGGTTCTCTGGCTCTAGAGCGGCTCTGCTGACGAGGTTCTCTGGCTCTACAGCAGCTCTGCAGACCTGGTTCTCTGGCTCTACAGCAGCTCTGCAGACCTGGTTCTCTGGCTCTACAACGGCTCTGATGACCTGGTTCTCTGGCTCTTTAGCAGCTCTGCTGACCTGGTTCTCTGGCTCTAGAGCAGCTCTGCTGACCTGGTTCTATGGCTCTTTAGCGGCTCTGCTGACCTGGTGCTCTGGCTTTACAGCAGCTCTGCTGTCCTGGTTCTCTGGCTTTACAGCATTTCTGCTGACCTGGTTCTCTGGCTCTACAGCAGCCAACACTTTTAGTGGGGCAGTACCAGCACTTCGCTTTACCTCAATTCCACTTTCAATGGGACAGTACCTGCACTTCTCTGCAGATTTACAGCGCATTCAATGAGACAGCACCAAACCTTCTGATCAGCTGTACAGCACTTTCAATGGGACAGTACCCGCACTTCTCTGCAGATTTACAGCGCATTCAATGAGACAGTACCAAACCTTCTGATCAGCTGTACAGCACTTTCAATGGGACCTTACTAGCACTTCTCACCAGCTGCACATCATTTTCAAAGATGCAATACCAGCTCTTGTCATAAGCTCTATAAATCTCTCGAAGGGACAGTACCAGCACTTGTCATAAACTGTAGAGCTCTTTCAGAGGGACAGTACCAGCACATCTCAGCACCTCAACACCACTTTCAAAGTCTATGTACTAGCACTTCTACAGCAGCTCTGCTGACTTGGTTCTCTGGCTCTACAGCAGCTCTGCTGACCTGGTTCTCTGGCTCTACAGCAGCTCTGCTGACCTGGTTCTCTGGCTCTACAGCAGCTCTGCTGACCTGGTTCTCTGGCTCTACAGCAGCTCTGCTGACCTGGTTCTCTGGCTCTACAGCAGCTCTGCTGACCTGGTTCTCTGGCTCTACAGCAGCTCTGCTGACCTGGTTCTCTGGCTCTACAGCAGCTCTGCTGACCTGGTTCTCTGGCTCTGGAGCAGCTCTGCTGACCTGGTTCTCTGGCTCTAGAGCAGCTTTGCTGACCTGGTTCTCTGGCTCTACAGCAGGACTGCTGACCTGGTTCTCTGGCTCTACAGCGGCTCTGCTGACCTGGTTCTCTGGCTCTACAGCAGCTCTGCTGACCTGGTTCTCTGGCTCTACAGCAGCTCTGCTGACCTGGTTCTCTGGCTCTACAGCAGCTCTGCTGACCTGGTTCCCTGGCTCTACAACGGCTCTGCTGACCTGGTTCTCAGGCTCTACAGCAGCTTGCTGAGCTGGTTCTCTGGCTCTAGAGCGGCTCTGCTGACCTGGTACTCTGGCTCTAGAGCGGCTCTGCTGCCCTGGTTCTCTGGCTCTAGAGCGGCTCTGCTGACCCGGTTCTCTGGCTCTAGAGCGGCTCTGCTGACCTGGTTCTATGGCTCTACAGAAGCTCTGCTGACCTGGGTCTCAGGCTCTACAACGGCTCTGCTGACCTGGTTTTCTGGCTCTACAGCAGCCAACACTTTTAGTGGGACAGTACCAGCACTTCTCTTTACCCCAATACCACTTTCAATGGGACAGTACCCGCACTTCTCTGCAGATTTACAGCGCATTCAATGAGACAGTACCAAACCTTCTGATCAGCTGTACAGCACTTTCAATGGGACATTACTAGCACTTCTCACCAGCTGTACATCATTTTCAAAGATGCAATACCAGCTCGTCATAAGCTCTATAAATCTCTCGAAGGGACAGTACTAGCACTTGTCAAACTGTAGAGCACTTTCAGAGGGACAGTACCAGCACTTCTCAGCACCTCAACACCACTTTCAATGTCTATGTACTAGCACTTCTCTGCAGCTCTACAGTGCATTCAATGGGACAATACCAAATCTTCTGATCAGCTCTACAGCAGTATCAGTGGAACAGTATCAGCACTTCTCCGCAGCTCTCCGGCACTTTCGTTAGGACAGCCCAGCTCTTCTTACCAGTCTATACCACTTTAAATGAGAAAGTCCCAGCACTTCTCATCAACTGAACAGAGATTTCAATGGGGAATAATGCACTGTTCTGCTCTACTGCACTTTTTTTGAGGCATGACCAACACTTCTCAGCAGCTCTACGGAGCTTTCAATGGACACTTCTCTGCAGCTCTACTGCACCTTTATTGGGACAGTGTTAGCACTTCTCTGCAGCTCTACAGCACTTTTGTTAGGACAGTCCCAGCACTTGACAGCAGCTCTACGGCGCTCTCAGTGGAAGGTACCAGCACTTCTCAGCATGTCTACAGTACGTTTAGAAAGACAGAGGTAGTCCCCGGCGGGACTGCGCTGCCTGGGTCGAGACACAGAACCCGGCGTCTCCCCAGCTCCCGCGTGTTGTGAGGCAGTGAGCCTCGGCTTGTAACACGATATTTACTGCCAACTGTACACAAACACTTTCTGCTCTGGGGAGTAATTGCTGCCAGTCCTTCCCCTAATCCTAATCGTTAAAATGTTGACATAACTTCCAATCCCAGCTTCCCCAGGGACCGGCGTTGTGTGATCCCATGGCATGCCCCTTGTCTACCAACACTGGGTGTTCTTAAAAGCGCCAGTGTAAAATCAATCGTAATTCACAAACTCCGAGCCAGTTCTACGCACGAAAGCAAAACGGAGGTTAGAAACACGCGGAGTCTGTAAATTGAGGTGTTTTTGTTTCCCTTCTACAAGAATGGCGACGTCTAAGTGTGAGATGCCATTAAAGAACAAGGGGACGCAGGTTCAAATCCTGGCTCCGCTGTAGACCAATATGTGTGATCCAAGGAAAATGTCGATCTTATTGTGGCGCAGTTAGTGAAAACTGAGAGCGTTTAGAACAAGCTGTCGACATTGCGTGAATGGGAAAAAAAGTGCTTACTGACTAATTGAAGGAGACAGTATAACGCCACAAGTAAAAGATCCAGTCCTGATGGGCAGTCCCAAAAGGAGAGAGGGCGGTAACAAGGAGGGACTAAGAAGCCTCATTATCAATTGGAAGCCAGCATTTACCATGGACAATGACGCCAGCCAAAGAAAAATATGGGCGGGGCTTCCACACCACTTCTAAAACATACCCTAATACAGCATGCCTCGCAAAGCGAATAGCGCATGCGCTGCAACGCTAGGCTCGACCTAAAAAGAACAAGATTTAAAGGACTATTTACAGAAAGCGAGTTTGTGGAAGAATACAGTACACAAAGTTTGGGCAACGGGAGGGGACGAACTCAAGATAGACAGCCTAAAGCAAATAGAGCCAGCAAACAAAAAGCCAGAAAACGTGAGTTACAAAACACAAAGCCAATAGTAAGCACAGACAGAATGCATTCCTAGGCCAACTTTCTCAATGTCCCCAAGATGTCTTTTGTAAGCCAGACAGCTGCGCGGTCTGCGACCTAAAAAGTAACTGAGACATGAAGTCTCTTCTGCAACCCACACTAAAGATACACAGCATCTGCAGTTCACACTCATATTCACAAACCACACTTATTTCTTAACATTTTACAAGTATATCCAAACCTACAAAGTGAAGAGTGCAAAAGAAAAAACCTTCTGGGGCTTGTGTTTGCACTACTCCCCACATTACATTTCTAGTCTAAATACTGCAGTGGAACATAGATGTTTACTTCTATGAACATCATAGGGCAGGTAAAGAAAAATGCACATTGCTACTCACTTTTTCCAGTTCTGCCAGCTTTTCTTGCCATTCCTAAGAGCAAATAAATGAACAATCCAAATGTTTGTTTTAATAGGAGATAGTGATCATCAAGAAGAAAAACCTGTATTATCAGTTTGAACTTCGGTTTCCAGGATTTCAATTTAAAATGGTAAGTGAAAGTACAATGAACATTTACAATGCACTGATTCCCTCGTGCATCATACTGAACCACAGCAACACAGCCCATCAATGCTTTTCAAATGTTTTCATCTCTCCCAATCATAATACATTTTTAGTTGTCTCATAACTAGTGAGCAGGCACATTTAGATTAGAATCCAAGTGGTAAACAGTAATCAGTTTAAAATTGTATTCTTGAAGAGCACACCATGGCTGTAAAAGGAATAGTCAGAAAGGAGACATGTACAGCAAGATACAGAAAAACTAAAAATTAGCTGCATGAGGTCCACTGCTGACGAAATACTACAAGTGTTAAACTTGGGCATTTTCTGTTTCTTTCTTAAGGGTATTGTAGACTTTGCTGGCCTTAGTCGCAAATGTAAAAACAGTCGAAAACATAGGATTACAATCAACTTTCCCTTTCTACGGCTGACAGGTAATCATAAAATGTTACCTGGCAGCTATACATTTATTTACTACTGCACTTTACTCCACCACAGGATTAGAGCAATCCACAGTAGTAGATCCTACTAATAGTTGTGTGAGTAGGCCTACCATAGGCACGGTTTTCCTTGGACGTTTGGAAACGACCATACACGTACATTAGTGGGCATTCCCAAACTCTGATCCGCCTCCTTCCCATATTGGAAATGCTCAGATTTAAGCCAGGCAAGGGCTGGGGTAACTTCTCTTCCAGGGTTGAAGGGGAAACGATCACCACAGATTTGGTGGGCACGTACAGAAAGTGTTTTCTCCATGGGGAATTTTTTTTTAAATTGCAGAGAAAACAAGCATTTGCAATGCAATAGGTCTCGCATTTATGCGAGTTTGAGTTATTGACATTGCAAATAACAATGCCTTTTATTTTTGTTTTCGTTTTTAAAACATAAATAAAAGGCATTGTCATTTACAATGCCAATAGCTTAAACTCGCGTAAATGCGAGACCGATTGCATTGCAAATGCTTGTTACTTTGGTTATCCATTTGGAGTAATGATCAGGCATTACTTACAAGAGATATAATAAATGACTGCATCTCCTGTGATAATGGACTCCGAATTCCGTGGTTGGCATATATTAAATCGGAATTTGGAAAAATTGTTATGGAGAGAGCTTTTGTAAAGAGAGATTATGCCCTTCTTTTAATAAAAAAAGGAAGTAGCTTTAGCTTTTTATGACCAAGCACGAGAAAGTTGATTTAGAAGTGTAGTAGGGAAACCACTGATAACCGCATATCTGTCCCAGAGTACCTCACCGTCATCACCCGTTTATTTCGAGCAGCCTTGTGGGAGATGGGAGCGCTCCCTGTTATTTAGGTTTAGAGCTGACACAGTCAAATATTCACAGTTTTCTCCTTTTGGGTACCAAGCGAATCTTGCTGCTATTCCTGCCCTTGTAATAATAAGTCAGGCCAAACCATGATACATTTTCATTGTTCTGTAAATTTTATGAATTGTATACAAGGTTATTCTTGATTCCACTGTATAAAAGGAGATATCGCAACATTAGACAGAGTGGAGCAATGTTTTAATCAATTTTCCAACTGCTGACAGTGAAACATGTTTACAGGTAGGCACATTTCTAAGTCATGCTGTGGGGGAACGTGGCACTTTGTCATTATAACAATCTGCTGCTATTTTGTATTTTTAATCTTCGCTTTTTAATGCATAGTGTTACTTACAGATATGTTTTTATTTGATATATAATAGTTTGATAATCTACTTATGTTCATAACTGGATGGAATGTCGACTGTTACATATGCATGTACTTTTATGGAAGGGAAAACCTTCTGGATAAAGTGACGAACTGAACTGAACTGATCCACACAATACTACAATGTTGGCACACCACACAAATACAAAAACGATATCTCCTACTCACACTTACAGCCACAAAACTAACAGTAAGGTCGCCCACACATGTATAAGTCAGTTAACCCTGACAACCACACACAAACATCTTTCACCCTGTACACACACTAAGAAGACACTGCTTTATCTACTGCTTACTAGAGGTGGATGAGCCACTGAATGGTCGAGCCTGGCTGGAGTCAGATGCTTGGAGTGGCTCAGACCAAGCTCCTCTTAAACTCTCAAGTTAAAACCAATATGAAATATGATGCGGCTTTGCCTGGCGCTCTCATTTGAAAATACAAACGAAAGCATTCCCCACCCACTGACCATCAGCACTCAGAGGTAGTGAGCAGCGCTCCACTGCTGTTTTTTGTGCCATTTTTAACTGTTGCGGGGAGGGTGGGTATGTAGAATCCGATGGGCTGATGCTGAAGATGCAGAGGAATGCTACGAAAGTACTAAGACAGGGTTGACGTGTTGGTGGTTTTTCAAGCAGTTGCTTGTGTGATCGGATTAGTAAGTAACTACCACTGATAGCATTATTCTCCATAATAGGACATGGCTTACTGCTATGAACATATTCGAGAAGATTCGATAAGCACCAAAAGTGGAAAGTAATTTAGAGACTGAAGTCACACGTACAGAGGCAGTCGTACAACGACAACCACAATAAAGACTCCGGGAAAAAATGGGAACGGGGGGGGTGTCATCGAAGCTCTCAAGTTTTACATGCGGGTAGCTCAGCCAGTCTTTTTGGGGTTCTGGTACCTGAAGTCAGATTTATGCCATTACAAATACACTATCAGAAACACCTTGATTGAACGAGCTACTCATGTGAAACTGGGAAACCTGGGACGCTTGTCAACATTTATTTAAGTGAGCCAGTCCTGGCCTGCCACTCTGACTTTGGTGGCATTTACCTGCCAG
Source organism: Calotriton arnoldi (assembly GCA_963921515.1). Lineage (NCBI taxonomy): Eukaryota > Metazoa > Chordata > Amphibia > Caudata > Salamandridae > Calotriton > Calotriton arnoldi. The sequence goes on from CAWUFW010001256.1 coordinate 689,049, forward strand.
CACCCGTTCGTTGCAGCTGCGCCCCGTCCACCCCGGTTTGTAGGAGCCGCATTCATAACCAGAGAAGTTGCCAACACACAAACAGGAGCCATTGAAGTAGCGGGTCGGCCAGAGCTCGCGGTATTATGGGAGTTGTAGCCCTGATTCCCCGATTAAACAAATTGTATGCCTACCATACCTGAAAGCAAAAAAAACGTTCAAAGTCAGCCTAAAACTGGAATATGTGGTCAAATGGTAACCCTAGACGGGTGGGGGCATAAATGAGGCAGATGGGCGAGGGCGGGGTGAAAGGCGGGGGAGCTGCGTTACCTTCCAAACTGGCAGGACCGGTTTCTGTCGGGGAGACACAGATATCCATTTACCTTTATTTCAGACCCATGACCCTTGTTTTCAGGTGCTTGGGACTGGGGGAGCGGAGGGGCGCTCGGTGGGGTGTGAGGGGGGGGACGTTGGGGTGCCGATAAATGAGGCACTTGAAAGGAGAGGGTAGATCAGATATCTCTCTCTTTGTCTTTGGCTGGCAGCCCCCCCCCCCCCCAGGGGAAGTACAGGCGGGAGCGGTTATAGTGTGGAAACGTGTAATATTGCACGTTAGCATAAGCGACAGCCATTTTGGCTGTGGTGTCTATTTCGTTTCCTTCGTAATTCTTCCGTCCTCTGCTGCTCGTCTTTTCACTCTGCTTGTGTTATCTATTTTAGTTGACCTCCTGACATGGCTAAGCAATGTACGTGCTGGGGGTTTGTAGCTGCCAGTGCACCTGGTCTCAGATGTTAACTGTTTGCCATTTACTGCTGCCATAAGCATTCCTGCTCCCCCTCCCACTTTGCTGACCACGTAGTCATTCATCTGCCCTTGTTTGCTGATAGCTATTTCTAAACTTGTTCTTTCCATTTCTGTTCACATGCTTACATTGCAACAAAATGGTATAAAAGGGACGATGGTTTGTGAAGTCAGTGTACTACCTCCTGCAGCACTTGAGAGTGTTGTGTGGACGTGGTCCCACTCATGAGTGATTAATAAACTTGTTATTTTATTTCAACTCCAGTGCCGATCTCTTTTTGTTAGTCTTTGGAACCCGTGGACGAGAGGGTGACCCTGCACCAGTGTACCCCATAAAAGGTACATTTCCACAATAGCCTTATGGCTAAAGCTGCCGACGATGGAGCTGGGGAAGCGGGTTTGAGCCTCGGCGTCAGCATCAACTCCCCGTGCCTACCAAAAACAAGGCGGCCATTGTGGCCCCATTGTAAAAGTGAAAGCGCGCATAGCGCGCTGCAAATACAAAACAAGCTGCTGCCATTGCAAAGGCAGCCTGCTAGTTTATATTTGCATCGCGCTTTCACTTTAACAATAGCTGCCGCCCCACACAGCACTTGCAGGGTGGGGCGGCAGCTATTGTTAAAGTGAAAGCGATATGCAAACGTATACACACAGCCACCATTTGCAAAGCCGGCTGAAAAAAATAAGTGCCTACCGACTGTAATTGAAGGAGACAGTGTAACGCCGCAAGTGAAAGATCCAGTCCGGATGGGCCGTCCCAAAAGAAGACAGGGCGGTAACAAAGAAGCCTCATTTTCAATCGGAGGCCAGCGTTTAGCATAAACGATGACGCCAGCCAATGGAAAGAAGGGGCGGAGCCTACACTCCACTTCTGAAATCTGCTTGATTACAAGAAGCCTCGCAGAGCGAGCAGCGCATGCGCGCTGCAACGCAGGTCTGCGAGACCTAAAAATGAATTTACACAGAAGACTCCTTTCACCCAGTGCTAAGTATTCTGCTAAAGAGAAATTTGCAGGGGGGAAATGGAGCCTTCACCAAAGCCAGATAACATTCCCAAATTATACCTGGAAAGCTGAACTTGGCAAAAGCTTCCAGCAATATGGCTGGAAATGTATGTGAGCAGAAAGAAAACAATTTATGATGAGGTGTAAAAATACACGCACACTTTTCAGTTTTTAGGTTTCACCTACTACGCTCATCCACTGTCAGCAAAAGCGATCTTCTTCAAAAAATAAAGTTCAAGTGAACTTGGAGCCTGGCCATTACTTGCCTTTACTTACTACTGGTTGGCTCCCACGTCACTTCTTTCCTTGCTTCCTACTGGTCGGCGCTTCTTGCCCGCCTTTGGCTTCCTCCTCAATCAATCAGTAATCTTATAAAGCTCGACTACTCCCTTGGGCGGAGTGAAGAGGTCTTGTGGGAGTGTAGAAGGAGAGGCGGCGGTTGAAGAATGCAGGTCCGGTGTTGTGGAGAGCTTTGTAGGCGTGTGAGAAGCTTGAAGGAGATTCTTTTGATGACAGGTAGCCAGTGAAGGTCTCTCAGGTGGCCGGTGATGTGGTTGCAGCGTGGAATGTTCAGTATGAGACTGGCAGAGGCGTTCTGGCCAGTCTGCAGTTCTTGTTTTAGTTTCTGGGTGGTGCCGGCGTAGAGTGTGTTGCCGTAGTCGAGTCTGCTGCTGACGTGCGCATGGATGACCATTTTCCTGGACTCGGCGAGGATCCACTTGAAAATCTTATGGAGGCAGAGTGTGTGGAAGAAGGACGACGAAACTGTTGATTTGGCGGTTCATTGAGAGCGAAGAGTCCAGTTTGATGCTGAGGTTTCGTGTGTGATCCGTGGGTGTGGGAGGAATTCCAAGCACTGCAGGTCAACAAGAGTCATCCCAGGTAGAGGGGAAGGAGCCCAGGATGAGGACTTCGGTCTTGTCTGAGTTAAGCTTGAGGCAGCTGTCTTTCATCCAGGTGGCGACTGCCTTCATTCCATTGGGGAAGTTGCTCTTGGCGGCTGTGGGTTCGTCTGTGAGAAAGACAATCAACTGGGTGTTGTCGGCGTACGATACGATGTTGAGTCTGTGGCTTCTGACGATGGCTGAAAGGAGGGCCCTGTAGATGTTGAAGCGGGTTGGGCACAAGGAGGATCCCTGAGGCACTCCGCAGCTGATCTCTGTGGGTTCTGAGTTGAACAGTGGAAGTCTGACTATGGCTTTGTCGCGGATGTCAGTATCATGGAGTCTTGCGCAGTAGGTGTGGTGGGAGATGGAGTCAAAGGCGGCAGATAGGTCCAGGAGGATGAGGGCAGCAGTCTTACCTCGGTCGAGGAGAGTGCAGATGTCATCTGTAGCGGCGAGGACAGCGGTCTCGGTGCTGTGGTTGCTTCTTAAGCGTAATTGGGAGAGGTTCAGGATGTTTTTCGTTTCGACAAACTCAGAGTTGGGAGTTGATGGCTTTCTCGATGACTTTGACTGGGAAGGGGAGCAGAGAGATGGGTCTGCAGTCCTTGAAGTTTGTTGGGTCGGCAGAGGGTTTCTTCAGCAGGGGGTTGATCTCTGCGTGCTTCCAGTCTTCTGGGAAGGTTGCGGACTTGATGGAGCATTTGATGGTGCGGCAGAGTTCAGGTGCAATGGAAGTGCCGGGTCTGTTGAAGATGTGGTAAGGGAAGGGATCCGAGGGGGCTCCAGAGTGGATGCTCTTCATGATCCTGAGGGTGTCGTCAGTGGTGAGGTCAAGGTCTGCTGGGGGCTGGAGCCATTGGGAGCCATTGGGAGCGGTGGTTGCCGGTGGGGTGGGTGAGTCTTGGGTTGCGAAGCTGTCGTAGATCTCCTTGATATTGTAGTGAAAGAAGGCGAGGTTATCGCAGAGGTCTTGAGACGGGGAATGTCTGCTGTCTCTGTGCTGGGTTTAGCTAATTCTTCGACCACGGCAAAGAGTTATTTGCTGTTGTGTGCGTTGGTGTTGATGCGTTCCTCAATGGTTGCTTTCTTTGTTGTTCTGATGAGGCAGTGGTGTGAGGTGATGGTGGATTTGAAGGCTGCGTGGTCTGCCGTGATCTTGCTGCTTCTCCATCTTTCCTCGAGCCGTCTGAAGGTCTACCTGAACTTTTGGAGGGTGGGGGAGAACCAGCTGGCTTTCTTGGACGGCTGTTTGCCTGAGGGTTTCCTGAGGGGGGCCAGTGTATTGGCACAGTCAGAGATCCAGCGGTGGAGGTTGCGTGCTGAGGTGTTGGCGTCCGTGGATGTCTGTGGTGTGGTCTTGCTGAGGGAGGTGGTAAGCTTGTCTTTGGTGACCTTGTTCCAGCTTCTCTGAGGATTGTGATGGGCATGGTGGTGCATGGTGGGTTTGGTGAAGGAGAAGTGGATGAAGTGGTAGTCGGTCCAGTGTGGCTCGGAGGTGTGACCGACGGAAATGTTGTTGCTTGCGGAGAAGATAGTGTTGAGCGCGTGTCCTGCTGAGTGGACTGGCATTGTGGGCAGTTGTTTGAGTCAGATGGTGGTGAGGTTCTCCAGTAGGGATGAGGTGTTGTGCTCTTCCAGGTTGTGCAGGTGGAAATTGAGGTCACAGAGGAGGACGTAGTCCGTTGAAGCGAGAGAGTGGTGAGCAGTGACGTCGGTTATGGCTTCATGGCTTCGCTGGGGTGGTGGGGGGGTACAGGGTTCGGGAGGTCTGCAGACGACGGTGCCACAGAGGGTGGCGTTCGGGTTGATTTGGATCTGGAAGTTGAAGTGCTCCATGTTGGGTGAGTGGTTGTCGGAGGTGGTTGTGAGGCGGAGGGTGTCTTTGTGTACGAGGGCAATGCCTCCTCCCAGTTGGCTGACGCGGTCCTTGTGGATGATTTTGTATCCGTCGGGGATAACGGTTGCAATGCTGGGGCTGAGCTGGAGTTCATCCAGGTTCCTGTGAAGAAAGTGACGTTGGGGGAGATGGAGTCAAGCAGGTCCCAGACCTCCACGGCGTGTCTTTTGAAGGAGTGGGTGTTGAGTAGGATGCATCTGAAGTGGTCGGGTCCAGTTCTTGAGGGTCGTGCGGTCAGTGGGTCTTGTGTGTGGAGGCCGGTGAAGGTGCAGTTGCAGCAGGTGAACGGGCCGTAGGTGTTCTAGGTGACACGAGGTGGCAGGCGGTGGAGCGTCCAGTGTTAAGGGCGGGGTGGGCGCTTCAGTCTTTGTCCCTGCCATGGAGCATGCACCAGTTACTGCTTCCTGTGGCCAGTGTCCTTCCACTGGCCACAGGCTCCTCAATCTTTTTAAAATGTCTCCCAAATCGCCATTCTTCTCTTTAACTAACCTGCCACCCTACTTCCACTACAATGCTTGTTTTTAGTTATGGACACTCTATTCTATAGTTGCTGTTTCTCTTGGCTTTTTTACACCCTTTGTTCCACTCTTACTTGAGCTCTTTTCCGAGGACAAACTTTTCCTCAGCAACCCTAGAAGCACTTCCTTTGCACTGCAACATTTACCCATCTGACATTGTGAAAGCGCTGTATTTTTAAAACCCAGACATCACAGTAGAAAGAGCAATACCTGCCTGCCTGAGGGAGCCAGCCAACACACATACATTTTTATGTTAATTTGAGGGCATTAAAGATTCAGTGCAACTGATGACAGGATGTTTGCTTTTGAATGTACCCTTATGCATATTTTTGCAATATTCGCTAGTAAGCAAAGAACAGTTCGATGTATACCACGGGCACCTTACAGCCAACACGCAGAACAGTGCCCATTTGTATCACAGCTGTCATTTGTCCAGATTTCTTAAATAGAGACAAAAATCAAAGTTTATGCAGTTGGAAAAAAAAAACAGAAACAACCGGTAGTTTCATAAGATGAGGCAATATTCCTAGTTTTGAGATTTAGCTGTGCCTATGCTTTAGAGAAGTCATTCTTTGTTGTAGTGTTCTTTAACTTTGGCTTAGCTTGAATGGTATCCAAATAAAGAAAACATCTGTAGAGTTTATAGTGTTGGGACGGGGAGATGAACCATTTCTCCTGTTACTCTGCAAATGAGCACGAATTGGGCATCTGTTGGTGACCCAAAGGTATTGGAGTGCTTACATGAACACCAGTTACATTACACACGGACGATTTCATTTTTTGTAGGCATGGGGAGATTAAGTGAACTGTCCAGAATCACAGGACGTTGAGCTGAAGCAGAGATTCAAATCTGATTCCCAGCAACAAACTAGGCAGCTCAGGCCATTACGCCATATCCTCTGCCTTCTGTTGCCATAGAGGATACTAAGCACTGTTTAGCTGTGCTTCTTATTATTCATGCCAGGCAAGGAGACGATTCCACTAGAAACTACGAAGGACAGGAGGGTTAAGTAATGTTGCAATTCACACTGTGCTTGTTGAAGAACCTATTTTTATTACCACGTTTCCACCTGCGTGGATGGAGATGGATATATTGTAATTGTAAAACATTTGTAGAGCGCCTGGTTACCAAAGGCATCCCAGCACTAGAGGCCGAAGTTCATAATCTACATATCAGTTATGGAAACAAGAAGGTTTTTATGCGTTTCCGGAAGACCAGATGATTAGTTTCACACCGAATGGCAAGGGGGAGGGAGTTCCAAAGCCTAGCAGCGTTATATGAAAAGAGGCGACCCCCTGTGCGGGCTTTCCTAATTCGAGAAACAGCTGCCAACTGTTTATTGCATGATCGCAGGGTTCTCTCAGGATGGTAAAAGGAAATGAGAGAACGTGTGATAGGTGGGCCAGAACCTAACAACACCTTGTGTGTAATGCAGAGAGCCTTAAACTGCACTCTCTGCTGAATAGGCAGCCAGTGAAGGGCGGCCAGGGCAGCCCCTGCTGACTGTCGGCTGGGGATATTCAAGAGTTGTCGTGCCGCACAGTTTTGTACAATTTGTAGTTTCTTAATCGTGGAGCAAGGTGCTCCTAAGTATAGGGCGTTGGCATAGTCGAGCCTAGAAAGAATAAGGGACTGGACCACCACTTTCCTTGCAGAGAAAGGGAGGAGGGGAATGATTTTCCGTATCATCCTCATCAGCCCAAAGCAGCTACCAGCAACCTTCCTTGCTTGTTCCCCAAAATCAAGGTTACGGTCTAACCAAACTCCCAAACTCTTGATATAATCTTTGGGGGATGGGGAGGGCCGAAACAACTCGGCCAAGAAGATATTATATTGGGTATAGAAGGTTTACACAGGAACATGAGCTCCGTTTTAGATCCGTTGAGCTTCAGGAATGAACCCTCCATCCATACTGCGATCTCTCGAGACACATTGCCCAGTCCGGGCGGTGGTGTTGAGCTGATTAAAAGAGACAATCAACTGCATGTCGTCGGCATATGTGATAATTTGAATGCCGAAAGGCTCCACAACACCTGCCAAGGAGCTCATATACACGTTAAAAAGAGTGGGGGACAGGGAGGATCCCTGAGGAACCCCACATCGGAGGGGCAGAGGGTCAGAGATACAGTCTTCATGAAACACTTGAAATGACCGGTCGTCCAGAAAGGAAAAGATCCATTTAAGGGCCAGATCAGTCACTCCTACATCTCTAAGCCTCTGAATGAGCAACTGGTGATTAACTGTGTCGAAGGCTGCGCTCAGATCTAAAAGCACAATGGCAGCGCAGCCCCCATTGTCTAGGATTTTCCTAGTTCCCTCAACCACAGCTAAAAGAGCGGTTTCTGTGCCCTGTTGGGGCCTAAAGCCAGTTTGAGATGGGTGAAGACAGTTATTGCTTTCCAAGAACACGGACAGAGCTCTATTCACATGTTTTTCAGCAATTTTGCTGATCCCTGGCAACAATGAAATGGGACGATAGTTCCCTAACATTTCAGGGTCCAGGTTTGTTTTTTTCAGCAAAGCTTTAACCATTGCTTGCTTCCAAGGGGAAGGGACTATGCCTGTCCGGAATGTAGCATTAATCAAATTTAGGATAGTTGTGGACACTGTATCAAAGATCCGATTTAGAATGAGGGGGGGAACTGTGTCCTTGGGGGAACCTGACTTCAACTGGCCAAGAATACCTTGCAGGGCAGAATGATCCAGGAGAGGAATTTCAGCTAAAATGCAATTGTCAATGCCTCCTTTGTTGTTGATTGGGGGACATTAATTGAAGCTGTGGTCTGATGAAAAGAGGTATAAATATCTTGGATTTTATTGAAGAAAAAAGTAGCTAAAAGATTGCAGCGAGATGACATATCATCGCAAGATAGGTGGGGGGGAAAGTTTAATAAGATTTCACTATGCGAAATATTTCGCGAGAAGAATTGGGGGCTGAAAGTATTTGGTTTCCATAGTAGAGTGACTGAGCACACTTAATTTCTTCCTTATACCTCTTGATATCCTCCCTATAAATCATTTTATTAGTAGTGGAGTAGTCTTTTCTCCACTTTCTTTCGGACCGTTTACAAGCCTGCTTAAGTTTACGCAGATTGGGGGTATACCAAGCTGTTCTATTTACGCCATTTTTATCCTTAATTTGTTTCTTTGGAAGCACTATGTCTAAGGAAAAGATCAGCCAATTTTCAAAATTATGGCTTGTATTGATAGGATTGGACTCAGGTGCTGGTCTGGTGTCATTAAGTATTGATACCCAGCGTTCTACTGGGAGTTGTGACCATGGTCGGAGCAGCTTGGTAGATGTTACCGCCGATCTGCTACTAGCTTTATAGGTCCAAGAGAAAGGAATGAGGGAGTGATCTGTCCAAGGAAGCGAAATAGGATTTCCAACCTGAAGATCTATGGCGTTAGTAAAAATAGGATCAAGTAAATGACCCTGAGAGTGGGTGTGGCCTCTATATTACAAGCATTACAGAGCTATCTATCTTGGGTCCGTCTAAGTTGATTGTGATATATTTACCTCGGGACGGGGACGGTCCCACGCAACAGTCCTTGCTCTCTTTTTTGTTCTTCCTGATGGATATATACACACATATATATATATATATATATATATACACACAACACCCAGCCCACACCATCCACATCCACAAACAGAGCAACACACTCACACCAAATGTACACCATGCACAACCCTATGCACAAACCAATGTACCAGCATACACTACAAAACCAACCAAACCACATCTATACACCCCACTATCCCAACTACCACACATATCCACCATCACCTACAAACAGTACACAACTCTATCCTATACCACTAACCAATACACTCATCACTAACACAACGCCAATCGACACCATACATAACTACATCCCATCCAGACACATGCTCCCTGCTGTAATTACACCTAACATACCACCTTTTATCACTAACAAACATATAATCATCCTTCCATCATTTGTCCAACAAACATCCTCCTCTCCCTTCTACCATAATAACACTAACGTACAACACACACACTGCAGACCACCAAACTTTTTAACTCTTGCAACAAACCAGTCTAAGACAAACACTCTTATCTCTACTTCATTCCCACCTACGCACATCATACACTCTACTCATGAACACATCACCACCCCTCTATCTTACAACCTCCTCTCACAAACAATACTATACAACCAAATCCATTGCATGAAACATATACATCAGCACCCCTTTTCACTACTCCTCAAAAACAAAACATATCACACTCACCAGCACAACAAGATCTTCAAAGCACAACACCTCATAATACTTACCATCACAAAATACAACCATACACCCACCTTTCAAACACAAAGGAACCAACTCCAATGCCAAGCTTTCTCTCTTCCACCACACCTAACACACATACAGCAACACAGCAACTCTCTTCTAACCGCCTCTCATCCATTGGACAATTTAGAACTTCACTACATGACCAACATGCTGCACCACCAACCCTGACTCATACACCTTCCGCATTAAACACACGCAAACTATATAAGCAACATGCCATACCTCACAACTTCGCTTCCCATGTCTACTTCACAATGTTACACCACAAAAACAACACAGTACTCCTACTCCCTCTCAAACACCATCTCCACCACATACACACGCAGAACCATCAAAATGCCTTCTTAGCATGCTGGATGAGGAACATGATATAGAACAGCTACACAATTGCTATCCTAATACAGCTAATACCAGCTCTAAAAACACACCTGCTACAAACCCACACATTACTGACCACTCTTCTACAAAACAAAGTCTCACAATCACCAAAGACCACTCTCTAAACTGTCTACTAATAAATGCTCGTTCCTCTCTAAAAACAAACATCACATCTACGACCTTCTCACAGATGCAAAACCAGACATACTATTCATAACTGAATCATGGTTGGGAGATGATATGGCTCCAGTCCTGCATGAAGCCATTCCTCTAGGCTATCAAACAATCACCCAAAATCGTATAGCCAAAAAAGGAGGTGGTCTAGCTGTTGTATTCAGGCAAACAATACAGATCACAAAAATTGACGACATCTCCATAAAGAATTGTGAGGCTCTTCTAACAAGATGCAATCCTACACCGTCTTCCACCTTTAACTTCCTGCTCCTTTACAGACCTCCACCTAGCAAGGCGACATTCCCAGACGCACTTCTAGACACAGTTTCAAACCTGATAACAATACACTCCAACCTATGCGTCCAACCTCAACATTTGGTTTGACAAACCCAATATGACCCATCCAAAAACAATAATCACTGGCCTAGACGCACTGAACCTCCATCAGATTGTCCACAAACCGACACACACCGCTGGACATATACTAGATGTCATTTTTGCTAATACTGAACTAGTTACCTTTCAAACTATAACTCCAGTCACATGGTCAGACCACCACTTGCTTGCTTTCCAACATAAAACAACACTAAGCGACTCACCTAAAACTACTTTACATCCATCCACCTATCGGCCGTGGAACAAACTCAATTTGGAACACTTAGAAACACAACTAACATCAAGTACAAATCTAGAAACAATAAATTCTGTTCAAAAACTATATGAGTGGCTACAAGAAGCTTTTGACATCCTGATACCACTCAAAACCACACAACAGAACAAAAGAAAAAAAGCGCCTTGGAGAAACATAGAAATAAAAGACATAAAACAACAAATTAGAAAGCTGCAACGTACCTGGCTCAAAACAAACTCCAAACAAGACAAACTTCCCCTACAAAAAATTAACAGATTATACAAGTCAGCTATCAAAAAAGCTAAGAAAAGGTACTATTCAGACAGAATTCAAAACGCTAAATGTGCAAATAAAGAATTCTATAAAATACTCAATGAATTTCGCAAACCAAATTCCCTAGAAAGAACTCATCCTGTTACTCAAGATTTCACAGACACACTGGCAAATCATTACACGGACAAAGCAAACACGTTGGACTCATACTTAAAACAGAAACAAAGCACCAGCACTAACCCTTGTACAAAACAACAATCCAAGAATACTCTAACCAAGCCTCTCCGTTCCTTCCAACACATCTCACACGATGAATTTATGGACCTGGTCAAAGCAAGCAGGCCTGCCGGCAGCCCTTCTGACCCCTGTCCATCACAAATTTTCAAGACAATTCTTTTAACAACCTCTGCTGCCACTCCAGTAAGAAGAATCATCAACAACTCCTTCACGACCGGAATATTTCCAGAAGAACTTAAAAAATCACACATACGCCCTTTACTGAAGAAAACAAACTTGGACCCGCTGAACCCTGACAACTACAGACCCATTACAAATGGACCTTTCCTGGGCAAACTGGTAGAAAGAGCAGCGTTCGCCCAGATGTCACAATTCATTGAAGAGAATGACATACTCTCAGACTTCCAAACAGGATTCCGTCCGGGGAGAGGCACTGAATCTGCCCTCCTTGCCATCTGGGATGACCTAAAAATACAGTTGACCGCAACGGAGTTGCTGCGCTACTCCTCTTGGACCTCTCAGCTGCCTTTGACACGGTTGACCATGACACTCTGAAACAAAGACTCTATGAATCCGGCATAGAGGGAACTGCTCTAGACTGGATCGCGTCCTACCTTCAAAACAGAACTAATGTCATCCATACCCCACCTTTCTCGTCCAAACCGTACTCCACAAAAGCAGGGGTCCCTCAAGGCTCTATCATCTCACCCATGCTTTTCAACATCTACATGAAGTCATTACCAGTACTGATCAATAAATTTCACCTCACGTGCTATAACTATGCAGATGACACGCAAATACTCCTTCAACTGGAATGCCCCAAAGACATCGGAAAATCACCAATTTTCAGCTGTCTCAGAGCCGTGGATCAGTGGATGACTTGGAGCCATCTCAAATTGAATACTTCAAAACGGAAATACTCACGTGTGGCGATTGGAAACATTACAAACCCGCTTGCCGCATGGCCTAATGAACTGGGATCACCACCTAAAGTATCGAAGGAAGTAAGAAACCTAGGAATGACCATGGACTCCAAGCTGTCGATGAATGCCCAAGTGGACAAACTAGCAAGATCAAGCTTTGTCACTATAAAAACGCTGCGACGAATTTTCCCTCATTTGGGATTTCCGCACAAGGTCCAAGCTACCATCTCCCTTGTCCTGTTCAAACTCGATTACGCCAATAGCCTCTACCACGGATCACCTTTGACGACCATGAAAAGACTACAACGGATTCAGAACTCGGCTGCCAGACTACTCTTACATATCAAACCGCGAGACCACATATCCCCTGCCTTGAAAGCCCTGCATTGGTTACCTGTTGCCAGAAGATCCACGTTCAAGCTGCTTTGTATCACCCACAAAGCAATACATGGAATGGGACCACTCTTCATCAGGAATAAAATCACCAAACACATTCAACAGAGGAACCTCCGCTCTAAAGGAGCATCTCGCCTCAAAATCCCAAGATACAAGAAAAAAACCATGGGTGGCACATCCTTCTCTGTTCAAGCAGCCAAACTATGGAACTCTTTACCCCCAACATAAGATCCACCGACAGCCACCTTATCTTCAGAAAACTACTCAAGAATTGGCTTTTCCCCACATAAGCACCATACGCAAACAGAAATTTACAGCATATCCCTCTGTATATAAGCATTTGTTTTCACTATAGACATGTACCTATCTTTGTGTATTGCTTTGTATAAACATGTACAATAATTATGTTGTTGAGAGAAAAAAACAAAAAATAATAATAAATAAATATCATCTTTGGTCTACATGTACTAACTTCCATTGTGCATCTATGTACCTTCCATGTACTTGGAACTGTGTGTCTCTGTAACTTTTCTCCTGAAAAAGCATATCCAATGCACTACCCTATTTCTCATCCTGTGCCTCTATCCATATCTTTAATCTGCATATACTTACCTCCTTTATGTATCTATATACTTTCAATGTATTTATGGATCTATATATTTATCACTTTCTTCTAATTTAGCATTTCCAAGGCACTACCCTAGTTCTCAGCCTATACTTATCTCAATATATCTTCTAGCCCAACCTTCTGACTCATCTCAAACTTCTTTCTACTACTCTTTCCAATGCACTACCCTATCTCTCATCCTATACATCTATCAATATATCCTCTACATCCACACTCATTTATCCCAAACCCCATACCACTACTATGACCACCAAAATAACCCTTTCTAGACTCTCGCCTACTCTACCCTCCTTGCATCATCGGACACCTCTTTTACTATACCGATGCCCTAAAACAAACCTTTCTAAACTCTTCCCTGACTCCTCCCCTCAAACCCCCTTCTCCCCCTCCTACTGCTAAGACCTATAAAAAAAAATAAAAAAAAATCCTTCACTCTTTTATCCCTCCACTATCCTTTTCAATCAGAATTAACAGTCTAACATATTCAATTTTCAACTATACTAATTCACCACTAATCCTTTATGGGTTCCAGAGTAGCGTGCTACTCGCCAATAAAGCGTCTCAACACCCCATCAGGGTTACAAGCGCTATATAAATGCAAACCTTTTTCCCTTTCTACCCTCCCCAACCCTTCTCAATCCAAATAACTGACTAACATATCCACCACTAAAATTACTTTCATGTTTCACCATAATAATTCAACACTAATACTTCTGGGTTCCAGAGTAGCGTGCTACTTGCGCTTCAAAACCCCATCAGGGGTAGCAAGCGCTATATAAATACAAACCTCTTTCCCTCTTCTATCCCGCCACCTACCCTTCTCTACCCAAATAACTGAATAACATGTCCACTAATCAAAGTTACTTCATTTTTACTAGACTAATGTTCAACACTAATCCTTAATGGGTTCCGGAGTGGCGTGCTACTCGCCAGAAAAGCGCTTCAACACTCATCAGGGGTAACAAGTGCTATATGAATGCAAACCTTTCTTCCCTTTTATCCCTCCGCTATCCTTCTCACTCCAAATAACTGACTAATATCCACCACTGAAACTACTTTCATATTTTCACCATATTAATTCACCACTAATCCTTGATGGGCTTCCAGAGTAGCATGCTTCAACACCCCATCAGGGGTAACCAGCGCTATATAAATACAAACCTTTTTTTCCTCCTCTATCCTTCTGCTATCATTCCAAATCCAAATAACTGCCTAACCTATCCATCACTTAAAATGTACTTGCATGTTTCACTATACTAATTCAACACTAATCCTCTATGGGTCCCGGAGTAGCGTGCTACTCGCCGAAAAAGCGCTTCGACGCCTCGTCAGGGGTAGTAAGCGCTATATAAATGCAATTACAATACAATACAATACAATATATATAGATCTTGCTGGAATGCCCCCGACATTCAAAGCAGGACGTGTTCTTTGAGACTGCAGTAATCTGCTGTTAGTTGTTTAAGCTGTGTTTGGAAAGGGATTATAACACTCGTTTTTTGGCTAGGAGAGTAAATTGTTCAAGTGTTGTAAAAGCAGTATTGTTAGAGGGCAAAGTTTAGGACCTGCGGAACTCCAGAATTTGGATTATGCCTGTCTGTCTCCTAGGAGATTCTAAATTGAGGAGCAGCTTCCAGCCCCCAGCCCAGCAGCCTCAGGTATATTATATAAGCTGCTATTGGATGCTATATCTGTGCACCGATTGGTGGCTGTATCTGGTGTTTCTATTGGATTAGGGTTCTCTTTGGTTGATAATTTGAGGGTTCTGATCAGTTCCTGGGTCAGTGATTCTATTAGATGTAGGGCTTAGGGTTAGTGATCCGACTAGTGGATAGGTTTAGGGTTTCTGATTGGTTCCTGGGGTTAAGGTTTCTATTGGACATAGGGCTTAGGGTGCCTGATTGGTTGCTGGGGCTAGGGTTTTTATTGGATGTAGGGCTTAGGTTTTCGTGCCTGATTGGCTGCTGGGACTAGGGCTGTGATTGTCTGAGAGAGGCTGGTGTCCCATTGGTTCTAGGGCTTAGGGCTAGTGTTGATTGGTTAGGGCTAGGGTTTCAACATTTGGTTTGACAAACCGAATACGCCCCATCCAAAAACAATCATCACTGGTCTAGACGCGCTGAACCTACATCAGATCGTCCACAAACCCACACACATTGGTGGACACATCCTAGATGTCATTTTTGCAAATACAGAACTAGTTACCTTTCAAACAGTGACTCCACTCACATGGTCAGATCGCCATTTGCTTGCTTTCCAACATAAAACACAAAGCAACGCACCTAAAACCCCCTAACGTGCATCCACCTATCGACCGTGGAACAAACTCAATTTGGAACACTTAGAAACACAGCTAACATCCAGTATAGATCTAGACACAAAATCTGTTCAAAAACTGCATGAGTGGCTACAGGCACCTAGGAGAAATATAACGATAAAACAACAAATTAGAAAGCTGCAATGTGCCTAGCTCAAAACAAACACCAATCAAGACAAACTTCGCCTATAGAAACTTAACAGATTATACAAGTGAGCTATCAAAAAAGCTAAGAAAAGGTACTATTCAGACAAATTCAAAATAATAAATGTGCAAAGAAAGAATTCTATAAAAATTCTCACTGAATTTCGTAAACCAAGTTGCCTAGACCCGTAACTCAAGATTTCACAGACAAGCTGACAAATCACTACACAGCCGAAGCAGACATGCTGGACTCCTATTTAAAACAAAGAAAAAGCACCAGCACCGACCCTTTTCCAAAACAACAATCCAAGAATACTCTAATCCAGCCTCTCCATTCCTTCCAACAAATTTCACACAATGAATTTATGGACCTGGTCAAAGCAAGCAGGTCTGCCGGCAGCCCTTCTGACCCGTGTCCACCACAAACCTGCAAGAGAATGTTTCTAACAACCTCTGCTGCCACACTAGTGAGAAGAATCATCAACAATTCCTTAACTACCGGAATATTTCCAGAAGAACTAAAAAAGTCATACATACGCCCATTACTAAAGAAAACAAACCTGGACCCGCTGAACCCCGACGGCTACAGACTGATTACAAAATAAAGAGCAGTATTCACCCAGATGTCACAATTCATTGAAGATAATGCCATACTTTCAGACTTCCAAACAGGATTCCGTCGAGGAAGAGGCTCAGAATAGGCTCTCATTGCCATCTGGGATGACATTAAGAACACAGTTGATCGCAACGGGGTTGCTGCACTAGTTCTCTTGGACCGCTCAGCTGCCTTTGACACGGCTGACCATGGCACTCTGATACAAAGACTCTATGAAGCCGGAATAGCGGTGACTGCTCTAGAATGGATCACATCCTACCTTCACAACAGAACTAATGTTATCCATACCCCCCTTTTCTCTTACAACCCGTGCTTCACAAAAGCAGGGGTCCCTCAAGGCTCTAACATCTCACCCATGCTTTTCAACATCTACATGAAGTCATTACCAGCACTGAACAATCAATTTCACCTCACGTGCTATAACTATGCAGATGACACACAAATACTCCTTCAAGTGGAATGGCTTAAAGACATTGGAAAATCAACAATTTTCAGTTGTCTCAGAGCCGTGGATCAATTGATGATGTGGAGCCATCTCAAATTGAATGCTTTCAAAACGGAAATGCTCACGTGAGGTGATTAGAAAAATTATGACCAACTCGCAGCATGGTCTAATGACCAGGGAACACCGCCTAAAGTATCAAAGTAAGAAACCTCGGAATGACCATGGACTCCAAGCTATCAATGAATGCCCAAGTGGATAATAATTATGTTTTTAAAGATATGGATATTTGTTAATTCTGCTTAAAAAATTTACATATTACTTAGTTACATTAATCTATGTTTAACATGTATATTAGTGACTGCATAAATAAGTAAATCTTTTATCATTACTATTCATCTACAAGTGCCTCACTATTGAATTACAAAAAATAAAAACAAATAAATTTAAAGTACAATACTAGAAACAACACGTATGCATAAATATACCTTCCATGTACTTATGTATCTTTATATTTATTACTTAGCATCTAATTCAGCATATCCAATGCACTACCCTATATCTCACCCTATATCTCTCACAATATATCCTCTACCTCCACTCTTATCATTCATCCCAAACTCCATACCACTAATATGATCCCCCAAAAAAACATTTCTAGACTCTCCCCTCCTCTACCCCTCCTTGCATCATCTCATACCTCTTTTACTATTCAGATCTCCCAAACAAGCCTTTCTAAACCCTTCCCTCTGACTCTTCCCCCTCCATCTCCCCTTTACTCATCCCAAACCCCCTCCTACTGCTATGAACTCCAAAAAACAAATCGCTTTCTAGACCCTTCCCTCTTCTATCACTCCACTATTCCTTTTAAATCCAAATAACAGACTAAAACATGTCCACCACTCAAATTAATTTCATATTTCCCTATACTAATTCCCCACTAATCCTGTTTGGGTTCCAGAGTAGTGTGCTACCCACCAAAAAGCACTTCAACACCTCATCAGGGGTAGCAAGCACTGTATAAATGGAAGCCCTTCCCTTTCCCATCCCTACACTCTCCTTTCCAATCCAAATAACTAATTCACCACAAATCCTTTTTTGGTTGCGTGTAGCGTGCTACTCGCATAAAAGCGCCTCAACACCTCATCAGGGGTAGCAAGCGCTATATAAATTCAAACCTATTCCCTCTTCTATCCCTCCACTATCTTTCTCAATTCAAATAGCAGACTAACATATCCACCGCTCAAGATAATTTCATATTTCAATATACTAATTCACCACTAATCGCCAAAAAAGCGCTTCGACGCCTTGTCAGGGGTAGTAAGCGTTATATAAATGCAATTACGATATATATATATATATATATATATATATATATATATATATATATATATATATAGCGAAAAATGTGAGATATTTATAACGAAAAATTTGACTAAAAGTTCTTTTGTGTTTTCTGAAAGATGACCCATATGAAAATATTGCACGCCATGAAAGACTGTTCGTGGAGAACTCAACTTGCGGTATTGTTTTCTCTTTCGTTTCAAAGAAAATATACCAGAAAACATTTGTAATGTGGGGTGAATGCATGT
This sequence comes from Calotriton arnoldi, assembly GCA_963921515.1. Taxonomy (NCBI): domain Eukaryota; kingdom Metazoa; phylum Chordata; class Amphibia; order Caudata; family Salamandridae; genus Calotriton; species Calotriton arnoldi. Next base: position 707,212 of record CAWUFW010001256.1, read on the forward strand.
AGGGTGAAAGGTGGCGCTCACCTATATCGTTCTCCGGTAATGAACATCTGTATATTTTGCAGTCCTCTAAAGGAATAGGGATTCACCCTGCACCCTTCAAATGGGATCAAAAAGTAACCCTAACAAATCTAAACACCATACTCCTAAGCACATGCTAACAATGAACACAAAATATGTAGGTAATTAAAACACAATGGATATTCTTGGTTTTCTTTATTTTCTTTCTTCTTTTAGCCACCCAACATGTGTTTCGTCGTGTAGGGAATAACCCATGACTTCTTCAGGGCTGTCTTATTCTTGGATCCGATGTCAGATCAGTCCTCCTAACCGGTTTTAAATCCGTCTCGGCAATCCACTTAATCACGTTCCTGTTCCTCGTTTCTGTCCCTAATCTCGAGAGAGTCGAATTAGGACAGCGCGATCAATACGCGCTGCCTAGAGCTTGCAAGCGTACTCACCTGTAGGTTCTTTAATTTCAGCAGAGAAGCTTTGCGAGGGAGATTTACCCAGAAAATATTTTGAATAGCGGAGAAGCAAGTACACGATTACCGGATAAGAGAGGCGTTGGATTAAGAATTTTGGATTGGGACTCCCAATAGCACTCGATACGGAGAGAAACGAGGAACAGGAATGCGATTATGTGGATTGCCAGGACGGAATTAAAACCGGTTGGAAGGAAAGATACCAGAAAATATATTGATAGTTTTTATAATTTTTTTGTTGAAGCCTGAATGAAAAATACCAGTATATTGCAGAGCGGCTGCAATGAAACATGGTTTAAAGTAAACAAAAAAGTGCTAGCCGTGCCATAGCGCTTTTTTGGTTTACTTTGTCATGTTGCAGAGCAGCCTGCATTGATGTGCGTCATGTCTTAACAACATTGACCACGCCAATAGGTATCGCATAGGCAAAACTATTGGCTTTGCCAATGCTAGTTTTCTCTTAAATAGGGCTATACTCTTGGAGACTAACTTTCAATAACAATGACACCTCATCTGAAGAAATCATGTCTGGCTATGATTTTAGAGCTACATTGCTCCAAATCTTAATTTGCAAAATTTGGACCAGGATCTGGGGAAGGCCTGCCTTGCAACAGATTGTTGTTGTTCCACCACTGCAGAGAGCGATGAGTACTGGCTCTTAGCAACACTTGGTCCTGTAGATGAACTTCTGCTTGTAACCACTGGGCTGAGAGGAACTCCCGCAATGGGTGCATGCGTAACCTGGCATGGGGAACTATAGCAATGCAGAAAGCCATCATTTCTAACCGGGGTCTCACTGTTCTGATTGAAAGACGATGATTTGGCTGAAAAAGAGGCAGTAGCTGCTGAAACGCTGGCACTCTTAGGGTTGCAGTAAGCCTTGCCAGTGATTGCATTGAGGATTGACCATAGAAAGAGTTGAATTTGTTGAGGTTGAAGGTGGGACTTTGTGCTAGGCACTGCGGCCTGCCCGTGCTCTTGATAAATCAATTGTCTAGCTAGTGGAAAACATGAGTGCCTCCCTTCTGATGTGGCTGCTAAGACCTGTAGGCATTTTGTGAACAATCTTGGGGCTATGGTAAACCCGAAGGGCAGTACCTTGAAATGGTAGTCCTGTCCACTTACCATGAAGCAAAGGTAGAGCTGTTGAGCTGAATGGATAGGTATATGGAGGTAGCCTTGCTTCAGTTCTTCAGTAGTCATGAAATCACCATGCTGCAGCAGAGGGATAACATTCTGAAGGGTTGTCAGAGGAAAATGTTCAGAGAGGATGTTTTTGTTGAGGGGCCTTAGACTGAGAATTAGTCTGAGGGAGTCATCCTTTTTGGGGATTAGAAAGTATAGAGAATAAACCTCTTGACCCTGGGGTTGTAAGGGCACTCGCACTGTGGCCCCTTTGAGCATGATTGATCGCACCTCCCATTGGAGAATGCGGAGATGTTCTGTGCTTAGGGAGTGAGTATGGGGAAGAACGTGCAGTGTGGTTGAGAGAGGTTCTAGATAATACACATTTTGGATAATATCTAATTGATTGACTCTTAGCATGGGAAAAACCCCTGCAATTTCCGTCTAACCGGTGATGTGTGATTGGATCGTGGGAGGTCAATGCTTTCTACATAAGCTCACAAAATATAGAAAACTCTTCCAACCACACACCTTGCCTTTATCTCTTGATATGTATCTTGTGAATGTAACTGTGGTTTGATGCTATTAGAATAAATATATTCTTATGCCCTGAGGAAGTGGCAATGCAATCCCAGTAGTTGTGAAACACGAGTTGGCATATCCTGGGATGTTGTGTAAAAAAGTTGCCCAATCGTGCATAGTATGTGAAAAGGAAGAATAATCTTTGATTAATGAATGCAATGAAAGCTATACTGTCTTAATTCATAATTTTACTTCATACGGATTAATAAAATGATAAACAATTCAAGTCTGGAAGCTAACTTATAACCTTATGTAGGCTGTTTTTTAAACTGAACAGTGTAGCTTGTGAGCCATGTGGTCAAGCACATCAGTGGGCCACATAATTGCTATATAAATGCCACAATACAATTCATCACTGGTGACATCAAATATCACCTCGGATAAAGGACCAAGGCAGTGTAACTGTAAAATAAATAAATACAAAATAAAACTGATACAAAATACAGCATCTCCAACTACAGCGCCTTTTTGGAGGCACTGACCTGCCTCAGACTACTAATACAACTCATCATGCTAATCCTACTCAGGGTTGGGATCCTTTCGAATCCTGGATTACTGCGCCACTGGGTATGCTTGAACAATGGGCACAGCCTAGTAGATTAAAGTCAACATGCGAATCCCCTTGGTTCAGCCAAAATGTGGCACTGGTGAGACTAAAAAGGCAGCAAAAAGGGCACGAAAACAAACCTAGAGAGCAGATGACAAACGTGGATTAAGGCTTTATTAAAATCATATGTAAAATGCATAAAGAGTTTAACACTCAATACTAGCATGTATGCCTCCAAAACCAGGAAAGCAGTCTTTTCAATTGTGAACCAATTTACCAATTCAAAGAACACTACAGAACAACATTTCTCTCTGTCAAACTTTGTGAATTGATTTGACATGGGTCGTATTCTAATTAAGAATTCACGATATTCCCAGCGAAATAAGAGAGAATGAGACTGTCAGCAGTGCAGACAATTATTGCATTCTCCTAACGTAGCCAAACTAGCCCAGTTTCAGGGTTAGAGGTCAAGATAACCCTCCTACCTTGCATTCTGGCTCTCTGCTCCATGTAGAATCCTGTGCAGCCCTTATAAACTGCAGTTTGTGTACACGGCTCTATGCAGAGTCACAAATCAAGCTTTAACTAAAAGCGCAGTTCCCCTACCTTTTAAACAGGAAGCTGCCAGACCCATATAGAAGTCTGCCTGGACCCCACTTTCCCATCAAGTTACACCCATGCAAAAAGATAGGAAAAAAGGTATCAAAACACATTAATAAATCTTGAAAACTGTAGGAGGCTGGCTCTTTGTATGCTATACAAAAAAGAGGTATACTGTGCAAAGAGTCCAGGTATTCCCTTACTAGTGGACAGAGGCTTGCTCTACCAGTCCCAAGGTGCTCTTTTAGGGGGGTAGTGTGGCCTAGCAGCCTTAGCCCTGTCAGAGAGAAATGTTAGACATCTGCTGCACACACACAACCAATAAATGATACACACAACTCAATAAGAAGATCCACACAAACTTATAAAAACAACACTTATATTTATATGACATTAGGCACCTAGATGATCAAAATCAGGTAAGTACTTTTTTAAATAGCAGGTTTCAAGAAAACAGGTATTGATAATTTAAAATCGAAATTGAAGCACTTTGTGGCAATGTTAACCTAGGAGGAAAACATATGCTGGATACAGTCACTAACAACTTACGTGACCCTTCCCCGGGACTTAAGAGGAGTATGGGGCAACTTCCAAGGAAGCACCAACAGGTCACCTCGGGAAGCACTGGGGCATCTGGGTGCAGAGGTGAGTTTTTCAGCGTTTGATGATTTTGATACTTTAAATCGTGATTGAAGCACTTCTCGGTAATGTTAACCTCTGGAAGAAAAACATGTATTGCATTCGGGCACTCAGTAGCAACTTTCGGGACCAACCCTTTGGACTTAAGGCGAGTATGGGGCAAGGTCCAAGGCCACACCAGCAGGTCACCTCCAGCAGCACTAGGGCGGCCGGGTGCAGTAGTGCAAAACAGCGTCGGGTGCCCAGTGTTATCCAATGGGGATCGGTCCGGTCACAAAGAGGCTGCAGGTTGGGACTGAGAGGTCAGTCCGGCTGAACCAACGAGTAGGTTAGGTTTTGCGATGTTGGGAGATGTGGGGACATCTTTGGTCTTCTTTTCCCCAGGCCGGGGCGGCCGGGTGCAGGGGGTCTTTGGGGTTTTGGGTTTCTTCGTCCAGTAACACTCGCGGTTGAGGGGGCTGCAGACAGAGGCTGCAGGTGGCAGACAGTTCACAAGAGGAAGAACCACAGTGGACAATGTCTCTTGAGGGCTTGGGGACCACGCTGACACAGTTGGCCACTTCGACACAGGCTGGAGAGCTCCGGTGCAGTGGAGCTTGGCAGCGTCAGGTTTTGGCAGTACCGGAGTCCTCACGATTCTTCTTTGGGTGCCTGCAGATGCAGGGAAGCAGCTTCGCTGCTCTACAGGAGTCCTTGAGTCTTTATTGAAGGCAGGCAGTCCTCCCAGGCTTTGGAGGTACGACAGCTTGCAGGACAAGACGGCGTTGGCGTAATTCAACATGGAAACAGCAGACAGGCCGGTAGGGCTGGAGCCAAGTCAGTGGCTCTTCCTTGGTCTTTGCTTTTGCAGCTCCTCAGCGTCCTTCTTCTTAGGTCATCGGAATCTGCTTCTCTGGTGCCAGGGTCACCCTAAATACAGAATTTAGGGGCATTAGGGGAGTAGGTTACCTACTCGTGGGGTCATTATGCCTCCTATACAACCACTTCCTGGGGCAGATGGTCATAAGCCTGTCCCAGAATTCCTGATTTTGCCATCACAATTATGGCTAACTTAGAAAAGTCCACTTCAGGTAGCCCACCTCAGGGTTGGCACGAGCCTGAGCGTGGACACGCCTATCTGACTACATAATTTTCCCGTCTGTCCAGGTGCCAAATGGCTCTAGACAAAGGGGGTCGGCTTCTTTTCCTGTGCGAGAAACCAGATCCACATACCAAAGGTGGTAGGCGCTTTGAAGCTCCCCTGCCTTGGAATGCTAATCTGCAGATCATCCTGTGGGAGGAGGTGAAAGCACCCCCTGCCCAATGAGGCTTGGTTTATGGCCCCGGAGAGCAGAGGCCATTACCCTTGGGGTTCAGACACTCGTCGCTTGTGGCAGGCTGACGAAAGCCAGTCAGTCAGCACCAGGGGCTGGTAGGTTTTCAGGGGGCACCTTAAGGTGCCCTCTGTGTGCATGTATTACTAAATCTGACACTGGCATCAGTGTGGGTTTATTAATACGAGATGTTTGATACCAAACATCCCTATTGTCAGTGAAGGCATCCTGTAGCAGGGGAACTCGTTTTCACCAGTGTCCAGCACAGGCTTTTAAAATGGCTTCCCTGATCACTTGTACTGGCAGTAATGAAGGTTACCAGCACAGGGGCATATCTGCTCATGCAGATATGTCCTCACATGGAATATAAGGCACCCTGCCCTAGGGCTGTAAGGCCTGCTGTAGGGGTGGCTTACAAATATTACCTGCAGTGCTAGGTGGCATGACACACAGGGATATGTCATGTTTTCACTCGTCTGCACCAAGGCACGCAGCCTACAGTGGCAGTTTGCATGAGCTTGGTGAGGGTTGACTTAGGGCAGCACAGTTTGTGCTGCAGACCTTAAGGACCCTCTTTAGTGCCTTGGGCCCTAGGTAACAGGAATACCATTTACTAGAGACTTACAAAGGGTACTAAAGGTATTGACGATTGGGATACAACTGCACAGTTTTGGTGAAGTGATCTGGCACGGGGGGCCTGGTTAGCAGGAACCCAGTGCACTTCGAATCCAAATCACAGCATATACCAGGCAAACAGTGGGGGTGACCATGTCATAAAGGGCACTTTCCTACAAAAACTACAACATTCTGGCCTTGGCGGAGGTAGGGTTTCCCGAATTGAGAGTGAGAGAGTCAGTATCAGTACTGGACGATCATGGCGCTATTCCAGGTGACAATAAATGTGGTCTCCTCAATTCCTTGCCTTGGATTCCACAGACCCTCTAGCCTGTCTGACTTGGCTAGACATTTCATATGTCAAGTGGTTGGCTTATTTTCTTTCTGAAACGCCAAACGTGTCTGCTATTATGTCAGGCCAAGTGGCGCTCCTTAGTGCTCATCCCGCAGTTCTCTTCAATATACATATAGTGTACCACTTTACATATAAACTGATTATATTCAAAACGTCTTGAGTTTGACTGAAATCCCTAGTGCCCCTGCATGGCATGCATAGTAGGTTGGATAGCCAAAAATTCCCAAAAAGTCTAAGATAACAGAACATGTTTAGGGAGGTCAGCTTGGTGCGTTTTAAACATCTCATATCATTGTATGTGTCTGCCCAAACCTGCTTAACGCACATCACATATTTTAAAGCCATCATTTATCGATGGAGGGGTTAGGTCTGTCCAACAGGCCCTCATTCTATGCTTATTAGGAGTTTCAATTACACGGACTTGTCAGTTGATAAAGCTTTTGACCATGGCAGAAAGAATGTTTGCATCTTTACCATAAGCATTAGACACGTTGGTTCTTTTCTCCTATCTCGTTGAGTGGGCTAAGATCTTCTCTTCTCTCTCAATGTGGGTAGGCTTTCATGTTATGATATTAGGAGCCATAACCCCATCGAACAGTTGTAACTCTCTCAATGTGGGTAGGCTTTCATGTTATGGTATTAGGAGCCATAACTCCATCGAACAGTTGTAACTCTCTCAATGTGGGTAGGCTTTGATGTTATGGTATTAGGAGCCATAACTCCATCGAACAGTTGTAACTCTCTCAATGTGGGTATTTATTTATTTATAAAGTTTTATATAGCGCGAACAAGATCCCGAGGGATAACAGAGCGCTTTACAATATGATGGGAGGAAGGACCAAAGCAATATCTATGACAATATCCATAAGAGGAAGGGAGAGAAAGAACATACAATGCAAAATACAATCAGGAAGGTAATACAATAAACAGGTGTAGGCGGGCAGCAAGGGTGAGACACAGTGTACAATAAGGGGGAGCTGTATCAGATGTAAGACCAAAGGCAGCGGGAGCAATGTCAACGGGCCCGTTAGTCTAACCCTATTAGGGTACAAATGTGTTCATTAGGAATCTTTTGGTTTCCACTTTGAACGCCGACAATGCGGAGATTCTGCGAACTTCCGGTGGAAGAGAGTTCCAAATCTTAGGGGCAGCTCCGGAGAAGGCTCGGTGACAACTTCTCTTTTTATTAAGGATGAGTGGTTTCAGGAGAGTAGAGGCGCTTCTTGAAGCTCTTAAGCCACAGGATAGTTTAAGTTTTTGCGCAAGGTACGTAGGAGTGTTAAGGTGAACAGCTTTGTGTGTAAGAACAGCAATCTTTAATTGAATTCGTGCTCGAAGGGCAACCAATTGAGGGATTTTAGGACTGGGGATATATGATCTTTTCGCTTGGTATCTGTAACCAGTCTAGCAGCCGAGTTAAGTGAAGCCCTTAGTGGAGCCAGGGCGTATTTGGGAAGGCCACAGAGGGTAGCACTGCCATAATCTAACCTCGGCAAGACAAGCGCTTGGACCACTTGCTTGAAATCATTTAGAGGAAGGAAAGGTTTGATATTTCGGAGTGATCTCATCGAGTGGTTAGCTCCTTTGCATACATTGCTGATATGACCTTTCATGTTCAGGTGCTTGTCCATGGTGATACCGAGAGACTTGGCTGCGTCTACAATGAGAGGAATACAGTTGAAAGCAGTGAGGTGACTCAGCCAGAGGTCTAGCTTGGAGATGAGGTTCGGAGGGGAGATGAGCAGGAATTCCGTTTTAGAAGTGTTGAGCAGGAGATGATTCTCCGTTAACCAGTTTTGAGTAAACATTAGGGTAGTATTGAGTGAGATGATGTTTTCCGAGGATGAGATTTTCAGATATAGTTGCGTGTCGTCCGCATACATGTGGAAGAGAATGTCCATGGAATTTAGAGAATGTGCAAGAGGTTCCAAGAAAAGGTTGAAGAGTATAGGAGATAGAGCGGATCCTTGGGGGACCCCCATGAGTACGGGAGAGGGCTGTGAGAGAGAGTGGTTTGCCTTGACTCTTTGAGTTCTGTGATGAAGGAAGGAAGAGAACCATTGTAACACCTGATTAGAGAAGCCCATTCTATTTTGCAGGATGGATAGGAGGTTGTCATGATTAACCGTATCAAATGCGGAGGAAAGGTCGAGGAGGATCAGGAGGCAGGATTCATTTTGGTCGAGCATTATTAAAATGTCATCAAAGACGTGTGTGAGAGCCGATTCGGTGCTGTGCCCCTTCCTGAAGCCAGATTGATGCTGGTCTAAGAGTTGGTAATTCTCTATGTGAGCACAGAGTTGGGATTGCACACATTTTTCAAGTAGTTTCGCTAAGGTGGGGATGTTGGAAATGGGGCGGAAGTTATTGAGATCCGATTTGTCAGCGTTAGGTTTTTTTAGTATGGGTGTTACCTGAGCTGCTTTTAGGCATTCCGGGATCATGCCTTGTGATAGGGAAGCATTTACAATCCTAGTCCATGTGGGGATCAGTGCATTCTTGATTTCTTTGAAGATAGAAGGGGGCAGCGGGTCGCAGAAGTGTTTGGAAGGGTTGATATTCTGAAGAATCTTGAAGATATATTCACTAAATGTGGTAAAGGTGCCCCATGATGCATTGTTCTTGGAATTCGTGGAGGTCGATTTACCCCTTACCGAGGAGTCAATGGGTGAGGCAGCAATGGGAGAAGGTAGTAGAGCCTTCTTAGAGGCGAGGTCAATGGAGAGGATTCTTGATTTTTCCGTGAAGAAGGCGGCAAGATCATCGCAAGAGGGTGGGTTGCCACCAGGATCAGAATGGTTAGACCCAACGACTGATTGTTGTTTAACCAATTCGAAGAGTTTCTTGGGGCGGTTTGCCGCTTGATCCAGTTGGTGTCTGAAGTAAGTCGCCTTAGCACTCTTGATTTGTTTGTTGTAGAGGCTCCTGGCATCTCTAAGGAGTTTTAGTTGGTCCGAGGAGGGATTGACTCGCCAGGACCGCTCAAATGCCCTAAGGTTGCGGCGTTCTGAGTTTAAGTTTTCGTTATACCAAGGTTTGGATATTTTTGTTGAAGCATTTTTTTGTTGGAGTGGAGCAATATTCTCCATGATGTTGGAGATGGTTGAATTGTAGGTGTCAGTGAGTGATTGTACCTCAACTATGTCAGCTTGGAAGGAGAGGGCAGATTTACAATGGGCAGCTAGTTCGTCAGAGTTTATTGCTCTTAAGTCCCTTTTCCAAATCTTAGATTTTAGTGGTTGAGCCTTCCTCATCAATACCTCCCTGTTGATATAAAAGAGGATGCAGTGGTGGTCGGACCAGTCACAAGGGGTAATGGAATCTATGGAGATAGTCTGCTCTTTAGAAATAATGAGGTCTAATGTTTCTCCTTTGTTGTGAGTTGGTTGGACACAGTGCTGAGTCAAATCTTGATCAATTAAGAAAGATTTAATGCAAGATACAGCGGGGTCGTTGGGGCTAGACCAATGAAGGTTGAAGTCACCAAGGAAGATTTGAGACACTGCTGAGTCGACATTACTAGAGATGATTTCCATTAGCTGTTCAGTGAAGGGGAGATTGTCACTTGGGGGGTGGTAAAAGGTGTGAAGTTTGCAAACCGGTAGGTTCATACTTGAAATAGTGAGACAGAGGTATTCGCAGGAGGCATGTGTCGAGGAATCTGAGTGAGAAACCGAGAGTGTGTTTCTGTGAATACATGCTAGTCCCCCACCCAGTTTCAGAACTCTGTCAAGCCTAATTATGTCATGAGTGGGGGGTACTAGGAGGTCTAAGATAGGAGTGGAAGCCGGATTTAGCCAAGTTTCAGTGAGGATGATAATGTCTAAATCATTGTGTTGGATGAGGTCGAAGATATCGGTGGCGTGTTTACTGGCTGACCTGCAATTAAGTAGTATACATTTAAGACGGGGTGGATTTGGGGGGGGGGGGGAAGACGTCTGGGTGACGTTCACACAAGTGAGGTTGTCAGTATTGCTGCATCGAAGATTGCGACGGGGTAGGCTTTCATGTTATGGTATTAGGAGCCATAACTCCATCGAACAGTTGTAACTCTCTCAATGTGGGTAGGCTTTCATGTTATGGTATTAGGAGCCATAACTCCATCGAACAGTTGTAACTCTCTCAATGTGGGTAGGCTTTCATGTTATGGTATTAGGAGCCATATCCCCATCGAACAGTTGTAACTCTCTCAATGTGGGTAGGCTTTCATGTTATGGTATTAGGAGCCATAACCCCATCGAACAGTTGTAACTCTCTCAATGTGGGTAGGCTTTCATGTTATGGTATAAGGAGCCATAACTCCATCGAACAGTTGTAACTCTCTCAATGTGGGTAGGCTTTCATGTTATGGTATTAGGAGCCATAACCCCATCGAACAGTTGTAACTCTCTCAATGTGGGTAGGCTTTCATGTTATGGTATTAGGAGCCGTAACCCCATCGAACAGTTGTTATCCAAAGTCTTAACCATAGTGAAAGAATGTTTATATTTTTATATGTTTTACAACTCTTTCTATATTCTCCTTCCATGTTTGGTCAAGTTGAGTTACTTTCTCAGGATAATGCACTCTGCACTTTTATGAAAATATATTTGTTTCTGTCTGAATAGGTCATAGGTTTTGGCAATCAAGGCCATGTATTGTATAGAAGCACATGACACTTTGTCATACCCTGTATGTCCTCTGCGGGTGAGGATAAAAGCAGCTCTATTTGCATGCAAGCATTTGACACTTTGATGTACCCTGTATTTTTTTTTTTGCGGATTAGGATAAAACCAGCTCTATTTTTAACCTTGATGTATTTTTATGCATACACTGTAAACAAGCACTTGGCACTTTGAAGCAACCTGTATGGTTTTCTGCGAGCTAGGATAAATGCAGCTTTATTCTTTACTTTGACTAATTTTTTACAAGCATCTGCTTTAACTGAATAGCAAAATGATTTTATAATGTTATAGGGTCTATATAAGAATATTTTATGTTAAACTGCTGGATATTATTATTATTAGGAAGTTTGTAAAGCGCAATGGTTACTCCCAACGGAGTGTCCCCGCGCTAGGACAACTGAGAACCCCAAACCCATGCCACACTAATCGACTACCTACATAACCTCTAAGCAAGGAAGGCAGCAGAGTTATTAACGACCGCCCCCTGAGTCACAGAAGAGCCAGGTTTTCAATTTCTTACGGAACCAAGGTTCTGACTCAGATATCCTCAAGTCCACAGGAAGCTTATTCCAGGCCTTAGCTGCCAGGAAACCAAAAGATCTTCCACCCACCATGGCCCTCCGCACCTTAGGCACAGTCATTCTCATACTGCCAAGAGATCTCAAATTCCGAGAAGGTTGGTAAACCGTCAGAAGGGGGTCAGAAAGCGCGGCCCTTTTTCCTAAGGATCCTATGGCTGATACAGAGAGCCTTAAATGTAACTCTAGCCTGTATTGGGAGCCAGTGAAGTTTTTTAAAGCTTCTCCTACCGGGGCCCTCCTGGGAATATTCAGGATAAGCCTAGCTGCGGCATTTTGGACCTTCTGCAAGATGTTCAGATTTTTAGCGGTCACCCCTAGATACAGAACATTGCAGTAGTCAAAACGAGACGTGACCAAAGCCTGTACAATAGTTCTTTTAGCATCCAGGGGGAGAAGGTCCAGAATCTTCCGCAGCATTTTCAGGATGCCAAAGCAGGTTCCGGCCACAGCAGAAATTTGCTGAGTAAAGGAAAGTGCTTCGTCGAACCACACCCCCAAATTTTTCACCTTAGCTTTCGGCACCGGGCAAGGTCCCAGTTCCTCAGGCCACCAATGCTGTGACCAGAAAGAGGGCTGTTTTCCCACAACCAACACCTCTGTCTTCCCTGCATTCAGCTGGAGGCAACTCAGTCTCATCCAGTCCATAAGCTCCCTCAGACATGTTTTGAAATCAGCAGCCCTTCCTGATTCTTGTTGTTCTAGGGTCACAGCTAGCTGAGTGTCGTCAGCATAGGATACCAACTTGATTCCATGTCTCAACACAATATCTGCCAGCGGGCGCATATATATATTGAATAGGGTGGGGCTTAGCGCAGATCCCTGCGGCACCCCCTGGTTTAAAGGACAAACTCTGGACTTGAATGGATGTTGCAGCACCTGAAAGGTTCTGTTCTCCAAAAAGTTCTTCAGCCACATCCACGTGACACCTCCGACCCCGACCTCTCCTAGCCTCTCCAGCAGGAGGCCGTGGGACACCGTGTCGAACGCGGCACTCAAGTCCAGCAAAACCAGAGCAGTTGTTCTACCTTCATCAGCAGCAATCCTCAGCACTTCAGCTGCTAGAAGAAGAGCAGACTCTGTGCCATGCCTTGGCCTAAAACCAGCCTGGGTGTCATGAAGAACCTGCCTCTCTTCTAAAAACCTCGACAGTTGGCTATTCAGATGTTTCTCTGCAATTTTTGCCACATAAGGAAGAAGAGATATAGGTCTTAAATTTTCAGGGATAGCGGGGTCCCGTGATGGTTTCTTCAGCAGCGGGACCACCATAGCGTGTTTCCATCTGCTAGGAACCAGACCAGTACTGAAGGACAGGTTCATAAGTGAGGTGAGAACAGGGGCAATTATATTTGTCCCTAATTGGAGAAATTTAGGGGGGGATCGGGTCCAAAGGTGATCCCGATTTCACAGCCTCCATCAGCCCCAAAACCTCGTTTTCCACCAGAGGACAGAGGATAAACTTATCCTCGGTCAAAGGTGCCTCCGTATTAGACACAGGAGCATAGCTCCTACTACTATCTGGGAAGGAGGCAGATATCCGGTCGATCTTATCAATAAAATAATTGGCGACCTTATCACAATACTCCGTAGAGGCAGGGAGTGCAACAGTCACTCGTTCTAGAGAGGACAGTTGTTTCACTACCTGAAAGATGGTCTTAGAAGAATGTTTGGCTAACTCGATTTGCCCTGTATAATATTCCCTCCGCACTCTCTTAATATGACGATGGTAGAGCTTCAAGGCATCAAGATATTCCTGTTTATTTACATCCTGATAATTCTTCCTCCACTGGCGCTCAAGATGCTTACATCTGGTTTTCATTAGTGCCAACTCTTCCGAAAACCACTTCGCCGAAGCGGATGTACGGGCATTTTTACATTGTTTGAGCGGATATGTACTGTAATGGATCATTTTGTGATGATTTTTATTAATCAGAGAATAACATTTACTTACTTAAACAGCTCATATGCACTGCCAGATACGGATCTCTCCACCTCCAGCCAACACAGTAAATAACTGTGTGTTTAAGTTTGACTGTAATCTGACTGCAACCTTTCCCAAATATGACTGCCGGGACCAACATGGATGGCCTATAGATCATTAGGAATAAACGTTCACTTCTACTTAGTACCACACAAAAATATGTCAGGAAAGGCATTATTTTATCTATACACGACGACGGCAATTTGCTATATTTGGATATTTATTAATTAATTGTGCATTGCTCCAGACTGCAGTAGCTTGTGTATTGTCCGACATCTGGGTAATCTTTACTGTCTTCCAGTATCAACAAGCATTTGCAATTCAATAGGTTTCACATTAGTTAGATTTAGAGCAATTGGCATTGTAATGATAATGTTTTTTACTTGTGCGTGTTTGCGAACAGTGCTTTCCCTATAATTCAAAGAGCTCCCACGTGCTGTCTGTGCGTTGCCCGCACGTACAGCTGACAAGCTTGTGTTTATTTGCGGGCACCCAAAACCTGCAAAATCCAGATATGAATGAACCCACAGTAGCCCTTTCATCCCTCAGGGGTGAGCGAGCTGCACCATGAAAACAAAGATGCACTCGTCCTTGCGGCTCCTTGCTAATGTGTAGCTAGAACGAGGGAAGGCGCCTTGTCTTATGCACCATCTTCCGGTTCTGGATTTCAGCCAAGAGCACGCGGTCAGGCTTTTATTTTTGAACCCATACATAAATTACAACTGTGAAATCGAAACCACGAGTCCCAGAATGCAACGCTGCATTGATCAAAAATAAACCCAGGACTTGCCGATGGTGTCATACATGTTTTGAGTCCCCTTGGTAGCTTTTTCCTGCAGGGGAAAATGCACCTTTTTCAGAAACCGAAAACAGCGTGAACATGTTATAATGAAGTAAAGTTCAAGTAATTTCGTCGAGTCAAGAGCGCCCTTCTAGCATTTCTTCCTGCATAACGCACAGCTGGCAAGCTTGTGTTTATTAGCGGGCACCCAAAATCAGCAAAATCCAGATAAGAATGAACCCACAGAAGTACTATTATCCCTTACGAGTGACTGAGCTGCGCCATGAAAACAAAGATGCACTGGTCCCTGGGGCTCCCTGCTATAGCGTACCCATCATGAGGGAAGGCGCCTGACTTATGCAACACCTTCCGGTTCCGGCTTTCAGCCAAAAGCACGCTTCCAGGCTGGTATTTTTTAACCTGTACATAAAAAACGGTGAAATCGAAACCACGAGTACCAGAATGCAACGCGCCATTGACCAAAAATAAATCCATGACTTGCAGAGGGTGTCAAACATGTTTTGAGTCCCTTTGGTAGCTATTTCCTGCGGGGAAAAAATGCAAATTTTTCAGAATCTGAACAAGGTGTGAACGTGTAAAAATTAAGTATAGTTCAAGTAATTTCATAGAGTAAAGAGTGCCCTTCTAGCATTTCTTCCTGCACAACAGTATTAAAGGTTTCTAGTGAAAGTGTGTCCCCATGATGATGAAAGCTGTAGTAAAGTCAATAATGGCGTGAAAGGAACATGGAGAACACGGGAGGAGGGGAGGCAATGGGGACAAGCACACATGGCACTGGCAGAGGGATCGCTCGGTCTCAAGCCTGGAGGAAGCGTTGGCGTCAGAAGAAGAGAAACGCTGTGTTTGTGCTCGGAGGGTCGGGGGGGGGGGGCTCATACGCGAAGTGGAAGGGAGAAGCAAACTAAAAACAATCTGCAAGGAGTGCGCAAACACAAAGGAAAAGTCCTTCAGAGAAAGGATAGTGTAATAGGCCAATACTCCAGGGGAGGAGTAAAAGAGGAGAAGGTGGGACATATACACAGAAGAAACCATAGAGAAGAAAGCTTTTCGGAACGACACCCACTTTAACCAATCGGCAGGGAGGGCGTGGTTAAAGCCCGTAGAAGTGGATACAGCATGCCTCGCAGAGCAGTGCATGCGCATTGCTAGGCTCAACCTAAAAATGAGAGACTTGAAGACTCTATATATTGCAATCTGCACCAACAAAAATTAGCCTCCCTGTTCATGCAAGCTAAACTTGGAGTATGTTACCCTTGTACTTTAAGATGCCTTATTTAATCATCTCCAAGTGCCTGAATTTAACAGGTCTGTAGTAAAATGTAAAGCTTTTTTCTACTACTTCATTCCTAGATGCTCTAAAGACACCGAAAAACTAATTATTATGCTGACTTTAATAAGAAACTTTATACTGGATTGTAATAAACCCACCTTTGTAGTGACTAGAGAATGCTGTTCATTGTTAATTTTTCCCTTAAAAGACTCTTCTGAGGCTTAGTGATAGGAAACATTTGGTAATCAGTGTCTTTCGAAAATTTATATTGGTATACTCTAAATGATACACTATATAATCGGCACTAGCAACTTTGCAGCACTTGTGACTTCTCACTTTTCATTGAAAACGACCTTTTTCGTTTGCTAATAACTTTGCTTCCGTTAGACTAATGTGCACGAAATGTTGACAGACTATTATCATGAGCAGCAACAATTTAACTGGGGTAATCGGTTCTGTATCTTTACACAGGACATTTTGACCACCATAACATCAAACAAGCATTGGCAAAATAAGGTGTGGTTGTAATGGGCTGAAGAATGCAGCATTACCACATTATAGAGTGTCACAAAGGAGGGAGCCAGCAGACAGATCTATAGTTGTGTTAGCACTCAGTTGGCAGTGGAAAGACACACTCAAACATCCAATCACTCTATGTATATTGATAGCAACAGATGTTTGACAGCTAAGCTGCCATGTCCAGTCAGAAAAACACTGAAGTTAAAATCTCCAAACTTGGCATGAAACTAGAACTTTACTCAGAATAACTCAGGTTTGTGGTTGGATATAAATATGTTGTTATTTTCTTATAATAATAGTGTTCCACAAGAGTGCTGGGAACGCATCGAAGATTTAATCACAGTAAGAAGCCCCGAATCTGCAAAGGGCCCACAAACAAATGTATTGAAAAATAAACTGAGCCTATTAAGCAAGTGAGCATTTTCTTCCACCATCTAATGGAAGTTTGCAAGCCCTCTCAAACGGATTAACTGGCCATAACAGGAAAGCCCATAACAGGAACTTTTACGCTGCAATCATCCTTATACAATGCAGAGCTCTTACCAAAGTGAACAGCATATGGGTCCCTGAAAATTAAAGTCAAATAAGTTGTTGGGTCTGCACACCCCTGGATCCACTGAAGGGCTGTAGAGGAGGTCAATGACCAGGCGATGTGATGTTAGATGATAAAATCAATGTTTGTGACATTTTGAGTGAGGTCATGTGCCGGGCATTTACGGACAAATTAGGGTTACATCACAAAGATACACTGGCCAGTTGCAGTGGTTTTTATGTCTTATATAGGGAACAAAATAACATAACATCCTAAATGACTTTTTCAGTGAATTTCAGAGTTTTTTAAACATACATTACTTTCTTCTCAGCAAAATAAACTAGGACTTCTGCCCAACCACATTATTTTCAGTGGATACACACACACACACACACGCGCACACACGCACGCACACGCACACACACACACACTTCTAATCACAAAAGAGGGAGTGAGAATACAATGTCAGGAGCGACACCTCAAATCCCAAGGGTAAATCAATCATAACTAAAAGGAGAGGTCACTTTTTATTCCACCCTGATAGTGGGGGAACACTCCTGTTTTTTAGCAGACTCTCATCCACCTATTTCTATGTGACATCATCGAGCCTTGCCGGGTATAATGAAAAAAGAATCTGGGCAGGCTCAAGCCCACTTTGGGACGGGGGGGAGCACTTCTATATTGTGCAGGATCTTGCTATTGGAATAGGGAGCATACAAAGTAGCTTAAAATGCTTCTCGTGTCCACTATATAGGGCAGTTTATTCTATGGGCACCCTGGGAAAAGAGAAGGGGTGGAATAGCTCAGGAGAATAAATGTCTCCTACATCCATGGGTCAACACACAAGCTGGTTGTCATTGGCTACAAAAGTAATTGAGCTTTCATTAGGACCTTCCAGATTCCAAATATTCTTCTTGGGTTTACAATACGGATCTCACCCATTCATACTATGCGCGCACACACATATATACTTCTAAAATGCCAGATGTTTGACTGTTGAGGACCCCCCCTTTTTGAAGTTTCTGAAAAACAGGAGATATTGTTTTTTGACAGGATTATCATAGTCCAGTTGTTTTTTCAACACCTGTGTTACACTCATGATTCATTGCACGTTGAGACATTTGTCTAAAAATTCTTATTTTGTGAATCGTGACTTTTTCACATTCATGCAAAGCACATCCAGATTACATATTCACCCTAACGCTCACTCTCCCACACTAACTCACAAAAAAATTCACAAAATCACACAGTTCTTAGTGTTGGGCAGAACTTACGTTGTCCTCATATAGATCAACATATGTTCGGAGGACCTTTTATGATAACATTCAAGAATATGGTCTTTTTAGATGCATACTTTTAAGGTCTTTTGCTTTGCCCCAGGAGATATTATGGGCAGGCAGGTCCATATATCACACACTAAAAAATAAAGGGAAAGAAATTCTTCAACCATTAGTTTCAGTACGTCTATTAAAGGCCATCTATTCATGTGGGTATGTGCACGCAAAATTCTGGACAGTTTCTCTGACTTGGATTCATATCTAGCTGTGTTCTGTAACTCCTGAGTGTTGGGGTCGGGCCATCTTTAATCCGCATTGTCGACATTATAGCGTGATATACGCAGTGAGAACTGTGTGCTGCATTGGCCAATCAGGTCACGCATTGGTGGCCATGTGTTACATAGGCCCATTAGGACATGGTGGTGCTGTTTAGTAGCTGGTCCCCACTATTTTTTCGGTCAATCATAATACGCGGAGTCGGACTTGTACTACGTTGGCCAATCAAAGCACAACAGTGTTATTTAGTAACTGACCACACCATGTCATATTAGCGTGCGACGTGTGCCATATTCCCTCTTCCAGGGTTATGCATGTTATCATTGTTATAGCCTCCCCTCATAACTAAGTTAGATTATTTTATTAGGACATGGCATTAATACTATCTCTGTGAAAAGTTGGCTCCCAATATTCCTCGTAAAGTACAACATGATTATATCAGTGGAAGTGACGATTTAGGTGTTTATTCATGTGAAAATATCTTTTATATTAATAAACATGGAAGGTAACAACTACTCATTAAAATGTAACTAGGGGCCTGGTACAACACAGAGTACACAGTAGGTTACATCTGCAGGCTACCCGAAGGAATGTCATCACTGAGACATACTGATAATGGTGGCTAATCTATAAATCCATCTTAGTTGTTTTTGCAACAAAACCCTGGGCCCCAAAGTTACTGTGTCGGTCATCTCCAATTATTTAAGTACTGTCCATTCAAAAATATTAGCTGTGTGTTTGGCGTCTATGAAATGTATAGCTATTTTGGTTATCGCCCACTTGCACCTGACACTGCTCCTATGTTCTTCAATCTTTAACTTCACTTTTCTACATGCCACTCCGAATTAGGATAATATGCAAGGGCAGGCGATCATATAGATGACATTGGGTGGGGGGGATGAAACTGGTTGAGTTTAGTTTGTACCCTTTCTTTTGCCAAAAATAGGTCTAGTGCATTTGAAGTTCTTGTATGGTGGCACACACTGCATTTGCCACTTGGATGATGTCCAGTAACTGCTGGTAACAATCACAGGGAAGTGGTGCTTGACTCTCTAACTCGGGGGTCTACAACCTTTTCTATAGTGCGCGCTATTTCTGATCAGTGAAAATCATAATTAGCTACTAAAGACTAAGCAACTCTAGCATTGTTACCAGACACTTCCACGTCCAGCTTCACTGACTTTAAGCCTAATGTCCATAGAGCCAGATACTATGGTTTGAACAAAATACTTTGACTATGGACACTCGGACAGGGCTACCACGTGTGTCAGTGAGAGTGTGGTCTTTGGAGATGTATGTATGCCACTGTGTGCGCCATATTTATAACAAAAAAATACAGTCATTTGTTTAAATGGGAGGAATTTAAAGTGAAGAACATGTTTCATAAAATATTAATCATGAATCAAAAAGAGGGGGACTAAGAGCCAGATTAAGGTCCAGTACCCGTGCTCCTCACTATAATTGACACGTCTAATCAGTGTGGGTATTTGTTCCTATGTGGAGAGGGTATAAAGAACGTCAAAGAAATGGTGTGGTTGGAATATATGGTTCCAGGGGGATCTTCCTTATTTGGAAGTGTTGCCCTCACACACCCTTGTGGGTGTCATGCTTCATCATCAGGCGTTTTGCTCCTCGTGGGGCCGGCGCTGCAATGCCCCACAAGCCCCGCGAGAGGGCTCTTGTTGGAGATCTTTTCTTGTATCAGCCTTAACGGTGCATGTGGGTGTGTGGGGTATAATGTGTAAAGTGGAGAGTGTGATCTTAAAATTACCTAAAGGAGATGACATTTTATTCAGAGACTCTTCGATAACACTTACAAATAAGGAAGATCCCCCTGGAACCATATATTTCAACCACACCTTTTCTTTAACCTACTCATAAGACATTAAGACATAATTGGCTTAAATGAAAATGGAGAGAAACATTAAAACCTATTGTTTCAGAGAAATATTTTTCTTCACAAAAAAAAAGACGAATTTTTAGTTATAAATATGGCACAGGGTCCACTGGCCACTGGGGGCAGGAAGCCTGCTGTTTGTAAATGCAACACTTTGAAATGGGAGAAAATTAAAAGGAAGAGTTAGCTTAATTATTAAGGTAACTTTTCATTTTAATTTTCATTGCGAGCTACTGCTTGCTAGCGATTGACTGGTTCGAGACTCTTGCTCTAACTGCTGTTGGTCCCTTGGTTGTACTAGAGCATCTTTAATGTTTTTGCACGCTTTTGTGCAAACGGGTTTTTCAAAGTTTAAATTACCAGTGCCCAGAATCTGCCAGTGTTTGTTTATTGATTTTTCATGGGATTAGACAAAATGGAATAGGTGGTAACAAGACCAACTGGTACCTGCCTTTCTTTTCTCGTGTATGTTCTATAAGAGCATCTCTTTTATTTCTGTCTCTTTTTAAAGTTCTTTTAATTTCTGGCTTAGCAGTTCCGCTTGTCTATCAAAGTCTTCTTTTCAACTACAGTTAGGTCTGAGCCCCAAGAATTGTCCAACTGGCAGGTTTTCCCATAGTGGGCACGGATGAAAACTATCAAAGATTAGAAGACTGTTCTAGTCGGTAGGCTTATGGTGGAAGTCGACCACAGGGTGCCACCTTCGTGGAAGATTTCGACATCAAGGATTCCCCATAGTAACAATAAGAGGTCCTTCAGCTATGCTTGGATCCTTTCCACTACCTGGCATAGGACATGGGAACTAAATTTGGATAAAGGTTCCAAAACAGAATTGATCTTCATATGGGACTAGGAGTGAGAAGGAAGGATAACCTAGGAGGCCATCTCTCCTTTTGGTTATGATCAATTTACACACATACACACACACACCTTGGCAGAAGGCTATCCCGTCCACCCTATTACAACTGCAATAGTTTATAATAATGGACTTGTAATAAGGCGGACGGATAGCAGTCACATTTGTGACGGGGTGGCACGCCTGCCAAACTCTGAATCAGGTCTTTAGTCTTTTTTTATTGACCAGTTAGCAAAGCCAAAAAAAGTGGAAAGAGCGTGTTTAAATTCAATATTAAGATAAGAAATTGAATTAAATGGTTGTATTCAGGCAGCAGCTACAAAAAGCTGAAAAGAAGCAGTGCTCCTTTATGGAGCTCGCAGCTCCCCTGCCCTATAAAGTGTTTATGCGGTAGATGAGACATCAGTGTATTTTTAAATGGAAGCACAATCCTGTTTTGCAGTAAACATCCTATTGCTGCCACCTGAGAAGACAGCAGGTTGTGGAATTTACTGAACATTCATGTGATGAAGAACTGGCATTACAAGTAACTTACCTTTTGTTCTCCATTATGGAACTTTATGGATAGTCAAACATGGAATGAATTCTTCATAGGTCATTTCCCGTTAAACAGAAGCAAAAGAAGCAACTGTATGAAAGAATAAATGCATGTGAAACATGTAGATAGGCCTGCAGGTGACAATGACGACAGCAGCAGGACTTTGTTTTCCCAACATGTGGGAATGTTCATTATTTAGCACCCAGCTGTCTTTTGAGATCTTGTGTCACTCAGTCAGAGGACAATGTTTCCACATGCAGTTGAAAGGGGTATCATTGGGTGTTAGTAGGAGTCCAAAGGAAGCGATCATATTGTCCAAATCCAAACTGATTCAATTTAAGTACCTACACTGTCCATAACTGATGAAAGAGAAATGATGGAACTTCCAGTGCAAAGCCTATCCTCTGTGCCTGAGGTGTGGAAATTAAGAGAGCAATTTTATCTAGACAACAAGGCTCTGCTGGTGACAGATCTTCTGGCGGGGGGGCCAGTTCTTTGTCACAGGCAATGGGCATGTAGACTGAACTCACGCCAAAGATGGCTTGTCTAAGTATCCTGCCAGACACTAACTTCAACAGATCCACACAGGCACTATTGTATAATGGCTTTGTAGTTGCAAGAAGAGACAGGGCACATATCTGGTGTGCTGCAACACCCCTGGAATTGGGAATTCATGCAAGAGGCCTATATTACTGTATGATCCTTGAAATACCAGTCATTAGGGCCTAAGGCAGTCCTGAGAAACACTCCAAAGTTTATAGATTGTGGGGCGCTCCCAATGTGTAATGTTGTGACTTGTGAGAGGTAGAGCGGTCTGAGTAGAGGGTGTTCTGGGTGCAGAGCCCAGAGAGCAAGTCTATAGAGTGCTAGATGAAGACTTTCACTGACTGCTCTACGAACATTATATTTATTACTGTATTACTGATTGGCTATGTGTAGTCAAATGTGTAGAAATAAAGTGACTTCAGTGAGTATTTCAAGCATACCAAATAAGTATAACTAATCAAATTTTTCTGAGCTGACAGAAATAATTGTATCATAGGTTTCATCTTGAGATTCTAATCACCAAAATAAAACGACTCCCAGCCATCAAACATCCATTGTCTGATGAAAGACAGACTTGGCCTTTCTACAACCTGTTACCAGTTATATTTCAGACAATTTCCGGAGCGCATAATAAAAATGAAATTGTCTTTTCACAGCAATATTAGCTTTACTAGGATTATCACATACAGACCGTTTATATATGTCCATTGGAGCTTAAACATAAGTGTTATCAGCCAAATCAACTGCAGCAATATCGTAACATTGGAAGAATAAAAAAATGAGGTACCCCAAAAGGATTCAGACTTGAGACATACATGAAATCTCTATGAAGCACCAGACTTCACCAACTGAGATATCTTGCATAATGCATTGAACAAGTAACCCACTGACAATAAAAACACATAAAAGTCAAATGACTTGTTAGGGAAGGAAAATGCTACTTACCCAGTATGCATCTGTTCTTGGCATACAGAGCTGTAGAGTCATATGCTATGCATAGATCGCCATCTACTGTTGGGTCCGGAGGTTTGCACTTTGTTTTTCTTCGAAGAAGTCTTTCCAGTCACGAGATAGGTGACTCCTCCTTTCGGTGATAGTGCGCATGGGCATCGACTCCATTGTTAGATTGTTTTCCCGCAGAGGGTGATAATGGAGATAGTAGGAGTAGTAAAAGGAGATGTCCATGAATGCATGTATCTAAGTAAGATATTACTGCAACAGGTATAGGTACCCGGGGAGGTGGGGGGGCGCATACGACTCTACAGCTCTATATGCCAAGATCAGATGCATACTGGGTAAGTAGCATTTTCCGTTCGAGGCATATGAGCTGTAGATCATATGCTATGCATAGACTATATAGCAGTTATCTCCCAAAGCGGTGGCTAACCGGTATCTGTTGCAGTGGTCTGAAATAGTGTACGTAAAACTGCCTGACCCACTCTAGCTTGTTGTCTTGCTAACACATCTACACAATAGTGTTCTGTGAATGTGTGAGGTGTAGACCATGTTGCAGCTTTGCATATGTCATCTATGGGTATATTTCCTAAGAATGCCATAGAAGCCCCTAGTTTGCGTGTAGAGTGTGCTCTAGGGGGAACTGTTAATGTTAGTTTCGCTTTTGCGTAGCAGATTTGAATGCACTTGACTATCCACCTTGCAATTCTTGATTTTGATATGGGATTGCCTTTGTGTGGTGTAGCAAAAGCGACAAAAAGTTGATTTGTGTTACGGAAAGGTTTTGTCCTTTCTATGTAATGCAGCAATGCTCTCTTTACATCTAATGTGTGTAGAGCACGTTCTGCTACTGAATCTGGTTGAGGGAAGAACACTGGTAACTCAACAGATTGATTGATTTGAAAAGCAGAAATGACTTTAGGAAGGAATTTAGGATTAGTCCGAAGAACTACTTTATTTTGGTGCATTGGTAAAAAAGATTCTTCTATAGTTAATGCCTGAAGTTCACCTACTCTTCTGAGTGATGTGATAGCCACCAGGAAAGCAGTTTTCCATGTGAGAAATTGCAGTTCACATTTGTGCAATGGCTCAAAGGGTGGACCCATTAGTCTGGTGAGGACAATGTTGAGATTCCATACTGGAGCAGGTGGACGTCTCGGGGGAATAACTCTTTTCAGTCCTTCCATAAACGCTTTAATGACAGGTACTCTAAAAAGAGATAGATGTTGTCTATTTTGTAGGTATGCAGCTATTGCAGCTAGATGTAAACGTATGGACGCGTATGCTAAATTGGAACGTTGTAGATGTAACAAATGGCATATAATGTTTTGGACAGAAGCATCAAGCGGGTTGATGTGGTTGTTATTACAGTAAATCACAAACCGCTTCCACTTTGCTGCATAGCAGGCTCTTGTGGTAGGACGTCTAGCTTCCTTGATGATATTCATACAGTCTGGCAGTAGATTAAGATAGCCAAACTCTAAGACTTCAAGTTCCAGATCGCCAGATTGAGTTGACTGGGGTCTGGGTGTCTTATGTCTTCATGGGTCTGTGTGAGGAGATTGGGTGTAAGACGTAGTTTTTGATGAGGAACTACCGAGAGTTCCAATACGGTTGTGAACCATGGTTGACGTGCCCATGTGGGAGCAACTAGGATTAGTGTCAGGGACGCTTGTTTGAGTTTCCGAACCACTTATGGAATGAGTGGGAGAGGAGGAAAAGCGTAAGCAAATATCCCTGACCAGTTCATCCATAGTGCATTGCCTTTGGACAATGGGTGTGGATACCTGGACGCGAAGTTTGGGCATTTTGCGTTTAGGTGCGTGGCGAACAGGTCTATGTTTGGAAAGCCCAACATTTGAAAGAATGGGAGGAGAACTTGAGGGTGTAGTTCCCATTAGTGGACTTGCTGTGTCTGCCATCTGATGGTCTACTCCTGGGAGATGTCCTGCTAGGAGATAGATCTTGTGATGAATGCCCCACCTCCAGATGTCCTGGGCTAGGTAGGACAGTTGGAAGGAGTGTGTTCCCCCCTGTTTTTGTATGTAATACATGACTGTCATGTTGTCGGTACGAACTAGGACAGTTTTTCCCGTCAGCTGGGTTTGAAAAGCTTTGCGTGCCAGAAATATGGCCATGAGCTGTAAATGGTTGATGTGGAGCAACTTTTGTTGGTGACTCCACAGTCCTTGTACTGTGTGTTGCTGTAGATGAGCACCCCAGCCAGTTAGAGACGCGTCCGCTGTTAGTACTGTCTGTGGAACCGGGTCTATGAAGGGCTGTCCTTTTGACAGATTTTGTGTGTTCCACCACTGCAGAGCGCGATGAGTACGGCCACTTACCAACACCAGATCGGTTAATAGTCCGTGGGACTGGTTCCACTGACTGGCTAAGCATTCCTGGAGCGGACGCATGTGGAGTTAGGCATACGGGACAATCATGATGCAATATGCCATCATCCCCAGCAGTTGCATGTAAGCCCGAGCTGGAAGAGATTGATTGGGTTGAAACTGACGAACCAAAGCCTGAATGTTGCGAATTCTGGCTGCGTTGGGAAACGCCAGAGCCTTTTGAGTACCTAAAGTGGCACCTAGGTAGTTCTGAATATTGGCTGGCTGAAGATGTGACTTTGGCACATTGACTGTGAACCCTAGTCGATGTAGTAACTTGATGGTTATGGAAGTGTATTTGAGACACTGTTGGTACGTTCGGGCTTTGATGAGCCAGTCGTCTAAGTATGGGAAGACATGGATGATTTGTCTCCTGAAATGAGCAGCTAATACTGCCAGACATTTTGTGAAGACTCTGGGGGCAGTGGTGACTCTGAATGGGAGTACCTTGAACTGGTAATGTTGGCCCGCTAGCACAAACCTGAGAAATTTGCGATGAGCAGGGTGGATTGGTATGTGAAAGTAGGCGTCCTTTAAGTATAGGGTGGACAGAAAGTCGCCTTTTTGCAAAAGAGGTAGTACCTGTTGGTGTTACCATGTGAAAATGGTCTGACTGTATGTAAAAATTGAGTTCTCTGAGATTGGTCTGAGAGACCCGTCCTTTTTTGGTATTAGGAAGTAAAAAGAGTACACGCCCGACCCTTTGTGTTGTAGTGGTACGGGCTCTATAGCTCCTTTTAAAAGTAGAGACTGTACCTCTTGTTTGAGGAGGTGTAGATGATCCAATGAGAGTTTGTGTGACTTTGGGGGAATGTTTGGAGGAGTATTGATGAACTCCAGGCAGTAACCAGAATGGATAATTTGTAGAACCCACTTGTCTGTTGTTATTAACTGCCAAGCTGGTAAGAAATTTGACAGTCTTCCCTCGACAGGTGTTAGGTTGTCGGGGGGGAAGGAGAGGTGAGTCACTGTTTTGTATTGGAGGGGGAGGTGCGTGTGTTTGAACCTCTGCCTCTTCCCTTACCGTTATTTCCCCGTAACCCCCTCTGAAGTAGTTTTTAGAGCCAGAGGGTTGGTTATTACCCTTGTAGGTGGAGGTATTTTCTGAGGAAAAATTCTTGGACCACGCTCGATAGAAAGAGCGTCGAAAAGAACCACGGCCTTGTGGTGACTGAAGCACCCCCATGGATTTGGACACTTCGGTGTCTTTCTTCATCTTTTCCAGTGAAGAGTCTACTATTGGGCCAAAAAGGTGTTCGTTATCAAAAGGTGTGTTTAAGATAGAGGTTTGAACCTTGGGTTTGAATCCAGAGATACGTAGCCAGGCGTGCCTTCTTAAAAATCACGGGTATTTACTGCTCGGGCAGCTGTGTCTGCAGCATCGAGGAAGCACCTGATTTGATTGTTGGAAGTAAGTTGTCCCTCCCTTATCAGGTCTTCAGCTTTAGATTTATGTTCTCGGGGTAGATATTGGATCAATTGTTCCATCTCGTCCCAATGCGCACGGTCGTATCTAGCTAACAACGCTTGTGTGTTGGATATGCGCCAGAAGTTTGCTGCCTGAGATGCAACTCTTTTCCCCGAAGCATCAAGAAGCTTAGATTCTTTATCTGGGGGTGGAGCATCTCCTGTGGTTTGGGAGTTAGCCCTTTTGCGTGCGTTAGACACTATTGCGAGCCCAACGGTAATTGTCCCCTAATGTACGCTGGGTCAGATGGTGCAGACTTATATTTTTCGTCTACCCTAGGGGTAATGATACGTGCCCCGACAGGATCACTAAAAATATCATCCACATGTCTGATCATACCCTTGAGCATTGGTAAAGTGTGAGATGACTTTTGAGTAGTGCTAAGGGTCTCGAAAAGGAAACCTTCGAGGGAATCTTTGTGGAGCTGCACCCCATGGTAATTAGCAGCCCTACCCAGCAATTCAATGTAACCTACACTGTCGTCTGGAGGAGAGGGTTTGGTAGGATACAAGTCAGGATCATTGCCTGTGGGCGAGTTAATGTGATAGTCGTCCCATGGGTCTGCAGGTATTGGCTGATTATCGTCATCCCCATCATCCTGGTTGTCAGGTGTATGTGGTGAGTGCTGAGGTGAAGTAGGCACAGGTATAGACTTTGGAGAAGGAGGAGATGGGATAGGAGGAAGAGGAGGAGGCGGAGAAGGGTTAGTTCCGACAGCTCTCTTCTTTAAAGGAATGTGATATTCCTTTTCAGCATCAGTCCTTCTTTTTAGAGTCACTGTGGTGGTGATATGCCCAGTTTTTGGATGAATGTACAGTGCTTTTTGTTTCGGGTCCGGTTTATCGAGCGGATCGTCAAAACTGTGCTTTTTTGGTGATTTCGGTGCCTGCGGTTGTTTCGGTGTCGAACGTTTCGGTGCCGAAGGTTTAGGGGCTGGTGTTTTCGGATCCGAAGTGTGTTTTGGTGCCGAGTGTTGTGGATCGGAGCTGGACTTAGCTTTCGATCCCTAGGGTTTCGGCTCGGTGCCCGGTTTGGCGTGGGGTTTTTCGGAGCCGGAAGGCTTTTTCGTATGCTTCGGTGCCGGGCCAGAAGGCGGGTGCGTCGGAAGCGTGGTCTTGGTGCCGACCGGAGCCAGAGGGCGTGGGTTGGTCCAGAGCCTTCTTTTTGGTTTGAGGTGGATTTCAGGGCGAGGAAGGATCTGTACTTACAGTACGCCGTCCCTGTGGGATGTCTTCATCCTGGTCGGAGCCGTACTCGGAAACTGAGATCGGTTCCTGTTCTTCCTCGGCCCCAATAGCATCGCCGGCTTCTTCCTCCGATTCAGTCCCGAAGAGGTCCGGAATGGAGCCTGTGTGTTGGCTCCGCATGTCGCGACCGTCGGGTCTTCTTGGAGCAGAAAGCTTTGCACGCGTCGCAGTCCTGTTCACTGTGCTCAGGGGAGAAGCACAGGTTGCACATTTCGTGTGAGTCGGTGCGCGTTCCCGACGGCCTACCACGAGCTCTCCGATCAAAAGAGGGTTTTTTTGTCAGTAAACACGATATGCGAAGAATGGAATACGCGATCGGAAACAATACCGTCGAGGTAGAATGTCTTGCGCGCCGAGGGAAACCGAAGGAACGGTGTCGAACCGGAGCGCATCGACCAACATCCGAACCCGATGGCGGAAAAAAACAATCTAACAATGGAGTCGATGCCCATGCGCACTATCACCGAAAGGAGGAGTCACCTACCTCGTGACTGGAAAGACTTCTTCGAAGAAAAACAAAGTGCAAACATACGGACCCAACACTAGTTGGCGATCTATGCATAGCATATGATCTACAGCTCATATGCCTCGAACAAAGGTTTCTTCAGACTACTCAGTCAATTCACACACATTCTCCTATTTGCACGCGATGAAGACATGCGGCACAGTCCCACCAAGAAAAATGGTTTCATTAAGTGACACAAAAGACAACGTCTCACAAGAGAAAGGGAAAATATGAATCTGAACATTTTATTACCTGGTCTTTCTTTTCCAATGCTAATGCCATTCCTTCTGCCATCTTCGCTCGGTTGGCCTGGTACACTTCATTCTGCTCTTGGAGCTTTCTCATGGAAGCTGGAAAACATTTAGAATTTCATATTTTCAGATGTTCAAGTGTCAAACAATAATTTTCTTTTAAATTAAGACATATGTAACACAAAACTGTGTTTTATGTATAATCACACAAACTAGTTCCGATTAATCATAAAGGGACCTGCTTCATGCAATTACATTTTTCTCCACAACGTTTTATAAAATGTTGATGAGAGTTAGTGAATCCCAGGAACACTCATTTCCCTACCTAGTAAATATATTCCTTGCCACTGCACACATCACGAAATGACTTCTATTGCCTACAGTTTCTCTTTAAGCAGATACTTCTCAAACACCTATGAGCTTTCAAAATACTGTGCTGTCGCCCTTCCACCTAGTGATAGTACTATAAGGAGAGGCATGCCACGAATAGCTCTGTTGCTGCAAAACTCTCAAACATGCAGCTTTGAAACCGAAAACATACTGCAATGATCCAGGCACTCGGCAATGCCTTTCAAATAACATACAAGAGCAATCCCTGCCTAATTCAGTAAATGTTGTTTTTTAAACTACACAAGGGACCTTCGGGGTTCAGCTTGCCAAACAGGATATTGCCATCCATCCAATTACACTCAGCTTCATCTCAGAGGGTCGTCCACACAGGAAAGCTATCAGCTGACAGCCTGCCTCTAAATCTGGTTGGCTACCGTCTTCCTGAAATGAAATCCCACTAACGGAGAGCAGGGCAGCTTAAAAACCTCTCTCATTCTATTCCGCACCCTGCAAAGATTCGGATTCTGCGCCGGTTTATTGTCATGATTAGGGTGAACTATGCATGCCCTAGCGACCGGGTCTTGGTTAACGGAGTGGGCTCTGACTTGTTTCACCTAGAATGAGTAACGCGACGGGGGTGCCCCTTCTCGCCGCTACTATTTGCCCTAAGCACTGAACCCCTAGCGGCAAAAATAAGAATGACACCCGCCATTCATAGCGTCCTGTTTGGGGCAGGTGAACACAAAATATCCCTTTTCGCATACAACATGCTGTTGTCAGTAGCCGATCCTGGGTCATTCCTGGAGGCAGTGTTGGTAGAGCTGGAACAATGAGTGAGTGGTAGGACTTCGGATCAATCTAGCGAAATCATATCTGCTTAATCTCACACTGCCACAGCTGGAGTTGAAATCCCTGGTCGCTACCACTCCCTTCCAATGGGCCAAAAAGGACATCACATACCTAGGAATAAAGATCACTCCTAACTCCAAGATCTTTTTAAGGCTAACTACCCCCCTCTTCTCCAACAGTTGAAGGCAGACTTCCGAGGGTGGTCTCCCCTGTATCTCTCCTGGATAGCCCGCATTCATGCGGTGAAAATGATGGTCTTACCTCGACTTTTGTATTTTTGTCAAGGTCTCCCGATCGAGCTGGATCGGGGTTCCTAGCTACATTAAAGTCTATGATCATCCGTTTTATATGGCAGGGCTGCAGGGCGCGACTCCCTTATAAATAACTTCGTCTCCCAAAAAACTTAGGGGGCTTGGCCTTATCAGACGTGCATCTTTATTACGAGGCCGCCCAGCTGCGGGTTATTACGGAGTGGTCGGCCCGGGAGTCTGACAAACATTGGCTACACATGGACAGAGCGGTGACTGGGAGGTGTATCTGGGACCTACTAAGGAAGCCAAAAGCTGATCGCCCACCGTATGTGTACCCGAGCACCCCTACAAAGGCGACACTAAAAATTAGGGATGATATCAACAGGAACTCCACTTTTACCACTTTTCCGTCCCCATTCACACTTATCCACTGCAACCCCACATTTTCGCCCACACAGATACCAGGTCCCTTTGACGCTTGGAGGGCGGGGGGATGCCTTACGATTTCGGATCTTTCCCACAACTAGGATATTCTCACATTCGAACACTGCCAGTAGGAGTTTCACTTATCTGCTACTAAACACCACCATTACACCCAACTCAGACACTGGGACCTAGGCGCAAATATGCTGGAGGCAGCGACCAGGGACCTCACGCCAGTGGAGCGACTGGTGAAGACTGTGAGTGACACAAAGGGTACCATATCATGCCTCTATTCGATACGGCTCTCTACGCTCCACATCACACAACCACGACAGAAGTCCTTCTGGGAGCGTACCTTGGGGGTGGAAATCTTGGATAAGCAGTGGGATTAAATTTATGTATATCCATATATAGTTTAACAGTCGATGGGTATGCGAGAGGTCCACTATAAAGTGTAATACGATTGGTACTTGTACCCTACACAACTGAAATTGATCTTCCCTACGACCTTGGATCTGTGCTGGAGGGGGTACGGGCTCCAGGGAGATTTTAAACATATCTGGTGGATTGCCCGAAGATCAGGCCATTCTGGTCAGAAATACTAGCACAAATCAAAGATATCCTGGGCTACCCCATACCCGAGGACCCGGGTTCTACACTTCTGAGCCTGTGGGCGGATACCCTCAAACGCCAGACAGTAGGCGATAGATCTATTCTATGGCTATGCCTGGGGATGGCGAAAATGGCTGTGGCAGCGGCCTGGAAACAGAAAGAAGCACCATCCATGACCCAGTGGCACTCCCGCCTTTGGCAGGCCAACACAATGGAGCAAATGGCGGGCGTGCTCTCTGACTCTTAACATTTTTTAATATGTATGGGGACCCTTGGTGGAGTATCTGTCACAGGGCCTTCCTCTCTGTGCATGCCCAACGCGAACACGAGCACTCCATCTCTTCCAATTTGAGAAGTTTCATACTAGAAGGGTCTAGTGGAGGGAGGGCCCTCAGGGAGCTTTCACATCTATCTGGCGGCTGGTCTGGTTGATCCTATTCTCTGGAACATATTGATGACATTACCGTGTACCTTTGTTGTTGGGGAGTTTGGTGTGGGGGGGGTTGGGAGCTTGAGGGGACATAATATTGTATTGGGGCTGCACAATGGTACTTTTGTATACTTCCAATGGCTGGTCTGATCACTTCCTCAGAGAGAGGCAACATCCTACAGATTTAATACTGTGGGCTACAGGGAGTTGGCTATATTGCATTATACTGTTGTATGCACTGTACAAAATTTCAATAAAGACAAGGTTGACAAAAAAACAACCTATCTCATTAGACACTTTAGGTTGCTAGACTAAGGCCTGTGAAATTGCTTGGTATAAGTGCAGTCTCCTTTGGAAAAATCAAGCCATACTTGGATGCTATGATTTCAGTGACAACATAAAGGCACTGTCCCACAAGCAAGAGGAGTATGGGGGAGGGCAACAAAATAAATGCTCCCCACCAGAGAAACATCTGGCACCTCAAGTCTTCAAAGCAAGTGATCAAAACTAACACATACAAAAATATAATCACATTTCTCTACTGCAGAATAAGGCTGATTAACCTTTCCATCCTACATCCCCTTCAAAACCTAATATGTTATGTTCAAAACAATCAATCACAAGAAACAGGACAACCAAGCAGCTAAATATTTCTAGCTGCCATTGCACCACCTGGAGCCATAGGCTGGTAGAGCTAAAAGTCAAGAAGGTACAAGAACCAAATGTTCTCAGTGTTGACGACCAGACCATGCAACGAACTCCCTGGGACTCTACTCATTCCCAATGTTCAATGGCTCACAATGGAAATTAAAAACCACCTCTTTACTACAATCGATGTCCTAACTTCTCCACATTAATCCTAGCCACTTAATTTCTTGTACTTCTACTCCACCAACTATCAAAACATGACCAGTGGTTTATCCGCTTTGCACAAGCTGCACAATATTATCCCCGTCAATCTGTTCCTTTGGTTTTTAAAGTGCTTTATTGCGTTTCTGCTAGTTCCACACTTTAAAAAGACCCTGTAAAAAACACAAATAGGAAACAAGCTATTAAATGAAAGGGAGCGAGTGATGAAAAATCTAGCACAATATGTATGTGACTAAATAAAACTTACCTGCTACCTTACTGTTCTTTAAAAGGATATTAAAATGCCTAAACACTTTAAATGACTAAAACAACATGTGATGACACAGCGCCTCAAGCTGCGACTTACTGATGTGGCCCAACAGGGGCCAAGGCAAGTCTGGTGTTCCCTCTGTTACTGTTCACAGTGGATGTAGACTAGAAATGCACAACCCACCAAAGTTTGCTATTACTTAGTATATTCTTAATCATATATCCAAGTCATACATGCAATTGAAAAATGTAGTGACTCATATATGGCTGCTATGCAGAAATAAATAAACGTCAACGATAATACCATTAAGGATCTATACCCTTGGCCAACAAGCCAGAAAAACGTGCTATCAGCACAATCAGCTTTATCACGTTAGCTGATTAAATTGAAAAAACTGAAATGTTTCCACTATACTTTTGCTTTGCACTATGTCTATGTCATTTGTTGATTTTTGTTGTTAGATTTATTTGTTCACGCTGGGTCACCCGGTCACAAAATCACCTGTTTGTTTATTTCTGTTTAACAGCCATATATCAGACTACATTTCTCAACTGCGTGTATAATTTGGAAATAATATATAGAATAACATTTTGATTCCTCTGCAGGCTGGTTTTACGGATAGTATAGGGACAATGGACCAGGTGTTTTGCTTGCAAATGTTATACTGGAAACATGTGCTCCAGGAAGGATATCTTTGTGGATTTGCGGTCTGACTTCGACCTAGTTACTAGAGACCTGTTGTGGAAGGTTTTGAGGGAGATGGGGCGCACTGGTACCTTGCGGACATCCTCAGCCGATTTCATCTGAATAATTATGCTCAAGTCAGATGTGGACTGCATGGTGAATTATTTGACCCCATTCCAGTTGGTTGGGGAGTCAGGCAGGGGTGTGTGTTTGCTCCAACTCTTTTTCTTTTATATATCAATGATTTAGTGTCACAACGGGAGCAATGTAAGAGAGATGCCCCACGACTTCCGGGGTTAAGGTCCCAGCCCTCCTGTTTGCAGACAATACCCTTTTGCTATCCAAATCCACCATGGGGATTCAGAATCTCTTGGATTGCTTTGGGTCATTCTGCAAGCAGCGAGGACTCAAGATCCACCTTGGCAAGACCAAGTTTATGTTTTTTAACTCTTGCCCAACAACTCGTGCCAACCCGACCCACAGTGGAGCGGCTCTAGAAAGAGTACAGGTGTTTGAATATCTTGGGGTTACGCTCTAAGAGAGAGCTTTGACTGGTCATTCCCCATCAAGTTGCGTGGCCTTAAACTAGAGCAGCTTTTTGGGGGTATTTTGAGGGCACACCGTGGCTCCTCCTTTCGGCCTGTGACTCCCGTCCTTGAGATCTACAAAAGTCAGGCTTTGGAGGCTACCATGTATGGCGGAGAACTATGGCCTTTTCAGGACTCCCGCCCGCTAGTATTAATTGAAAAGTGATTTGCTAGGAATCTGTGTGGTCGACCAGGGAGTACCCAGCTCGTCCCGTTACGGCTGGAATATGGCCTTCGACGGCTTAAAGAGGTTGATGGGCTAAGGACAAACCTGTACTGGAGAAGGCTGTGGGTTACTCCCAAACTCCGTCCATTTAGTATGACCCTAGAAGATGTAATGAGGCAACCTGGGGCTTATAAGATTCCTTGACTGCGGTCTATGAAGTCAGATTGGGTACTCCAATTTGTGGTCTTCCCCTGGTGATGCTGGGTTAATCCCCAAATCTGAGCTAATATGCGCCTACTTGCAATTTATGGATAACCAGGTACTGTGCTCCTCAAGGGAAGGAACGCTTATTGACACGTTTCTAGAATTTAAAGCGGATTATTGTATGGAAGCATATTTGGATGAGATCGAACCTCCACTGGCAAAGACCCTTTATATTAAATTTCGTTTAGGGATTTTTCCCATTCATGTCTTTACTGCCAAATGGAAGCATAACCCCAAGTGTTGGGGATAGCACCTGGTTTTTTTTGCTCCTTGATTGACGAGACGGTTGAGCATGTGATTTTCTTTTGTCCTGGTTATCAAGCAATTAGAAAGAGTGGATTTGCCAGAAATGACATCAACCACTGAATAATAAGACTGGCACCCAGAATAACTGCCAATGGCTCAGACTGAATTAACATTTCTCATCCATCAACATTGTGCTGTCTATATATTTTTAATGACCAGGATGCAAACATCATCTAAAAACAAAAAGGGTTAAGTTAAAAAACTATTTTAGCTGTAATGCACTTCCGTTTTCACCTTCTTCCTTAAAAGATCATTTTTACAGAGATATAGATAGTGGATTATATGCTTTCTGTAAAGTGAAAAGAAGTAGATCAGAATGACCATTGAGGAAGAGCTTTTTTTCATATTGTTACAGCTTAGAGACAATACTGAATGAATTAAACAAATCCCATTAAAATAATTGTGAACCAATTAAATGGGCAAGGAAGAAAGGGCACCTTTACAACATATAAACGGTTAGGTAAGTGGAAAAGAAATACGTACAATCCTGGTGTTTCTCTAATGCAATTTCAAGCTTCTTTTATCTTCAGCAAGTTTCGGACCTGCTCCGCATAATCTTGAAGAGGAATGGGAGAACACAGACCAGGAACAGAGACAGACAGATAACGAGAAGGAAATTAAAAATAAATGAATAAACAATGAGTGGAAAAGGACCATGATTTCCTGATGCAGAAAATCATCACTGTTAAGGAAACGTACGCTCACCGTCGCACCTTAACAACAAAAACAAAGGTCTGAAGAACTACAATAATAACCAAAAACAAGTCACAGGGAAAATGGATAAGACACAAAAAGGACCAAATAACATAAGGGAACAAACAGGGAGGCTCTCTAAACGCAAAGCAATGGGGACCATAAAAATTAAACTTCTTGGAAGAAGTACATTCAGAGCTGGCCTTGGATACGAGCTCATTTTATCGCAAGTTATTTTTTAAACTACAGATCAATAAAATGTACAAAGCTATTCACTTACGTTGAAGTATAAAAAGGGTTATTACCCATTGTAATAAGAGTTTCCTAGAAAGCAATCAGCTACCCATTTCTATGGGTCAGTTTTGTTTCAATCTACTTTTTTTCCACTGCAGTTTTTGACCTAGATACCTTACACATATATTTCAAAGTGTCAGTATTTTATGGAGTATATTTACTTCTTGAAGGCTAAAACAAAATCCCAAAATTTGCAAGTTACTGAGTTATCTGTAGACAAGTGGCTTTATAACAGTTGTTGAGTAGAAAAGGAGCTTAACAAGCCTGATAGCAAATGATGAGCAGGGCAAGGAGGGAGATCAGTATTCAACACAACTGTTGACTACATCGGTTAAAAGGCCACTGGTGCAGCTGTAACAATATTCAAAGGGGGATGAAGTTAACTTGGCCGGTGCAGATCAAATTCTCACATCTTGCCCATGATGGGGGGTTGAGATGGATTAAAAAAAAAATCACAGAGGCATGACAGAGGGGGCAAAATGTGCACGGCTAAATACCTCTCTAAATACAGGATTCCAAATTGTTTAGATAGGGCACCCTCTCACTATGTCTGCAATTAAAACAACTAGGGGTTAAGACTGTAAATATTTTTAAGCGCTCATTTCAACTAAACATTATTGACCAATTTTATTAATAGGTTTACAAACAAAAACCATTTTCATTTGGCAGATGTTTTTATTAACAAAGCATGACAGCCTCAGGTGCAGATAAAATGTCAGTAAGCCAATTATAACTAATAAAAATTGCAAGCAAATAATAGTAGAAAAGTCATAAATGAGATTATTTGCCATATAACATACATTTCTACAATTTAATGGTTTAGAAACAAAAATGCTGCGGGCAAAACAATCAAATAAACATGAGATACAGATACAGGAGGGAGGCAGGAAGAAGAGTGGTGTCTCCCAATATTAAATAAATCAAATTAGGGAAACGCTTTTGGGCAGACTGCCTCAATGGTAAAACTAAAAACAAAGGCAGTACATTATAGTTCAGAATTTTAAGTCAAGCGTATAAAGCTCACATTTGTGATATATGTGGTGAATATGATAACACAGGGGTTGCTTTAGGTAATATGTTAAGAGTAATAGTGTTCTTACTTGTTAACATGTTAACTATTTAATAAGTGCTATACATCTACAACATAAAGTCATGAATGAGTATAAAACAACAGAAATTAGTATTGAACGCTCTGATCTTTAAATCAGTGAGGTTTGACAAATCATCAAATAAATGCTAGCATGTTAGGTTCATGGGCAGTATTGCATTTCCACTTCTTGGCACTTGTTTGTTACGTATACCTCAGTTTCCAGCCAAAAATATATTTCATACACAAAAATTACAAGAAATTAAAAAAAAAAAAGTAAGATGGCTCCTTTAGGGTGGCAATATAGAACAAGTATTTGCAATGCAATAGGTCTTGCAATTGCGAGATGTTGAACTATTGGCTTTGTAAATGACAATACCTTTGATTTATGTGTTTAAAAAAACCTGCAATAATAAAAGGTATTGTCATTTACAATACCAATAGGCCAAAGATTCTAAAATGCGAGACCTACTGGAGTGCAAATGCTTGTGGTTTACAAGAGTGCCATGCTGTGCTTTCATGTCAATAGAGGCCATGCCACTTTCTTTAGATGAGCAGTGTCTAAAGAAAGGTTTATGACTGCTATTAAAGTGAAAGTGTGGTATGGGGCGCTTTACCAAAAAACATGTTTATTAAGTTGACAAATGCTTTTTATTTGTAAAAGCGCCCCGTGAAAGTGAGCATGGTACGCTGAATGTTGCAGGAACGCATGCTGTGCCTGCAGTAAGAGAAACTCATTAAAGAAAATAGTGCTCACAGAGTGCTTGGCAGTTCGGGCTGGACTGTTCCCATGAGGCACAGGGTCAAGACTGATTTGCATATAGCTAGGTCTGAACTGGGGTGTCGAAGTGAAGTAAAGAACAATGATGGATTCAAGCCAGATCTGTGACTGGGGGTGAGTGTCCGAAAAGTATCATCGCTCCGTCCATCATCCCCTTGTGTTTGCTCTGTTCGACCTAAGTTGGCAGGGTATGACCAGACGTGGGTCCCTTGTTCACTTTGCCACTGTATTCAAGTTAGCCTGGCGGTACTGCCGGTACACCGGGGAACGGCAGACGGAGCGAGCACAAGCTGCAGGGAAGACTTCTCAGAGTACGAGTAAGTCATCTCCGCTCGTCCCCGACGGAACCTACTAGGCCTTCAATTCAAGTTATAGGTACCATTGACCCATAACCAGCCAGTGTACTAATAGATGCACGGAGAAGAAGGGTAAGTGCACCACTTCTCCTCGCACGTTACACAATAGGTACGTGCCACCTTTGGTCCTGAAGAAAGCCCTCCGGGACCCGACTGGGCACCGAAGGGGCTGAAACATGTTGACCACTCACGTTTCTCAAACAGGTGCTATAGAATAGTAGCCCTTCTATTTACGCACCACCTTCGTTTTTAACCTTGCCCCATCCCCACAGAATAAAATCCAACTAGAGGGATGGAGGTAATTTTAAACTCACTTCACTTTCACCCTCACCATTTCAGATCACTACTGTGAAAACCAGTTGGTCTCCCTCCAGGTGGAGGAACGCATGACTAAGACCCTATGATGATGCTTTTCACGGAACTATCGAAGCGGACAACCAAGATATACCGCTCCTACGACTATCACATATTACATTTAAGAATTTAAGGACTGTTCACAAAGAGAATTACATGAGATGAGGGCACAATGTGGATGATGCTTCGGATGGGGACAGAAAAAGAATACTCGAGGGATAAGACGCATGAAGCTGGAATTCGGGCCTTATTACGATTGCCTCAGAGGGCAAACCGGACTTTATCACACCTGATTCCAGCCAATAACCTGGGGACTTTGGTGCCTACTGCCACCAAAATGTGCATTTCCAAATAAATACCTGGCTTTTCTCCTCTATTAAGTTCAGGTCAGTTTCATCCTCAGAAATGTATTGTGGGATGCAGACTTTATCTCACCCGGTAATAACGAAACCGTCTATCCTGTAGGCGCATTACCTTTCATTAAAAGCTAAAGGAAAATTAATTTTGAGAATTCTGACCAGCATCGCCTTTGACTTAATTTGTCACTGAAGCTTTGGAACAGGCACACACCCTAACCCAAATAAACTTACCACAAGAAGCATATTCATTTAATTTTTCATTGATTCGATTAAACACGTCACAGGATTCCTTCGCCTTGTCTCTACTTGCATTTAAGCCACTGACTTTCTTGCCTTGACCTTAGTTCTAAGTTGAAAACCTTTCCCACGTGAACACCCAACCCTAATCCCCAGTAGAATTCTTCAGCACTGACCCATTATTTGCAATGTCAAAGATTGTGCTGATCAGACTTACTGCACACAAATCAAGATTTGCCTCGGTGTATTGACCTTCAAGTGAATCAGACTAATCACTATATGTGGCCCTCTCCAATGCTACAACTTCATAACAAAACACAGTATTTATAGAAAAAAGTAAACAAAATACATTATCTAGTACACAAGATTACTTGCAACCATTTAGATCACAAATTTATCGCCATCTTGTTAGCCTCTTCCTCTGTTCGTCAGTTCCAAATATAATGGCTGTGTGTCACTGCGCTTTGTGGATGGAAAAAAAAGACAAGGTTCCTTGCACTGTAATGGATACATTACGCATAAAGAGGTGCAGGGTGAGTCTATTCCAGCTTTGCTTTGGAGATGTGCTTTAGATGGCACTCTCTTGATGGCAAAGACCCCTTCCCATCTCTCTCCAGGAGAATGTTTACCATGCACTTTACACTCTTGGCCAGCTCTGGTGCTCGCTGCATGAAAGCAATCTGGAGCATTCACGATCAGGGGCCATTTTCAAGGCTCAATGATTGAAAGTGCTCCCTTAACATAAAAGCACCATTAACCAACAGAAAACTACAGCTCAACTATTTACTCTGGGCTTTATACCACAAGCTACATTAGAGGAATTATTGAAACGCTCAATAGCAGATTCTAGAATTAAAGCAGGAAACGTCCCTGATGCTTGGTCCGACATTTCCACCTTCGAAAAAAGATTGTGGCAGGAATTCACCTGTCAGCCCACCACTACTTTGTGTCACGAATCCATAGGATGATCTAAAGGGATCTACTCATCCTGACCTCGGACACGCACGATCATTTGGGTTCTTACCAAGAAAAGATGGGTAGAATGGAGAAATCACGGTATCATCTATATCCGGTCCTGGCAACAAAAGCAATGTGCCCTCTAGCTATTCAGAGATGTGAATTACACAGGGCTCCATCTGTCAAGACATCCAGAGCATAATGCCGGGTTTACAAATAAAAATGGTTCTCTATTGCCAATTAAATATACCAATGGTATATTGGGTATAAAAGGGTGCCTTTTAGCAAACCAGAGTGGTCATTCACAAAGGTCGGGTTTAGATTCAACATATTTTCCACCCGCATTATGCAGGAAAGTGAGCAATGGGAACCACTAATTCTATCGTCCCCCAAGGAAAGGAAATCACTGTATTCTCCTTTAAAGGAAATTAATTATTTGAAGAAAGCTCACTATTCAATTGCCCCTTTCTCAACCAACTAATAGTTGAGAGGTTGATTGACATCATTTCCTGCCTCTGAGATCACAGCATACCACAATCAATCACAAACCTAAACAAACTACGTATGCTACATTTGTTTGTATAATGTAGTGCTTGCTACTGAAATGGGATTTTAGCACCGCTGTGGTGTCATTGAAAACTACCTCATGGAGTTGCTAGTTTCAAAGTAAAAACCCTGCATGTTAAGGAATTGCCAGTTACACAACAGCTTGTAATAGTAGGTCAGTCAGCGATGTCTCACATTGCATTTAATAACAATATTTCTCAAAGAAAAGAAAATGTTGGCAAAAAATGTAGACACAATATCCATGATGAAAAATGGACTTCAACTGGCTACATTTCAGGTTAGTCCTCTAGGCTAACCATTTAGCCTGCCGAGGGAACAGCTGTTAAAGCGAATGCATTTACAAGAATACATAACAAAAAAGTAAAGACAAGGGATTGAGATCAAACTAACAAAAGTCTGGAATTTCATACTTACCCCTACAGAGAATGCTCCCTTATTTTGGCAGAATAATAAAAAACCAAAATTGTGCACTAACCTGAAAGCTTAGCTTCTAGTTTCCGGATCTGGTCATTTCTCCTGAACAGCTGGGAGGACATGTCTTCTCTTGAGCTGCTGCCATCAGAGGCCTTCAGTACATATTAAAAATATACAAACTTAGAAAAATCACATTTTTCAGAACAATTCATAGGAGCAAAAGACTAACAGCTTGATGTAACTCTTTACCTTTTGTAATATTTAGTCATATAAGGCACCTTCTATTATGAATTTAGCATGAAATGTTTTCCCACATTTACAGGAATCTTGTTGAATGTCACAGACAGGCTAGTTAGTGATTTTACTCCTAGGGAATTTATACATTATTTGAAAGCCCATTTTATTTTATTTTTAATTTTCGACTGGAAACATTGCAATTATATTGTTAGAAACTAGTAGAACTTAGAACGTTTGGTACACTGCTATCCCACGTATAAACGGAATGGCCCAAGTATCTTTAAAAAGACTGAATATATGTAGAGGAAAGTTTGTACTATTGAACCCAATGTTGTGTCAGTATATGCTGAGCCTCGTTTTATGAGAATGACACTCTTCTTCCTACAATACTGAGGAAGAAGAGATTGCAACTTGCAGCCAACTAACCACCACAGTCACACAAACTAAATCACAAGTAAATCACATCACTATACAACTGAGTGGCAGCTCTATGCAGACTACATGCAACTCTACATCATACTCTTTGGTCATGGCAAAGGCTTCGCTTTATTCCAATGCTGTCCTCTTGACGTTAAAGAATGAATGAGGCATAACTACTTGCAGATAAATGGGGATAAAACTGTAGATTGATGAGACAAACATATACGCCCTTGGTGGAATTAGACTGTCCGCAATTAGGTCTCAACATGCTAGCGAAAAAAAGAAGTTAGGTTTCATCTTTGGCGCCAATATACTTTTGAACACCCTAATTAGTGCAGAAGTATGGGAAATGCATGTTCCAGTTATTCACCTTGAAGAAAATACTTCTGTACCGCTCTTTCCACCATAAGGCCACAGCAGTGGGTGGAGCGGTTAATACCCCTTGAGACTATGCCAATGCCTTATAAGGAGGTCCACCTAACACAAGCCTCCATAGGCTTCAGAGGTTTCAGCACACCACCTTCTGGTGAACTTTCATTCTTTGCAGAAAAAAAACATGTCTGAAGCAAGGAATTTTTACACTGGTTTCCTGTTAAAGTATGAATTATTTAAGAATGCCTTAGGACATATTGATCTCTCTAAGTGCTAGCACCTCATGACTTAAAACTAAGATTATTCCTTGCACCCTATGTCTATAAAGAGTTGCACAAGCAATTACATTAGACTCCAAAATCAGACTGTCCTCTAAATCCAAACACCAGTTCTCCATTCAGCTACCTGCTCAAGGCATACTGGTTATGACACAACTTAGGTCATCAAAGCCAACAGACTCTTCTAGGTATTAATAGTAGTACCTTCTGATATTGAAGGGGTGTTGAAATTGTTTTCTCACAACTGGAAATTCATCAAAAATACCCCTTATGCAAGTTCAAATGCTAAACTCAGCTTCTGAACATACTTCCACATCTCACAGAAAGAAAGGACTGTATCAAATCCAGAAAGGTCAATGCTTATTCACAAAGCAGCATTTGAGGTAACATTCGACCCCTCTTTGTTTTCTTTTGCTTGTTGAGAAAAAAAGCAACTGAGATCAGACACTAACATTTGCCAGATACTAGGGTGGAGAGAGGTTTTAAGTGGAGGTTCGTATCTCCCTCTTTTCAGTGAGGATACACCATGGGAGTGATATGCATGGTAACAGAGTAGAACTCTGTAAGACATCAATTAGAAAATTCCTTAATGTTTACTTTTATCTTCAGCCCCTGTGGATCCTTTCTTAATTCATAAATCTTTATTTCGGCCGGTAGTGCCATAAAAGCACAAGAAAAATAAATACAATACATTGCGTATAACTTGCTAATAATATCCTTTAGACTATGTAAGACAGGATAGTATTTTGATAATTTTTAAAAGGACAATTCCATTAAAAATGCGTTAATAATATCAGGATAAAAGTGTAAACATTGACGATTAAGAAAGAATCCAAGTAATTCAATGGAGCCGCCAACTTGACTTGCAGTTCCTTAGAGAGGAAAAGTGCACGTGCAAAGCTTCAGCTACATTAAGGTTATGCTTAGGATTAGAGCCATACATGCTAAAGTGCCTAAACAGGACTCAGGTGGAACAGGAACTGATGCAATTACAGAAAAAAAGCCAAGATATTTACAAACAACTAATTTAGAATAAGACAATTTAAAAAGCAATGACACTAGTTAGTTAAATTAGTACTAAACATACGGGTCATCAATTGATTTCATTCATTTTAAAAGAGAGAGCGGGGCCCAGTTAGCATGATGAATAATAATAATAAACTGGGCGGACCTATGAACTCTTCTTTAAAATAGCTCTGCGAGTACACCACATGGAGAATAAAAAGCGCAAAATGGTCAACACAATGGGCATATCGGTATCATATTTAAGTAGCCTGAAAACCTTGCGGCAATGTCTGGACCCCAGGTTCCTACATAACTGTAACAGCCATCGAGTCCTTACCCTCCTGTAGCCTCGGCAGAAAAATAACATGTATTTCAGTCTTGTCTGCATTCTCACACACTGGGCAGACCGGACTGGGAGAGCCCGCCCACTTATTAGTAAATGAACGCAGCGGGAGCACTCCGTGTCTAAATTGGAGGTATAGCTTCTTGGCAAGGAGCGGCTGAATATCATCCAGAACCGATTCAAGCTTGTATTGATCTCTTACTTCCAGAAACATGAGGGTCAAACGACCAGGCGTAGACCCCCTCAGTAGCTGGACCAATTTGTGTTCTCTATAACTCTCTGAGAGTACCTTTCTAGGTGTCACGAGACAGGTTTCTTCTGCAGTATTCCACAGGTTACCCCTCCTCAAGGCCTCGCAGGTGTTCCTAATATATGCCAACCATGGGAGTTTTCCCGCACCTTGGAGGCCCATAACTTCTCTCAGCTCGTCCCTATACGGTACCAGTTCGGGAGTGCTCCACAGACGTCGCCAAAATAAGAGGTCTGAGAGCTACTTCTTCTGCGATAGGTCTAATCCCGAGGTCCATTCTGAGAGGTGTAAGTGGGGAGCTAGAGGGAAGGCCCATGAGTTGCCTGGCAAAGGAATTCTCTGTTACCGTTAGAGAGCCGGATGAGCAGTAACCCCAGATTTCAGCTCCATATAACGGAGCACCCCTGACCTGTACCTTATAGCTTTCTATCGCCGGGCCAACCAGTTTGTGAGTGCAGCTCTTATATACCTTTGAGATGCCCCCCCGCTGTCTGGGCCAGCTTCAGACTTGCTTTCTTTATTTGTGCCCCCCAGTCTATTTTCTCAGTGAGCGTAATCCCCCAGGTACTCAAAGATGGATACCCTCTCTAGTGCCCTCCCTTCTAGACAGGGGTTTGGGCGTGCACTGTTGTTCGCATTAAATACCATATATTTTGTTTTTTGGAGGTTGATCTCCAAACCCCCGTTTCTACAGAAGACACTAAAAATGTTGAGTGCCCTCTGAATTCCCATAGGTGATTTCGAGAGCAAGAGGATGTCATCAGCGATCATCATGTCTGGTATTTTACGGTTCGCTCACCTGGGGGGCATCAATGTCCTTTCAGGCGATCAGTGACTCAATTAGGCCATTAATAAAAAGAGAGAAAAGGGTCGGGCCAAGACGCAGCCTTGGCGAACACCACTCTCTACTGGGACAGGAGCTAAGAGTTCTGCATTTTTGCCATACCTTATTTGTGCAAAATTACCTTGATGTAGACGTTTAAACTGGTGGCAAAGGTACTCAGGGACTCCCATATCCAATAAAATTACCCAGAGTTTATCCCTCGGGACCAGATCAAATGCGGATTTAAGGTCCACAAATATTAAATAGAGGCTGCCACCCTCTATAGTCACAATTTTCCAGAATAGAAGTTGCAGTCTAA
This sequence comes from Calotriton arnoldi, assembly GCA_963921515.1. Classification (NCBI taxonomy): domain Eukaryota; kingdom Metazoa; phylum Chordata; class Amphibia; order Caudata; family Salamandridae; genus Calotriton; species Calotriton arnoldi. The sequence continues at coordinate 752,189 of CAWUFW010001256.1, forward strand.
AAATGTGATCGATTGTGGAGATCTTAGCTCTAAAGCCGGCTTGGAGAGGGGGTGAGGACATTGTGCTCCTCCATCCAGGTCTGCAGTCGCCCCAAGAGTGCGCGGGCGAATATTTTCTGGCTTACGTCAATGAGGCTAATGGGGCGATAGTTGGCGGGGAAGAGCGGGGAACCCTTTTGAAAATTGGGATGATTTCCTCCCCAGCCCAGGTAATAGGAATCGCCATGCCCTGTAGGATGGCGTTGAACATGGACCACAAATAGGGGGCCCAGACAGTGGGCTCAGAACGGAAGAGGTCCCCAGGGATCTTGTCCAGCCCTGGCGCCTTGGCTGGTATTATCTTACCCAATGCATCAGTGATCTCCTTAAGAGAGAACAAAGGAGTGGCTGGAGGGTTTGGCTCTGGGGGATGGGAGTATTAGCCGCAAACCCTTCGTCATCCTCTGCCATTAGGTATAAGGATTTGAAATGTACTCTCCATGCTTCCTCCCCAATATTGGGTTTAATGGCCGATCTACCTTCTAGGGAACCAGAGTTGATCACATTCCAAAATGCCCTCATGTCGTGGTTGTTTAGTGCATTTCTGAGAGAGTCCCATTTTTCGCACTCCCTGCTGCTTTTTGCCTTTGCAATGGCATTTTTATAGACTACCCTTGCTTCCCTAATTAATGGCCTATCATTTTCTTTGATAGCGGCTATAAGAGCAGACTTAGCTACGCTACAGCATTCGTTATACCATGGGTGTCTGGGTTTTCTAGTCAACCTAGGCCTTTTACTAGTGTAAAAGATGGTTGCAAGGTGGAGAGTAAGTCTTGGTGGTTGTTGAAGATTTTAGTTTGGGAGGTGGGGGTGCCATTGGTCACTGAGAGTTGGTTGGCAGCCGCGATTGGAAAATTCCCCCAACGGACTCTCCTCCCTCCATTGGTCAGTGTTAAACTAGGGCCAGGTGGTTATGCTGGTTCGAGTGCATTGTTGGCACATGGTGAAATTACCTCTAGAGCTAGAGCATTATGGTCACAATATTAGCGAAGGGTCATCTTAAGATCTAGTACCCTATGCCACGATTTGGTGTCTTCCAAGATGTAATCTATGACCGAAGCCTGCCCTGGTCTATTAAAGGTACACTTGCCTGGGCTGTCAGATGCTGTGCGGCCATTGCATGCTCTTAGTGAAAGACTTAATGTGAGGGTATGCATTTGTAGCACCAGCGGGGTCCATGCCCGTATCGGCGGAAAGTTGGGCTCTGGAATGGCCCAATGTGAGTCCTCCTCACTAGAGATGCCTGTGGCCAGGCCGTTCAAAGGTTCGAACTGGCAATTAAAATCCCCACCTATGATTACCCAGAAATTGTCAGGGATTGTTAGAATAAAGGTGTTCAGTTGATCACGGGTGGATGAAACTTTGCCATAACGGACCGGCCGTGAGTAGACATTAATCAGGGCAATTCTGACTTTTGTGGGGAAAGTTAGGAAAATACAGAGAATGTCTCGTGATGAGGCCTCTATCTGTTTTACCTCGCAGCCCAGGTGCACACCAACCCAAATGCACAGTCCCCGGATGGCCTTCCCCTGCACCCCTGAGTGGCTAAAATGCTAAAGGACGCATAGCCCAGTCTGTGTGTATCCACCCTTGCCCAGGTTTCCTGGAACATGCAGAACTTGTGTTGTTCTATAAATAGCCCCCACTCTGGTTTGTCTAATTTAGAGGCGAGTTCAGCTATGTTTCAGGAAAGAAACTGCAGCCCAGAGGAGCCCACAACATTGGCTGGGTTGTGTGTCTGGATGTCGCAGGTCTTTGTATGGGCCAGGGGGAGTTGTTTGATCCCCTCCAGCCCCAACAACCTTGGGCCAGTGTCTAATTCATGGTTGCCAACTTGGGCGGGTGGGGGCTTTACAACTAGCGACTGGTTGAATTTAGTTGCCTGTAAATCCAATCGGGGTGGCTGGTGCAATAGAGAACTACTGGGGGCCTTCTTCTGTTTTCCACTTTCTACTCCTCTCTCTCCTCCCAAGTGTGCCATCACCTGTGCTCCTTTCTGCTTCCAGATCCCTCTCCGCTGTGCGAACTCCTCCTGATGGGGTGAGCCCCCGGGACTCTCCTTTTGAATGCCAGGTCTCTCATAGGGGTGGTCCAGTTCGTGGCAGTCAATCTACTGACTCTAGGGGGCTGAATCTATTTGAGACGGGTAGATTGTAAAATAGTGGTCTTGGAATGTCCTGACCCAGAATGGCATATTGCCTATTCTGATTCCACACCCCCTCTCATGGCCAGCGCTGCTTCTATTGGGTGGCATAGTCCCTGGTGGATAAAAGTAACCCAAGGGGAAGGATCCTATACCCCCTTCTCCCTTTGGTGGCTGCAATGTAGGAGAGTTTCCACGATCATTGGGTTTCTAAAGTTTATCACTACACAATCCCCGGGGACATCTTTTGACCTCCAACCCACCCAGCCTACCCTTCGCGTCAGGAGAATTTCGTTGGCATCTTTATAGGAAAATTGCCTATACTTAGCTAACCAGAAGATGCATTTGTTTTTTTAACTCAAAATGGGATTCCCTACACCCCCTGTTCAACTCTGGGACTCCTGTTAATACAATTACATAGGGTGTTGAGGCCGGGGGAGATTAATGCATGGCAAGGCTGGCCCAGTTTCAGGGGTTTCTTCACGGAGGGCTGCCCTTGTGCTGCCCCTGTGGTTTGGTCCTTGTTGGGGGAGATCATGTACTTGCGGTCTAGCTACAGGTGGCCTAGGATTGATTCCGATCTCTGTCCCTTGGGAAGACCCCTGGCAGTGGGTACTGTCGTCTGTTCCTGGTGTCAATGGGTTACTCAAGCAATTGCCAGCACCCTCCGGGTTAGTATGGTTAGACCTGGTAGAGATGGTCATGGAATTTGTTGCTAGGGGTTCCAGCCTGTTAGTGAGATGGACTAGTTGTGGGATCAGAGGCTTTGCTGACTCAACCCCTATAAGAATTGCTTCTGACTTGCCCACCCATAAGTCAACCAATGTCGATAACTTATCAACCCGCTCTGATAAATTGTTAAGTTCGTCCTTCAAAATGGTCCTTATTTGTACCTATAGGTCCACCACCAGGTTAGTCACCCAAGCTGGTTGCTTCATGCCTGCTTGCGATAGAGCCCCTGGTCTAACTGCCCCTGGGTCACTGATCGTTGCATTATCATCCGATTGTTTTTTGGGTTTGAGTCCCGTGGTTGTAGCAGGTTTATGTCTCCTTTTTGGGACGAGCACCCTCCGGGTGCGACTCAACAGTGTGTATCGCACAACCCTTTGAGCGTGTCCTTGGGTGGTCTGTAGGCGAGACCAGGGCCAAAACAGGAGGGAGCTTACTGAGTCATAGATGGTGCAGGGTGGGGCTAGATCCGGGGTTAATGATAGGCGGCTTTCGGTCAGTTCGATTTCTGTGGCAACTACCCCAATTGCCCTCTGTAGCATTCTGTCAATTGAGGTTGGTTGTAAGGAGGATACGAGTTGCGAGGGTGCCGTTTGGATTTTCCCCACGCAAGTGCGTTTGCCCATATTTACGAGTGGCGAAAGAACAACTCGGTCCTTTATAGTGGCTGGTCCGCAGTAGTGCTTCTTGGCAATCCGTATTAGGGATGATTACCCAGTAGAATAGCCAGAATTGAGAATTTTAAATATTTACTGACTGACAATGATGGTGTCCACAGGAAGTATGAGGCTGTATAAAAATACCGGGGCGGGAGAGCGTACAGCAGGATGTTAAAGTCACTGACCTTGTTTCAGCTGCCAAATTAGAACCACAAGCCCAAGGATATCCGATGTCAGGACTCAGATGGATGGCCCAGCCGGGCATCTTTCGGGCGCAGACGGGCCTGCCCTTGGCCCGCGCAGCGGGAGCCCTGCGATGGTTTTGAAGCGCCTCCTGGCGTGGGAAAATGACGGCGTTGGGTGACCAGCCGCTGGGCAGGCTGGCACCCGTGGTCCTCCTGGCCCCTGGCCACCGGGTTAAGCTGCAGCGGCAGCAGGAACAGAGCGGCACAACAAAACAGGCTTCCTGCGCAGCGGGAGCCCTACGATGGTTTTGAAGCACCTCCTGGCGTGGGAAAATGATGGCGTTAGGTGACCAGCCGCTGGGCAGGCTGGTACCTGTGGTCCTCCTGGCCCCCTGGCCACTGGGTTAAGCTGCAGCGGCAGCAGGAACAGAGCGGCACAACAAAACAGGCTTCCTGCGCAGCGGGAGCCCTGCGATGGTTTTGAAGCACCTCCTGCCGTGGGAAAATGACGGCGTTGGGTGACCAGCCGCTGGGCAGGCTGGCACCCGTGGTCCTCCTGGCCCCCTGGCCACTGGGTTAAGCTGCAGCAGCAGCAGGAACAGAGCGGCACAACAAAATGGGCTTTTTTTCTACATATTATTGTCTTCAGGTGTATTACTTCAGTTCAAATTAACCATGGCCACAAGTCCCAGAATGCACCTGTTTCTTAGATGAAAACATTAACCTGGAAAGTGAGCTGAAGTTAATTGGTAACTGCCAACTGGATGAGGTAGATTTGGAGTCGGTTGGGACACAAGGAAAAGGTTGGCAGTCCCCTCTTTCCCCGTCCCGGGCTTGTGCACCTGTAAGGTGTAACCTTCCGTCCCTTTCAGCCGAATTCGCAGCCCACCTCCGGAGGCAGCAATACCTGATGCAAAACAGGTGCTCAGCCGGGCTCGGATTGGTCGCCTGAGGCGTATGCAAAGCAGGCCCGTGTGTGTTTGCTTTCCCTGTCTGGCAAGAGTTAAAATGCTGCTTCTGGCCGGGACAGGGGGAGAGATTATTTGAATAGAACTATGACCGCTCTTATTACAAGGCACTTATCTGGGGTACATCAAGACAACACTGGTTTACAGGTGGAAGCAAGAAGTTCTTGTTCTAGCTCAAGATGCTTTTCTCTAGCAATGAAGCACAAGTTACTAACTTGTGTAACGATATATCTGTAAGAGACAGTAGTTAGTGATAGATTCCTTACCTTAGAATATCCCCAGGCGTCAGGCTGGATCCGGAAAGTTTTGCGTAGCAGTACCCTTGCGCGTCGGTAGGCGGCGTCGTGCGGCTCCGCGTCCGTCGTCGGCGTCGTGATCGCCGGGATGACGTCGCGGGCAGTACTTAGGCGCCGCCCTGCGCGCTGACGTCAGTTCTGTACACGACTTTCCGCGCCAGGAACGCAGAGCCATGCAAGAAGCTGACACAGGTGTCTGAAAAATACTAGGGCCCTGAAGGGGATGTCCTTAACTCCTAGAAATCAGTTCGCAGAACGGGAGGATGGTGGGCGGTAGGAATCTATCACTAACTACTGTCTCTTACAGATATATCGTTACACAAGTTAGTAACTTGTGCATCTGAAAGAGACACGTTAGTGATAGATTCCTTACCTTAGAATAGATACCCCAGCAATACCAACCCCGGTGGTGGGTCTGCGAACAAAGATCAGACAAGGAAGTCCTGGAGGACAGAACGGCCAAAGAAGCCGTCCCTCCGGACCTGACTGTCAAGGCAGTAATGCTTAGTAAACGTGTGCAGCGAGGCCCACGTAGCCGCCTGACAGATAACCGGCAGCGGAACACCGCGGCCCAAGGCCGTGGTAGCAGCCGTTGCCCTGGTGGAATGGGCACGCAGCCCAACAGGAGGTTCCTTTTAGCCAAAGAATAGCAGGCCTTGATGCACAAGGTAACCCAGCGGGAGATGGTCCTCTTGTGCACCGCCCGACCTTTTTGGCGCCCACGTAGCCAACAAAGAGCTGGTCATCCACCCGGAAGTGTTTTGTGCGGTCAATATAAAAAGAGAGCGCACGTTTTGGGTCCAGACGGTGGAGCCTCTCTTCCTCTCTGGAAGGATGCGGAGGCGGAAAGAAGGTGGGCAAAGTGATGGTCTGCCCAATGTGGAAAGCAGTAACCACCTTTGGCAAGAAGGACGGACGCGTCCGAAGAACAACCTTGTCTGGATGAACAGACAGAAAGGGAGGTTTGCAAGATAGAGCCTGGAGCTCACTCACCCGCCGAGCGGAGGTGATGGCCACCAGAAAGGCTGTCTTCAGAGTCAGAAGACGAAGAGGACAGTTATGTAGAGGCTCAAAGGGAGCGCACATTAAAAAGGTAAGAACCAAGTTCAAGTCCCACTGAGGCATCACAAACGGAACAGGAGGGAAGAGGTGAGTAATGCCTTTTAAGAACCTGTTAACAACAGGGGACTTGAAAAGGGAGGGCTGATCAGGGAGCCTGAGGAAGGCCGAGATAGCACAAAGATAACCCTTGAGGGTACCCAGGGCAGAACCCTGTTGGGCCAAAGAGAGAAGGAACAGAAGGACCTCAGAAAGAGGGGCAGAAAGGGGATTCACAGCCTTTGCTGTGCACCATGCCACAAATTTGTTCCACCTGCAGGCGTATACCACCTTAGTGGAGGGACGCCTGGCTGCCAGAATCACATCACAAACTTCGGGAGGCAAGTCGAAAGGAATCAACTGCCGCCGCTCAATCTCCACGCAAGCAGGTGTAGACTGGACAGGTTCGGGTGGAGGACCGTCCCCTGCTGCTGCGACAGAAGATCCTCCCGAAGAGGCAGACGGATCGGGGATCTATGCTCATATTGAGTAGCTCGGGATACCAAACTCTTCGAGCCCAGTCCGGAGCCACAAGAATGACTTGGGCCCGGTCGTGCCGAATCTTCTTCAACACTCTGGGTAGAAGTGGTATAGGCGGAAAGGCGTACAATAGACCGCAACTCCACTCGTGGACGAAAAGCGTCGCCGAGCGAGTGCCGCCTTGGAAATTCCAACGCGCAGAACTGATGACATTGCGCGTTCTCTTCGGTGGCGAATAGATCTAACCAAGGCTCTCCCCACTGTAGAAAGAGTCCTTGCGCCACTTCCGAGTGAAGACGCCATTCGTGATCCATCATGCACCTGCGGCTGAGTTCGTCCGCCCTGGCGTTCAGGGAACCTGCCAGGTGTTGAACCACCAGGAACATGCCCTGATGTTCCAGCCATGTCCAGAGGCGCAGAGCCTCCTGACAAAGGGTCCACGACCCCACCCCGCCTTGTTTGTTGCAGTACCACATGGCGGTGGTGTTGTCTGTGAACACCTGCACTACCTTCCCTTTGACAGAGGGAAGGAATGCCTTGAGTGCAAGTCGGATCGCCCGGAGCCCCAGAATGTCGATATGGAGCCGGGACTCCGCCGGAGACCAGAGGCCTCTGATCTCCGCCTCTCCCATGTGACCGCCCCATCCCAGAAGGGACGCGTCCGTCACAACTGTATGCTCTGGCTGGGGAAGGGAGAGGGATCTGCCCATGACCCATTGCCGGTTCGAGAGCCACCACTGCAACTGTTTTGCAGTCCCTCCGAGATCTGGACGTGATCGGACAGGTTGCCCTGGTGCTGCGCCCACTGGAACTTCAGGTCCCACTGCAGAGCCCGCATATGCCATCTGGCATGATTGACCAGCAGGATGCAGGAGGCCATGAGGCCCAGCAGCCTCAGGGTCATCCGTACCGAAACCCAGGATAAAGGCCGAAAGATCGGAATCATAGCCTGAATATCCCGGACTCGCCGTTCGGGAGGATAGGCCCGAAACTGCGTCGTGTCCAGAACTGCTCCGATGAAAAGGAGCTGTGGAGAAGGAATTAGATGCGACTTCGGCACATTGATGGAGAACCCCAGCGAGTGCAGGAGTTCGGCCGTAGTCTGGAGGTGGGAGACGACTGCCTGGGACGAGCCCGCCTTCAGCAGCCAGTCGTCGAGGTAGGGGAAGACTGAAACTCCTGCCCGGCGCAGATGAGCTGCGACCACCGCCATCACTTTCGTGAACACCCGAGGGGCACTTGTAAGGCCAAAGGGGAGCACGGTGAACTGAAAATGCTCGGGGCCTACCGTGAACCGAAGGTAACGCCGGTGGGCCGGCAGGACGGGGATGTGGAAATACGCGTCCTGCAAGTCCAACGCCACCAACCAGTCTCCAGGGTCGAGGGCAGTCAAGACCTGAGCTAGGGTGAGCATCTTGAACTTCTCCTTCCGGAGGAAGCGATTGACGTTCCGGGAGGTCCAAGATAGGACGCATGTCCTCCTTGTCCTTTTTGGGCACCAGAAAGTAGTGGGAGTAGCAACCACGCCCTACTTCTGGGGTCGGAACATGCTCGATGGCCCTCTTGGCCAAGAGGGCCGTGACTTCCTTCCGTAGAAGCACCAAGTGATCCCCTGACATGCGGTGGAATTGAGGTGGCATGGCTGGGGGTGGTCTCGAAGGGGAGGGAGTAGCCCCTTCGGACAATGTCCAAGACCCACCTGTCCGAGGTGATGGTGCGCCAGTGGGGAAGGTGATGGCGGACCCTGCCCCTACTGGCGTGCCGTGCACCTGAAAGGAGGGACTAGGAGGGCTTGGAGGCCGCGGACGGGTTGGAGGTGGTGGCCTGACCCGCACGCTGGTTGCCCGATCCGCCACGGCGGAATCCACGCCCTCGGCCACGCGAAGAAGCCTGCTGCGCGGGCCGGTGGCTGGGCTGCTGACGTGAAGGGGCGCCCCTACCGTGACCACGATAGGGGCGAAAAGCAGAAGGCAGCGGAGGGCGTGTAGCAGAAAGGCCCAGGGACTTTGCAGTAGCCCGTGAGTCCTTAAAGCGCTCCAACGCATGGTCTGCTTTGGACCCAAAAGACCGACTCCATCAAAGGGCATGTCCATGAGAGTATTCTGGACATCCCCTGAAAACCAGTGGTTCTCAGCCAGGCGTGGCGCCGGAGCGCCACCGTCGTTGCAATGGACCTGCCCAGCGAGTCGGCGGTGTCAAGGCCACAACGGATAGTGTATTTGGCCGCATCCCTTCCTTCCGCAATGGCGCGGGAAAGCAGTGCCTGGACCTCCTCAGGGCACTGGGGCAAAACATCCGCCACCGAATCCCACAGGGAGTGGGTATATCGGCCCAAAAGACAAGCGGTGTTAACGGACCGCAAGCCAGCACTGGAGGAAGAAAAACCTTTCTTCCCAAACTGATCCAGGCGTTTGGATTCCCTATCCGGAGGAGCGGTAGGGAAGGCGGTTTGGGAAGCGGAGGCTTGGACAACCAAGCTCTCAGGAGTGGGGTGGACAGAAAGAAACAGGGGGTCGCCCGGAGCGGGGCGATGGCGTCGTGACACGTTCCGATCCACAGGAGCCCCTGTGTTGGGCTTGGACCAGGCGCCCAAAAGAACGTCCGTGAGGGCGTCGTTAAACGGCAGCACAGTCTCCGCAGAGGAGGCTGCCGGCTGAAGCACCTCTGTCAAGATGTTAGTCTTGACCGTCAAAGTAGGGAGCTGGAGACGTAAGGCCCCAGCAGCCCTACGCAACACCGTACCAAAGTCTGGCCCCTCCTCCGTAGCCACGGGAGGAGACAGCATGCCAGTGTCAGGAGAAGTATCCAGACCACTGGCCTCCCTAGACTCTCTGTCCAGTCCTCATCATACTGACAGTTGCGTGTTAGAGGGTCATCAGACCCTCCCAGTCCTCCTGGCCCTCCTCTGGTTCAAAATAAGGAGGAGGAGGGACATTTGGGACCCAAGGTCCCATCGGCGCCGGAGCCGGCGTCGAGCGACGTCGCTCCGGGACCATGTCCGGAGCCGGAAGGAACTGGGGGACGACGCCGCCCGGAGCCCAGGGCGGCGGCCGAGAACGGCACCGGAGACATCGGCGCCGGCGGAGGTGTCGTGAGGTCGACCGGCGCCGATGGGAGTTGTGGAGCCGGGATCGAGGCCGGGGCCGGAGCCGGAGCCGGGATCGAGGCTGGAGGCTCGGGCGACGCCGGGGCCGGAGCCGCCGGTGACGCCGGATCAACCCCATCTGTGGCCCGCGGGCCCGAAGGCGCACCGGAGGGGCCTGAAGGCCCGAAGAGGCGGGCCATGGCCGACAGGAACTCCTGTACCTTGGCCGGATCCGCCCCCGAACCCGGGAAGGGCGGGTATGACGGGGCGACTCCACAGGCAAGTCCGGGGCCGCGGGGCGGGGACGGTGCCGGGAGGGGCCTCAGCCGAGTCGCGAGATCGGCGAGGCGAAGTCCGAGAGCGACGATGCTTCTTGGACTTCTTGTGTCGAGACTTACCGGACGAAGAAGACTTCGACGCCGACGACCGGTGTGCACTCCGCGAGCGACCCCTGGACCTCTCACGCGACCGGGGCTTCCGCGGAGCCGAATGCCGGGCCTCGAGGAGCTTTCGAGACCGCTCTCGCAAAGCCTTCGGGTTGAGGGCCTGGCATTCGGGACAAGACTCGGTGTCGTGGCCTCGGCCGAGGCAGAAGAGACACTCCCAATGCGGGTCGGTGACGGACATCATCCGCGCACAGGCGCCGCATCGCTTGAAGCCGGGCATCCCTACGACACCTGAATGGTGGAAAAAGACAGTGAAAAATCACCAAAAGTATGGTCAAAAATTGACCAGGGCACTGCTCTTCCCGGATCTGCGCTTACTGGCGCGGAAAAAGAAGAACTGACGTCAGCGCGCAGGGGCGGCGCCTAAGTACTGCCCGCGACGTCATCCCGGCGATCACGACGCCGACGACGGACGCGGAGCCGCACGACGCCGCCTACCGACGCGCAAGGGTACTGCTACGCAAAACTTTCCGGATCCAGCCTGACGCCTGGGGATATTCTAAGGTAAGGAATCTATCACTAACGTGTCTCTTTCAGATCTTGTCATTTGAGCTTTTCTTCTTTTGCCAGTGGTCGGGGAGTTATCTTTTAGTCTGGCATGACTCTGGTGCACTTACCTTTATAAAGCCAGTTTGGCAAAGCAAACTTGGTTTCACAGTCTCAAACTTACTAGCGAAAATCCTAGAATTTTAAATCCTGATTTGTTTCTGGTACATGGAAGACCTGGCCGGACTGTTCCCATGGGGAGCAGGGTCAAGACTGATTTGCATATGGCTGGGCTTACACTGGAATGGCATGGGGAGCAAACAAACGATGGATTTAGGCCCAGATCTCTGTACTGGGGTGTATGTTTGACATTGTTGAATATTCTGTCCATCAATTGTTCTTTTTGCAACCTCTACCTTAAAAAACTGAGTGGCCCTATAATGAAAGCAGACCTATCCTCTTACCAATTTGTGGATGACACTCATATCTACTAGTGAGTCTTTTTCCTGGTGACGTCTTCCAAAGAGCCTCAACTTTGGACAGTGGACAAAATACAATCCTGGATGACAATGCACCACCTTAAGCTCATCCCCCAAAAGGTCAGAGTTTCTTCTCTTCTCACCAAATACATTAGTCTTTTCAGTTCAACATTGTTTATCTTCTACTAAGATCCCAGGCTACTCCAATACGATCTCTGAAAACACAGAATCCTTAGGTTTCACTCTCTCCTCAACCGTATGAACATTGCGGCAAGAAACACAAATTATCAACTTAATCTCACACATTGAATCAAACCCTTCCTATCCTACCAAGAACTGAAAGCACTGACCTGAAAGCACTTATGCAAGCTTTGGTCCTATCTAGACTGGACTATAGAAATGCAATTTTAGCTATGATTCCCAAGACTCATCTAGCTCTGCCGAAAGCCTCACTACATGCTACTGCTCAACTGGCCACAGGAGCAGACTGGTTTGTTTGCATCACTCTTCTCTTTTCTAATTTGGCTGCTTATCGAAGGGAGATCCATATTCAAAGTTACCAGCCTAGTTCACAAAATCAACCACACTGATCAATTGCTCTACCTAAAAAACTAAAGCTCTGCAGTGACTCTTAGCAACTCCAGAGTACTAACTCCCTTTACTTGAAATTCCAGACTTCAGGAAAAACAAGACCTTGAACTAGTCCTTTTCAGGATATGTTCCCAGAATTTGCACTTCTTCTACCTCTACTCCACCCCCTTTGAAATTCGGACTCCAAATTCTCTACCAGTCTTTAAACAAGCATTGGGAAAGCCAAAAAACCTTGCCTGTAGGAGAGCTATTGGCTTTGTCAATTTCTTTTAGCCATATTGTAGAGAAGCGGGAGGAGGGGGGGGGGGGGCGCTGTTGAGCCCACGGCAAGATGGCCGCGCTCTAGCGTAGGTCTGCCGGCTGGGGAAATCAATCCGACAACAATCCGAGCCTTACGCAGACATGCAAAGGAAGGCAAACCACACCTGTGCCTACTGACCCGGAGGAAAGCGGCAAGAAAATCTGGGGAGCGGCGAATCCTGTGCTGGAGTGCGGCGACTGAGAAAATGGCGGATTCACATGGGGATTCGTGAGGCGGCCCCGAGAGTGCAGCGCTGGGGTGGAGCCGCACGAGTCGCACAGATCCCCAGAAGATAACTGTGCTGGATGGGCGACCAGAGTGACCTACGGCTGGGAAGCGAGTGACCGCAGCCGCGAACTCCCGAAGACGCTGAGACTGCGCGGCTGGGCCCTGCAATCTGTCACAGCAACTGCGGTGCGGGTGCGACCCTGCCGACCTGCACGGAGGTAACGCACTGAAAACTGCCTGCGCAAGCTCTCCCTGAGACCCGGGGCTGTGTGGAGGCTTGGTGGAGGCCCAGCTGCCACGATTCTTGGAGGTGAGGAGGAGTTGCTGGGCTCGCCCCCCCCGCCGGGTGTCTGCTGGTGTGCCGGGATTCGTTGTGTGCAGGGCAGGCACTGCGCGCGAGTCCCCGTTGGCGCTACCGGCCTTCTTGATCCTTCGCGATCCGGTCCTGCGCGACTCTGGACCGTGCGTCGTCTGCTGGAGCCCGCCTAGATAGCCGTAGTGCGGTGGGCAGGAGTGCGAGACATGCAATGCTAAAGCCCGTATACAGATACGCGGCGGTGGGTGCAGCACAATAAACCATATTTGCCAACCCGGACAGCGCGCCGTCCCATCAAGCAAGACCATAAACATCCATAACCTGGCAGGCTAACACCCAGAGTCACGCAGATTCACTTACGGCCGTACTGCTGATTGGGAGAGAGTCACTCCTGGCAGCTCTTGACCTGGTGGGGTAGACAAAGACCTGATCGGGGCCAATCTACCATATCGGAGTGGTGAGACTACCAGATCTACATACGCACACGGAAGCGTGTATTCAATAGAACAACACCAGGCCCCATTGAGATGACGCGACAACTGTGACACCCTTTGCAGTGTTGGCAGGCTGGGGTACTAGAGGCCCTAAATCACGCTACCTGACTTGCTGTAGTGTGACTGGCATCACAAGCATACAATCTTGCTGTGATCCGCCCAGAAAAGACATGGGGAAGACAGACAGGCAACAATCGCGCCTCACCTTCGAATCAAAAAAGTATGTAAGACGGCGCAGCATGCCCACTCAGATTCAGAGCAAGACCCGCCGTTGCAGATGAACAGCTCCTTGGAGATTACTCTGCAAGCCATGCAGCAAAGTCTTGTGTCTATTGATGGGAAAATAGACGCCTAAATGCGCGCATGGAAAAAATGGCGTCTAAGCTGGAGAAGCATGACGGCAGGCTCACCGAGGCGGAAACACGAATCTCAACCACAGAAGATGAGGTGCAAAAAATGAGTAGTAAGCAGCTAAACATGGACAAAGTGCTGGCCATCATCCAAGCAAAGAACGAGGATTTGGAGGCGCGCTCGCGCCGCAACAACCTACGCATACTAGGTGTCTCGGAATCCACGAACACTGGCTGCATGGAACACTATGTGGAGGAAATGATCAGACGATTATTTGGCAGCGAAGATCTCTCGGCGGTGTTTGTGATAGAACGGGCGCACAGGTCCCTGCAAGCGAGACCCCCTCCTGGAACCCCGCCACGTCCCATAATAGCGAAACTATTAAATTATAGGGACAGAGACACCATATTACGCTTATCCCGAGAGAAAGGCACCATTCAATTTGAAGGGAACAAGATTTCTTTTACCCAGACTTTACCATGGCAGTGCAGGCGGCGAGGCGCAAATTTGGACCTGCCAAAAAGAAATTCCAAGAGCTGGGGATGAAATACGCCATGCTGTACCCGGCGCGGCTAAGAGTGGAAAAGAATGGCCGCCCCTTAATCTTCAACAACCCTAAAGCTGCCATGGACTACATCAAGAAGGCAAAGCAATCGGGGATGCCCCAAGCGACCGAAGACGCAGACGCACGCCGTTCCCAAGATGAATAAAGTTACTATCGCTTTGTATGGACAGATAAGTGTGCAACATTATAAATGCTTATTTTATGCTCAAAGTAAACAATGATGTAGCACGACCGCTTCGACTGGTGTGTGGGGCGCATGGGGTGGGCGCAGACCTCTAAGGCGCAAGAGAAACCCACTGTTAACACTAAGATGAGCCAGATGTACGGGGCCACAAAAGTTTCGCCCCAGCCCCCTTCGGTTACGGAAGGGTAAAAGTGCTCAGACGCCCCCAAACAGGGTAGACCCCAACTGTGATCGCATGTGTTGGTTCCATTGTGCCCCTCTGTGTACAAGAGGCCGGTTAATGTTTAATGGGAAATGTTTTCTTGTTGCAGGGTATGGCTCTGGCACCGTTACCTTGCTGGAGTGGGTGGGGGAGTTATATGTCTTATGTTTTTTAATCTCCAATCGCTAATCGCTTGCATAGTCCTATCGCGACACCTACTTTGTTGGGTAAAGCTCACACACGCTTTGTTGACATACCTAGATAGGGGATCTAAAGCACTCCAGCATATAACCAAGTACATGCACTGAAGTTACTCGCATGGAATGTGCGGGGCCTAAATAACCCTAAAAAAGTCGGACAGGTCTTTGCTTATCTTGACAGGCACCAGGTGGACGTGGCATTCATCCAGGAGACGCACCTCACGCCCCGAGCGGCGGCAAACATCGGATCGCGCTGGGGGCACGACAAACAAGTGTCCTCTTACTTCACCTACTCCAGAGGAGTGCTCATATTAATACGGAAAGGAGTCCCTTTCGTCACCACTTACGCAGAATCTGATGACCAGGGGAGATATGTCATATTGTTGTAATTTGGCAGCACTTAAGTTAAGCATTGGCTAAAGACAGCCTGTATTTAGAGGCTAAATTGTCCACTTTGTGGAATCCATTTTGTATTTCTGGCAGCCATTTTGGTTGCCATGTGCTGCCATGTGCTCACCATGTGCTCTGTCCTACCTTCCTGTTAACTGCTCTTGAAATCTGCCTAGAGACAAGTTATATTTAGTTCTCTTTTGCTTTGCACATGCTCAGTTGAGCTTGCAGCTGTTCAGAGTTTATAAATGTCAGGATGTGTCTACTAGAAGTAGAAACTGTTAGCTCCACCCACTTGTCGACTGTGCATTTTCTGTATGACCTTATATGTATCTAAAACCAGCATTTGTGTTTGTACCGCCTTCATTTGAGCCCCTGTGTGGGTATAAAAGGACCATGGTCCTTCCATTCAGTGTGCTACTTCATGCATTACTGAAGGGTGATGTGCGAATTTAGCTCCACCTCATGAGGTTTAATAAACTCTGTCTTTCTTATTCCAGTTTCTATGCCAACTTCTTCCTAAGTGTCTGAGGACTCTGTGCAGAGAAGGGTGAACCCCTAAGCACTGGTAGGCCTTGCTGAGGCTCACTACTACAAATTGGCTTCCAACGTGGGACTCATCAGTGACTCGGATGCCCGAAGGACTGGTCAAGACGAAGGATTGGAATCTCGCTCTTGGACGCGATCGCTGCCTGAGGAGACCTGAGTCTTGGCACCCATGGCATTTTTCCTTTCTTTCTGATCTGACCATCCCGG
Organism: Calotriton arnoldi; assembly: GCA_963921515.1. Taxonomy (NCBI): domain Eukaryota; kingdom Metazoa; phylum Chordata; class Amphibia; order Caudata; family Salamandridae; genus Calotriton; species Calotriton arnoldi. The sequence goes on from CAWUFW010001256.1 coordinate 767,860, forward strand.
CGGCGCCGGTCCTTGACTGAGATCTCTTTTGTTGATTCGCCGTGCAGTGACCATTTGGTCGATTTGAGAACTTGGCAGTTGGAACCTGGACACCATTTGATTGGTAAGAGCCGTTTTGCGGCACTTGCTGTTGGTTTGATGCCTTTGATTGGTAAGGTAGTTTTAGTAACACTTACTGTGGCTTTGTTTGTATGATTGGCCAATTTTGGAATTTGTTTTGTAAGTTATATATGCATTGCAATTCATATAGGCAGGTAATGAGGAGATTTTTCTCTATTTGAAATTGTTTGAACAGCGCAACGTACGAAGAGTACCTTAAGCGCTACTTTGATTATAATACTGCATATTCTGCACTATTTTTGGCATGCCTGTTTCTAGCACACTTCGCAGAAAGTGTTGCTGTTTTGGAGGTACCAATAGGGATTTAGTAAGTACTCAGTTGACTCCCTCAGAGGGGATACCTAAATAGGTTTAGATATAGTAAAAAGATATTTCTTTCTTGGTGACTAAGTACCCCATGGAACTAAATATGTACATAAAACGGATCCTGATCTGTGCACTTAGTAACATTCATAAGTGGTGATATGCAGAGCGCTTTTTGAGTGTTCTACCAGCCAAAACTGGCGAATTTGGTGTATTTTGGCTTCTTGACCATGGAACAGTTTTTTGGGCTACTTTTGAGAGCTCTTCTTGTAAATATGACTTACAATTAGTATTTACAAATAGTTTGGTCTTGCGTACAATTTGTAAGCTGTCTTAAAGTCCTAAGTGTTGATTTGTGGGTTAAATGTGTGTTTCAATGTCTATGTGGTTTGACATTGGTGATACTTGTGTGAGTAAATAGCGATTGCGCTCTTTGTGTAAGAATGGCTAGCTTTAAGCGCGCTGTGTTGTGTGTTCTGAGTGTATGACCCCCTTCTGTAAATGTCTGGAATGAACTCAATAAGTTTGTTTATGTTTTTTTGCTGTCATCATTCTGTTATGCAACCTGTCATTTAGTTACTTACATATTAAATAAAAATCCAGAAATGAATTATATAACATATGCTAAACAGCTGCATGTTACTATTAAATTGACAGAGTAAGACACTATACATGTGTGCAAATTGCCACAATGCTAAAGATAAAATTAGAATTCGTATTCAATAGGATTAAAATAGGCCTCATACAGAGGAAGAAAAACGAAATTGTGTGTTTTGTAATCAATAGACTAAAATACAACATGTTACAGCATTTTCCTTAGATACATTGTATTAGACATTAAAAGGCATGCACATAATTTGAGTGAATTTGGTCGTTGCTGAACTAAATACACATTATAGAAAGATAGATTTGACTGCATTGAAATGCCTCAGTTTTTAAATAGACTGTGACATGCTTTTCTTTCAGCACCCGAGAAAAAAGCTTTCCAACAGCTGTGTTTAAACTGACTAACTGAAAAGAAACTGTTTGACACAGCAAATGGGGATTTAACTCTGTCAGGGTATTTCAAATAATAAAGGGATTTTTTCCTGAGAAAGGCGTGAAAATTTGACGCCTGCTGACAAACAACAGCTGCATAAATAGCATATGGCTATTCCTGATCACGGCCACAGACAGGAATGCTGAGTCAGCGAAATTTTAAGTCAGTGTAAAACTGGTATGAAGGCCTGCATTATTTTAAAAGTTTCAAAAAACCAGTTTCATTATTTTGGATGACAGAGAACAAAATTGAAAGTAGGGATTTCCTTTCTTAATGCCTTTTTAACAAGTACATCTGTGGTTCTGCTGTTAAATAATAACTGTCCTTTTAAAAAGTGGCGCAGACTTTTTCAGTTTTAGTAAGGCTTCTGTGCTTTGTATTATAAATGAATACATTTAAAGGTGATAGGAAAGGAATGAGGCTTGCTTTTCATATATGGAACCATCAAAAGGGTTTGTGATCATTAGTTTAAAAAAAAAAAAATAAAGGAGGAGAATTTTGATTCTATGCAGGGAAAAAATGTTTCTTAAAAATAATTGCCATAAAATTGTTTTTGATCTTTTGTAATATCTGATAATCATATTGTGAATAATATATAGCTCCTAGCATCAAAGTTGGATTTGAGTAGCACTTTACCATGATGTGGGGAGTACAATGTGAAATTTCACTTTATCTAGGCATATACAAACCTATTTTTTAAGGGTATACCTTATACATTTCTGATCCCCCATCTCTGGGATATCTAGAGGACACCCTGGTGATCCCTAATATGCCAAAATATTGTAGGATATTCATTTTTAAGTGCCCCTACCACCAAAGTCGAAATTGAGCAAAAGTCACTATTTTAAAAGCAATTCTGCCACTCAGGGCAATTTTTAAACTGATCAGAGGCTTCAATAAAGTATACATGCAAGTATAGAATAAACAGCTGACCTACTGCACCCAACACACTGTACACAAATGAAAATAAGTATACAGAAACCAGCAGACGTTATTATCCTACCTTTAAATTACTGGCAAACACACCGGACAGGACTGCCTATCAGCCGTGATTCTCCAGAGTTGCTTTGAATTACAAAAACCGCATGGCAAGCCTTGCACAAAAATAAATGACCAGCTGCTGAACGGGTCAAAGGTCGGAGTTCTGCATTTAGCAACTTAGCAGGGTGAAGGGTAAGGTTTGCTTGGCCACTTCGACCTCTGAAAAGTTTTTGAAAGACGAGATGACAGCGCAGAGAGAGGAATGAGAAGCTTTGCTTCCTATTTTTGGCAAACACACGTTTTGCGCAGTCATATGAAACGAAGGAAAAGCAGCCCTCAGTTGAGCATTGATCTGTCATGTATATAAAAATAATGGTTTTAGTTTAAAGAATACTGTGCAAGGGCTAAGATAAGGAGGAAATGGATTTTAGTTTGCATTCATGCGCCCTCATGTTAATCTACTACAATTGCTGAAGGAATTGGTTTAAAGTTAACTCGATGTGCTTGTGTTAGGTTGAATCAGAAAATAGCCACTTTCTAAGATATGTCCTACAAGTTGTTTGTGCCCAGTTGCCACAAATAGGGGTAATAGTGTTGACAGAAGGTAAACCTGTTTCAGGTTTTCCTACTGTCAAAATGGGGGAAGGAGGCTAGCTCCTATACAAATTAAGGGTAGGCAAAATTATGTTTTCTCTCTCTTTTTCTCACTCTCTCTTGAGTCTGTCTAAGCTGTCTAGGAAATAGCCATGAGATAGTTATTGGCTATTCAGTAATACTGTTTTAAAAATTGTTAGCATTAATAAAATGATGAAACATATATACTATGTTACTGCCCATCCTGTATGAAAGAATGAGTAGAACAGATTGATGTTCCCTTATTTGACCTTTAAAGGGAACTGTATAGTGGGGGTTTCTGTTCAAAAATCTCAGGTGGCAATACCATTATTGTTTATGTTATTCTCATGTTCTATACAGTTTTGCAAGGGCATTGCTAGTCTTTTATTAGCTAGTCTGTGTAATTGAGCTGACAGCCCTTATTAGAGCTGGAGATAGGGTTTTTTCCTTTTGAAAATGATGTTGCATAGTCCGGATCGTGAAAAGTAGAATGCAGGAAAGACGCCCATGTGATCCTTAGCAAACATTTTGAAGGAAAATATTGTTTTTAAGGAGTTTGTTTGTCATAACATGTTCTGCTGGAGAAAATGTACCCACTATGTTGAAGTTTAGTTCTTTTTGCAATAAGAATCTGTTAAATTAGCAGTTTTAGATTTTTCCTGCTGAGCCTATAACATGAAAGCATGACCTTAAGTGTAACATGTAGGTGTTTTCATTAAGAGAAAGTATTTTAGAAGTGTCTGCAGTCCTGTACAAGTAATGCAAGGTTCATAAGTAGTAGTGTAGGAAAAGTTTTTTTCTTGAGGTTCTTCAGATGAATAATATAGGAATATACAAATGTAAGGATTTGGAGTATGTCTGTATTGTTTTTCTTTTTTCCTCAGAATTTAGTAAATGAACACAGACTTCCTTGGCTGTTTGGGATTGGGTGATGTATTACTCTTGTCAGTTCACCAAAACGTTCCTTTTATACTTGCCAATAGGTCTAGGGTGTTTTTTTATTCTCAGATAAGATGAAGTGGTTCTTGGGTGCCTTGCTAATGAATGGGGCCCCAGGACTAAGAGTATTCTGAGACTATCCTCTCTGTTGATAGATTATTTTTATGCCTTGTCTAAAGACTTTTTGTTCTGCCCACCAATAGATATTTGCTGCCCTACAACCATTGCCAGAGGGGCCCGGACATCAGATCCAGCCTGGGAGTCAGCACCAGTCCAGCCTACAGTCAAGATAAAGGGAACCAGCACAGACGTTGCTGGCAACTAGGACCTCAGTGAAGGCCGGAAGCACTGGGACGTAAAGTGTGTACCCCTGCCACTGTCTTGGGCGAAAGACGGGGTCACAAATCAGGATGAAGAAATCCTTCTGTGGATCCAGTTTTTGATGCCGCCCAGCTGAGAGAGTCACAGACCGATAAGGACGGCAAGGAGGCTTTTGCTTGAGGTGACCCCTTTGAAACAAGGGTTGCTTCCAGGCCTTGAGTCCTGGTCCCAAAGTGAATGCAAGTCTACGCCTTTGTTTGTTGATCAAGGGATGCCTGAGCATATTGGCTACAATCAGTGGCCCCAACAAAAGAGCAGTGCGCCAGTGGTGCAATACAGGAGTTAGGGAAGGACTTGAGTTTAGGGTACAGGTGCTGTGCCCTTGGTGCTTGTTAGATTAAAGTGAAGAAAACTGGTGCACTGCCTGAGACACTGGACAGGATCGTTGAGGGTATTTGCCCTGGGGGGTGATTGCCCTATTCTGAAAGAAAGACTTTTCTTCTCAAACTGGGCCGTGATTCTTGAGTTGCGAGTTGTGCAGCTCCACCGTGGGAACAACAAGAGCCTGCCTGTGAGGCTCAAACGGACACAGGGAGAAGACTCCCTCTGGCTGGTTTGTACAGCGGCTACAATTTCCCAAGGACTCTTTTTTTTGTTAGTAATGTACCTCTTTGGTCGCCCCATTTTTGAGGAGGAACAGCCCTTTGCGGCTCCTTGTCCTAATTCCTATGGCCCTGTGTGGTCCTCCTTGTGGTAATGTTTATTCTGCACGAGAAAAGTTCATCTGAGCAGTTTAAAAATGTTACTTTACTCTTTCCTTAAGTATATTAATTGATACTCTAGCCCTCATAAAAGAAATACTGGAAAAGTCTATTGAAAATGTTTTTATTAGGTATGTGCTGTTGGCTATTCTGAAATTGAAATAGATAGTCACTGAAATACATCAGAGCCCTGAAACTTAGAATTAGACTAGATGGTTTTGGACTCTTGTTTCTGCTTGGGGCTGGAAGCTACTGACTATCCTGTATGTAATGTTGATACTTTTTTCATGCTGTGTATGTATCCAATGTGGTCCAATGCTTTGCTCCATTTGCATCTCTGCTTGTATACCTGCCAAAGGGAACGTTGCTGAAACAAAGGCCCAACAAATGTTGAATAAAGAGGTGGCCGAAATAATGTTAATAGATATACGGGATGAATATCTAGATTACCCCAGATAAACGAATGTCTTCAGCCAATGCTGAAAGGGTCGTCTGTTGTAATTTGGCAGCACTTAAGTTAAGCATTGGCTAAAGACAGCCTGTATTTAGAGGCTAAATTGTCCGCTTTGTGGAATCCATTTTGTATTTCTGGCAGCCATTTTGGTTGCCATGTGCTGCCATGTGCTCACCATGTGCTCTGTCCTACCTTCCTGTTAACTGCTCTTGAAATCTGCCTAGAGACAAGTTATATTTAGTTCTCTTTTGCTTTGCACATGCTCAGTTGAGCTTGCAGCTGTTCAGAGTTTATAAATGTCAGGATGTGTCTACTAGAAGTAGAAACTGTTAGCTCCACCCACTTGTCGACTGTGCATTTTCTGTATGACCTTATATGTATCTAAAACCAGCATTTGTGTTTGTACCGCCTTCATTTGAGCCCCTGTGTGGGTATAAAAGGACCATGGTCCTTCCATTCAGTGTGCTACTTCATGCATTACTGAAGGGTGATGTGCGAATTTATCTCCACCTCATGAGGTTTAATAAACTCTGTCTTTCTTATTCCAGTTTCTATGCCAACTTCTTCCTAAGTGTCTGAGGACTCTGTGCAGAGAAGGGTGAACCCCTAAGCACTGGTAGGCCTTGCTGAGGCTCACTACTACAATATGGCAGGGCAACTGCAGAGGCACACATATAACATTAATAAATGTCTATGGGTCTAATATAGATGACCCGGAACTGTATACCACTATATTCACTAAACTTTACAAACAACAGCCATCCACGATCATATGGGGAGGCGACTTCAATATCCCGCTTGACTTAACCATGGACAGATCTGACTCCCATACTTTCTTTGCCTGCTTTTGCTGCCAGCTTGGGGGTCCAGGAAGCGGGACCCGGAAAACCGCCAATTTACTCTGCCTTGCCTGGGAGCAGGAACTACAGCTCCCAGGCATCTTAGCGGCGAGGACGCCGCCGACGGCCCCACTTCGTGCCAGGAGTCGCTTTTAAGCTGCCCAGGGCTCCCGCAGCGCGAGACGCGGGCGTGCCCGGGCCGCGCCCTGGCCAAGGGCGGGCCCATCTGTGCCCGTCAGAGGCCAGAGGAGGCCGGGCCATACTACTGACATCTACGATACTGGGACGACTCATTTTGGCTGTGTAAGGTACTGTGCAAAAACTGTATACTGGTACACTGATACTATCATCAGGGACCTCCATAATGAGTATATGCAAGTCTGGCACTGGGCAGGGAGTAGTGGGGACCCTGGATCCTTTTCTTCTGAGGGCAGAATCAGCGTGAATTCATGAAATTGAGCTCACAGAGCGCAGGCTATCATTAGAGCCCCAGCTTCCCCAGAGTGCTCTCGCAGGACCCCCTCTGCAACTTAACACCGAACATGCCCTCATCCAAACAAAACAGTCACAACTCATAGAGGTAGATTTGGAATCTACTACATCCTCAGATTCACTAAATAGACCAAGCAGGCCTAATGTAACCACGAGGGGTCAGAAGGCCAAAGTAAGTCAAGGCTATACCCAAGAACCACCATCAAAGAAGAGGAAGGGGAGGGGCCCACAGAAACAAAAACTACATTCGCCAAAAGCACTGAGACGTAAGACGAAACCCACTGATCAGGGGCCTGGCATAACACCAACTTCTGTTGCAACAAATGATCCATCCATATGGCTGCAGGAGGAGGATTTTTGGAGAAGGTTAGAGACAATGGTTTCAATTTTGCTGGACCCTCTGTCACAGAAATTAACCAAGATTGAGGACAGACTAACCAAACTAGAGCAACCAGCACATTTGGATTTACGTAGAGGCACCGAGCCGCTGCCCAATAGGGGGATGGGAACAGTGACTGGTCAAGCTATAAACAACTCAACTAGTGGACAATGTCCTAGGACATATTCCAGTTTGGTTAGAGACTCAGCACGGAGCGACCCACCACAACAAAGAGCAACATCCTCCCCATCAGGTCATCTAGGGATCCCGCACTGTTCAGAAGGTCCGAACTCTATCTGTATGCAGGCTACAACATCTTCAAACGGACCTCTTACTGATATGAGGAACACTACGACAAGGGAGGTGGTGAGAGAAACAGATAGACAGAACTCTTGGAAACTTAACACAGTCGCCTCTAGCAATCTAAATCTAAATCTGCACCTCCCGCCAGAAGCAACTGCTTACACGGATGTGCTGGCAAATGTGCCCCCTTTACCGCCCAATGTCTCTGAACACTGGTCGACACTGAGGAACAAGTCGCTGCATTTATTGAGTGCCAGGACTGGTATGATCAATACTCTTTTCTCGGTATTCAAGATGGTACGAAGAATAGGATGGGTAGGCAAGTCAACCAAGTCACTAAATGGCGATTGTGTGGTTTTGACATTTAGATCTCCGAGCCTGGTGCAATCCATTCTCGATATGGCTGGAAATCGGTCTACCATGAGGCAGGAAATAAATACTCTCCCACTAGGATACTTTTATCAACCCCCTAGAGTCCTACGGTATAACCCTATGGGGGAGACACACCTTGGAAATAGACAGCCTAGATATGCGGTCCCAGTCAGTAATCATTATGAAATTTTTAACTCATTAGTAGATTTAGACTGACTGACCCACCTGATAGCCCCTCCTTTAACCCATGAGTTTGACTTGAATGTCCACCGATGTATTAAAACAAATAAACATATTCATCAGGCCCAAACAACTAAATGTAACTACCCCTCAGCCGTAGAGTCTGCTGAGAAGGGGGGATTGGGTATGGGCACCATTAACCGGATCCGGGATGTGTCGTTAGAATTCACTGAACAGACAACTTTAGATCAGATGCTTTTTATTAATGGTGGTGCATTACCTAGCAACGCAGCACCAATTGACCCCTTAGAAAACACTGATAGAACCTATTGCAATTTTGTATCCTGGAATATTGCTGGATTACGCTCCAAGATAAATAATCCTATTTTTTGTGAATTTGTATTAAACCATGACGTTTTATGCTTCCAGGAAACGTGGGCAAAGGAAATAACCCTATGTGAAAGTGCAAGATACCGGTCTACATGTTTCAGCCTCCATTTGCAATTAGCGAGGCTTTCGTCAGGACCAGAGGGTCTCGGGGGTATGGACGCAGTAAGGTGCACCCTCACCTGAGACCCTAAACACCGCAAAGAAACTTACGGTGACAGACTTCAGCAAAGTATGAGAAGCCGGAACTCTGTAAAACAAAACACACATAAAAAGACATACATGTCACATTCAGGGTTCTGTTCAGTAGGCGCGAAATAATGGTGAAAGTGGCAACGCTCATGCTGACATGTGTACTCATCAGGATGTGTCCATATAAGTATAACTATTAACCTATGGTGAGTGCGTGGATTTTAGCACTTAAACACGCAATTGAAAAATACGGGTGGACTAAGTTTGTGCCCCCTTAATCAGTCGCAGTATGCCGTATCGATGCGACACTATGCGTTCAAACCTGCCTGCCAAATCCATGTGCCAGGTATATGAAATGAATCATTTATCCATTATAGCGAGGTGAACATGAAAAAAGAGCGATGCGGTCCCGCAAAGCTCAGAGTATTTCAAAATGGTAACAATCATGATGAGAAAACAGGCTTACATGTGGTGTAGAAGAAATGTACACCATGGATGCCTTATTCAGTACCCTGATGGTATAATCTTGAGGAATACTCGTGTATAAGCTTTCAATGTCAAGGGACACTAGGATGGTAGAATCCTCATCCACTGTCAGGTCTTGTAGGAGTGACAGGAGGCTCTTAGTGTCCTTAAGGTAAGTGGAAGTGCCTTGTATCAGTGGTTTCAGGAAGAAGTCGCAGAAACATGAAAGTGGTTCCAACAATGAACCGATCCCCGAGACAATTGGACGTCCCGGTGGAGGGGTTTTATTTTTATGAGTCTTAGCTAGAGTGTAGAAGTACGGGATAGTACCTCTGCCCGTAGTCAGGTAATCTGCTTCGTGTTTAGAGATTTATCCGTTGGTCTCAGCACAATTTACCAAAGTCCCAATTAGGGATTTCAATTCAGATGTGGTATCGGAGTGGAGGGGAGTATAATTAGCAGTGTCATTGAGGAGAAGTCTGCATTCCTTGTCATAAGCCGTCTTGTCCTGTAGGACCACTCCTCCCCCCTAATCTGCTGGTTTAATACAATCGTGGGGTTAGATTGGAGGTCTTGAAGGGCTTTGAATTCAATGGAGCTAAGGTTTTTAAAGCTACCTTTGTCTTCATAAGTCTCGATGTCATTAAATATCGCTTGCTCAAAGGTCAGAATCTCAACTGGTGTAGTGTGTGGTGGTGGAATGAAGGTTTTAGTCTAAGGCCTGTGTCGCCAGTAGACGTACCATCCCCCATGGTCTCTTGTTTCTCAAAACATGCCTTTAATTTCAGTTTGGTCTGAATGGTGATTGTTTTGCCCCATTTCCAATTAGGAGGGGGGTTAGGCAAGGATGTGTCCTAGCCCCCTTTCTTTTTAACCTTTATATTAACGGCCTGGGTAATGCTTTGCTCGAGGGCAACCAAGACTTTCCCCAAATAGACGGACGTCCAATACCCGCCCTTCTCTATGCGGACGACGCTGTCCTGATGTCCCGCACGCCAGTCGGTTTGCAGAGGGTTCTGGATAATTTTTCTAAGTTCATGGGTCATCTTGGCCTTAGGGTGAACACCTCTAAGACCTTCATAATGAGGTGCAGTCGTGGTAGCCAGAGGTGCAGGGATATGTTTGTGGAAGGCCAGAAGATTGGGACCACAAAGATATTTTCATACCTTGGAATACTCTTTGACCAAAATGACTCATGAACTCAAGCAGTAACAGCAAAAAAGTTAGCGTTTTTAAGGACTACAACTGCACTTGTTAGCTACTCGAGAAAATTGGGGAGAAGACCACCAGTAGAACTTATCCAGATCTATAAAGCGAAATGTATTTCTACTGCTATGTATGGGGCAGGGGTGTGGGGTTTCGTCGACACGTATCCGTTACAATTGGTGGAAAACTCCTTTTTAAGATACATCTTGGCTGTTCCATGTAGTACATCTTCGCATGTTTGCCATGCCGAGGTGGGATTATCGTACATCTCTGATCTTATAAAAATGGAGCCTATTCTTTTATGGCATAGGATCTGGACAAAACCTGAGACAAAGCTAAACCAGGATATCTTAACAGACAGTTTGAAACTGGAAGGGTTCATAAAGATCCCCTGGGTAAGGTATGTCCGAAATTGTATGTCTGACCTGGGCCATTTAGAATATTTTACCGACCCAAGTACCATGCTGCCGATTACTAGAAAGGATCTAAAAAAAAAAAAAGTGTGTCTTCTCTTTCTGGACACTAAGAACGTCGGCAGAGATTGTAAAGCCTAGTGTCCAGCATAACCAGTTGATACTTACCACCTTCAGTATACAACCATATTTAACAATCGTACCCGGAGGATATGACAGGTTTTTATTGACTAGATTTAGGTTTGGTATCTTCCACAGACTTGTAAGTTTTCCAAAAATGAACGACTGGGCCAGAGAAATGCAAATGTGTCCCTGTGACAATCATTCAGAACAAACTACTTTACATGTCCTTTTATTTTGTAAATTTTACAGTAACTTAAGGAAAGAATGGATTGTCCCAATTTTAAAATCTCTGGGGATGAGACGTCGCACAGCGTTCATTATGTTACAGTTTTTGGATAATGTTCACAGAACGTGGAGGATAGGAATGTTTTTAAAAAATGTACTCAGGCATAGGAAACGTATAGTATTTTAATCAACAAGGTCATAAAGAATGCTTTGGGACATCAGTATTATTAATTTGAATTTTATAACGAATTTTATATGGAATATTTTTTTTTTTTTTTACTTGCTATGAATTGTCTGTTTATGTGCTTTTATGATTGTCTGAAAAAGCAATTGAATAAAGTTCTTTTTGACTTTGACTCTCAAAGTTCCCCAACTAAACAAGCGCGCACGGTTCTCACAGACGGTATGACAACATGGGACCTCACTGACATATGGCGTCTTAGACACCCTGACACGAAAGAAGGTACATTTATGTCCACTGCATATAACATGTGGTCTCGCCTAGACTACTGGCTGGTTACTAGGACAACGAGCATTTGGATAGATGAGATTACACACTTACCTAAAACGCTTTCTGATCATTCCCCCGTTTTGTTGTCACTAACACTGCCCACTGACACCCTGCACCCATTTCAGTGGAGAATGCAACCCTCTGCGCTTACGGACCCGGTCTTTAAAGATGGGGTAAGAACTGCAATTATACAATACTTTACTGAAAATGCTGGGTCTGTTGACTCTGCGGAAACACTATGGGAAGCATTCAAGGCCACTGTTAGGGGCGCCTGTATTGGTCTTAGTGCGAGTGTGCTCAAGTCCCTGCGGAATCGGCTATCCCAACTAGAACAAAAGCTGCGTGAGCTTGAACTATCTTATGATAGGGACCCTAAGCCACAGAAACTGGCAGATATTAAAACACACCTTAAAGAATATACAGAAACGGCAGACCAAGAGGTTAGATATCTATCCAAGCAATGGGTGGCGAGAGCATACGGGGAGGGTGGTAGGCCGGGTCGCAGCCTAGCTGCTAAACTTAAGGGCTCGAGAGATATCCCATTTATTCAATCGCTCAAGACACAATCAGGTACGAGGGTGCATACCTCCTCAGATATTCTGAAGACCTTCGTAGACTACTATACAGGTCTATACGAACATAAAGAGTCCGCAGGGGTAGAGGAAACAGACGCTTACCTAAACGACATAACATTGGCTTGGTTATCACCTGGCCAGAGGGAGGTTTTAGTCCAACCACTCACAGAGGAGGATGTGAGAGACGCAATTTGCACATTACCTAACGGCAAGGCACAGGGTGGGGCCGGCATCCCGGGTGAATTCTATAAGGCCTACTCTGACTTACTGACCTCACCTACTGGCCATATACCAGGAAGCATATGATAAGAAGCGACTGCCCCCCTCTATGCGAGAGGCAATCCTGATAAATTTATTAAAACCAGGGAAAGAGCCCGAACAAGTGGACTCATACCGCCCGTTGTCCCTAATCAACATGGACGTAAAGATCTTGGCCAAGATCATTGCCACCAGGCTCCAATTACTGCTTCCGGCCTTAGTGCTGCCAGACCAGATAGGTTTTGTTCCCTCACGATCTACCACTCACAATCTGCGTACAGTTTTTGCAGTCCTGAATTGGATAGAACCCACAATGCCCGCGGCGGCTGTGTTTTTAGACGCTGCTAAGGCGTTTGATTCGATCCAATGGACATACATGTTTACGGTATTGACCAGAATGGGAATGCCAACAGCCTTCCTGAACTGGATTCTATTATTATACACGGAGCCCATAGCACGAGTCCGGGTAAATGGATTAACATCTGAGCCAATACACATATACAGAGGAACCCGCCAGGGCTGCCCATTATCCCCAATACTATTCGCCATTGCTCTAGAACCCCGGTCTTGTGTTATACGCCAAAAACACTCAGAAGCTGCACTAAGATTTCACCTTCGACCCCTGGTGATTTCCCTATACGCGGATGACATGGTTGTATACCTTAGAGACCCAAACACACACCTGGGGCCCACACTAAGAGAGTACGTCAAGTTTGGTTGGTTCTCAGGCCTGGCCATAAACTGGAGTAAATCTGTTGTATTCCCGTTGACTCCAGCGGCCATACCGCACGAAACAGAATTTCCATTGGTGTGGTGCACGTCATCCCTTAAATATCTGGGAGTTTACGGTAACCAGAAGTGGTCATTAGGCTAAATTACCGCACTGCAATCACCAAATTGAAGGACCAGATAGCGCAGTGGATACGGCTTCCCCCATCATTATCCGACAGAATAGCACTAATAAAAATGGTAATCGTCCCTACATTTTTATATTTTTTTGTCAACATCCCCATCCCTCTCACATTGGCATTTTTTAAAACATTGCAATCCTGCATGGTAACTCTAACCTGGGCAGGCAAACAACTGAGAATTAGCTAGCAGACCCTCACTCGCCCATATGCCGTAGGCGGATTTAACGCGCCAGACTTATATTGATATCTATGCGCCCAAGCCCACTTTGCTCAATATTGGTATCAGCCTCACAACTTTATCGCACATGTAGCAGACGACGCCCACCCCATTCCCATCAACGCTGTGCTTTTACACGAGCGCAGGGTAACGAACCTCAAGACTGCCAGCCCAGTGGAGAGCACAATCAGAGCATGGAACAAGCTAGAAGCACGAGTGGACAAATTGCCAATATACGCAGATAAATTGCCGTTTCTGTGTCACCCCTCATTATCGGGCACGAGTGAGGCGGGAACACTAGCAATATTACAAGAGGCAGGTCTCCACCATATGGGGGATGTCTTCCCCTTGGGGGAGTTCCTTTCACTAGATACATTCACCAATGGTCGCCCGAGTAACCTGATGAAAAGTTTGTATACCATAGACTAAGATCGGCCATGAAAACACTTTATCCCAGTTTCCCTCGGGAACCACCGGAGCAATTGTCGCTGCGCACTATGCTGGGGTGTAAAGACAGGAAAAACTTAACAAACCTGTACAGAACCGCGCAAAAGGAAAGGTCTAACCCAATAGACCGTGCCAGGGAAAAATGGAATGTAGTGTTGAGTACACAACTCACGCCTGAAGACTGGGAAACATGCTGTAGATTGTTAGATAAACTTACTTCCAACTGCAACTTAAAGATTATACACTTTAAATACCTGCAACAGGCATATTACACCCCACAACAATTGTATAAGTACGGTTTACAGCAGGATTCAAAATGCTAACGCTGTAAATCGGATGACGCAGATTTTATCCACTTCGTCTGGCTCTGCAAACCTATTGCGACGTACTGGTCACAAATAACAGACATACTAACTGAGATGATGGGGTCGAGATTGCATGTACACCGGAGCTATGTCTACTAGGCCTGCTTAAAACAATACCTGGGGCGCACCGTAAGCTCGTAGCGGTGGCCTTGCTATTGGCTAAAGCCGAATATCAATCTGTTGGGGCGGGAAAAAGGTACCGCATAAAAAGGACTGGCTGCGTGATATGGCCTATTGTAAAACACAACTGGAAACCTATGCAGAAGAACTACCTGAAGCTTCACGACCGCGAGACATCTGGGCTTCATATGTTGTTTATATCCTGAGTGCAAACTCAGACCTAACGGACTGGTTATATACAAATTTGGGGTTATCATATACTGTGATCGACAGCACGTGCTTTTCCATCTCTTTTTGTTAATTACAAAGTGGTGATAGCACCCCATGATAAAGGAATGGGCTATGTACAGATTAATATGTCAAATAAGATGGAGATTGTTTATACTGTTATTGTTTATGTTCATGCAGAATACTTGCTAATGCCTTGCACAGATACACCATGTGATATGTAAATGGACATGTGTAACATTGCAACGTGAAATTGTAATTAATGTCCTTTGTTTTATGAAAACCAATAAAAAGAAAATTTTAAAATATTGTACAGAAGCGCAGGAGGTGATTGTGACATGAGGGTTCAAGTGTGGGTAGCAGTTAAAGGGAGGTGAGGGTACTTGAGGGTCCAGGGGTCAGTAGAGGTAAAGGGAGGTGAGGGTGGCTTGAGGGTACAGGAGTGGGTAGAAGTAAAGGGAGGTGAGGGTGATTTTGGGGATCAGGGAAGGTTAAAGGGTGGTGAGGATGACTTGAGGGTTCAGGAGTGTGTAGAGGTAAAGGAAGGGGACAGTGACTTGAGGGTTCTGGAGTGGGCAAAGGTAGGAAAAGTTGACATCAGGGTTCGGGATGGGTAGAGGTAAAGGGAGAAGAGGCTGACTTGAGGATTCAGGGGTGGGTAGAAGTAAAGGGAGGTGAGGTTGACTTGGGGGTAGAGGGGTGGGTAGAAGTAGAGGTGGATGACTTGAAGGTTCAGGGGTGGGTAGAGGTAAAGGGAGGTGAGGCTAACTTGGGGGCTATGGGGTGGGTAAAGGGAAGTGAGGGGGACTTGGGAGTTTGGGGGGGAAGACCTAAGTGTAGTTAAGGGTGCTTTTAGGATTCGGGAAGGATTATTTTTGGGTTCAGGGGTGGGTGGAGGTAAAGGAAGCAGAGGCTGACTTGAGGATTCAGTGGTGTGTAGAGGTAAAGGGGGGATGAGGGTGGCTTGAGGGTTCGGTGGTGGGTAGAGGTACAGAAAGGTGAGTGTGACTTGAGGGTTTAAGGGTGGGTAGAGTTAGAGGCAGGGTGAGTAGAAGTAAAGGGAGGTAAGGGGAATTTTAGAGGCTAGAGGGTGGGGAAAGTTAAAGGTGAAACAAATCTTTTGCAAACACTTCGTGTTTAATAAAGAATAAAATAAACTAAAATATAAAAGAGGTTACCAACAATTAAGTAAATGTGACACAGCTGCGCTAATTCAGAAACACATCTGTCGGGCAACAGTCTTAAAGAAAGGGAATTTGTTTACAGCTTCATCATCAATAAAAGCACCAGGCGGCGGAAATGTATATTTCGGAAATTGGTCACATGCCACAACGTTTCGTTACTGCTTGCTGTCTGCGTTCAGCTCTTCGAAGTATCCTGAGAAGCGCGAACCGCATCTGATGGTTTCAAGTTGTCTGGCAAGCAAAAGCACAAAAAAAAGCTACTGAATGATTGACTAGTGCTACGATGCTGCAACGCTGTAAAATGTTCCTACTAGAAGAGGGGTTAGATAGGGGATTGTATTCCTCCACATCCCCGTGATTTACACTGTGTTCTGCTTGCAAATAGTCTTATTTTTAGGTCTCGCCTGGCGTTAGCAGCGCGCATGCGCTGCTCTCGCCATGCGAGGGCCTTTTGGAATCAATATGGATTCCAGATGTGCACGCAGACGGGCAGAAGATGTGCACGCGGGGACTGGATGCTTTACTCGCGGCGTGAGACGGACGCACTATTTTCTGCACAATGCGCGCATGGAGCGCTTTCGCTTGTTTAGCCTAGCTTCTGTGTATAAATAACTGTGGGGCCCTGGCGTTTATTCTTTTACAAACCAAGCACTGCACATGCAACCACACACAGAACGCACACTGCATACAAACACACACCATACAAAACATGTCTCTAAAATACGAAGTGATATCATTGCAAGCACGAGGCTGCTGTTATAATATGCTTCCACTTTCATAAAAAAAGGGAAGGAAAGCAGGCTCCCTGCAACAGTCATATGTTGGCACCTGAGCTAACTCTGTCTCACACAAGCTCAAACCTCAGCTGACAGCATCCATGCCCATCTATCAGCTTCAAAGGTGCCAGGTCATATATGATGCCAGCTATGCTTCTCCGCACCGGCCTGCGGGCCAGAGCAGTGGGTGGGGGCCGGAGATATTTCTTCGCAGCATCTGGGAAATGGCGAGGTCCTGCCACCTGACCGGACACAGAGGGAGGTGGGGGTGAACTTCGTGAGCTACTTGGGGTGGTGAGGGGAGGGGGCACTTGCTACAGAATGGGGCTTGACCCACATTGTGTGCACGTGCAAGGGGATGCGGGGCGGTGGCGCAGCACAAACTGATGGGTTCTCCAGCAGAATGTGACGAGGGGCCCTCGAATCACTCCTCTATCTCACAGATGTTCTAAGGCGTTAGGCCGAATGAGAACCCTGAAAGCGAGATGGACCCCGAGCCCTAGGGCCTGCATTACTCCCTTAATGCTCGGTTTGTGGGGTGTGTGGGAGTGCACGGGGGTGGTAGTCTTGAATTCATGGGTGGCCTATGAAGAACAAGGCACTGCAGCAAGCATCAGGGCATCCAAGTAATATCTGTAACGTTGTTTGTTAATTCTTTACGGACTGGGGTGTCTACAGTCTTCTGGGAAATGCGTAATTAGCCCGTGTTCCTTCTTGTGCCTAAAGATGACTTCGTCTCCTCTGAGGCCCTGTGGAGGGACCTCCTTTTCACTCGCAGAGGAAAACAGCACACGCCCGCATCGCCAATCATACAGAAATGTTCCTCAGAGAAGCAACCCACAGTCCCTAATTCAGATATTACATTCAAGCAGAGAACACTTCACTTTTGAAGCGACAACCCGTGCAATGTTAGACTACTGGACAGACAGGGAAGAGGAGTACTTTATTTGTGGGGAGGGGGGGCTGGGGGGCAGCGGACGGTGACGTAACTGTAAGATATTCTGGTAGATTCAGAGTGATCCAGGTCTCAAGGGACACGGTTTGCTTCTTAGAGATGCTACGTAGGGCACAAGAAGTCTTGCGTTGCCTGGACCGATCCCCGCAGTACTTCCCTTTAGGTCAGAGAAGCGCGTCATCCGCAGAAGTGTTTCTGAACCTGGAGGGGTGCGGTAGTTTGGTTAAAGTGGCTCTGAGGGCTCCAGTCACTTTTCTCTCCTGGTGACCGTAGTGAGTAGAAACAAGGCGAGGAGTGCAAAGCTCTGCAGCGCTACGAGGAGCTAGACCGCAGCCGCCCCTCCCCCAATAACACAGCAGCCCCCCACAGCTTGCAATTTATGGGTGTGTATTAATTTACACAACATTTTTAATATTTTAGTAAGTGGCACTGGAACTATTTCCTGGCATGAATAATTAATCACGCACACACTCTTGCAGAGAAAGCCAAATATGTTTACAAAAATCGGATTAACAAAGGCACTTAATATTTTGAAGACATTTAGGTAAAGGGTCGCAAGTTACGCCTTAACAGAAACCTCGGTTTATTTAGAAGAATAAACACGGTGCTTATGGAATTGCATTATATGCGCCTTCCCTGTGCTCTGGCAGCCCATAATTCCGAACTTTTGTGCT
Source organism: Calotriton arnoldi (assembly GCA_963921515.1). Lineage (NCBI taxonomy): Eukaryota > Metazoa > Chordata > Amphibia > Caudata > Salamandridae > Calotriton > Calotriton arnoldi. The sequence continues at coordinate 786,190 of CAWUFW010001256.1, forward strand.
CTTTTGGGCGTGTGCAAAGCAGTTTATTTGCTAGGATTGCGGACTATAGGTGGGCAGATGGCTGTGGTGTTTCCGGACAGCAGATTGGACGGGTCGGCTCTCCGGCGTTGAGGATCAGCAGCCCAGAGCTCTGCACACTTGTGAAGAGGTTTAATTCATGGACAGGGTGCGCGTCTCGTGCGCCGGCGCTAAAGACCGTCATTATTGGCAGCGCTATTGTGCGCCATTGGACACACGGCGCTGGTCTCTGCAGGAGAAGGGACGGGGAACACAATGCCTTATAAAAATGCTTTTGAATGCTCGGAGGGGAGGGTGCGGGGTCTCCTGCTGGCCACAGCAGAGCGGGGGTTGGGGCACATCTTGCCTGCATCAGCCTCGGCTCTACTGTGAGGTGCCAGACACATGCATTGGAGAGCGCAGGAGACAGGGGAGGGAAAGAAGAAACGCGTTGTGGCTTTTTATTTTTATGTACTTAGAAGAAGCCCAGTTACACGGGTTTGGCAGGTCACCACACTCACAAAAGCTGACACACACATTTCACTTGGTAGCCAGCTAGCGTGATTGTCAAACATGAGTGCGAGCGCTGGGATGGGCGAAATTGTTCCGCTGCACATCGGGTGGGGATACAATTTCCTTGCTGAGATCTAGCTAGATCAGTGAGGATTCCAAATGTGCTGTGCCATACTGCTCTCCATACACTGTACCGTCAGACACACCCTATATGTTCTTAAGAAAGTGTAGAAAGATGGAGCATGTAATAAAGGTGACGTCTGCTAGCATTGCGCCACGAGACGTGGGCAAAACAGCTTCTTTCGAAACTGCAAGAAAATACACACAGACTCCGTTTCCCAGCCCTTATGTGTGTGCAGATCTGACATATGTCAGGTCCATCGAACGAGCCCTGGCTGCTGACACCAAGGCTCTGCCATTTTACGCACAGCCGAGCCGGATGGACTGGTCGTAGACAACTAAAACTCCGGGAAAGCATCTATCCAGATTCATGCCTTTCCTGTACGTTTAGTCGAATACTGGAAACAGAACACTTCATCAGTATTGTGGCGGGGGCGGTTTTGCTGAAAGATGCAACATTCTACAGAGAAGGATAGAAAACGCAAATAGAGTAAGGTCGGTAATGCGGAATTTACCGAAGCACCCCCTGCTTAAACTGAGTTTCCCCACACAAAGTTGCCTTTCTTACATTCGGCCAAGGGACATACAGTCCAGGGTCGCAGGGAGAAAGAAAACGAATTAATAGCACAGATAATAATCTGAGGTGTCACGAAAATAAAGGAGACATGGGGCTGTTAATGTTTTGTTCTCTAGTAATTTGTCTCCCCTTTGTTGGGACACCCTCGCAGAAAGTGAATGCCGTGTGGGAGGGACCCATGGCCTCCCCCCGCCTCACTTCCCTTCCTCCGCCCCCTCCAACCACTTTCCCTCCTGCACTTTTGTGACTCCGCCGTCCCAGGCTCCACCAAGTCGGTGATTGGCCGGGCGCACTTTCAGCACCAGCCTGGCAAAACAAACATTGGCATAGCCAATAGGTCTCGCCTTTGGAACCTTATAAGTATTTAGTTATGCAGTACAATATCCTTGGTGCAACAACATCAACTGTTGCATGTTTAAACACTTATAAGGTCCCAAAGGCGAGACCTATTGGCTATACCAATGCTTGTTATATTTGTTGACTAAGCCTTCCTAATGTGACCTAGAGTGCGTGTGCTTCATTACCTACCTAAATGCCTGTACTGCAATTCACTCGCAGGTCTAAGGATCTGCTTTACTTCAAGCTTTCCTTCATTCTTCTACCAATTCATTCTGCAGTGCTCTCCCTTTTGACTGTCCGTTTGAAACAGTATAATATTTGATGTGTTGTGGTAAAGCGGTCTGATGCTCTATAGTCTAGTAACCGCTATAGAAAAACCTTATAAATAAAATAAATGAGAGGTCTTGGCTTCTCTGAAGTCCGAATAATAGTCGATGCTAAAAATACTATTTCAAATGTTACAGTCATCTGGGGGGGTAGGGGGGGCAAATTACATGTTTTTGTTCTTGCTGGGCTTAAGGAAAGCTATGTGATTTTGAAGTACAACAATATCATAATGAATGAGCTTATAGCTGGTTTAAAACAAGAATTTGCAACACTAATACGTCTGGCTTTAAAGGAATGTTGTATAGTAGTGTGAAGCATTACAAGTAAAAAGAATGGGAACAGATATGCATTTGTGAGGAAGCAAAGAACTAGAATAATATTGGTGGAGGTTAAAGGTCAGGTGTGTGTGTGCCCCTGCAAGTTCAAGCTTAGGGAACTGGATAAATAAACAAAATGGTCACAGCTGTGTGGAGAGCAAGCACTTTTTAGGTCGAGCCTCGAGTAGCGCGCAAGCGCTGCTCTGCGAGACTTTAAGTAAGGGGCTTCTGAAAGCTGACCAGATGCTCGTGCGTCATGGCCTTTTCCCTGCGGTTACCCGCACGGACAACATCGGTTTCCAATTATCGTGCCCAGACGTGGGCGCGATAATTGAAAACACATGGCCATTGTGCACGAGCGTGTGGTCAGCTCAGCAGGCTGCCGCGCGCGCTCGCCCCCGCTCCTCTCTGTTTTTTACTTTAAGCGCGAGGCACGATAACAGGAGACACAACAAGCACACCTAAAGGGTTAGCCCCTGATGCACAGCAAGGAGGGGACGGCGCCCCCGCAGGCTCACACGCCCCCCCTCAGCAGTAGCAGCGTTTCATCAGGCATTCACGCGGCACACACCGAGCTCGCCCCAGACAGCAGCCGGGAGCGCCGCGGGGCTGCGCCAGCCCGCCGGAGCATGGCGAAGAGAAGCTCCCTCACCATCCGGATCGTGGAGGGGAAGAACCTGCCCGCCAAGGACATGTGAGTACGAGGCCGAGGGGCAGACGTGCGTGTGTCGGTGCCCAGGTCTTGAGATGTACCTGCGATGGGGATGTGAGTGAAAGGTGGCAAGAGTACACCCAGCGGGCATGTGAGTAAAGCCAGGGGTGCATGTGAGTACAAGAGGCGTGTCAGTGCAGCTAGACGGGCATATGAATACAGCCAGAAGGCCGTGTGGGTACAACCAAAGGGGCGTGTGAGTATAAGGGACTTGTTAGTACAGCAAGAGGGGCGTGTGAGTACAAAGGGGATAGGGGCGTGTGAGTATAAGGGGCATGTGAGTTCAGCCAGAGGGGCGTGCGAGTAAACCCAGGGGTGCATGTGAATACATGGGGGTAGGGGCATGTGAGTACAGCCGGAGGAGTGTGTGAGTATCCCAGGGGTGCATGTGAGTACAAGGGGCATAGGGGTGTGTGAGTACAAGGGGTGATATGACTACAGCCGGAGGGGCGTGTGAGTAAAAGGGGCATGCCAGTACAGCTAGGAAGCATGTGAGTACATCCAGAGCTGCATGTGAGTAGAGCCAGAGGGACATGTGAGTACACGCAGGGTGCCTGTGAGTAAAAGGGGGCATATGAGTACAGCCAGAGGGGCGTGTGAGTACACTCGGGGGGGTTCGGGTTAGTACAGCCATAAGTTTAGGAGCACATCTGATTGGAGGCTGGATTCGGATGTACAGCCCGAGCGGGGTTACGCTGTACCACAAAGGGCTCTCACTGCGCTGCCTTTGATGCAGCGCTGATCTTGCGTCGGGGCAGCGCATGGAGTACCCCTATGTTTGTTTAAGGGAAACTTGCGTCACTGCTGTCCGTGCTGTAGTCCCCCCTCGCCCCCCGCGTGTGAGGAGGCTTGCAAAGCAGCTGTGCTGTACATGTGTGTGGAGGACACATACACCCTTGTGTATGACTTGTATTGTGATTCCATTCACATAGCGCTACGTGCCCCTGACGACGCGTTATGTGGGGCAGTAATTTTGCTGTTGTTCTTGGCTGTGCAACCTCACTGTGGTGCGAGTGCGTGCACGTGACTGCACAGCAATGCTGCAGCTTGTGCTGCTGTGCTCTCGTGTTTGTGTAAATGAAGCTTGTCCTCCTGCTGCACCCGCCGCACCTGTTCTGTATGCGAGATAAGCGAGTGTGTCCTTCCGCCATACTTCGATGTTCAGTGTTATGGGCGTTGGGCAGCGGCCTGGCAGTGGAGCCATCGAATGCCAACAAGGAAATGGCACCCTTTTGTCTATGTTGGGTAGTAAATGACAGCAGCAAGCGCTATGCAATGGGTTCCTCACTACCGCTGGTCAGGTGCAACTGCACCTGTTGCACTTGATAGGCACGCCTCGCTGGCACTGCTCGCGCTGTCTGTGGTACAGACCACCCTCTCTCCGGCAGGGTCAGGGTAGGCTCTCCTAGGGGTTTAGTCGGACCTGTACTTAAACAAGCATTGGCATAGCCAATAGGTCTCGCCTTTGGGACCTTATAAGTGTTTAACCATGCAACACTTGATGTTGTTGCACCAAGGATATTGTGCTGCATAACTAAACACTTTTAAGGTCCCAAAAGCGAGACCTATTGGCTATGCCAATGCTGGTTTCTTGTGGAAGCACTGAACTTCTGCCCAATCTAAACATATACTTCTATCTCCCAACATGTGGGCAAAACCAAAGCCCAACTCTACTGATGCTGACATAATTGTCTGGCGACCGCTGCGCTGTCAAGCCAGACCATAAAAAGGGGCGCTAATTTAGACATGATTGGACTGAATTTTGACATAGCATGTCGATTTCTAAGCTTCATAAATCACCCAGTTGAACTTTAATGGATTCGTCGGAGGCAAAATAAGGATTTTCTACACTTCTCTAGTCTTTCCATGGTCCAAGGAAGACTTCACAATGCTTTCAAGCTCATAGTCTCAAAGTTACCCAAGCATAACATGATAGTTGCAAATGCATGCTTTTGCACTCCAAAAACCAGTTATGACAAAGAACTCCACTGGTCCCTGGAAACACAAAATGAAATGATACCCTGATGAGCGGGGTTAGAAAGGACAGTGGATGTCAACAGCCACACAAAAGGAATTCACTGCTGTAGGAAGGTGGAATCTGACTATATGGTTGCCCCCACTTTTTTCCTGGTGTTTTGCTGGTTTATTACTTAGTTGGACTGGGACCCTGCTATTCAGGGCCCCAGTCTATCTGCTCTCTCTAAACGACATGGAGTGCACTCTAGGCGCACTAGTGATTGGATACTGTGGTGCCTCATTAGTCCCTAGTATATGGTACCTTAGGTACCAAGGGCATAGGTACTTCACAGGCCTACCAGGGGCTGCAGCATGTATTATGCCACCCCTGGGAAGCAGTCTAAATCTGACACCACAGGCCTGCTACTGCAGCCTGGGTGAGGTGGTGCTAGCACCCCTCACTGAGATATAGGTTTCCTATATCTCTCCTGCACACACATATAAACCTATCAGTCACCCCTAAGGCAGGCCCTATCAATCCTGAGGGCAGGGTGCTTGGCTTCTATGTGAGGGGGTGCCTCTGCCTGAGCAGGGCCCTCTGCAGCTCTCAGAGTCTATTCTCTGGGGCTGTTTGTGGATGCGGTTAAACCATATACTCTTAAGTGCATTATATCCTCGCGGTAAAATGCTAACTTTGGAATGGCTGCATCAAAACATGTCGTGTTTGGTGTCAAACATCTTGGAATACTACCCCCCGCCAATCCTGGCGGCGGGGGTAGCATTCCACCCTTCTAGAGGGATAAGACATGTACCTGCTGTGGAAACGCGGTAGAATCCTGAAGAGCCCTGGCATCACAAAATGGATGCCACCAGTCACAGACACTGGGCTGCCCTCCTGCTGATGACCGAAACTCACAGTGGAGGAAGCCCAACAATAGGCATCCTGTCACAGGGAGGTGTAACCACCTCCCAGACAGGGTTTAGTGTATTGGGGCTGGGTGGGTGCACTCTTAGAGTGCTTTGAAGTCCTGCACTGGGGGAGCAGAAGGCTCCTCTGTGCATATGCCAGTTCAAACCAGCTCAGGGGCTACCTGCCCCTGCCTTGGCACGAAACTGGACAAAGGGAAGTGGGTGTAGCCACCCCCTCCCTTGACCCTCCCATAGGTGGGGTCATAGAGCTAGTCCATCCCCTCTTTTAGTATAAGAGGGGAACCTTGCCATTGCAAAGCAGATAACCCCTGGACGACGCTCTACAGAAGAATCCTGGCCCTTCGACGTTCCACTACCTTTGGAAGACAGAAGAATCTCCTTGGAGTCAAGGAGTGACTCCCCTGCTTGGCAGGCACCAAAAGCGACAACGACGGTCGCACACTACGCCGCTCCCGCCGGAGTCCGAAGTCCCTGCAGCCCAAGAAGTGGATTTCCTGACCTCTCCCAGGCCATCGTGAGTCCCCAGCGAAGCTGAGGCAAGTGGACCCCATGAGTAACGAGGAACCGCGACCCCTGGGTACCGTGCACTATTGTCGAGTGCAACCCCTTCACAACGTTCTACGAACTTGTGCTTTGGACCATGTGTGGTCCCGACCTCCAGCAGGAATCCCTCCGAAGATCAGAGGCCTACACCGTCCCGAGTGACCGTGGGCCCCTGTTGAGTGATTCCGCCCGAGGTGTCTTCGCGATCCCTTGCCCGCCGGCTTGTGGGTCCCCAGAAGACTTCTTAAAGAAACCAAAGGGCTCCCCTGGTTGCTCCAGGCCTGCCCTGACTTACCCTCGCTGGGTGAGTCCCTCAGACCTTGCTGGTCTGCGCCATCGACTTTTCTTCATCTCCCCGAGACTTGCTGCTGTCAAGGCTTGTTGGCTCCAATCGAGTTGCCGACACCGCAGTCAGCTGCAGACGTCGAGGGACCCACCGAATCCAGCTCCTGGTCGTCGTCGACACCTCCTGGACCACGTGGCTGAAGAGTCAAGGCACCCGCAACCGACCTGAATCAACCGACGACGGTGGGCATCCATCTTCCTTGCCCCGGGTCACTGCCAAGTGACTTTGAACACTGTCCCCTCTGCTTTCAGGTCATCCTTCTTCAGAATCCAGGCTTGGATTCCACCGGACACTTCTTCAGCTCCCGCAAGCAGCAAGTCTTCTTTGTTCGCCATTGAAAACGACGCCGCGACCCGACACCAAAGGACACCTATGCACCCGGCTTCCCTGGGTGAGGTAACTCCAGCACTACGGTGCTCCTGTGGGTGTGGGCCCTAGAACTACTTACCCTGTAAGTGACTTGCTTGTAGGTTCTCCCGAAGTATCCTAAAACTCTTTATTTCCAACCGCGACTTGCCCCATTGAAGTTAACGGCGATCCGCGCCTGTGTATCCACACTGCACGCGTCCCCCGTGGGTCCTTTACTTACCTGCCTTGGGTGGTTTCGTGAGGCCCCTGCACTTCTGAAGGCCCTAGGCCTTGTCTCCCTGCAAGTCGTTGTTACTAAGTCCCTTTTTTAGGATATGGTCTGGTACGCCCCTAGGGCCCCAGCCATATTTTGTGCTTAACTTATTGTGAAACGTTGATTTGTGCATATGTTTGTCTTCTAATCTCATAAAGAGATTAGTAGAGGGTTATTTAGAAATAAATACATATATATTTGATATATATACCTGTGTGGTGTCTTTTCATTTGGTGATTCAAGAGATTATATGGTAAAACAAGCTGCTTTACATTCCTTCAAGACTTAGCCTGAAGGCTGCTCTCCACAGCTACCACTAGGATAGCTTTCTTTAAAAGGTTGTCTTAAACCTATCTACCATAAGAGTCGATTTGCCCTGGTGCAAGGTGTCCACTTTAATTAGTGAACAGCATATACCAGGCCAACTTCTCACAACTGCCATTTCATTTACAGTTCTGCTGATCAAAAAGTAGGAAAGTCACTATGGATAGCGCCCAGAGAACTATCAATGCATCCTTAAAATCACCACTGATATCACAGTTTGTACAGCTTTCAGAACACAACAGAGGTATTCATGACAGCCCCTTGAAGAATACTGCACTAAAACCTAAAGTGTCTGTTAGAAAGATAACATAAAACCAAACTAAGACAACCTGGGGACTAACACATAAAGGAAGTCTAAAGAAATGTGCTTCAGACTGAAAATGGAAGCCACAGATGGGAATGAGATGGGATGTATAAAAGGAACCCCAAGTGCGAACCAAATCAAAAGATCATGAATACAGATAACTTAATTTCCCTGTGGCAAGCCTTCTAACTACCACTTCCTCTTAAGAGTTAGTAATGACTGACAATTCTACCAGTTCTGCTCCCGTTTCCCATGCAGTCAAGTGATGTTACCTCATCTGATTTATATGTATTGGTGGGGTTCATTTACAATACGGGGCATACAGTCCAACTACAGTAACAGAAGAAAACAGATATGGGCAGGTACTACTCCTGGCCTGCTATAGTTGTCCTGACACCCTTTTCAGAAAAAGCTGTTCACTGCACAGGAAGCCATGAGCCGGACACAATCAATTTCTTGATATTTCTACTGAGGAAAAGTCACTGCAACCAAAACAATGTCCAAAGACCGAGGCTCCTGTAGTACTATTCATTTACACCCATTTCTTCAATCCCCACTAGACAACTCGCAAATTGAGTTGCATCCTTTCACCCTTTCCCACTTCCTAATTGTTCACCCAGGTCATGCCTAAAGTTGCAAAATTTAACGGGATACCTACTTTGAAGATATGGACATTTCATTCATTATGATCACAACTTGGTCTACAACAAAAAATGCACCTTTCTTTTAAGACCATCCAATTTGCTGCACATTTACATAACACTTGGTCGTCATCTTTCACCCTGTGGTCACAGTACTTTTGAACCAGAGGCCTTATCCAACACTTTAAGTCACTGAACATCCCTACTACAAGTGACGTGGGGGCTGTCACCACTTATCACTCAATCAGTAATCTTATAAAGCGCAAACTACTCCCCTATGAGGGTCTCATGGTGCTGAGCGGGGCGAGGGGGGCGCACGGGTTGTTTCACATTTCAGTCGAAGAGCCAGGTCTTGAAGTCCTTCCTGAATTGCAGCAACGATGGTGATTGCCTGCGGTGCAGAGGCAGGGAGTTCCAGGTCTTCGCAGAGAGGCATGGCCAGTTGGGCAGAGCAGAGATGTCTGGTAGGAGTGTAGAAGGAGAGGCGGCGGTTGAGGTATGCAGGTCCAGCTTTGTGGAGGGCTTTGTAGGTGTGTGAGAGCAGCTTGAAGGGGATTCTTTTGTTGACAGATAGCCAGTGAAGCTCTCTCAGGTGGCCAGAGATGTGGTTGCGGCGTGAGATGTTCAGGATGAGTCTGGCGGAGACATTCTGGACGGTCTGTGTTTTTTTTTTTTTTTTTGAGTTTCTGGGTGGTACAGGCGTAGAGTGCGTTGCCGTAGTCGAGTCTGCTGCTGACGATTGCATGGGTGACCGTTTTCCTGGATCCGGTGGGGGTACATTTGAAGATCTTACGAAGGAGGCGGAGAATGTGGAAGCAGGAGGACGAAACGGCATTGATTTGGCGGTTCATTGAGAGCAAAGATTCCAGGATGGTGCCGAGGTTTTGTGAGTGGTCCGTGGTTGGGGATATGAGCAATGTCTAAAATGCATACTGCTAAGTGCTGTTTTTTTTAAAAAAAAGATTGCAGTTTTCTTTGATCACCCTGGAAGCACTTCAGAAATGCCACTATTGAAGCAAAGGTAATGAAAATAGATCCAGATTACAGAGCACATGGTGCTCTTCGGTGGATGGAGTCAAAGCCAAATGACTGCTTCTGCCAACATTCTGAATGATTCAAAACTGGTGGATTCAGGGATCATGTGCAAAGTGAATTCAGAGCCATGGGTGGTGAACGAACCAGAAGCAAAAAAAGGTATTTAATGTTTCATTCTGGCTACATCTTGGAGAAACAAGACCCAAACAGGCAGTAAATGCACAACATGGCACTGGATTCCACTAGCTTTAGACCCCCTCTTTCAATGAATGGCCCACAACGCTAATGCAGGTAGTCAATCAAAACCTTTCTTTACTAGATACTCACTTTCTTCTACTTGAACAAAGATAATGCTGAAGATATAAGAGTGTATACTACAAGATGGGTGACCCTGCTCAAAGACATCTTTTTTTTTTTAACAATTTTTATTTTAATTTAAATTTTAACATATTTGAGCAAACATACAGAAAAAAGCAAAAAGACAGTTTACAACAAAATTAACAAGATAAATTCACGAAAAATAAAGATTTACACAAGGCCAGGACAAACAGCGTCAAACACATACCATATATACAGGGGCGACTTCATAGCAGAAATCATTAGCCTTATGCAATTCATCATAAGACAAAAACTAACTCTACCTTAATCCTTCAACCCAATCTGTAAATGGGCTCCATATCTTTAGTCCTTTATTTCTTCCTTTCCTACATTTTTGTTCATAAAGTGCTCTCTCCAAATTAAATATATGTAAAAGCCGGGCTTTCCATTGCAAAAAAGTTGGAGGAAGAGGATCTAGCCATGCTGAGGCAATGCATAATCTAAGCACAGACATAGCTATAAATAAAAACTCACTACTAGAATCATCTTGGGCGGTTACCCCTAATAACATAAGCTGAGGAGACATCTGTATTTCTTTTTTAACACGTATTGTAAAAAGCCTAAGACTTCACCTCTTAGAGAATCTAAACCAGAGCATGTAGAAAAATATGGGTCATATCCGCCCCATGTACATTACATCTAAAGCAATGGGTCCCATCCATACCACCCCATTTAACAATTTTTGCCGGGGTGATGTACAAATCAAAGAGAGTCTTAAAATGTTGAGCCCGTAAGCTTGCAGTGCATAATACCAAATTCGCCATTTCTATTGATTTAAGAAGACATGAATCTGCTACATCCACCCTGACCTGCCATTTCAAAGAGTGCTTATCAAGATCGTCTGTTACACCCTCCAGCAATATGCTGTACAAAGATGAAATTGACAGACCAGATGTTCCAATAAGAACTTCCAACAATGGAATCACGGAGAACCCGACCGCCCCCGCAGCTTTTTTAAAAAGAAAATCTCTTATTTGCAAAAACTTTAAAAAATCCTGGCGATTAATGTTGAATCTAGCCCCAACTGTATCAAAAGAAGAAATATGTTCCCCTGTCAAAAGATCGCCTATCCTAAAGACCCCTGCTTTCTCCCACTTTTGTAAATGCCTGTCTGCCACTGTCACCGGTATCAGATTATTTTCCATCAGTGGAGTGTATCTACTAAATCTGCCTAGCCCTATTCTTTTCCTAATCCATGTCCAATTTCGATATGCTGCTATAAGAGTCTTATAGCGAGTCTTTTTAAAGTAATTAGGCTCATATTTTTAACAAACAACCATTAGCCCGTAAACCAATCAAGTTTTCAAATATTGAAGGCACATAATTAGAATCAGTATCTCCTATTTTCATATCACCAAATAAAGGCCAATAATATTTTAAAGAGGCTGCTAAATAATAAAGTTTAAAATTAGGTAAACCAAGTCCGCCCCTCTCGCTAGGAAGAGATAAAAATTTATTCGATCTACGTGTCCGCTTATAGGACCATATGAATCTAGCAACTTCCCTTTCAATCTGTATAAACCATACATTATGTACTTCTAAGGGAATCGTGCGAAAAATATAAAGCAGTTTAGGCAAAATCAGCATTTTAATCAGATTGCATCTACCGATTATAGATAACTTTAAATTGTCCCAGCGGCACATATCGTTCTTCATTTTGCCGATTATGGGAGTAAGATTAATGTCTATAATATCTTCAACCTTAGCTCTTACTCGTATGCCTAAATATATAGCCTCTTCCACAATCCTACTGTCTGCAGCAGAGGTAAACTTATTTGCTAAAATCTGGGTTTTTGCCCTATTCAACCGATAGCCAGAAAATGAGCCAAAATGCTCTGCCAGTGTCTCAACTTCAGCCATTGCCCTGTCCGGCTCAGAGGTAATAATAGCCACATCATCGGCATAAGCCAATAGTTTTGTATCATGGCAAGGTAAGCTAAAAGGGGAAATATTCACAGAGGCCTCAAGACGTCGGAGAAAGGGGTCTATATATAATGCGAACAGGGGGGAAGATGGACACCCCTGTCTAGTACCCCTGGCTATCATAAAAGGCTCTGACTCTCCTCCCATAATTTGTAGACGAGCTGTGGGTTTTTTATACAAAGCCTGAATCGCATTAATAAACCCTGAACCGAGGCCATTAGCTTCCAGACACCTCCATAGATAACTCCATGACACACGGTCGAACGCTTTTTCAGCATCTAAAAAGGCTGCAGCTAAGGGTTTCTCTAGGACATCTGCAGCATCAAATAGCGATATAAGCCGCCTAATATGATCATCCGTCCCCCTACCCTGAATAAACCCATGCTGCCATACTGAAACTAACTGCTGCATAACCTTATTCAATCGTGATGCAAATATCTTTGAATATAATTTCACATCACTGTTTAACAATGTTATTGGTCTATAAGAACCCATATTCCTAGAATCCTTCCCTTTCTTTAAAAAAATAATATTTGCGGTCTCCCATGATGCCGGAGAACTGGCCCCCTTTCTAACTTCTTTAAACAACCCCAAGATCTCCTGGCCGACCTCCTTAACAAAAATTTTATAAAATTCTAATGGTATAGCATCAGTACCAGTGGCCTTTCCAGATGGAAGAGCTTGCAAAGCCCCGTAAAACTCCTCCTGAGAAATTTCAGTGCCCAGAAAAAAAGCCTCCTCTTGTGATAACCTCACTTTAGGTGGAAAGTCGTACTCATAATTTATATCATCCTCTGCAGGTGGGGCTACCGCCGTATACAATACCTTATAGTATTCTTTAAAGGCTTCTCTAATCTCTGTGGCATCGGACACTATATCCCCCTGCAGATTCCTAAATTTGTTTTATATGCCCCATCGCTGTTTGTTGCCTAGACTTGACTGCCAAAAGTCGTCCTACTGTCTCACTATATTCATAGCATTGTTGTTTTTTAGCGAGGTACTTGCCAGCCGTTTTATCTATGTAAAAATCACTTAAAGCAGCTTTAGTCACCATAATTGAATCTAAAATTATAGAGAGATCCCGCCATTATTTACCTCATAAATTAATTCAGTCTCCAAAAGCGCTAATTTCTGATAGTAATGTTTAATTTGTTCAGTATTTTTCCTTTGCTTATTCCAACTATATCTCAAAGTCTCCCCTCTCACTGACGCTTTAAAGGTATCCCATACCATTCCTAAGGGTGCACTATTTTTATTAAAACTAAAAAATTCGCTGATCCAACCTCTCATATAATTTACATAATCCTGATCAGAAAGAAGTGCTCTTTCGAAAGTCCATTTATTCTGTGTCCTAGTTAAACCTACCAATGGAAATTCATACACTACCGGATTGTGATCCGACATTACCCTAGGAAATACCTCTATCCTTGCATCCTTCAAAAGAAATGGTGAAACCAAAAAATAGTCCAACCTGGCAAATTTCCGATGGGGGGCCGAATAATAGGTAAAACCAGGCTCAGTGCCCCTCAAGCTGGACCATGCGTCAACCAAGCCTACATCTCTAAGTAGATTTTTCATTGCCCTGCAGAATTGAGGTTTACGGTTCGTGCCTACTACCCCGACTTTCTCTACCATACCCCTAGATCCATTAACATTTAGATCCCCACACACTAAATAGGGGGCAGGCCACGAAGGAAGCTCAGTGGATAGGTGGTTCAATACTGAAGGGTCATCTAAAACGGGAGCGTATACTGAGCACAAAGTAAATATCCCAGCCCCTCCCTTAATTTCCATAATTATCCACCTTCCATAATTATCCACCTACCATACTTATCCACACTCTCTCTCATATGTGATATTTTTACTTTTAGACAAAACTGCCACTCCCTTAGTCCTGACATCCTGAGTCGTATATGCAATTAGCTTAAACCCTAACGTATCAAGCACTTTATAATCCTTACATGATATATGAGTCTCTTGTAAACAAACCAAATCTGCACGTAAAACTTTAAAATCTTCTTGTATCCTTCTTCTTTTAATCCTATCATTAAGGCCACAAATATTTATAGTTGCAATGCGAATATTCGCCATTATTCATTTAAATCACTTCTCTTCGCAAAAACTCTGCCGAATTAAGCATAAGACTCCAGGCATCACAGCATAAAATGCCTATCAAATTTCTAGGAAAGCATTGATTATTTGTTTTAGCGATTTCAGTATTTTTTCCCATTTTCAAGCACACAAAGAATCAAAAAAAAGAAGAAAAAAAAAAAACATAGCACTCTAACTGTTGTTTGCTCTCAACTTTAACACCAAAAACACTGTCCCCCTCACCCCAGCCACCCTCTCCCCCCCCACCCGCCACCCCCACCCCCACCCTACGAAAGCTGCCAGACCTCCCAGGTCTGAGTGATAGAAAAAGCACACAGCACCACGGCGCCACAACCCCCCCCCACGGAAAAAGAAATAAACCAGAAAAGAAAAAGGAGGGACATCCCATGCAGCTAGAAAATTCTTATTCTTTTCTCCCCATGGATTTGATCAAGGTACTCTAGCCTGAATTTCCGATGTAAAAAATCTAACAGCCCCTTTAACAATCGTTTTAAGCCTTGCCGGAGCCAGTAAAAACGCCTCAAACCCTGCATCCTGAAACGGTTTGATTAATTGCCGCAAGCACCATCTACGCTCTACGGTTATATGACAAAAGTCAGGGCGCACAAAAAAAGAAACATCCTTAAACTGCCTTCTAGCCTCAGGGCGAGCTTTTTCAAAGATAGACTGCCTAAGTACAAAATTGCCCCAAAAAACCAGAATTGCCCTCGGCTGACTAGTGTCCCTGTTTGACGCCTTCTGACGAACAAAAGGGAATCTGTGGACCCTCTGAATTTCTCGCTCCCAATCCCACCCATTAAGCTCAGGGAAGGACTCCTTAAAAAGACCAAGCATAAAACCCCGAATATCATCTCCTTCTATGCCTTCCTTAATCCCAAGGACTCGGAGATTATTTCTTCGTTGGCGATTTTCTATGTCCTCCAATTTCCACATTACATCAGATAGTTGAGCCTCATGAGTCTTTGTTCGCTCCCTCACCACCTCCATATCCTTCTCCACTGCCACAGTTCTTACTTCCATAGCATCCAATCTTTCGCAGATTTCCCCGCAGGTGCGACCTACTTTCCGAATAGCTCCTTCCAGTTTCTTTGTGCCTTGGCTTTTTCCCATCAGCTCTAGTTTCTGCACGGTGTTCCTTAATAGTCTCCAGGATAAGACTCGCCAGTGATTTTTCATTTGTGGCGGAATCACCAAGATGTTCCGGCAAGGAAGGATCCATAAAATCTGCAGCTGATTCCAGAGGGGCAATAATTCCGGTATCCGAGTAATCCCACTTCAGGCCAGAGGCCCCACTATTTTTCTTCCTCCGTGTCTTTTTAAGTCCCTTGGAGCCTTTTATGGTCCTCCGCGATTTTTTGTGTTGCTTTCGAGCCGTTTCGGGGGCTTCCAATGTACTAGACCCTGAAGTAGTATCAACGTGGTCGGATTCAGTATATTCAAGATCGGAATCCGAGGTCCCTGAAAGAGAGTCTTCTGTCAGAGAATAGAATTTATCTGGAACATCCATGATAGCCTCTGATATAATCTCTGTGGATGTTAACTTATCAACATCCATATCTCTGCCCTGGGCTAGAGCTGAACATGGAACCTCCGGTGAAAGAAAAGTCGATTCATTAGTTAGGAGCTGGGCAGTCGGTTTCGCCGCCTGTAATGGTAATTGTCCTACCGCCCTGGCATGGCAGGATGTGTCCGTATTAACTTCATTAACCACATGCATTTCTTGTGTATCCTGGGCCACCTTACCAGCTTGAGGAATGCACTCTAAGCCAGCATTAGCGACAGTGTCCTCATCCCTGTCTATTTCCACCTCACCCTCCACATTCACAAGACCATCTCTGGTTTTAAAAAATGCAGTAATAGCCAGCTGAGGTGATGTAGACGTGGTAACTAAATTATTTTCTAAAACTGCCCCTGTTTCTTCCAGAGCTTTTGAGACGCTACCCTTTTTACCAGCTGCTTGGTTTTTTTCCTGCAAAAACCTCCGTTTAGCTGTCGCTGTATCCTGTAGTCTTTTCAGGGTACGGCTCTCTTGGGGTTTACCTAAACCAGTCTCCATATTTGCAGGTGATAGTCCTTGTCTATACTGAGCAGCATTAGTCCCTGCTGTCTCTTTCTGCTTCCTCTGCTGTCTCGTAGATTTAGGTGGCATTTTCTTAACGATGAATGACCAGCTGCTGAGCACACTCCGTACTTTCTGAACAACTCCTCCACTGGCAGCAGTGACTAAACCAGCCCACAAACGCAGAGATCAGTGTAAAGAGTCAATCCATTCCGTGGGCGGTAAAGCCCTAACAACAGTTTTGTATTGTGCTGCCCTACCTCCTGAGAGCCGCTGTGTCTCCCTGCCGCAGCGCGCAAATCCGCGACTCCTGAACCAGCAAGCGGCGTATGGCGGCTGCGGGCGTCTCTCGGAGCACTAATCGCCGGGAAGGACACCGGTGCAACACAGAGCCCGAATTGACTCCCGCCGAGGTCATCCAAATTCATCCGTATTCCGTCTGGTAAGTCAGGCCATCTAAGACTTTCCAAACCTCCCCAACTACAATCCGTGTGGGAATCGGGGGAAGAGGCTCCGCCGCGGAGCTCTACGCCGTCGCCATCTTGCTTTCCCTGCCTTCCTTATTGGCCGCCTTCCTTATTGGCCTGCTCAAATACATCTCAATGTCCATCACATCATATATTGCCAGATTCTCTGAAGTGTCTATTTGTTTATGCAACAAAATATCCATGCATGTCTGTAGATTTACATTAACAGTGTATACATGCATAGAGAGGTGCCATGGAAAAAACATAAAACGTGTGATATAACAATGACCTCGGGTAATTTTCTTCAATGTCAAGTTCTAATGTATAACATCTAATATAATACAGGCACTGGACCTTAGAAAGTACTGGTGATTCTTTATCAACAATGGTATATGGTTTAGCCATGTGCCTTTACCTCTTGTGGATGTCAATGGCTGGTCTTACCATGGGCCCCTTGCCTTATGGTTTGTAGAGAAATAATCTTGTGTCTTTCAGCCACAGTTATTCTCTTGATAAAATGTTACACGGAACAAAGTGACTAGGAGAATGGGGCCTTCACATGGACCAGAGCCGGATCTCTAATAAGAAAAACAGCAAGAGAAACTCCAAACTAAAAATCTCAGAGGATAGCTGAAGTGAATTAGCTCTCCAAAAACCCAGAAGAAGTAGGAGACAGGGAGTCTCAGGAACCAGCCAAAGACAACATAGGGTGGAAGGAGCCATAGGAGCCCTCAAAGATTTGGGTTAAGTTGTGACACGAGTAAACATGTGAAGGCCTACGTAAAAGAAGAGGGTGTGACATTCATGCGCCAGGACTGCGCCTACCATACTGCCTGCTAATGCGAGCAACACAAGAACCTAAAGGCCTGCTCACAGATGGACAAATTGGGTATTGTGGAATGGGGTGATCTATACCAGCACTTCAGTGGAGTGCCTTTGCCGCGACACCTGGGCATATTCCAGTAACTGACTGCGAGGGACCTGTTGATCGATGGACCCGGGATTCCCCACTGAGTCACCATCATTACCGCCACAAAATACATTAGTCAATAACTCCTCCACTAGACATCTAGTCTCGAGGCTCCCTCGGGTGAGGCAGAGGCACTGCCGGAGACTGCACAGATGGCGAGGACTGAGTGGGAAACAGACACCGGTATAGAAATCACACAGAGAACATAGAAATTCTGCTGCACTCCAACAAACATGTTATCTGCAAGCAGCCATCATGCACTTTAAATTGCTCAACAGGGCATGTTACACCCTAAAGACCCTGCACCATTTTGTGCTCCCTACAACCTCGGAGTGCGTGCGACTCGGAGCACCGGAGGTAAACTTCCTGCATCTAGCCTTGTCCTGCCCCCAGGTGCTGGCATACTGGGCCGACATAATAGATGCTCTGAAGCAAATGTTGGCCTACAACATCTCGATGGACCATGGAATTGCCCTCTCGGGCTGGATCAAACAGATTAACGCAACTCCCAAAAAGCTGCTGGTGTTGGCACTGCTCCTCGCTAATCACCAGGTAGTATGCCGTTGAGGGCACGGGCGATGTCCAAAGCTCAAACAATGGCTATATGACATGACTTACTGTAGGGAGCAGCTTGAAATTTGCGCAGAACTCCTCCCTCAGTCCTCTAGGTCCAAAGGCAAATGGAGCCCGTTTAGATGCTACCTCACACAGCAAGCGGAGGAGCAGGGCACACAGACAGAGCCCAGATGGGCCTGCCCCACTACATGTAGTGGACGAGAGTGCTGAGCGGGCAGAGACTGATGTGGGACATAAGACGGAAGACGACACTGGCCCAATAGTGGAGGACATATAAACAGGACATGGCTTACGCGGTAGGAAAATTGCAGAGACCCGCGTAACGCAAGGGAACGTCACTGGCATAAACTTAGCCTGATAATGAACTCCCACAATATGGCTCGCAGCATAGGCGCACGTGTTTTCAAGTGTAGTTCCATAATCTCAGTGTGACTGGGCCAGAACAGCCAGGTCAGAAGAATGGAAAAGTTAAAAGAAAAGACCCTCCTGCATTGTCTCAATGCTGTTGGAGTATGGCATCAGCCATAGATTTAAACCACTATATAGCTAACGGCCAATCAACTGGAGACATACCTATAATAAATTGGACTACAAATTCCAGAAACCTGCACGCAATAAGACACAAGCATGGCCCCGGGAAACTTGAGAGTGCTGCCCCAGCAGTCTTCCACTTTCCAAAGCTTATGCAGAAAAAGAAACTGACATGCACCTCACTCGTCACCGGGACCATAGTGAAGAGACAGGACACTGCCTCCTTATGTATAAAAGTCTTTATGTACAGTATCCCGCACCTCAACTAAATCTCCTGCGCTATCAGCAGGGCCACTTTAAGTATGAGATTGTGCAGCAGCGGCGTTTTTCTCATAATTATAGATGTACCACTTTTGCCACATAATCCATCAGCTGCTGCATAATCAGCAGATTTTACCCGGGAATATTTTTTTTTTTAACTCGAACAGTTCAAAAGTTACTAAAAACGCAGCTGTATGTGTCCCCACGCAGCGAAAGGCCCTTTGCAAATGTTAACTCTTCATCTTTCTATTGCTTATTGCTATATTTGGGCATTAAATGAGGAGCAACCATTGTCCAGATAATGCTAACAAGTGTAAACATGACAAAATAATGAAGTAATATCACAAAATGTGCCGCCTCATGCAGCATAATTTGCCTTTTCTTGCCACATAAATTGGCCCTCCCCCTTCCGCATAATTCCAGTTGCCCTGGCTAGGAGGATGCCCACAGAGCTTTCAAGTTTACCAGACGCATACTTGAGCAGTCGAACCGGGATTTTTCTTTCAGTCTGTCTAGTCACTCTTTGACATACAAATAAAGTTGACGGGATGTCCTCACACCTGCCAGGTGTCCTGCTTAATCACTGGACAACCCCACACTCTCCAAAACCATGGTTTGATGGAGAGCGGGCCTACACACTGAAATCAGGGAGGCACTTTTCTAACTAAAGATCCGTAAAACAAATTAAAAACCAATGAGATACCCCAGTGTTTACGTAGTGGGGTAGCACTCGGAATTAAAAGCTGGGTGTGAGTATAGGGGAACTAGTACCCCAACCTCGCTGAAGTGTCTACATGTTTTTGCCAAGGCGGCTCCTAGGAGTCCATGGCGTTCATCAGGACATGCACTGGATCCTATAGAAGTATACACCACTTGCATACACTATTGGAACTAAACAAATACTTGCTACGGTCGTCGGGAAGAAGAGCTGCTAACATTAGGTGTGCAGAGAGAAACGCAACTTGGTGTAAGCGTGACTACATGGGTTACTGGGGCCTTCCAACATGGGGTTCAGTTGACCCTTAGCTTGGGTGACCAGACAACCTAAGAGCAGCGCTACTAGCAAGTATTTGTTTAGTTGCAATACTTTTTAATACAGAGTGGTACCCCACTAAGTAAAATTCACACGGGTTAGCTCATTGGTTTTTACAGACCTTAGTTAGAAAAGTGCCTCACTGATTTCAGGGTGTAGGCCCGCTCTCCATCAAACCATGGTTTTGAAGAGCGTGAGGTTGTCAATGATGAAGCATGACACCTGGCAGGTGTGTGAGGACATCCTGTCAACTTTATTTCTATGTCAAAGAGTGACTAGATGGACAAGAAAAAATTAATAGAATACGACTGTGAAACATCTCGGTTTGCGTGTTCTGGGAATATGTTCATAGTTGACACGGGTGGCCTTTTAGAGAAAAGGATTGCGTTTGAGACTGGCTCACCCTTGAGGCCTTAAACCTCTAGTTCCCCCAATTCGGAGATTTTCCTTTGGTTTTGTAGTTTGGCATATTTAAGCAGCTCATCCAGTACAGGTATATTTTCTTGCCACTCGCGGATTCATAGTCCTGATTTAATAATGTAATAAACAGGACTACAGTTTTTGAATAGAAAGAAAATAAAACCTGGACTGGTTTGAAGTAGGAAAACGATCCTTGCACCTCACCCTTCCACACCCACCCACTCGGGCCATGACTAGGACACCCCCAGAAGTCGGGCAATGGGTAGCTCTACATACAAGTCCTATTGCCTGTCTGATGTGTCCTCCCCCAGTCCTCCCTTATGTCATTGTAAAGAAAGTCAGCCTAGAAATATGCCAAAGAAATGTGCACACTTTCAAGCTATTTGTGTGCACGGACCTCTTTCCTGCCAACCACAAATGCCATGGATGCGTCTTAGGGAATTGTACCCTCTTTGGATATCAAACCACATTCCTCCCCCCCCCCACCCCTGGGGATACACCCTACACTTTAAAGACCTCTGCTCTGTGCAGTGGCTCGATACCAATTTCACAACATAATCCATTGAGGGGGAAGTCCAATGAACTGCAAGAGTATATCGGCATTCAGACTATTCAAGGAGAGCTGAATCTGGACCTGGCTTGACTATACAGAATAAAAGGTATTGTGGCATGCCGGGAGGGGGGCCGTGGCAAGGCCGGTGACCAAGATGGCCGAACGGCACTGAAGCTCCACACGCCGGTTCCCAATATATCGGAATACTACTCACCCGACACTGGCACCAGCCAGCTGGGAGCACCCGTGGTGACCTGGAGGGGTGCAGACCCTGGCTGGGCGGGGGCTGCCGGATCCAGGGGCATGTTTTGCCTGATTCGGCTGGGAGCCGGGCAGCGGGCCTAGCTTCGCGACAGTGGCCGCGCCTGAGGCCGGGGCTACCAAGCCCCGCTGGGTCCCACTGACGGCTTCCCCCAGACCGTGCTGTTGGCCACTGCGTGGCAGAGGGTCACGTGTTGGTGCGGCGCTGCTGAGGGGGCGACCCGCCGCGGACCCAAAGAGACAGCAGAAATTGGCGCTGTGAGGCCGCAGAGGTGGGCAGAACCGGCCTGTGCTGCTTGATCCGGCGGCTGCCTGCTGCTGTTGCTGTCCTGCTCTTGCGGTCGGCGGAGGACCATGAAGTAACTGGTGAGGAGCAGTGGGGCCCGTGGCGGGGCGTTGAGCAGCGGCACTCCCGGGCCGCGGGCTGCAGTGGGGCAGAGGCCTGGGGCTGTGGCGCGCTGCCCTGCCCCCATGCCAGTGCAGTGCAGTTGCCCCCTCTGGGGTGAAGTGGATTGGCCCCCTTACAACATTGGCGTGTGTTAGGCCGTGGCGGACCTAGTGGGGCCCTTGCCACTGTGTTTAGGCCTAGCCTGAAGTGGATGTTGGGGCCTAGGTGAAACTCTTTGGTGCTGGAGCTTGACTATTGTGACAGTGCCCTCCAGGTCGGTGGCTGCTGCCCTGCAGGTGTCCCTGGCGTGGCCTACTCCATCACAGGGCACACACTTGGTGACAGCACACACTCGCTGCGGGTGCTGGTTACGGATACTGGCGCCTACTGCGTGACCAGCTGGGGTCAAGATGGGCCGTGCGGACCCAAAACAGCACAAGCTGCAGAGTGAGCGCACTGGGGGACGAGAGGGAGTGAGTGGCCCAGGTGAGGTGGAGGGGGCCGTGGAGCTTACACAGCCCGCTACCGTGGAGGTCCTGATGTCCGTAATCAGTGTGGGGTTTAGGGCCATGCATTCACAATTCAACGCCATATCAGGAAGGTTGGATGGACTGCCTGAGCGCCTCGACCTACAGCAGGCCCGGATCGAGGGAGCTAAGGAACGTGTCTCGGCGTTGGAGGATGGAGCGGAAACCGTGTTGAAGCGCTTGGAGAAGCTTGAACATCAACTCAAAATTGTAGCTCTGAAGAACGAAGATCTCGAAGCCTGGTCGCGCTGGAACAACCTTCGCATAACTGGGATTTCGGAATCCACAGCCACGGGGAAAATGGATTTGTTTGTTGACGAGCTGCTGGTGGAGTTGTTCCGGCGTGAAGCCTTTTCTACTGCGTTCCTGGTGGAGCGTGCGGATAAATCGCTGGGGCCTCGGCCCCCACCGGGGGCGACGCTGCGACCCATCATTGCACGCTTACTGAACTTCAGGGACAGAGTTACCACGCTTCGGATGGCGCATGAACGTGGACAGGTCCAATAACAGGGCACAATGATATCTTTCTACCCAGATTTCACCTTGATGGTGCAGGAGGCTCGCCACAAGTTCTCCACTGTGAAGGCTTTGCTCCAGGAGATTGGACTTCGGTACGGCATGCTCTATCCGGCGCGTCTGCGTGTGGCGGTCCAGGGAAAAATCGCGTGTGTTTGACAACCCTGCGGAGGCCCAGGACTTCTGCCTGAGGCAGGCCAGAGAGCGCGGGAACAACCCTCGGGGTTTGCTGGCGCAATCCCCCCTGATGTACAGGCCACCAACAGCTCGGATCTATTCCCGCTGAACTAGACTGGCCGCGCCCTGCTTCTTGGGCGCTTCAGTGATTGGGTCCTGCCTGCTTGACCTAATCCTCGGCTATTAACCCATGTCTGCTCCTGGTGACATTGTCCCGATGGCTGAGCTGTACTGTACTCACCTTAGAATAACTACCCCAGAGTGGTGGGCTCACCTGCTTCGCTGCAGCAGATGGCGGACTGCACCCCGCTGTGATGTTAGACCAGCGACTTTGTTTTGCCCCCTCATTAATGTCTTCTATCCCGTTTTATGATGTACGTTTACAGCGGAAAACGGTTGTTGGTGTGGTGCCCGCCCATCATGATGTGCACCAATATGTCCCGTGCACTAGTTGGGGAGTGTTTTTTGTTCCTTGTTGGAATTTCTCAGCGCTTTTTTTGCCTGGGATGTGCAGGGGGAGGGACTTTTATTTTGTCTTTGTATGCATACCACCTTACGAGAAGGTTTGTGATATTGCAACCTGAAGGTCTTACCTAACCAATTTTGTACACGACTGTGGCTGACTGCATGACAACAGGAGATCTCGAAGTACCCCTTATGACTTGGAACATCAGAGGCATCAAAAACCCCTGCAAAGGCAAGTTAGTACTACGGTACTTGGTCAGGCATGGGATTAAAATGGCCTTTCTATATGAAACTCACCTATCCCAGTGCACCTCTCAGACCTTTGCCTCAGCTGGGGCCCACAGAGATTTTTCTCTAGCTACAATCCCTTTTAGCCCCACTGACACTTTCTCCGAAACCGAAGGGAGGTATGTTGCCATAGTTGGCCGACTACGGGCCAGTCGGTGCTCCTCTTGAATATTTATGCACCCAACGTAGACTCTCCTGAGTTTTTACCACACACTGACGGCACTCCGACAGGACTGAAGCGGACCACACTACAATAGGGGGGAGACTTCAACTTATGTCTCAAACCAGACATGGATGCGATGGCCCCGACTGGTAAGCCTCGAGCCGCAATCATCTTGCGGGATGCAGGCGCCTCGAGTTCCTTTAGAGATGCCTGGTGCCACTGACATACTCAGCTCCCAGGCTACACGTTTTATTCCGCCCCCCCCCCCATGGCACCTGGTCACGTTTGGACTACTGGTTCCTCTCGCTCTCGGCCCTCCCTTGGCTAGGGGAGGTGACATTGCCAACCCCGCACGTCATCAGACCACGCTCCAGTTCGCATGGTCCTGAACATCCTGCTCCAGGGTGGCGCTTTCCCAGTCAGTCCCTCATGGATTCGGCTTTTTGTGAGGAACTTCGTTCTGCCATTACGTAGTACTATGATTTGAATGAGGGCAAGGTGGCTACACAGGCCACTCTTTGGGAGGCCTTCAAGGCAAACATCTGCAGAATGGCGATTGCTAAATATAGCGGTATATTACATGACATACGGCGCTCTTTGGAGCGCCTGGAGGCTACCCTTCGGAGGTTGGACTCTGCAGCTTCGGGGTGGGTGAGGGGTTGCGGCCCCGAGCTGAGGTGAGAGGAGGAATTTTGAGACCTTGCGGATTGCGAGGTGCAATTTCTGGTAAAGTATGCACGGGACATAAACACAAACATAAACACGGGCCCACCGAAACGGCGAGGGTGAGCACCAGGACCATACCCTGGCAAAACTGTTTCGCCCACAACGAGGGAACGACTATATATCGGAACTCATTCTTGGGGATGGCACTAGGTCCACGGGGGTGGGGAGTTCCTGGCAGAACTGCTGCGCTATTATACTCAGCTATATGCCTCTAGATTGGAGGAGGGTAGTGGCCTGGCAGGCTGTCTGAGGTCGCAATGGTCTGGCTGTCCTCCCCGCAGCACCGGTTCCTCAGCGAGCCAATCTTGGTGGAGGAGATAGTAGCTGCAATTGACTCAATGGTGGGTCGGAGGCCCCTGGTCTTGACGGGCTTACAGGCGCATTCTATAAGACTTACAAACATTTGCTTACCCCACGGTAGTTGGAACTTTATGCTGAGTCCTTGGAAAAGGGAGAGCCCCACGCAAGGAGAT
The DNA here is from genome assembly GCA_963921515.1 of Calotriton arnoldi. Taxonomy (NCBI): domain Eukaryota; kingdom Metazoa; phylum Chordata; class Amphibia; order Caudata; family Salamandridae; genus Calotriton; species Calotriton arnoldi. The sequence goes on from CAWUFW010001256.1 coordinate 811,060, forward strand.
TGTGGTCCTGCTATTGAAACCTAGCAAAGAACCACAATATTGCCAGTCTTACAAACCGTTCTCCTTACTGAACTTTGATAATAAAAAATACTAGTCTTGAAACCATCATCTCCCCACTCCAATCGGGGTTCGTTCCCCACCGCTCTACTTCAATAAACTTGCGCATGTTCTTCTCTGTGGTCAACAGAATCTCTCCGGAGGTGACGGCAGCTGTGGCCCTGCTTGAAGCGGAGAAGGCTTTTGACTCCCTTGAGTGGCCTTTTCTATGGGCAGCGCTGCGAAAGCTTAGTCTCCCTCGCGGCTTTTTATCTTTGATTCAGCTTCTCTACTTTCGTTCAACGGCCCGTTGACTGCTCCATTCACGGTGGTGAGGGGCACGAGACAGGGATGCCCACTCTCCCCGCTTCTCTTTATAGTGGCAATGGACCAGCTAGTCCGGCACCGGCAGGAGAAGCTCATCTGACACGGGTTGCAGTTTAACACCGGCCCGCTGCTACTGCTGCTCTACGTGGAAGACGCAAAAACAACAATTGATGGACAGAATGCAGAACAATGTCGTACACTCACCCCAGTACAGAGATCTGGGCCTAAATCCATCATTTTTTTGCTCACCATGCCATTCCAGTTTGGACCCAGCCATATGCAAATCAGTCTTGACCCTGCTCCCCAAGGGAACAGTCCGGCCAGGTCTTCCATGGACCAGAAACAAATCAGGATTTAAAATTCTAGGATTTTCGCTAGAAAGTTTGAGACCCAAGTATGGGCATACCCGTCCCACTCGGGGTGACAAATGCAAAAACAACAATTGATGGACAGAATGCAGAACAATGTCGTACATTCACCCCAGTACAGAGATCTGGGCCTAAATCCATCGTTTTTTGGCAGGGTATGCCCAGACGTGGGTCCCTTGCTCACTTTGCCACTGGATTCAAGCTAGCCTGGCTGATGAGGGCTGTTAGCCCGAAACCGGTCCCAGGATGCTTGATTCCGGTCCAGGGAAGACAAGGAAGACATGGCTTGGCAGTTCGGTCTGGACTGTTCCCATGAGGCACAGGGTCGACTGATTTGCATATAGCTGTGTCTGAACTGGGGTGGCAAAGTGAGCTAAAGAATGATGATGGATTCAACCTAGATCTGTGACTTGGGGTGAGTGTTTGAAAAGTTTCAGCACTCCGTCCATCATCTTTTTGTGTTTTCTACGTGGAAGACATCCTGGTTTTCCTTCAGCACCCTGCCTCGAACCCAAGCCCGGTGTTGCGGAAGATCCCGAAATTTGGGCTATACTCGGGCTTCAGATCAACTGGAGTAAGTCTGAATTTTTTCCACTGACTGAGGCTGCCCAGCAGTTACACAGCGACTTTCCACTGCGTTGGTGTGCTGACATGGTTAAATATTTGGGTATCCAGGTCCACAGCAATAAGGAACAGGTTCTGCACCTTAACTACGGCCCCACTGTAGACAAATTAACATCGCAAATAGAACAATGGATCAGATTGCCGTTGTCAATCGCAGGGCGCATCCTGATAGATAAATCTAGGCAGTACCACAATTTTAATTATCTATTTCTTAACATACCCATCCCTCTTTCTAAAGCTTTCTTTGCCACTTTGCGAGGGCTGCTGTTGAGATTGGTCTGGACAGGTCGCAAGCCACGTGTTGGCTGGCGCGCGCGCGACACTCCCTTATGCACGTAGAGGGTTTGGTGTACCCCATTTTCATCTTTACTACTTAGTGGCCCAGTGCCAGAATGCATACCATTGGTAACAGAGATAGCAGAATCCCATACAGCCGGATCGACAGAGACCTGGCGGGCTCCAGGCCCCTCAATGCTGTTCTCCCCATTGGCCTTCCTCTGGACCCTAGGAACATTCAACCACTCTCCACCACCTGCTGGGCATGCCGCAGATTGCAGCAGTTCCTAGGGGTGGAGCGCCTGTATTCGCCTGCACTCCTGGGCAATCGCTGATCCCCTTGATGGTTGACCTCACTATCAAGAGCACGCTTAGTAGATTTACTTTGCATACCACTGGTGATCTATTCCCCGAGGGCCATGCTGTTTCATGGTCGGAGGATACCCGCTTCACCGACGTCACACCGCTGGACAGATTTGTTATGCATCGCGTGCAGAGTGGCCTGAGGGCCCACGTTCCAACCTATCCCATCGCCCCAGACGACTTTACCCCCCCCCTCACTGCCCTTATCGAGGGTTTCCAAACCGTACCGTACTTGCCTAGAACTATTGCCCACCGTGGATGGTCGATTGCGGGCAGCTTAGTCAGAGGACTTACAGCACCTCATACTGGATGGCATATAGAATTTCTGTTGCGCACAGACCTCCCCTAACAATAGACACAAACTGCTACATTTAAATAAAAAAAAAATGTACGACGCACATACATGACACCCAGCCTCCAGGCCCGGATTGACCCCAATTGCCCATCGACCTGTCCCAAATGCCATGCCTCCAACGTGGATTTCTTGCATATGGCCTGGCTGTGCCCTCGGATAGCCAGTTACTGGACCGACATTTTTGCACATATCTCCCAGATGGTGGACATGACACTGACACCAGACTCCTTGCAAGCACTGTTGGGCTATGTGCGAGATGTCCCGAGGGGAACCAGACGGTTTGTCGCCATTGCACTCCTTCTCACAAACCGTGAAGTGGCCATGTGCTGGGGAAATACACAACACTCAACTATAGCAAAATGGCTTAAGAGCCTTATGTTTTGCGACACGACCAGTGAGATATATGCACAGACGCAACCACCAATGTCCCGTCCCTGAGACATCTGGCAGCCTCTATGCACGTACCTCCTACACACTACTACGACTGACAGTGACTGATATCAGGGGATATGGGCTTTGTACATATACTAATATCACTGGTACCATCACTATGCACTCACATGACTGGCATTGTGCTGGGAACACTTCCCCTCTAGGTCCACTATGGTCGTTGCTGCCCTCTGATGCTTCATCAACGTTGCACACGAGCTAAGCCTACAGGCCTTCCTTCCCCCGCAGTTGGGTTCGGACCATGTTGCTTGTTGTGAATTTTCATTACATTGTATACATGTACAAATATCTTTGTCCTTTTCCAGTCATATTTGCAAAATGTACGTACTGTCCATACATGTGGTATGCATACTATATTGAAAATGCTAAATAAAGATTTTAAATCGTGGCATGCCAGGAGATGTCCACTTTGAGCCACATAGCATATCAAAGAGGAGGCTATGTTTTCTCCTGCAGACTAGTCATTAAGTATGAGAATGCTAGTTGTCTTTCTGATGTCTACAGCAGCTCTCATTATTGGTTATTTGTATAGAAGCGCAAGATAGGGGGTGGCGAGGATGCTAAGTCTTTCTTCTTTATGTCACACAGGGAATCATATGCTCTTGATGGCTATGCACAGTGAATAGGAGATACTTAGTGCTTCATGCTAGAATTTTACCACGAAGAAATCAATGTCGTGACCTTCAACAATTAACATATTGTACATGCACTAATTCAATGGTTCCTCAATTGGCCATTTGAGAAACCCAGGAGCACTGATGTCAATCAGTTCATCACTATAACTCAGTGTTTATCTTTAATGCTCTAATACTGTATGGCCATTTTGCATTCACCTTTCAATTCTTCATAAGGTCACGAACCTTATTAAATTCCTTCATGCTTTGATTCTTGGTTTGGTTTTCACCAATGACAGAGATGCTCTGTTTGTGACTTGCGTCCGTGTGATATTTTTCTTAGTTATGGATTTAGATGGCTTACTACCAGCAGTGTTAGGGACACTAAACTGATCAATCTGGGGAGGTATAATTTAACAAGCAGTTGCCACACTGCTTGCGGTACTGTGCCCAATATAGAGAAAAAGGGCAAGATAGATATCGGATGCTTATTTCTGGTTGTGGGCACTTTTGACAATATATTACCAATGAAGGAGAAAATATAAACACTATTCCTGGTTCTTATCAGCTATAAAGACATTTCTCCGTTTCATCAAACTTCCAAGCTGGTCACTAAAAGTTTGGTAGTACATTGATTTATATGTTAGCCGGTTAGCCAGGGCCACTGAAATTTTGCGATTGTGCAGCCGCAACGTTTTTCACATAATATAGATTGGTCGCATTTGCCACTTAATCCAGCATCTGCTGCATAATCTGCAGATTTTAATTTAAAAATTGTTTCTTGCTCAAACGGTTCAGAATTTACAAAAAACACAGCAACATGTGTTGTTGTGCAGTGATAGGCCATTTGCAAAGGTCGACTGGTCACCTTTCTGTTGCTTATTGCTATAATTGAGTGTTTACCTGGTACGAATAAGAGGGCAAACAACGCTCAGACAAGTGTCAAAATAAATAAGTAATACTATCACAAAATGTGATGCATTATGACTCATAATTTGCCTTTATTTGCCACATCATTTACTCAACCCTGTCTCATAATTCGGCCCTCCCCTGCCACATAATTCCAGTGGCCCTGATGTTAGCTACCAACTTCTCAAAGTACCATATTGTAAAGAATAATCTAAATTGTAAATATAGAGACATACTTTTTCTGTATCCGACTTTTTACCCTTCTTCAGCCTGCTGTTAATCAGTCTTAATCACACTACAGCTATTTTAGTTCTTGTTAGAGTTTAAATGTAAAACACCTAGGTGCACATCGGTTCTGATTTCCACATTAACACAGTTTATATACATATGACAACAGAGACAAATAGAAAAAATGAACAACAATGGGAGTGAAGCTAGGAACAGAACACATGTTGACAACTGGACCTTGCAGCTAGCTGTGGGCAGTTAGTTCAAACTATCTGGCAAAAATATCATATGTAATCAGGTGAGTCATTTTATCTGAAAAGTGCATTTGTCAATGTGCAAAACAGGGAAATTCTTCTACTGTCCTTAGATTTTCATGCGGATGGCTGCACTGTTCACAGGGGGATTACATGCTATAGGGCAGTGGTTAGTTTCAAAAGCGTAGCTGTGTCTGCAATCAAACATTTGTATAAAATGGTAACTTTGATGCATATCACCATTTACCTGCACAATCTAGGGCGGACAAATTGTAAAGTGTATCACATTACTTAAATATTTAATTGAAATTCAAAAGGACTGGAACAAAAGATTTTTTAAAAATACATATCTAATTCTGAAGCATTTAAGAGCGCTAAACATCACTCTGCGGCTCAAGTAAAACATATGAGAAATTTCTTCAAAATCGGAAATGACATCAGTCTGACCAAAATTCATATGCGATATACAGTGCTGTCTAGTTCTTTTGAATTAAGTCCACTTTTCTGCCCTACTAATAAAAAAAAAGCTGTTTTCATCTAAAACATGCACTTTAAGTTCTTCAAAAATACATATTAAAGTGCACTTATAAGAAAAGGACAAAAAAACCTGTCTGCTCATCCCCGCAATTTCAAGGCATCAATTAAGGTGTCAGAGATAGCAACAAAAAAAACTAAAAGATCATATAATATAAATCAGGTTTCATTCCTGAACTAGATTATTACATAGACACAATTTTAAGGTCTATTCAGCAGTGCAGTCATGTGATTCTCAAACGAAGAACTATGCAATGGACACATGACCATAGGAGCTTGCATTGAAAGAATTGGTAACCGGCACTACTTAGACTAGTCTCTGATAAGGTTTATTTGCTGAAAAACGATCTCATATCTTCAACTTATATTCCTGAGCTCCAATAATATACGACTGTAATATTTTTTCTTTGGTTTTAAAGATGAAAAATTTAGACCTAGAGAATCAGCAAAAACTAAACTTATGCCATAAGGCCAAAGCATACACCCTAAAATTAATATAGGGTGTAGAATTTTAGATAGTTTACAAAATGTTTGCGCAACAGGGAGCAATGCAATACATTTCCTTTCGAAAACATGATGAAAACTCCTTTGGTCAGCTAAATGAAAAGCTGAACTCTCAATTAAAAATGTAAAATTCCATGAAAAAGCAATGGATCCTCCTTTCCCAATCATTAAGAGTACCTCCTAATTTCTATATTCTACCAGTCCAAGCACTGGTTAGTTAGAAAGTAGAAGTATTGGCAACTAATAATAAACAATGTTTATACCTTCTCACAAACTGAGAAAAACATAATGTTCCCTACACTTGAATCTTTGAAAATTATGAAGACATTTTTACATGTTGAAAATAACAAAGCTATTACAATTCACAATTATGTTTTCTTTTGCGAGGTTCGTGTGAACAAACAGATTCATACCTCAACAAATAACCAACATCATTTTATTCAGCAAATTATGAATGCATATAAACTATCTAAAAACAAGTTCTTGAATAAGTTACAGTTGAGAAACTGGTTAAACCACATGCTACGCAAGATTATCAAGCCAATTCCCAAATGGAAGGAATATTTTTAAAAAACGGTTTTAAATTCCATGAGTACTGTTTGTGATTTTAGCATTCAACATTTACAAATTTCTACTCCACAATAGTCCATCTTCTATGCAAGCATAATAGTACCTGGGAAGAAGATCTTAATTGTAGAGTTGAACAGAATTCACATGATAATGTGCTACGTGAACTATATGCAAATATGTGGTGTGACTCTAATCTGTGTAAACATAAGAAAAAAATATTCAAAGAGCACATTTGACCTGAGAAATAAGAAAACAGTAACTACAGAAAATGCCAAACTAACTATGCTGGTTTTTACTGAACAGTTATAGTCTGCCCCAAAATATCAGACTGTCGGGAAAAGGAGCAAACAAATTAAGTACAAATACATTGAGACCTGTAAGACTATCAACAACCCCCATTTTGTTCAGTGACAGTCCCCTGTAAATATTATTTTTGCATCCAAATCAGTGGACTCTACAGAGCTCAATAGTACCACAAAAAATTATTGTCACATGTACTAAGTTATAAAGTTTAAATGTTGCACAGTATTTTGAAAATGTTTCCATTATGCTCTTAAAAGATCAATATAGTGAGTTAAAGTGTCTGTGGACGTACTTGATTTTCAACAGTAGCTTAGGCGTGAAGAAACTGCAATGCTGATTTTCAATTAAAAAAATAAAATACAAATCCTAATAAAACATACTACTAATAAAATTGGTAATTCGGACAAAAAACTGTTCTGTGCTAGAATCAAACAATTACAGTAAGAAAATAGTACATACAAAATCATCTCCTGAGTCGGCACCCGCTGATGTTATAGACTCCTTGCTGACTGATCTTGGAATCCGTGCTGCCCCTCCAGGTCGGGGAGCAATAGCTGCTTCCTCAGCAATTTTCTTTTTTAGCTTTGCAAACATGGTGTTTTAGTGCATCAACTGTCCAAAAATGATTCTAGCTTGAGGTGAGACTTCCTGGCCAATGGCAGACTACGAACTTGCAAATAATATTTAGCAAAAGACATTCAAGACCCAGTTATGAAAGGAAAACGAAAATAAATCTGCCCATGGTGCATCCTCAATATAAGTCAATCTTCTTTGGTGTTTTCATGGCGTCACTGAACCTGCAAAAAATGGGGAAAAAATATTTTAGATAAATTACCTAAATATGAAAAACTATATACTTAAAGCCACCACAACAGAAGGTTTATACACAGCATACCCCCCTTTCGTCACTGCTCTTCAGCTACTTTTCATATTTAGGTGCATGTATAAAGCTTACATTCATGCATATCATTTACATATATAGATAGGATAGAGAACAAAAAAACTTACTATCCCAAAAGACCGACCAAATCTGACCCAACATTCAAAAATATTATCCTATACAAGAACAAATGCTTTCATCTACTGATTGCCACCACATGAAGTCAGCTTTCATAACGCCATCTCATCCCTCTCCTGCTTCTGGAAACCCTTTAAAAGACCTCCGAGTAATTAACACACTCACCACTCTTATAGCAAGATTAATCTACATAGGCCAATTAATTTCCCATTGAGTCTGGTAGAACCCCACATGAAATAAATGTTCTGGTAAAGAAATAAAGCATTAAAAAAGAAAATATGATCTCCAGCCATGTGATAATCCATCGAGTTATAGAAAGGGAAAACAGGGAGTCGTAGTATAATAGTAGTAGAAATACTGCAAAATGTGAGCAAGTTTGCCTTTCACATAGAACCATTAAACAAGCAAAGCCAGCTTACAGAAATGTTTCCAGTTAATCAATGACAAGAATCATATCAGATCCGCTTTTGACTTTTCAAAATTCAAAGACAGCTTAAGTACACCAGAGTCAATAAACTAGACAGAACTATATGCATGTGCACAGTAAAAACACCACAAAACAAATGCTGTCTTACACATTACTGACAGCATAAACTGAATTATTAAAATCAGTGCTTGGTTAGGGCAAAAGAACATTTCATAGATTGATCAAATCAGTGCCACTGAGCCGGGCATGAATAACACACATGGAGCACAGTGGAGTCATACGAGTCAAGCATTTCTATTAGATTTCAGACAAATGTTTACTATCATGGGAATTCTAAAAAGTAAACTATGGATACACTGCATTTTGCACAGTACAAAGAGATCTCAATTCACTTGATGGGGAAACTACTACTTTGCTTTCGAGCCCGCACTCTCAGGGCTCAGTTAACGCTCAAACTTAGGGCTTTTGCTATTTTTCCTTTCTTCAAGAAAGACCCGTTTCAACAGTTCCTTAGCCAACTTCTCAAGGGTACAATCTTCCACCATCCCTCCTCTGGCCAACTGTGCCTGGAGACGGTGCCATTGATAAAATATGGATATGCAAAACTAACCAGACATATCGCAAACAACAGAGTGGGGATAGTATGGTTCCATGGCCGTCACCTCAGCTACTGGACCATCATGTTGTACACACAAGCAAAACCTGGAGGGAAACTGGCCATATGAGGTAAACAGAGCTCTGGAGAAAAGACAAATTAACTCTTAAACTAATCCGATCTGCAGATGTTATTGTATTAGAAAAGCACAAGTAAAACTACTTATTGACTGAACCAGGAAATAATCACTTCCACCATTACACAGTGGATGCAGAAAAAAGTCAAATTCATAACAGAGTTGCCAAAACATTATCACACAATGTTACAACAGAAACATGTGCTCGTGTTACATGTACTCCAGGCTAACAAAACTCGATCCACCCATCCCAACGATTACAACCCACCAATGTCAAAAGGACGTTAGTTTTACAGAACAGTGTTTGGATTGCATTGCAGTCTGCAGTAAAATTACGTTAAACTGCTAAATATTAAAATCAGTACCCAGCTCCTTCAGTCATCAGTTACTCAGCATTATCTAGGCTTCCAGAATCCAGCAGTCAATCTTCGAAAGACACCGGGACAGTAGTTTCATTTTTCAACAATTTACAAACACGATTTTACCCGGGTCTCTACGCACATCTAGGAATAATAAAACAACCACCATTTTGTTGTGGAAGCATATACTAAATATGAACGAACTACCCCATTACTCCTTCCCGTACGTTCTAGGTGTAAAGTGAACAGGATGCATTTTATGGCCAGTTTAACTCCAAAATCAAGGTAAAGTGAGAACATGTGTGTAAAAAACCGTCAAGAAGTCTTTTCCTACTCTTCGCTTCACTCGTTCTCTGTAAACAGAAATAATGATGTGATCTAAAGGCCATATCACTTTATGGTGGATCGGACACCTCGTAACAACAAGCATTGGCATAGCCAATAGGTCTCGCCTTTGGGACCTTATAAGTATTTAGTTATGCAGCACAATATCCTTGGTGCAACAACATCAACTGTTGCATGGCTAAACACTTATAAGGTCCCAAAGGCGAGAACTATTGGCTATGCCAATGCTTGTTATATATTGTGCGTTAATTTTCTTGTTTTATTGGAATGTAGCAATGTGCGTTACTGCAGACAGGCTCAAATTAAGCCCCCTGCAGAGGTGACGCTGGTCTTCTTTCTGTTAACACGCCCACGTACTATACCCAGACACACCTTTAAAGGAGTTGTAGTACACGGGGTGGCGGAGAGAGGAGATTGCACCAGATATTTTGGAGAGGAGAGAGTGGGAGGGAGACAGGGGAAGATATTATTTGCTATTTTGTTTGGGGTTTTTTAATTTGCCGATGTGCGTTGAGGCAGATACCGGGTTAAATTAAGACTCCTGGCAAACTGAGTAAAAATAATGGCAGGAGTAGGGCGTATGGTGTTTTCGGATATGTGGGTGTATAAAAGCTAACAGTTAGAGAGCAAGCCCGCGCTGCGGCCTGAAAAGAAAGGACAGGATGACAATATATTTGTTCTGTAGGTATGTTAGTATATAAGGCACAGACACAGCGCCATAGTATAAATGTGCCAAGATAGGCCCACATTTGTTTAGGGTACTTAAAATCAGCAGTTTAGATATTGCCAAAGAATGTACCGGCAGACACCGGCTTGAATTAAGCCCCAAGTGTTTTTGTCCGAATACAGACTTTATACATGTTATTTGGAAAAATTTTGTATTTGTGCCTTTTTTTTTTTTTTTTGCACTTACGCCTTTGGAACATATATTTCGAAGAGGAGTGAGTGGGAGAGAGATAGGGGGACATTAAAAGGATGAGTGCGAGTAGCAAATGTAGGGAACTAAAGTGTCCTGCAGAGCTGTTTTTTGAGAGTGGGGGAGGGGTGTTGTGTGTGACTGCTGTTACCGTGGCAACGCTAGTCTGCTTTGTGTTAAGAGTTGTCCCAATTGCGGGGAGAGCCCAGGACATGTTTATAGTATGCAGATAACAAGTGACGGCGAGGGGAGGGGGTGGGAGGGGGACAGGGGATGAGGAAGGTAAGAGAAGTGACGGGTTTGGGGGGGGTAGACAGAAGGGATGAGGGAGGTGAGAAAATAAAAGGATTGTGAAGGGAAGTTTGGAAGAAAGAGGAACAGAGGGAGTCTTATGGTCTGGAGACAGGAGGTCATGTTAATGAGAGAAGGGGACAGAAAAATATGGCCACGGGGTTGAGGGGAGGGAAGTCTCCAGGTGATGTGCGTACATCCTTTTAGGTCTCACGCACAGCGCGAGACCTTTAGAAAGGGCTTCTGAAAGCTACCCACACGCTCGTGCGTGTGGTTTTGCTTTGGGAAGCCCACATTGGCTGGAGCGTGCGTTTTTTTTACCGAAACGGCACGCAATTGGGCAAAGGCGGGCGCATGTCCCGCCTTTGCTCCTCCCATTCCCGACGGTGGCCAGAACACGCAGCAGCGCGCGTTCGCCTCGCTGCCGCGCTCCCTTCCCCCCCCGCTCCTCTGTGGTGCGCGCGCACCACTGTTTACATTTTTTTTTACCGCGCGGCCCCCATTTCTTTTTTTTTTAGATTTTACAGCAAACAAAACATCACCACTCAGCCTTAAAAGGATTATGGGTAAAGGGTGGCGTCCTCTCTGTAACAGGATGCGCTGTAAAGAGATTGCCAACAAGCACCTTAATCCTGTCCCTCCACCCTGGTGCCTGGAGGCACATGGCTTACGTGCAACAGCACAAATAATGGGTTCAATGTGCACACCTTATCCTTGATGATTGAATACAACGAGTCAGTCAACGACGTCATCCAGCCCCCACCTAACATGCGACTGTAATACTCGTCTCTGTGAAGCGTTTCATTTTTAGCACTTTTACAAGAACGTCCCCTTTTCTCACGCCTCAATAGTTTTCTATTTTCAACAGATTTACGTACTAGGACTAAGACAACCATTCACTCAACTGCTTTACCGAGATACCAAGAACGCCATTACCATACCATACATACACATTTTGATCAGCGACGCATAATATGATTTTAGCAAGGGTTACTGGGTTCGGAGAACCTGTGGGGTATTACATGTTCTAGTAGGATCATTGTGTGAAAGGCAGAAACACTGGGAATCTACCCGAAATCGATTAGAGCCGGGGAACTCTGTTTACTTGTGTCTACACACAGGGCAGTGTTGCGTGTGGCGAAAAAACAGAACATAAATGTCTATTTGTGCAGCGCGCGTTCACCCCCGAGGTGCGTCTTGGCGCTATGGGGAGAGGATGTGTCCTAAGGGCTAGAGCTGCCGACTATGGAACTGGGGATCCAAGTTCGAATCTCGGCGTCGGCTCAACATTCGGTGATTCTTCCCAAATCACTTAATCTCTCCGTGCCTACCAAAAAAAAACGTGTCCTTGTGTAGTGTAACTAATGTTCATGTAAAGCACCCATACCATACGTCGGGTCGAGTTCGCACTGTATAAAACTGCAAAAAAAGACAACAAAAACACAGGTAATCGATGTTTACTGTTTGCAGACTCCGGGTACTCTGAATCGACATCTGAAGAATGAAAGGGTGGCGTCATCCGACAGGTTTGAACCTGCGATTATGAAGTTAAACCCACATCCCGCAGGGTCTGCATTAGCCCACTAATATACCTGCAGGGGTGGGCGGTTGTTTTACATGGGAAACCAAATTTTTGGGGGGTGGAAAAATACGATATATCTGCTGCTCATGGGAACAATTGCGTCAACACGACCGTGATGAGGAGCGCCGCTCCCTGGTGGGCTCCTGTTTCCTTTCACACTTGGCGTCTCTAGATGTGATTTTTAGAGCGGCACACAAGGGGCCACAGGAAAAAAAAAAAAAACTGGCTGAGCCACCCACAACGGGCAATCACGACAAATGTGCGCATGCGCATATCTCACACCTCTTCCCTGCAACCCCCTTTTCACTCTCTCCTGCGTATACTTTCTTGCATCTTTCTCATTCCACCAATCTCCTCGCACACTCACAATGCACCCACTCACAGAACTCTGCATGCTTCTTTGAATTTCACCCTGTCAATTTCTTGACAGCTGTGTACCTCCATCACATACTTTTGCACATAATTGCAACTTCAATTGACACAGCTGCCCACGGCTCTGTGCGATCTGCAGAGAGGCCAAGGATTGAATGAGTATGTATTCCAAACCCAGGGTAACCAGGCGACCTGGATTTGCCAGTACAGTCCCAGTTTTCGATCATTTTTCCTTGCTGAACCCAAATTTCCCAAATACTGTCCTGGTTTTCAGAAAGGGGCAACTGCACAAACTTTTATGTGTCCTACTGCAGAATTAGGTACCAGTCGTTTCATAAACCAATCTAATTAGGACTTACAATAGTCTGTGCAAAAGTTGTATTTAACTTATTTCCCTTAGTGCCTCCATATCTGTATTTTCTACATTGATAAGCGTAGTTATTAAATCATTCTGTGCCCTTTGATCGATGTGAAATTGTAGTCCTACTTCTATTTTTGTGAAATGTCCTGGTTTTGGGTTTTGAAAATGTGGTCACCCTGACTCCTTTATGTCCCACTGACCAGTACTGTGAGAAATGTGCTTGTTTAATAGTGTCTGGGTGTGAAAAGATGGCTAACCAATCCCTTATGGTTCAATTTTTTTAATCCAGTGCAGGCAATTAAGCACACACACCCACCTACAACCAGTGGCCAGTGAGGAAATGGCTACCACCTACCCAGCACCCTGTTCCCTTACGTCCCCCCTCCTTAAATTCAGCTCCACACATTTCCATTCCACATTACATAATTCAACAACACACCACATGTATCCAATCCACACCACAAAACTCTACATCATGCCACATAACTCAACAGCATACCACATAATTAAACTTCCCTCCACAACACAAAATACCAATCCACATAATTACACTCCATGCCACACAATCCCACTCTACATAATTCCAGTACACTCAATACCACATAATTACTATCCACATAATTCCACTGCACACCATAACACATAATTCCTCTACACAAATCCACTCCACACCACACTACTCCACGCCACACAATTCTATCCAACTCACATAATTCCACTTCACACCACATACATCCACTCCATAAACATAAGTAAAAGGCATTGCCATTTACAATGCCAATAGCTCTAACTTAAAAAATGCGAGACCTATTGCATTTCCAATGCTTGTTAAAGTTGTGACTTGCCTGAAATGACAGGCCAGGATGTTCAGTGTTGTTTTATGAATGCATTTTCATGTATTGTGCGTTAAATTTTTGTTTTATTGGAATGTAGCCATGTGCATTTCGGCAGACACCGGCTTAAATTAACCCCCCCGCAGGGGTGGTGCTGGTCTGCTTTCTGTTAACGCGCCCATGTGGGTACTGGAAGACACATGTTTAAATTAACCCCCCTGCATGGGCCTATATTAAGTGCCTGGTTTTGAGGGTGCCGTAAGAGCTTAGCGTTGTGCACACAGAAAGAGAGTGAAATGAGTTGTAATAAATGGGGTGGCGGGAGAGCGGAGGACTAGAGAGAAAGTGTTTTGAAAGAAAGGGATCAGCGTAGGGGAAAGAGGAAGAGAGGTTTTCTTATGTCGTGTAGACAGGGAGTGTATGTTAAGGAAAGAAGGGGGCAGACAAAGGTGGCCACAGTGTTGATGGGAGGGAAGCTTTTAGATGACATGTTTACATCGTTTTTGTATTGTGTGAAATGACAGGCCAGGATGCTCAGTGTCCTTTTATTAATGTGCTTGTATGTTTTTAGTGTGTAAACTGTTATGTTTTATTTGTATTTAGGGAGGTGCGTTTAGGTAGACACCGGCTTAAATAAAGCCCCCTGCAGGGTCCAACATTACGCCACTGAGTTCAGCGCGCCCCAACAGCTTGGTGTAGTACACCCAGACACACCTTTAAAGGAATTGTAGTACACAGGGTGGCGGGAGAGAGGAGATTGCACCAGATATTTTGGAGAGGAGAGAGTGGGAGGGAGACAGGGGAAGATTGAAAAACAAGACGTCCGGCCGCGACCGGGAGCAAAAAGGAAACAAGCATTGGCATAGCCAATAGGTCTCGCCTTTGGGGCCTTATAAGTGTTTAGCCAGAGCTATTGACTTTGCCAATGTCTTCAAGCTGTGCTGTAGAGAAGTGTGGCTGCTGTGCGGCATGCTGAAAAGTTATAATAAAAAAGTGTCAGAAGCATTTTTGTTACTTTATATATGACCAAGAAGGCATTATGTAAAACTGAACGACCATATTAAAAAAAGAATTTACAATAAAAAATTTCCTCAGTTTTCTTTTGTTCTTGCAATGCTGGCAACTTGTTTCTGCCTATTGCAATGGTTGTTTGTTAAAGCTTTTTTTTTGAGGGGGCATAAACAATCGGAGGGTGAAGGTTGGGAACTAGTACCTGTATTATAACACTAGCAGCGGCCAGACGCTAGGGGAGAATCAACAGATGCCAGATTCCGAGATCAGGCTGAGGTGGTGCTGAGTGATGCTGAGGTGGTAGTGGTGGTGACTGTTGCGGAGATGATGCTGAGGTCATGCTGAATGATACTCAGGTGGCGCAGAGCGATGCTGCGGCGGCGCAGAGCGATGCTGCGGCGGCGCTGAGCGATGCTGCGGCGGCGCTGAGCGATGCTGCGGCGGCGCTGAGCGATGCTGCGGCGGCGCTGAGCGATGCTGCGGCGGCGCTGAGCGATGCTGCGGCGGCGCTGAGAGATGCTGCGACGGCGCTGAGAGATGCTGCGACGGCGCTGAGAGATGCTGCGACGGCGCTGAGAGATGCTGCGACGGCGCTGAGAGATGCTGCGACGGCGCTGAGAGATGCTGCGACGGCGCTGAGAGATGCTGCGACGGCGCTGAGAGATGCTGCGACGGCGCTGAGAGATGCTGCGACGGCGCTGAGAGATGCTGCGACGGCGCTGAGAGATGCTGCGACGGCGCTGAGAGATGCTGCGACGGCGCTGAGAGATGCTGCGACGGCGCTGAGAGATGCTGCGACGGGCGCTGAGAGATGCTGCGACGGCGCTGAGAGATGCTGCGACGGCGCTGAGAGATGCTGCGACGGCGCTGAGAGATGCTGCGACGGCGCTGAGAGATGCTGCGACGGCGCTGAGAGATGCTGCGACGGCGCTGAGAGATGCTGCGACGGCGCTGAGAGATGCTGCGACGGCGCTGAGAGATGCTGCGACGGCGCTGAGAGATGCTGCGACGGCGCTGAGAGATGCTGCGACGGCGCTGAGAGATGCTGCGACGGGCGCTGAGAGATGCTGCGACGGCGCTGAGAGATGCTGCGACGGCGCTGAGAGATGCTGCGATGGCGCTGAGAGATGCTGCGATGGCGCTGAGAGATGCTGCGATGGCGCTGAGAGATGCTGCGATGGCGCTGAGAGATGCTGCGATGGCGCTGAGAGATGCTGCGATGGCGCTGAGAGATGCTGCGATGGCGCTGAGAGATGCTGCGATGGCGCTGAGAGATGCTGTGATGGCGCTGAGAGATGCTGTGATGGCGTTGAGAGATGCTGTGATGGCGTTGAGAGATGCTGTGATGGCGTTGAGAGATGCTGTGATGGCGTTGAGAGATGCTGTGATGGCGTTGAGAGATGCTGTGGTGGCGTTGAGAGATGCTGTGGTGTTGCCGAGTGAGAGATAGAGTGAAGATATAATGCCCAATTAGAGAGGGTGGTGAGAGAGAAAGAGAGAGAAAGGGTGTACATAGAATAAAGAGTGGAGCAGGATAGAGAGAGAGAGAGAGAGAAAGAAGGGGGGAGAGAGTGAATGAAGGAGTTTGAAAGAGAAACAGATAAAGGGGTGAGAGAGAATGAAAGGCTAAAAAAGATAGAGGGGAGAGTTAATTAAGTAGAGAGAGAGAATTAGAGAGGGGAGAGAGAGAAGGAGAGAGACAATAAGAGTGGGGGTGTGGAGTTTAAATAGAGTGAAGAAGTGACGCGGAAAAAGTAACCTTAAATATAGCTTTGTGCGAATAAATATTTTTTTTAAAAACAGTGAGACAAAAATACTGGTAATTAGGCTGTGACTCCCAATATAAAACAAATAGCGATATAAGGTGAAATCAACCCACCGTAGCAATATTTCTAACTAGTCAAAAAAAAAGCTTGCATTTCAATGCTAATCGCTGTTGTTTTTCATGTGACTGTAGTCCAGGGCCCTCAGTTGGTAATGTGAGCTGCTGCTGCGATTGAAACATCAGAGTCCAGAGACGCTGAGTGATGCTGTGGTGGCGCCGAGCGATGCTGTGGTGGCGCCGAGCGATGCTGTGGTGGCGCCGAGCGATGCTGTGGTGGCGCCGAGCGATGCTGTGGTGGCGCCGAGCGATGCTGTGGTGGCGCCGAGCGATGCTGTGGTGGCGCCGAGCGATGCTGTGGTGGCGCCGAGCGATGCTGTGGTGGCGCCGAGCGATGCTGTGGTGGCGCCGAGCGATGCTGTGGTGGCGCCGAGCGATGCTGTGGTGGCGCCGAGCGATGCTGTGGTGACGCCGAGCGATGCTGTGGTGGCGCCGAGCGATGCTGTGGTGGCGCCGAGCGATGCTGTGGTGGCGCCGAGCGATGCTGTGGTGGCGCCGAGCGATGCTGTGGTGGCGCCGAGCGATGCTGTGGTGGCGCCGAGCGATGCTGTGGTTGCGCCGAGCGGTGCTGTGGTTGCGCCGAGCGATGCTGTGGTTGCGCCGAGCGATGCTGTGGTTGCGCCGAGCGATGCTGTGGTGTTGCCGAGTGAGAGATAGAGTGAAGATATAATGCCCAATTAGAGAGGGTGGTGAGAGAGAAAGAGAGAGAAAGGGTGTACATAGAATAAAGAGTGGAGCGGGATAGAGAGAGAGAAAGAATGGGAGAGAGAGTGAATGAAGGAGTTTGAAAGAGAAACAGATAAAGGGGTGAGAGAGAATGAAAGGCTAAAAAAGATAGAGAGGGGAGAGTTAATTAAGTAGAGAGAGAATTAGAGAGGGGAGAGAGAGAGAAGGAGAGAGACAATAAGAGTGGGGGTGTGGAGTTTAAATAGAGTGAAGAAGTGACGCGGAAAAGTAACCTTAAATATAGCTTTGTGCGAATAAATATTTTTTTAAAAACAGTGAGAGACAAAAATACTGGTAATTAGGCTGTGACTCCCAATATAAAACAAATAGCGATATAAGGTGAAATCAACCCACCGAAGCAATATTTCTAACTAGACAAAAAAAAAGCTTGTATTTCAATGCTAATCGCTGTTGTTTTTCATGTGACTGTAGTCCAGGGCCCTCAGTTGGTAATGTGAGCTGCTGCTGCGATTTAAACATCAGAGTCCAGAGAGTTAATGAGCCATGACGAGGAAATGAGGAAGAGATAACCCAGATGGCAGCTGCGCGTGTATGCCATCGTGAACTCAAGCTGGTCGCCAGCCGAAAGCCAGTGTTTGCACTTCCAAAACCCGCTTACTAAAACTCTCGGCCAGACCAGCGCAAGCGCTGGTGCAGGCCAAGACCTAATAAAAACAAGAAGGGCTGGGCGAGAAGGGAGGGGGGAATGCCAGCAGCAGAGGAGCTTGATGAAAGCTGACGAAAAGGGAGGGGGAGAAGGGAGGAGG
Source organism: Calotriton arnoldi (assembly GCA_963921515.1). Taxonomy (NCBI): domain Eukaryota; kingdom Metazoa; phylum Chordata; class Amphibia; order Caudata; family Salamandridae; genus Calotriton; species Calotriton arnoldi. The sequence goes on from CAWUFW010001256.1 coordinate 829,396, forward strand.
GAGTGCGAGCAGCAGCTGTGCACGTGCAAGCAGGCTGGCAAATGGTGTGCGATGTGCGCGCACCATGACGAGAGAGGAAAGCCATATGGCGCCTCTGCTCGTCATTGTGCGCGTAACCGCACACTCGATGCCAGCCAAAAAGCTGTGGTCGCATTTCTGCAAGCACACTACAAAATGTCTCACCCAGAGCCAGCGCTGAAGCGCTGGCTTTCAGGGCGAGACCTAAAAACAGGCTTATTGCGACCCTTAAATCATTCTTAGCTAACTTTATATCACCTCGAGTATTTCTCCCATAAAACGGTGAAGCTGGAAAACAATGTGAACCGCCAACATCAATACTAAAAAAACAAATGAATTAAAAGTACTAATAAAATAACCAGGCAGTAAGTCACGGGAGCATGCCTTACTGCTCTGTTTAGAACTGCCTTAGACAAACAAATCAGAAAAAGCCAAGCCTACTGCCAAAAGAGGTCACCTGCTTCTATGCCACGTACAAGCAATACCTGGGATTTCCTCATTAATGTGGAAAGTGTGATGCTTACTGTAATGCTTACTGTATCGGGTGTGAAACTTAAACACCCACATTTTCACATGAGAGAGAAAGAATGTATATACACACAATTTTAAATAGAGCAACAACAAACAAAACTTCTGTATCAGAGGATTCAACATTTTTCACACCATGGATTTTCGTACAGTAGAGCAATGCTAACTTTATGCACTCTATTGTTTCCAGCATGCAGAGTGCTGCAATATGGATTATGGTTTATCCCAATGGAGGGGTGCCCATGAGAAGTCTAGGTCTTGCAACAGTTGACCAAACCAGCACAAGTGTCAATGTTTAGCTACAGTGCGCATGTAAATGTCTCCCAGTCCCTGAAGACAGAGGGAGGGAACGGGACACGAATCAGGATTTAATTTCTGGCATGGTTGTTTGAAGTATGTCTGCCTTTTTGATAAGTCTTTGGTGTTCGGGGTGACTTTCTATACCAGCATGGTATTAAGCTGCAATGCGTTTAATTATATTACGGTTCTTTTTCATTTATGCACTCCGCAATACATGTTCATTCCCTTCAGTTTTCCATATGCATGCACAATTTGCCATTTACTGCATTTTTCTAGCACGGAAGGCCAACTATGGATATCACAATGGCAGTAAATATAGTGTTTAAAGAACTACAGCTTGGCTAGTAAATAGGAAGTGCTGCAGGCTCCCGAGTGACAATAATGTTCTGCAGCAGCACTCATCCAGCAGCTACTGACTCAGCACACCACTGCTGCTTTCGGGGGCTTACTTCCCAACATAAATATGAACTCGCTGACTTCTTCGATCAATATAAGCCAGACATAATGTTCCTTACCGAGACTTGGACTCACAGTTCCTCAGAACCCGACTTAAATATTGCCATACCATCAGGCTACGATTTGTTTAAAATTGACAGAGAAGGACAACGAGGTGGGGGGGGGCATTGCATACCGTTTCAATATCAAAGCTACCTTCTTGGATATTCCCCAACTGAAGGAACAAGCCATCCTGTTTACTTTTAAAAGCAACAACACATCTACTTTCAATGGGCTACTAGTCTACAGACCACCTGGGCCTAGAAACCCCTTTATTGAATCCATACTATCAGTTATGGAGTCCTGTATGGAATACTCTAATTTTTCCATACTGGGAGATTTCAACTTTCATCTAGAGTCCACCGAAAGTTGTGACACTAACAAGTTAATCGACGGGTTAAAAAGTCTAGACTTAAAGCAAATTGTCACCGAGCCGATCCACACTGGAAAACACACTTTGGACGGTATCTTTACCAATTATGCACTGATTAAATTTAGCAGCACATTACTGATGACCTGGACTGATCATAGTGCTATCTTTTTCGAACTATCCCCCGCTGGATCGTCCATCAGAGCTCGGAACAATAACAGGATGGGCATAGTACGCCCTTGGAGGCAAATAAACACTCCAGACCTGGAAAACGCATTACGGTCCCATAGCCCCCATACAGACACTGCTCCTGATTCCGCAGCCCTAAACTTTAACAGCTGTAAGGAAACTAGCCCCAGAAACCCACACACACAGTGGCAAAAGACTAGCATCTGCCCCGTGGTATACAGCGGAGCTAAAAGGACTAAAGAAAAAATGTTGAGCCAAAGAACGAGTCTGGAGGAAGGAATACTCTGAAATCGATAAAAAACAGTACAATGAGGCGTTAAAGTATAAAGAGTCAATAATCTCGGCAAAATCAAGTTTCTTTTTTAGCGAGAAAATTATAGCTGCTAAAAATACAGCTAGAGAACTTTTCAAAACAGTCTCTACCTTAGCCAAGTTTGGTAATAGCAAACAGTTCAGTCCCACCAGGCAGTTCTGCGACAAACTAGCAGTTTTTTTTTTATAATAAAGTGGTTAAAGTCTACAGCGAGTTCTCTGACAACAAAACTGGAGCTAAGTTAGACGAGCCTAACGAGGATAGGGCATTTACGCAGGTCTCCTTACAAAAATTTAACTCCCTAACACCCGACAGAGTCGAGGAGCTTATAATGTCTCCTAAGTCTGGATCCCCTCTGGATCCATGCCCTGCTACGGTCCTTCATAAGGTCCCTAACATAATTGCGAACCACTTAACACCTCTTCTTAATAATATTCTGGACTCGGGACACTTTCCTGCCATCTGGAAAAAATCCCTGGTCAGACCTATCCTGAAAAAGCCATTCCTTGATCCTACGGAAATTAGCAATTATCGACCCATCTCTTGCTTACCATTCCCATCTAAAATCCTGGAAAAAGCCTTAAATGAAGAACTGTTGTCTTTCATAGAGGCAAACGACAAACTTGATTCAGCACAACACGGTTTCCGGCCTCGGCATAGTACAGAGTCGGCATTGATTGCCGCCACTGAGGACATACGTGTCCAACTTGACAGAGGGGGGAAAGCCATACTGATTTTACTTGACCTTTCGGCCGCATTTGATACGGTTTATCACCACATACTTATTCAGCGTTTGGCCGAAATAGGGATTGTAGATAAAGCATCAGATGTTCTTACCTAACCGATAGAGAACAAACTACAGTGATGGAAGAGCACAAATCGCACCTATACGCCTTGTCGTTTGGGGTGCCCCAGGGATCCTCACTTTCCCCAACCCTGTTCAACATGTATGTCACCCCATTGGCCAAACTTATACGCTCCCATGGTTTTACTGCCATTTGCTACGCCGACGACACGCAAATAGTCATCTCTTTATCATCTAAACCGGAGAAAGCGGCAACAAGTTTCAATGACTGTATGAGCCATATCATTAGATGGATGCTAGATAACTGCTTGAAGTTAAATACTGGCAAAACAGAAGTGATTATGTTTGGAAGAGACACTTCCCTTTGGAATTCTACCTGGTGGCAGGAAGCAGCAGGGCCCTGCCCACGGCCTGTAAAAAAGGTTAAAAACTTTGGGATTATGTTAGATGACCACCTATAATTATCTGACTAGGTCATAGGTCTTCAAAGTGTGGGGGGCGCCCCCCAGGGGGGGCGCGGTATCACCTCAGGGGGGGCGCGCACTCCACTCCACCATTTCACCTTCCGTTGTTGCTTCCCACGTTGGAAGTTCGTTTCCTGCCTGTGTGCAGACCCCATCTCGAGTTAGGGCTCGCTCTGATTGGAGCATCCAAAACAGCCAATCAGCATGTAGTTCCTGAAGCCCTGACGTCGACACTGACGTTCCTCCATAGAAAGGGACAGCAGTACAGATGCCAGGAAGTGCCGCGAATTTTGCATACATAAAGCTGCAAAATACTTCTACTTTGCTGATAAAGCAGCGCTTCATCACTGCTGCCTTTAGCCTCCTGATTGCTTACTTTCATATCGGGTTGCTGACCTTCGCCTTTGAAAGCCTTCCCCTCGCCTTTGAAAGCCTTCCCCTCGAGGTTATCATGGTTTGTAACCTCGCAGCGACTGCCTTTTGCTCCAAGGATTTGACAACGGATGCATTCTTCCCGAGGATTCCCTTCACTAGCAGGTAAGTGTGAAGAGTTTTTTATTTTTTGAAAGTCTCCCTCCTGTGCCTTTCTTCCCAACACTAGTGGGAACGTTGGGTGTTTTGAAGAGAAGAGGATGCGTCATTAATGCCAGAGCTGATGACTTTGGTTTTGGGGACCCAGGTTTGAGTCCTGCCATCAGCTCTACATCATGTGATCCTCGGCAAAATCCCTTGATTTACCCGTGACATATGGAAAATAAATGTGACCTTGATTAAAGTCGCTGGTGCTCATTTAAAGTGTTCAAATACTTTAGAGCTGAGTACACAAGCCTGAAATAGCAAATATCATTAAATATGCCATCTGTCTTTCGTAGGGCAAATATAAATGCTTTCTTATGACATGTTTCTGCTTCTTTGGAAGCCTATCTTCTTTATAAGCCAGTTATGTTAACAACTGAATGGCTCTTAATGCTGCTAGAGAAGAAAGGTATATATCCTCTTGAATCACTGATATCGCATATGGGTGTGAGGTAGATGTCCCCTAGGCCTTTTGAAAAACTGTGGATGCCTTCTACTGGCGACACCTGGCCATACTCCACATAATCACTGATTTTTCAATTGTGTCATAAACATGTTTTACGGGACCCCTTTTCCTGATATCTTATCTAGGGGCAATGTTGTGGCGCAACAGCCAGAGCTACTGACTTTGGAGCTGGGGAACCAGGTTCAGTTCTCAGCATCTGCTCAACGTCCTGTGATTCTGGACAAATCACTTAATCTCCCCATGCTTTTAAAAAATGAATGTGTCCTTGTGTAATGTGAAAGATGCTCCTGTAAAGCGCTCCAATACCTTTGGGTCATGTTTGTGCTATATAAAATTGCAAAAAATATATTACAAAATTTTGTGAGCGCTCTGGTTTCTAAGTACCACTCAAAACTGGGGTCCTCATTTACAAGGAAGTGCTGCAGCGTGGCACTGCAAGCCCTTTGGCTGCGCCACGCTGTGGCACTTTGAAAGCACCGGGATGTGTCATATCTACAAGGATATGACGGATCCCTTTGCTCTCTCCTGCAGTGGCGCACATTTTACTGCCGTGCGCCGATACAGGCACACTTGTACCATGGTGCAAGGATGCCTGCATCACGGGGATGATTATTTATGTGCAGGAAGGTGTCCCTTCCTGCGCATAAACAATCTGAAATGGCATTTTTCAACTTCTATGTGTGCTGCATTAGCACACATAGAACTTGCAAACCGTAATTTTTTTAATGATTGTTTATGTGCAGGAAGGGACACCTTCCTGCACATAAACAATCACCAGAGGTGATTTCCTCGTTCTTTGTGTGCTGCAAAATGCAGCATGCATAGAAAGAGGGGAAAAACTAGGAGAAATAAATACATTTCTCCTCGTTACGCCTCCCCTGGGGAGGAGTAGCATTCAGACGCATTTCCAGGTTTACGGTTTCTCGTAAATCTGGAACTGTGTCAGGTTCCATGGGTGTTGCGCCGGAACACCCACAGCAACGCCCATGCAATGCCCCTTTCACGCAAAGTGCTGCGTGTAAAGGGGCTGTATTTACAAGGACAGGAAAAGCCACGCAGGGTGGCTTTTCCCGTCCTTGTAACTATGGAGCACTAAAATGCGCCACCGGTGCGTCACAAAAAGTGACGCACTGGCGTAGCAAGGGGCTTTTAAATAAGCCCCTGGAAGTGGAGCACAACCTCAGGATTGCAGTAGCAAGAATCCATCCACACATTGTCTGTCTCTATGGAGAAAAACAGGCACACCTGTCACAGTTTTGAAATTTTGTTTATTGATCTATGCAAAATTTTGTTTTATGTGAAAAAGAAAGCACCATTGTAATTTTTTTGTGCAAACTTTTCTTGGAGACTTTTCATTTGAAGTTTGTAATAAGCATCTGTCACTTAACCACAGGCAGTATAAAAACTTCAGCTTACTAAACACTCTCACTTTAATATTATTTGCCATATACGACCTGAACTCTGCAGGTGGGAATGGCTAGAGATGATGCAGAGTACCAGCTTCAGAATTTGTTGTCAAGTGGTGATGGGAGAGGGGGCTCGACGTCCAAAAAAGTTTAGATGGGGGGGCCTGGCCTAAAAAAGTTTGAAGACCTCTGGACTAGGTTAACAGCATTACTTCCTCATGCTTCTTCACTCTAAAAATCCTTCACAAGATCCTACCTTTTATTTCCTTTGACCTCAGAAAAACAGTCATCACTGGCTTAGTACTATCTAAAATTGATTACTGTAATGCGCTCTACCTGGGAGCAAAAAAAGAGTACGATACGCAAGCTGCAGACTGCAGCTGCTCGTGTACTACTTAAGACTCCAAAATTTTGCCCTATAAGCAAAGGCCTTCAAGATCTGCACTGGCTTCCTGCCCAGGCAAGGATCCACTTCAAATCTATGTGTTTTTTGCATAAGACTCTGAACGGGGCGGGGCTGGGCCGACCTCTCTCAGTCAGCATATTAAACATCATACCCCACAGCGAAACCTCAGATCTTCATCCGCCTCCCTACTCGTAGTTCCTAGGGTAAAGACCTTAAAATGGGGTGGCAGAAGTTTTCGTCATCTGGCCCCTAAATTATGGTATACGTTACCCATTAGTCTTAGAAATCAAACCAACTTACTGCTGTTCAGAAAAGCATTGAAAACATGGCTATTTGTTCCAAAACCATAGCCGTGCACACCCCATGTTGCATAGATTGACAGCTAGCGCTAAGACGCCACGGCAAACACGCGCTTTACAAAACCTTCATTTCATTTCAAGACCCACAAAAAATGTTCAGCTACATTGTGATCAATACAATAATTTTACATATGGTCAGCATACTTAAAGAGGTATCAATTAATTTAAACAAGCTTATTAGGAAAAGCACATAATTTGATCCTTCTCATGTAGATCCAGTAGCAAAGCAAATTGACAGGATCAGGTCATATCAGTCACCTCTTCAACTTTCTCCTTCAGGTGACAAAGCCAGCATCCAGACCTGCTTGCATCTGCGTGTGTGTGTGTGTGAGCGGCAAGCCGAGTTCACATGAGCAAGATATAATAGCAAGCCTCAAATTGTAAGGGAGTCACACTGGGTTGCAATGGAACAAGTCAATTGAAAGTATAACTCGCTCTCCATAGATGGTTTGTCCATTATGGGACAATGCTGCATGCTGTCTCCATGAAATCATGTCTTTAAAATTGGTTTAAATAGCTTTGTCTATGACCGTACTCTGCGGATGAAGTGTAGTGCAATGAGCCAAGACTCAGCTCTTTCACATCTTGTGCCCCACTGGGATCAGAAACCTGCAATACAGTTGGTCTCCTCTGTTCAGATTTCACATAACTGGCACCGTCTTCCCAACTCTCACCCCTAGCAGATACCCTGCTCTTATCTACCTGCAAGGAAGTCCAGGTATGTCCTTTATTTTACAGTAACTCTATTTATAGCCATCTTTTCATGGAGCAGAGTCCTCAAAGCACCAAGACTTATTAAGACTAACGTAGTATGGAGCTGGGTGGATGGTTCCACAAAGGTGGTGTTCTTTCTAATCACTAGCCCTAGACTGCTACCTGCCACATAGTGCACAACCAATACTTTATAACGGTGTCCAACACGCACAAAATCAGCACCACCTCTCTAAAGTCAACCCATTTACTACTGAAGGTTTACGATTTCACATATGCTGCCTTCCTAGTGAGCCAGCTATCAGCTAAGCAGCTGGTTTCAGGGACTCCCATTCCAAAAGACTGTAATCACTCCTGAAAAGAGCAACTAGGCGTCAGATTACCAAGCTGCAGAAACCCATGAAGTATCAGGAACAGCTTTCAAAGTGCAGTAATTAGCACAATTGCGAGCTGGGAAAAGCCTAAGAAGCTCTAAGCAATTTGCTCCAGTCGCCTCAAGAAGGCTTCTATCCAAGCATTCTGTCAAATCACACCTCATCTTCAAGGCACTCTTAAGATAAAAATAGTTGATGAGCACCAAAAGAGGATCTAGAGCTGGAATACATTTCATTACTGCTTCGAAACAGTGCACTGAGCTCTGTGATTATACCCTTAGATAAGCAGAAGCCATCTAGCAAGCTATCCTGGCAAAAATTTTGTCACTACGGATACACTGAAAACGTGGGATTGCCGTCACCTTCTGTTCGGAGGTCAGCTATTATGAATTGCATAAAGAATAGTCAGAAAAGACAGTACAATAATAATAATGAAAAGAGATCCGATTGCTGGAGGGACATCTGCAAAGAGATACGCTGTGAGCTAAATCATCTCTATGCAGGAACACTGGAACTATGCTGCAGTTGAAAACCAAACTATGCAGCAAGAAATGGCAGATTATGCAGTGTAGTGCGGCACATTCTGTGGAAGTGTCATTTCGCTATTTTGTAATTTTAACAATATTAATACAGTCTCAGCAAGGTTTCACCTCATTAGCACCTGTTTAACACCTGAATACAGCAATTATCACCTGAAAGGTTTTAACAGCTGCACTCGAATAATACATTATCAATAGGAGGCATATTACTACGATAGTATGTGAATCAAGGGCTCCTTCTGAAAGAGTGGAAGCCAGTTGATTGATAGAATTTCAATAGAAGCAAAAGGTCTTGGTTAACTCCAGACCTAATTAGGGGCCCAATTCGTAAAAACAAAAAAAGTCACGATTGCACCCATGGTATAGATCCTTGCATTAATGCCGATTTGCGACTTTCGCGGATTCACAAGAATTTCCAGGAAATCGTACTCCTAGAAAATATTTGACCTGCTTTTTAGCAGGAGCTAATATCCAGGATGTGGAATTCCTATAGCCCTGTGGTACTCATAGTACGGCCCGGCAGGCCTTCATTGGCGGCCGCGGACCTTGCCTTGTCTACGTTTTTAGTGAGGCCAGCAGTAAACACAGAAGATGACCACAGGAGCATACGTAGGGATTACGTATTAAATAGGTATTCACTACGTATGCTCCTGCAGCCATCTTCTGTGTTTACTGCCGGCCTCTGTGACCTCACAGCACTGTGGGAAAGCTTCGCTGTAAGCGCTTTCACAGCGGACTTTTAAAGGGCCTTTTGGGAAGCTTCCTGTTTGGACAGAGAAAGATAGAGGCAGGGACGCAGATAGAGAGGGACAGACAGAGACAGTCACAGAGGCAGATAGAGAGAGTTAGCTAGAGAGAGATAAGAGATGAGAGAGAGAGAGAAAGAGAGAGAGAGAGAGAGAGAGAGAAGGAGAGAGAAAGAGAGAGAGAGAGAGAGAGAGAGAGAGAAAGAAGAGAGAGAGAAGAGAGAGAAAGAAGAGAGAGAAAGAAGAGAGAGAGAAGAGAGAAAGAGAGAGAAAGAGAGAGAAAGAGATAGATGTGTGTATGCCAGGTCTGGTGGCTCAGTGGACGAATGCGTCTGCTGCAGGGGCCTGTGTTCAACCTCATGGTCACAGTTTTTTTTTGCTCTAGCCCCGCCCCCACCAGTGCGGCCCTCGGCCACAAACCACACTGTAAATTTGGCCCTCGAGAGAAAGTTTGTGAGTACCCATGCTATAGCCCGATGCCCAGGACATAGTGTTTGGGTCAAGGACAACAAGTTTTCATGTTTATTTTGTCCTTGGGACATGCAGGCACGCCCCCCTACAGCACGAACCCTTTGGCTGCCAGTTTACAGTATCACATTACGGATCAGGGAAGAGCATTGTCTGCAATTAAGGTAATTTTTGTGTCCATGAGTTAATGCTGTTCAAACTTGTAAAGACTCTGCATTAATGAACCATAAATACAAGTTCACTTTCCATGCAGTCACTTTTTGTCCAACCCTGGAAGACGTTTTACTTCTGCCATTGTCAGTTAATTTCCATCCTCTCTCAGTATGGGAAAAGATTAAAGAACTTGCGAAAGTCCCTAAAACATTTAGTTTAGTACGTTTGCACAGATTCAAAAGGGCATTCCAATCGTGGAACTAGTGCTTAATGCTACCTCCAGCCCCAGTATGTAGATCAGCGCAAAGGTGACAAAATAAGGAAATTGCTAAAATTCAAACCCTAATATATTATGAGCCCTGGCAGAATCAGAAAGGCTAATATCCGAGCTTTAATATAATGAGATTACTGCCATAATTCGTCGCTGCACTACGCGGCACCAACGGGACAAGTGGATTTTTTTACAGGACAAATAGATTTATGAAGCAACCTGTCCCATGGACAAGTAGATATTTTATTAAACTCAACACACCTGTGTGTAGCTTGTGTGACCTACAATCAGCCGCTGAATGGTATGGTACAGCAGTTGATTGTAGGTCAAGGTTGGCGGTATTAATAGATGAGATACATTTAGGTATTGGCAGGTTGCAGCGATATGACTTATCAAATAGATGTGATCTTTGAAATGAGGTGTGCGCAATTTGTGGAGCTACAATATAGGGGTTAAGGCAAACATGCATGTGACTTAGAGTATGCCATGCCCTTATAGAGGAGGTGTACAGAGGGTGGAAAGGAAGGAGAGTCATTAGAAAGAGTCGGCAAGCTAATGTTTTAGGCGAAAGTCTGTTTTTCATGCAGGTTTTTGGGGCCTATTGTGGAGAGGTTTTGAGACAACATGCAAAACTGTCAATAGAAACATTTGCATGCAAATTTTCTGCCTGTGAGAGAGTGCTATATTTCGTGATTTTGATTGGAGCTGAACTGTCTGTCCACTGCTAGGCCACCACTTCAGCCAGGACAGAATTGCTTATGGGTTGAAAGTGTAAAGTAATGGCTGGCTGCATTTATAGAGAAACATCAAGAGTGTTGGGCTGTGCTCAAACGAAGCAGTAACCTCATGATCATCTCAACATGACATTACATACAGGGTAAATAATGCAACATCAAAAACAAGATTCTGCAAATGCTGGAGTGGATGGCTTATGTTCACCCTTAAAGTTTGGGCACTGTATACACAGGATGGATGTGGGAGGACTACGTCCCTAGTCAGTGAAAGTGTATTGCTTGCATTCCTATGGCTTGAGGGGGGAGACCAGGCACTGAAAGTGAGAACGAATGGAGGCACGACCCCTTTGGAAATTCAATGAGGGCCTTGTTGCGAAGTGGCTGCTGATTACTTTTTCTTCCTGACCACTGCAGGTTCAGTATATGGTAAATGGATTGCAGTTTCTATTGTTTGGGTGAGGAAGTTCTAGGCAGGTCCTTTCTTTTGTGTTCGTGGTTACTGCTACAAGAAGAGACTGACAGTCAGGTTCAAGATGCAACACTTCATTGCATCTGTGTTGTGGATGCTCGAGATTGGAGGCGGCTCCAGTGCTACCTTCCCTGAGAAGCATTTTTTTTTTTTTTTTTTTACACAAGTTCACTTAAACAGACTATTCTCCTTCATCTTGTCTTCACACTTGGAGGGAAAGAGGAGGAGCATCTTTAGTGGCATGTACTTAGAAATTTAATAAACGTGAATAGTAATTGATTGTGTCCATTTAGAAATACACCATTGATTTTTAAAAATCGGAAAATATTCTACCGGATTAAAGCCATTCATAATTACTATTGGCAATGCTTGATCACTTTGAAACACATACAATTATTTTTAAAATGCAGACTTCTTAAAATAATAAAAAAAAGACAGGTTTTACAGTCAAATTAATTCTAAAATTGGAGAAAAAAACAGTGCTTTGAAAGAGCCACGGCACATTTATGCGTGAGAGCAGGGAGGAGAGCACACACCAACCACACTTGCTATCCCATATTATAGCTGAGTTAATGACGAGCAGTGGGTGGCCCCAGCAGAACACTGCTCCTTCACGCTTCACTCAGTCAGTTGCTGCAGTTCATTGGGCTTGGACCCCTATGTCACTTGATCTCTGTAACAGACATCCCTTTGTAGGTGAGGGCCTGGCAGCTCCCACAAAGTTTTACAAAAGCCATATCAAAACAAGACCAGCATTTACAAAACCAAAAGGCTGACCACCAATATCAGACCTATTGGCTTTGCCGATGTTTGTTTATTTTCATGCTTCCCATTATCCTGTGGAAACTGGTTGCACTGATTTTCCATTATGAATACTTTTTGGAAATACTAGCATGCATCAACCATTTTACTAAATGATGCTTCAAAGAAATGTTACCTACAATTTCACAGTAGTTTAGCGAAAAGTTTTTGTTCCCCTAGTTGCATTTTTTGTGAGCATTTTATTTTGAAAGCAAAGGATCATCAATCTGGCTTTCAAGCTTCTGCAGATATTTGAATCTAATTCAAGAGCATTCTGGAAGTAATGTATGTAGCCTCATATTGTTAAACTTTACAAACGTGAATACACCTTTCAACACTGAAACCACTGTCAGTAGTGCGGTCTAAGCTTACATTTCCTTAGAGCACTCACCCTGATAAGAAAGGCTTTATATTAATGAACCATAAAGACAAGTTCGAACAGCATTAAGATATACGACCTAAATATTACCGTAACTGCATACGATCCACGATCCATAATGTGGTACTGTAAACTGGCAGCCAAACAGCTTGTGCTGCAGGGGGTTGAGCCTACCATTTCAAAGGACAAAATAAACATGAAAACTTGTCCTTGACCCCAAAAAATATTTCCTGGGAGTCGGGCTATAGGAATTACACACTCCTGCTACATAACAAGCACCTTAAACTGCTGGACACTCTTACACTTACGTAAGGCAAAACGGTTATCGGTCATGTCCACCATTCAGTACTGTACCAGTCCACAGCAAAAGCCACCCATTACCAACTGAACAGGCATGGATTAACTGAAGAGATCTGCCACATACTGGTGGCCAATGGCCAACAAACTATGACAATCGGATATGGGATGATATTAACAAAGTCCATCCAAGCAGATCCCTCCACAATTTCTCTCTCTGACCTATGCTTGTTCAGGACCATAAACGTTAAACAAAATATCTCAGTATGGACAACACAGAGTAAATAACCAGCTCTGTGACTATGATCATAGGTACCACCACGAGGGACCTGCAGAGCTGCTAGCTCTCTGAAAACCATAAGCTTGCCACCTCTCTCTCACTTCTTTATCCATTACACTGCTAACCGCTGCGTTCCATAACCCAATGTATAACCGCACCTCAGTGATCATCGCACACGACATGGAAACACTTCCACAGAGGAACAAAAACAAGACAACACACTTAAAACCAGACACTCTACATGCTGTAGAGTGCTACCCACGTAGGCAAGCGCTTCAGCACCCCGCACAGTAGTAAGAGCTATATGAATATTGGAATACAATACACACTATGCTATTGACTTAACATTAATGTTTTATTGTGACAGAGTACTGGAACATTCCTACATGCATGTAATAATGTCAGCACTATGTAGCAAACAGTGTGTATTGCAGACATATGTTCAAAATGCAAACCAGACGTGTTACATTTGCTAACACTTGTCTTAAAACAGAAAATAACAAAACAATCTGATCAGAAAAGTATTAGAAAAGTTTAATGCAGAAAAAGGTTTCTGCAAAATAAGGTCAGAAGCGTGCCCACAAGATGGAATAGAACTACTGAAATCGTAGAACTGCTAAATCATAAAAGCAGAGCTGCCCAATGATCTTTGGGGGAGGTTGAAAATAAAAAGTTAAAATCGATCTGCCAAATGGAAATGTACACAATATAGGTACTGAGAATGTGCTCTAGGGAGCTGATGACCCATCACATAAGAAAGCTCTTTATAGGCTGTTTGAAGATGTCCAGCAAAGAGAAAGAAGTGGCATACATTCTCACCCTTTACCCTTCTGCCAGCGGGCGTGATACATCAGCACAAAAGACAGAGCACTTCACAATTAATAGGAGGAGGGGCTAGTACTTATAAAACAGTGTTGCAACTCTGGGAGACAACATAAGCCATATCAGCTCAGAGAGAAGATTAAGTGCTCACATCCTGGTCAAAGCCTAGTAAAGTAACCAGCAATACCAGGTCAGGCATATCCAACTCATCATTGCTTTAAGCCACATGTCCATCTCCCAAACAATACACACAGAGCTTTAATTATCCTGGGAAGAGGTGGGGGATTTTTTTTTAGAGGATATAGGATACTTCCTCTCATTTTATAGCTATCCCCTCCAAGGTATCCTACAACCAGATTGTTAAATCACAGACCAGGTTTTTGCCCTGGTCTACACAGCTCTGTGCTGTTATTGTTGACCCACATACACCTTATTGGTGTTATGCTTCATCATCGACTCTCATCTTGGTCCCTATAAACCAGGATAGGCTCAACCAATATTCCATGGAGCATTTTGATATACAAGTCTAGACGGCGTCTACTGTAATGATAATGTTAAAATACCTTGAGGTCACCAAGTTATTTCTTTATTATGGTGCCTCTGGTAAGGTTAACAAACAATTCTTTGGGTGCTAGAATAAAGTATAACAATATATTACATTCTACTTTGTTGATCTCAGAATAAAAGTGTAACGATTTATCACACTTACTTAGCAAGTCAACATGTTTCAGCCCTCCGTGGTTAGGCCACTATGATTCCGGGGCTTTCGTCAGGACCACTATGTACATGCCCTGTAATGCGTCTCTATTTCCTATTTGATCAGAGTCAGGGAACAAAGACAACATGTAGCACAACATGTAGCACTGAACATTCAAGCCAGGCCTACTTGCCTGTTTTTCCTATAAGGGCACTTTTTGATGCCTGCATCGGGCAAACAAAAATGGCATACAGGATAATTGTATGTATGCAATTTGATTTTCATTTTGTGACATACAGTCCAACATGCATATTTCCAACTCACAAGCAGATATTATGAGAACTGATCAACACGCCATTTTGTACTCATGCACACACAAGAACTGCCAAATATTGTTTTAGTGCGATTGCTGCTGACAGCACTGCAACACTCTGTGGTAGTGAGAAATCAGGTGTAACACAAAGTAGGTAGACCATTCTTACGCGTGTTGATATATCTCATACCCCAACAGGAAAGGGAGGGCACACCCCTATAGTCAAACTCTGTAGATGAAACCTGGATATTACTTTCATAGTCAGTATTTGTGCCCCAGTTTGTATTACCTGTGCTCCCCACTCCAAGGGTGCTGGACCACTGAGAAACCCATTTCCTCCTCTGCTCTAGATGCTGCAGATATCGGTAAACTGTCTGTGTTCATATAGTTTGTTGTCTCCTTTCCCCTCTTACGTTGTCACAATAGTTGCATACATATTATAAATAATAAACATCAAGTAACAATGCCCAAAAACTGTCAACACACTGATTGACTTGTGGATGACAAGCGCGCTTCAAGTTGTTATATGCCATTTACTGGGCACATAATCATATTTGGTCAATTTCAAATGTCTCACATTTTGTTGCAACATTAGACCCTTAACACTGAGCGCTTTAATAAGAATAATGAATACGATGAGATGTAAAGATTACCAGGGGTGAGAAAGGTATGCACAGTTCCTGCTCCCTTCTATCCAGCTGCGTTGCATGCCCCTCTTCCTCGCAATTGCAGCTCTAGCCAGTGCATCCTAATAAATTCTTCCCTATTCTCAATCTATGCCAGCAACGAAGACCATTAGGCTCAACAGCCCCAGAGATCTGCGGAATACCATATTTGCAGCCCACTTAAACTTTTTAGCCCATACCTGTCCCACTGATGCCCCCTGGAAATCTTGCCTAAAGATGAGCAAAAGTCCCTAAAGGAGACTACCTGCTTCAAACACAACCCTTCCCTAACACCATTGAAACAGCTGCATTGGGAACCAAAGCAAGACCAAAAAAAAAAGTCACACCGCCCCTGGAAAAAAAAAAAACAAGCAAAACATCCAAGCTTCAGGATCAAGGTCCTATTTACGACAGGCACGAGGTATGCACTACACACTGTAATAAACCTAAGTTTCCATACATTGAAGATGCAGAAAACTAACAAGAAACTGAAAAAAATAAGTTAAAATCCCTGAGCTTTAAGTGCAATGAAAAAACTGTCTGTATGTGTTCGGGGGGGGGGGGGGGCCTCTGAAGGAGCCATGGCCAAAGAAGAGTTACTAGGAATCCTTTAAAAGGGGTGTGGTGTATGTAATTAAGCACTTGTCCTAAAACGTGTGATCTACAGTCATGTGCTTCAGAAAGTGACACCTGGCCAGTATTTCATTGGCCCAATGAGTTTAGGGCATCCAGACATATCACATAACAACGAACAAGACAAACCTTTTGGTTTTGTCAATGCTTGTAAGCAATGAGTTTTATAACCAACAGGCAAACCGATAACAATTATATTGATGGGAATAATTCAAATACACTGATGTGAATAATTGTATTTGCAGAACTGAAATACCTCATATCATACGGCTCTGAATTAAACATTAAATAGTCTATGAAAGGGGGGCGGTTTTCCAAATGTGTTAATCACTCCCAAATTCCCATTCGAATCCTTTCCCTCTGCAGTTTCTTGCTCAACTTTAACCACTTAAACCCCTTAATCCTCAAATCTCTCTGAAATCACTGACTGTCTAACACGTCATCTCCTTTGTACTAATCACTGTCTTTTCACTCTGTCCTTGTGCATGTTCTTACTTATTTCATTTCCTCTTCACCATTTCCTTTAACACATCAACTATTTGTCTTCAGCACGGTTGATATTTAAGCAGTTATGTATTCCTTCTTCACGAACTTTCCTTTAAACTAGTAAATACATTTGCCAAATATGTGACCAACGTTCTGAAGCAGGTCAAGGAAAGGAAGAATATGTGCTCTGACCGAACACCTTTTGACTCACTGACAAGCACTGTAGGAAATTGGCACTAACTTCAGCCTTAACCTCAGAGTTCTCTATGGCGCGCATAACAAACTTTTATCCACACCCTGAACTCACCAATACAGAGAGTCAGTTCACAGTATCCACTGTACAAGAGTCATGTTGGGTGGAAAATAGAACTACACAAACACAACAATCAAATACTCCTGGAGAATGTCAGAATAAGTGAAATGTGAAAAATAAACAAACTCAGCATCACTAATTATTTTATGGGGAGTTATATCATTGTTGATAAATCGAACAATGTTTTGTCTGTAAAGTTAATAAATATAGGTCCCATTTTAAAAGCTGGGAGAGAGTATGCCTTCCTAAAATAAAGAAAGCTGACACAATGGCAGTACCTCCTCACGGAGAGAGGGTGATAACCTTTACCTCAAGAGTAGAAAGAGCTCAGCCCGAGAGACGGGGGTACCAGAGATCCACATTAACTCCCGGTCCGAAGCAGAGCATCAGCTAAAACCTCCATAAGGCAGCTGAAGACCATCCCTCCACTTCAATGCCAGAGCGCTCCGACAGTCAGAAGGTGTAAACATCCTCCGCCTCTTTCCCTTCATTTTTCTCCACCTACCCTCCCTCGGTAATACTCACCGGTCTCCGGCTCGTATTCCACCAACTTCTCCCAATATCTGTCGGTGGTGGATGTGGCTGCTGACGTAGCCAACAGCGCCACCGGCACCTCTCGCAGCGCGTACGCCATTGGCTGCGGCAAGTAAAAGGGACAAGAACCTTCTTCGCCATTGGAAGATAGCCGTGTCAGCTGAACAAGAACCCCCAGCTGATTCTCGCGCTCGCGCAGTCACCCATTGAGAACTTCGTCATGAAAAGCAGACTAAAGCGAGGCAGGTTCCCGCCTACAGAGTGAGAAGCTGGCCGCCATTTTGTAATGGTGCTGTTAAACATGAGTAATATGGAGCAGAGCGCTTCCTAACAAACCTCCGATTACCCCAGGTTGCAACGGAAATATTATAATGACAGATTTCCTAGCTATAGTGAAGGAAACTTTTAATTCTATTAAGAACGCGGAGGCGAGGATTATGTATATCTTTCTTCACTTTTTACCACAGTAGTTTCAAAGTTAAACAAAAAACATTGTAAAACGTCGAATCCCATGAGCCCTTGGGAAGTGTCCATAGTAACCATTAGATTATTATAATCAGGAGTAGGTTGCACCTGCATTTATTCTTTTGTGGTGTTAACATTTGGCTATTAGAATGTGAAATGTAATAACATGTAAAGTGAAGTGGTAGAGATACTTCCTGTAATATGAAATTAACATGGTAATTGTGCTTTAACTGATGAAAATTCTAATGTTTGTTTATAAATGATTAATGAGAATTTATTAACCGTTATGTAATGCATTGATTTAGATGTGCACAGTAATAATGCTTATGTATAATTGTGTTTAACAAAGTCCATGGTGATTCTTATGTTAGCTGATTTTCAGTAGGCCTCATGTGTATTTCCCTGGCTCTCTAACATGGGTCTGTTCGTAATGTTCTTGTGTATGAAGAATCTTTCTCACGTTTCTGTTGCAGGCGGAGAAATTCATCTCTGTTAGTTAGAATAACGCTTTTGTTTTAGGAGTTAGGCTTAGGGAGGAGAGGATACATTTGAACAAGTAGTGCTGATAATGTGAGACGGTGTTCTTTCTCACTGGAGAATGCCTGGGAATCAAGGTCATCGAGCCAGAGGCGGGGAGTATTGAAACCAAATGGAAAAACACCTACGAGGAGGTTTCCAGCTGGATGAGGCGATATGATGATGTGAAATGGGTGTGTCCTAAGATTTTGGTGCTGTAATTAGGGACAGTGCCCCGGGGTGGAGGAAGGAGAGAGGAGAGGGGATCGATGGAGCTAGGAAGGAGCATCTTAGTGCAAGCTCTTTAGCTTCAAGCTACTTGACCCATTCAACGTGAGTGCACTTCATAGGAAGTATTCACGCGCTGACACCTTTTCCTGAACTTGCCTGGGAAACGTTAAGTAGGGATGTCACCTTAGTGATAGAGTAGGGACAGACTAATGCTTTTTACTTACGAACCTCCAATGAAGTCTAATCTTGACATTGGGGCGCTCATTGCATGTGTTCTAATCTTGGAACTTGCCACTCTTTGTATGCGACAGACATTGAACTTTGCCCTTAGGTTTGGCTTTGTATTAGTTCCAATGTATTTCTACAACCTCATCTTGAGGTATCTGTATGTCCAGTTATTTCTGGCTTTGTCCAATAAGCGTCCAAATTCTTTATGTCAATTAGGGATCAGCAGTAATTAATACAGAGCGCGTGGCATGATAACCAAAATCTTGTGCTGTTATTGTACAATCAGCGCTCCTTTGGACATATCCAGAGCTCGGCAAACATACTTCGTAGTGGGAAGTATCACGCCGCACGGTATTCGGCGTTCTCCTACCGCCGGTCAGACGGGCGGATGATCCCTAATTGACATAAAGAATTTGGACGCTTATTGGACTGTTTATCATCTTTATTTAATCGGATCTTCCGCTGGCTTGACATATGAGCCTTACGTATTGGTCCGATCGTCACCATTGCCTGTTCATTCATACGTTTGAGGTTACTACCACTATTTTTACCTTGGTCCATATAGACTTATCAATGCCCTGAAGAAGTCCTGTGCCTAAGGACGAAACGCGTTGGCCGTTTGTTCTTAAAGAATGAACTAATAAAGAAGAGAAAATTAGATCTTTGTACAACTGCTTCATTGAACATTTACTATTCACATGAATTTAAGCCTCCAGTAAAGTGGTGCAGCTCTGATTTAGTTTTTCCAGATTGCGGTGATGATTTGATTGTGTGATGTCTTGCGGAGTTGGGATAAGAGTCGAGTGAATGTGGTTTCGGGCCGAACGCACGCGGTCCATGAGATATCAGATGATTTGATTTTGATATCAGGCTCAAGGACTAGCCTAAGATCCCGGGATAGATTGAGGTGTAGAAGACACCGAGTTGATGTCATTGTCTGTCCAGTGATTGTGGGAAGCTGTGAAGCGCTATCGATGACCCGTTTGGAGATAGGGAACGTGTGTGAGAGAGCTTGTTGGAATCGTGTGGGGTGCACAAGAGTGGACCCCAGCGATTCGAGTGGCCAACGCAGGTCGTGGGTCACAGTGTGTGAATGGTCTTGAGAGATTGGATCCTATCGATCTTGTTTATGTGACAGTACGGTCGTTTCGTGGACAGACAGTTACTTGAAGAGAGCCAGACAATTACTCAAGACTGTCCGGTCGTTTCATGGACAGACAGTCTGATTTATGTAACTGTCCGGTCGTTTCGTGGACAGACAATTACTTCATTCTATGAGTGAGAGTGTGAATGCGTAAAATGAGATTGAGAAGGAGGGTGAGCCGCTGTGATGGAGAAGAGTGACGTCGGAGTGTGCCGCGCTGCGATAGGTCGGTTAGTGTAAAGCCGCTCTGGGATTGGTGGGTTATCAAGAAGGTGAAATGAAAACATCTTGTGGGTAAAAGAATTTGATTCAATCATGCGATGCTTTAGAGTGTTACGCTATCTTTGTAAAGGAGATAGAGGAGTAGTTACTCGAGTGGGTGAGGAAGCACCACCCGAGGATACGCCAGCACATTACATGGCCACAAATGTAGGATTCCATACCACAGATTGGCTCCAAAATTGGCATAAAATTACTGAAAAGGAGGGAGATTTGGCTTTTCCGCGTTATGGTTCATTTAGATTAGAGGTGCTGTTTCAGTTGAGGGGAGTGATGGCTTCATTACGACCTCCACCTAGACCAACACAGTTCAAAGCTTTAGATGCTTGGATAAGAGCGGCACAGGCAAAGAGCAGGGAGAGAAGTCAGGGGAGAATGAAAAAGGTGATGAAAGCATATCAGGAAGTGCGATGGGACGCACAGTTGAAGTGGAGGGTAGACACCATTGAGGGGGAGAGGCTATTACCACTATTTGTGAAAACAGGAGATGCTCGGAATAGGAAGGAAGAGGATGATAGTGACACAGATGATAGTCTATTAGATAGGCTGCCAGCAGAGCGTCCTCTACCATACAATCCAGATTCAGACGATGGAAGACGAGCATTGACAAATATAATGGACAGGGAGAAGTCGGGAGGACCACAGATGAGCCCTAGTGCGAGAGTAGTGGGAAGGATTTCAACAGGGATGGAAGGAACAGGGATACCAACGTCGAGAGGTACAGAGATGAGTGGAGTTAACGCTGCTACACGGTTACCGGATGCCCTTACAGTGCTGGTCACCATTGGACCTATAGTGTCAGTTATGATCCAAATCAGGGGGAAAACTGTAGTCAGCCACAGTTAGAAGTAGGAGAAGGGGTCAATTCAGGAGGAAATAGTACGGCAAGCAGAAATAGTCCATTTTTGGCGCCTATAGAAGCTAGTACTCCATTACCAGCCACCGCAGATTCTTCTAGGGTGCGTGTTGGGTCTAATGCAGTACGATCAGTGTCATTGGCAGACTCATGTTTGGATTTGAGGATGTGAGAAGCAGGGTCGGATTGGGATTACAATTAGGCCCAGGCAGTCCCAAAAAAGTGGCCCACATTCACGGGTTGTGCCCTTTCAGAAAACATCATTTGATTAGTCTCATTGGACTTATTTTTAGAGAAATGTTTGGTAACCTAAGCATTTTAAAGCCTATAAAAGTAGTAAGATTGGTGAAAACTAGAAGCACTGCATTTTGGCCAGGTGGGCGAGTTGAAATAAAATGGCCCAAGGGCCACAATACCTGATCTGGCTAGGGTTGCCACCTAGCTGTTTTTTTACAGGCATGACCTGTATTTTAATATCCTGGCCAGTGGGACAATGAAGAAAAATGCAAAAGTCTCTATTTGTTTCCTCAGATCAGTATGTAAACAGTCAACGTAAGTTGAAAGCACTTTAAAATATTTTCTAAAGCTGCTTTACTCAACCGTGACTAATAATTAAACTAAAAAAAGACAGAAAAGCCATGTTCATGTTAAAAATGAATATGGATATTTTTATATGAAGAGTACTCTCTAGTTATCATGCTCTGGCCCTTCAGAATCTTATAACTTAAATAAGTTGCCGCTTTATTTTCGAATTGCTTTTTTATAGTTTTACATAAGGTGAACTCGGCGGTAGGGCATTGGAGCGATTTACATGAGCAACAGTTACACTGCTCAAGATCCAATTTATTTTTACTTTAGGCGTTGGGAGATTAAGGGATTTGCCCACAATCACAGGGTGTTGAGCTGATGCGCTGGGACTGGAACCTGGTCTCTGACTGCCAAAGTATGCAGCTTTGGCCACAACGCCACATCCTCTCTAGTTTAATAAAAGCCTAAAAAAGGTTACCTCACAGCAAGGCCTATGCAAATACACCCCCCCCCCGCAGGAAGGCTTCTTTTAGTTCACTCCCTCCCCAGCCCTCCATAGCATCAGGGTGATGGACTTGCAGGGGAGGGGTCAAGAAAAAGGACACTGCTATTGCTGCCCCAGTGGGGCCTGAGATGCAGATGGCCCATATCCAAAAATCCTGCTCCCACAGTGAGGCCCCTGCATGCTCCCACCCGCCCCCACCCACCATTGCCTGGCAGGGGAGGGGGTCAGGGGCAAGACACTGCTTCGTGGCCCCACTGGGGGGCCAGGTAAGAATGACCCAGCAAATAGAGCAACACCTGGCCACAATTAAGGCAGATTGTCACACTTAACACCTTCCCCCGCACACAATAGCCTGAAGTGTGATGGCCTGGGAGGGCAGGAATGAAGCAGAGGCCCTTTAAAAACTGGCCCACATGTCACCCTTAGGTACCGGCCCATAGGCCAATGCCCGACTGCCCGCCTTCCCAATCCGACCCTGGTGGGAAGTTCCAGTTAGAGGACCCACGGGGAGAATAGCAGGAGGAGAAGTTGATCAGGGAGCTTCCCGGAGTCAGTATGCCCCACAGAATATTGCGGCAGGGAATCCCCGCAGGAATCAGAGCAGTGAAAGTGAGGAACTGAGTAGTGCAGTCAGGGAACCATCAAGTCAGGGAACCATCAAGGCTGCAGTAAAGGCTTAGGTACTAGACGTAGTAAGGTTGAAGGCAGAAGTGGATGAGATAATAAGCGGAAATTTGCCCCTGGAAAGGATAGAGCTTTATGAGCAAGATGGGTTGTTGTTTGTGATGAAGGATGTTACTCGTAAGGCAAGGAGGGCACATGAGAGACTGACAGAAGTGTCACAAAAGTATGATGTGGATTTATCCAAAATCAAAATGTTGCAGGGGAATCATAGGTTAAATTACAGTGACCAGGAATTGGAAGAGAAAAGAGTCATATGATTGAAAACCCATATTCGAGAATTGGTTGTAGGGATACACGCATGGAGCATGCTTGATAAGTGGGAGGAAAGATGGTCCAAGAAGAAAAATGTCAAGAAAGGGATAGGAGATACGCCGCCTCCGGGGGGAGGGACAGCAGGAGTAGAGGCTTACCCTTTGCGAGAGGTACCAAGTGGAGGGTATGTGCATGTGCATTGGAGCAGGGGTTAATGTTAAAAAGATTTGTAGAGCGCACTGTTACCAAACGGTGTCCTGGTGCTAACCCATTAATCGGACTCGGAAAAATCATGAAACATTACCAGTAGTCAGATCTGCTAAAGAGCCAAGTTTTCAACTCTCGTCTAAATTCCAGAAGAGACGAGGCTGAGCGAATGGACAACGGGAGATTGTTCCAAATGGTGATGGTACCCAGATAAAAACTTCTGCCACCCCAACTTGATTTTTTGAATCTAGGTACCTTCAGGCTTCTAGAATTAGAGGATCTAAGTGCCCTACTGGGCGAGTACCATCTAAAGTACTGAGCTAACTCCAGAGGGCCTATATTATGCAACACCTTGTACGTAAAGCATAAGGCTTTGAATTGAATCCTCTCCCTAACTGGCAGCCAGTGTAACTGTTTGATAGTATTCCTGACCGAGACATTTTTTGGCGTATGAGTAAAAACTCTTGCAGCTGTATTCTGCAAAACCTGAAGTTTACGCAGATGTTTGGCCTGCATATTAAGATATAGGCCATTACAGTAGTCTAATCTGGCCAATATCAAAGCTGATATGACAAGTTTTTGATAATTTCCTGGAATAAAAGGTAAAATCTTTTTAATTTTTCTTAAAATGAAAAAGGTGGACAAGGTAAGGGCGTTAATCTGTTTAGCAAAGGTGAGCCTATTATCAACAATGACCCCAAGGTTTTTGGCCTTTTCAACTGGTTTCGGAAGATCACCTACATTCGTTGGCCACCACTCCAGAGACCAGAAAGAAGGGTAATTGCCGAAGAGAACCACCTCCATTTTATTGGAATTCAATTTCAAACTGTTCGAACTCATCCATAAGCTTACAGCTGACATACATTCACTAAACTGCTTGCTAATGGCAGATGGTTGTTTCGTGACTGCTACGACGATTTGAGTATCGTCGGCATAGGAGGTTATGGCAAAGCCGAAAGATTTTATGATTGGGGCCAGGGCTGCAATATAGAAATTGAAAAGAGTGGGACTTATTGAAGAACCCTGTGGCATCATTTACAAATGATTTTCCTCGGCTGAGGGAGAAGCCTGCTGAATGTTATAAGCAAGTTGATCGTTTTGTCAAGATTTCAAAAGTACTGTGGGTTGATTTCAATACTCTGTTTGACATTGTGGTACCAAGTGATTTGTGGTCGGCTTGTAAAATTGCGGTTGAATGGCCATCTGCGGAGCCCGACCGAGACCCCATAATGCATGGTCCTTCACCCGTAGTTATGAAAAAGTTAGAGCAGGTAATCACATCGGTTACAGTCCAAGACTTCACCACAAGATATTGATTGGGTTAAAATAGATCGGACTACCCAAGAGCCAAAGGAAACAGTACATGCTTATTATGAAAGGCTCTTGCAAGCCTTCAAGCAGTATAGTGGGTTGGGCACTCTAGATTCGCAGGACATGGGACAGTTTGTTTCCAAGTTCCCCCTAGGATTGAGGCCAGAAATTAGCTTCATGATCCAGCAGCATCTGATCTGTTGGCAAAACAAATCCGTGGACGAGATTCTACGGTACGCCAGATATTGAAGTGATGACGTGGACTCGAAGCATAGGAAAATGAAGGATAAGCTGATGTTAGTACAGACGAGGAATGCAGATATAGTAGACCAAATGCAGTCGAGTGGAGGAACGTTGGGTCGGAAGCAGGGAAACAATCATGGGGGAACCCAGAACGTGCCGACTCATGCGGGTCAGGGAAGAGGGAGACCCATAGATCCCAATACGAGGATTGAGGTTGGTACCCTAAAGAGAACCACTACATGTCATTTTTGTTACAAAATCGGGCATTGAAAGCATGAGTGTCGATTAAATCCAGCGAATCAACTTCAAGATGAGGAAATAGTGCAGGTACCTGAGGTCGTAAATACTGTGATGAGGCCAAGGTCCTTACACGGAGGGGGCCTGAGTCCACAAGTGCAAGTTCCCCAACCTCCGAGAATTCCACAGGGAAATCGAGTATACCAACAGATGCCCTTTATCGAAGCTCTAGATGAGTTTGATCCAGACCCGTTGCAATGACGGTGCCTGAGGGGGGAGGAAGACTGTACCCTTGGAGCAGTCTTGGAGATAGACCAGAGAGGACCGTATGTGGAGGCAGATGTGGACGGTCATCCCATCACATTCTTGATTGATACTGGTGCTACCTGTTCTACTGTGAGGTCCTCAGTAGTCCCAAACCTACCCCTCTCGGGACAATCGATCCAAGTTGTAGGAGTTACAAATAAGCGAATGACTAATCCGTTAACAGACGAGATACCCGTGAGCATAGGAACCTTTCAGCATCGTCACCAATTTGTGGTATGCGATTCGAGTCCAGTCTGTTTGTTGGGTCATGATCTTTTGTGTAAATTAAATTGTACCATCTATTGCACGCCCAAGGGAGCAGAACTGCAGACTAAAGATGACATTGCATTTAAATTGGTGAATCAGAATCTCTGCATAGGAATGTTTCCCGTGCTGACAACAGAATATTTGCCATACGACTTGAGGGATTTAGTCTCTCCAGTGGCGTGGGATTTCATGGCAGAAGAGATCGGACTGATTCGAGTGGTTGAGCCAGTTAAGATACAGATTAAGCTGAATGCTGAGTTTCCAAGAACACCACAGTACAACCTGACTCCGGAAACGGTGGCAGGGATTACATCTGTGATTGAGTCCATGATCGAACAGGGCATTCTGAAGGAAATCATGGGGAGCCCATGCAATTCCCCTATAATGGGGTTGCAGAAGCCAAGTGGAAAGTATCAAATCGTGCAAGATCTGTGAAAGATCAACACAATCGTAGTTCCATGTTGTCCTGTGGTACCGAATCCATCTGTGATCTTGTTTCAAATTCCTTGTGAGGCTGAATGGTGTACAGTGATTGACCTATGTCAGGCGTTCTTCTCGACACCCTTACATGAGGAAAGCCAATTTTTATTCGCTTTCCGTCTGGAGAATCGTGTGTTAACGTGGTGTCACATCCCACAAGGGTATACTGAGAGTCCATCAATCTTTAATCAGATTTTGAAGAAGAATCTTGAGAGTCTAGTACTGCCGCAGAGTTCAGTTCTCGTGCAGTACATTGACAACCTCCTAATCGCGTCGGAAACTGAGGAGGCTTGTGGGGTTGATACTGTTGCACTGTTGGATCATCTGGCAGAGAATGGGCACAAGGTGTCCCCAAGCAAACTACAGTACTGTTTGCCTGAAGTCCAGTATTTGGGTCATCGCATTGAGAAAGGCAAGAGGAAGGTGTCACCAGACCGCATTGAGGCGATCATGAAAATGAACGCGCCTACGACTCGGAAGGGTGCAGAGACAGAATATCGAATCAAAAATATCGATTTACACAAATATCGAGTTAAAAATATCGTGGGTCAGAAATATCGACAGACAAATTCTCGTGGTCAAGAATATCGAATTTAGGAAAGTAATATCGATGTTAAAAATATCGAAGTGTAAAATATCGTTTGCAAAAATAAAGTTGTTAAAAATATTGATTTTTTATTAATGTTGTGTATTTTAGTATATATTTTATATGTATGTGATGTATGTTTTTTGTATAAGATTTGTTTGTATTTTTAATATATGTGTTACATTTTTAGTAGTTATAAAAAAAAAAATTAAATTTTTGCGTTTTTAGTTCCGTAGCGGGTTGCGGGTTTATATGGGAAAAGTGATGGAGCAAAAACTCAGAATGAGACTTGCTTGTAAGCAATCCTCTCACAGTATTAATTAATTAAACTTTGTAATGTCGTTACTAATAAAAATGCATACACGAACATAGTATCCAAGTGAAGCCTGCCTATGTGTTTAACTAATAAGTAATGCTTGTCTAATCCAAAATGGCCGCTAAAGCGCAGGAATTCCTTTGCGCATGTGTCAACCATATCACGTGGTATGACGTCTTTCTTTGCTTGGGGGAAAACTTTGCTTCTGCGCAGTGTGTGTTAAAATGGCTGCTTAATGTTCTCACGTGCTAAAGCTTGCGCATTTGCTGCAATTAACACTGTGGTATTTTAACGCTATTAATGCGGGATAGATTTATAATTAAATGGGAATAGTGTAGAAATAGGGGGTATACAGTGAAGACATTTATTTGTGATTTTAATGTTTTCTTCTTTGACTTTTATTAGTTCGTAAAATGGGGCCTGGGTTAACGGAAGGGCAGCTTGAAGCCAAAGAGAAGTACGCATGCACCCTGAAAAACAAGGCACAGCGATGAAGTCAACTTGGACGTCATCCAAGGCCGTGACCTGGTGGCCAACTCCACTACATCCGCGATGTTCTGGCAAAATGCAACATTTTGTATATGATGTGTATCAAACTTTGTCGTGAGATGGGTGGGAAATAAAGCAAATGTATTAATTGTGAGGGGCGGTATTTAATAACAATGGGCTTAAAGAAATTGAACTAAATTGACATGGTGTGAGGATCAACCCCCTGTCCCCGTCCAATCAGAAGTAGTGGGCCCATAAATTTGAAACATTAATGGGAGGTCCTGGGTATAGAAAGGTATAATAGATATAGAATTAGCTAATTAGTTAGCACAAGCTCAGGAGCTGAGAGAACAGATGAACAGATGCGGTAGCAGAGAACCTATGCTATTGCAGAACCGAGCAGACTGAACCGCTGTCCAGAGAGGTCCTGAGGTGGGGGCGGCGGATTCCATAGAAAAAAGACGCAGAAGATATCGAGGAGGAGCGAAGTGACAGAGAGGGGAACGACGCAGGCGTCGTTGATAGAGAGGTCACCTGTCCCGTTTGAACCTGGCCCGGAGGTCTTGATCTTCATCCTTTCTGGGACCCTTTTCCAACTCCTTGGCCAAGGAGTTTGGTTCTCACACTCTTAGGTAACTATAAGCGAAATCTTTAGCTGTACTGCTGTCTCTATCCTCTTCTCTCTGAGGGACCGTCATTGATTAATAAGTGATTATTTAGTATTACTTCATCCTTGATATACGATTAAGTATTATGTGGTTTTGTAATTTACTCTGCTAAATCTTTAGATAAACATTTTAAAACTTCCTCACTCGGTGATTATTTCAGAGTTTATGAATTGTAATGAATGTCACTCATTTTAAACTTCCCAATTATCAAAGGGTCCATTGGTAAGTCATTACTCTTCAATCAGAAAAGTAATTGGTAGCAGGGATATTGATAAAGAGTACAACTGACACACCAGCGGAAATTGCTAGCGTAGTATGAATGAATGGGCCCAGGTGAGTATTCGGTGTATGAATGCTTG
The DNA here is from genome assembly GCA_963921515.1 of Calotriton arnoldi. NCBI lineage: Eukaryota > Metazoa > Chordata > Amphibia > Caudata > Salamandridae > Calotriton > Calotriton arnoldi. Next base: position 857,933 of record CAWUFW010001256.1, read on the forward strand.
TTGCTAGTAACCCGCTGGATCAGTTTTCTGGTTATCAGAGGATGGTTGCACTTTGTTAATTGGGTAATGAGAATTTTATTTTTATAAACTAACATCCGTTTGTTCAAAAGTTTTGTTTTATGTTGTCTAGAATCCCCGGGGAAAATTGAATAGCGGATGGTAAGTGGAAGCCATACTACAGTGAGGTTATCTGTCAGGCAGAAATAGTACTGAAAAGTTAAGCAGGGCTATCAGTACTTGTTAGGGACTCTGTGCGTGTGAGTGACAGCAAAGAAATACGCTGGTGAAAATTTGATGTTACATCACCTAGAAAGGGTAACATTGAAGGAGTAGCAGGTATTTCTGAAGCTTACGTGAAGAGTAAACGGAAGGGTTTTACTCGTAGTGTATGTTTAGTAAACGGAAAGGTTTTACTAAAGTGTGAGAGAAACTATCCTTTTCAATTTAGCGAAACTGGCACGATATCGAATGTTTTATGTTGTTACTGAATTTTAATAAGAAGCGTAGAGAAAATAAAGTTTTGCGTACGATTTTGTAAAGGGAGGGTCAGCTGCCGGAGAGGAAGCTGACGTCACAAACGCCGCGCTAGGATTGGTCGAAACAGCGGGCGTGGAACGACTCTTGAAAAGGAGGGGTCAGTAGTCAGGAGTAATACTGACGTCACAGGTGTCGCGCTGGGATTGGTTGAAACAGCGAGGGACAGAGAAGCGCAGATTGTAAAGGAGGGGTCGTCAGACAGACGTCACTGAAAAGCAGCGCTAAGATTGGTTCAGAGACAAATGTCAGCTGGAATTTAATTGGTTGTCAGCATAGAAGTCGAAATCTTAGTGGATAGTGGAGATTATATGTGGAAACGTGATCCGACTTTAACAGGAACCCGTCCAGACAGGAGATTCTTAGGTTTTGCAGAATATAATTCGATACATAGATATTTACCGAAAATGTATGGAGAAAAGAGAAAAATGTCATTTCTACAAAAGGTTAAGAATTATTTTAAGAAGGATAAACCTATCAAAACTAGAGAAGGAATTATCATTCCACCAGCAAAAACGCCCGCTTCATTCATGATGATGGAGAGAGGTTATCATACTTGCGTATGGTTAGAAAATTGGATAGAATATACCAAAAATGATGGAATATTAGCATTCCCAGAGAATGGTACTTTCAATGGGAGAATTCTTCAAAATTTGAGAATGAGGATGAATGACTTAGAACCCAGACCAAGATTAACTCAATACGAAGCCTTAGAAGAGTGGGAAACAGAGGCATTTGAACGTGACCGACCAAGAAGCAATAGGGGTTATAGGGGATTTTTCCCTAGATACCAAAATGAGTCAAGAGACAGTCAGATGAAACAGTGGAGATGAGCGATACTTACCGAGGGTTTATATCCAGTATTTATGACAGAAGAGTCGTTAGGGAGCAAATGCACAGAAAAGACAAAACACTTGACAAGGTTTGGAGATTCTGAAGATGAATTTATGGAAGAAATATTAAAGAACCCGCCACCATATCAGGAAGGGACAAGTGGATGTACCCCAAGTGCACCAATATTAAGAACACCATTGGTACCGCAAGTATTGCATAATCCACCAGTTAATAGGGTACTTCAGGATAAAGAAAGAGAGGCTATAGACAGAAACAGAGCAGAATTGATACAGAAAATAACACAGCTGAATGTACATCCGGATTCCCTGACCATACCTGTAACAATTGGTCCAGTGGTTCCTTTATATGGTGACAAAGTAAATTATCCGAAACCTCTAGTCATGCCTACACCTGTAGAGATTCCCAAACCTGAAACTGTAATAATTGATGACCATATCAGTGATTGTGAATCTATGATATCCTTAATGGATTTACCTATTCGAGGATCTGTAAATAGTACTCCTAGAAGAATAACACCTGGTTGCTCCAAAGATGTAAATATAGTAACATCATCTGGAACTAAGAGTGCCACAGTAGTAACGCAAGAAGACTTAGAAAGGTGGGCACAAGGATCAGACAGACAGAGTTCACCCCCAAAGATCATGGACATCTACAAATTAAAAGTCGAGTTAGAAGAAATGGTAGCAGGAAATGTGGGAGTAGATCGTCTAAATACTTACGATGAAGAAGAACTATTGTTTGTATGCAGAAGCATCACTAGAAATGTAAAGATATTTCATGAGAAATTATCAGATTTGGCCTTACAGATGGGGATTGAAATAGGGAAGTCAAAAGTGTTACAGAAGCCCTATAGAGCAGATTTTTCTGACAAGGACCTAGAAAACATGAATGCTTCTGGTCAAAAACTACAAGTAAAAGAATTAATGTTAGTATTGCAGAAATGGGGAGATCTAGATAAATGGAAAGCTAGACGGACAAAGAAAAAGGAAGAGGCACGATACAGTAGATCAAATTCTGAATATTTATTGAAGGAAACAGGAAAAGTAGATCAAATGTACCCGATGCAGGAAGTACCTGGAGGAGGTTACGTTCATGTTCCATGGAGTAGACAAGATATTCTGTCATTTACAAATGATTTTCCAAAGTTGAGAGAAAAGCCAATTGAATGGTACAAACAGGTTGAGAGGTTTGTGAAAGTGTCAAAGGTATTGTTGAAGGATTTGGATGGTTTGTTTGACATAGTGGTACCTGCCGATTTGTGGACAGATTGTAAAATTACAGTTGACTGGCCGAGTGAAGAGTATCCTAGAGATGCAAAAACAGGTGCTCCATCAAGTGATGTAATGAAAAAGTATCAGCAGGTAATAACTTACCTGAACAGGAAAATACCACCGAAAGAAACAGATTGGGTGAAAATAGACAGGACTACCCAAGTAGCAAGTGAATCAGTACAAGCCTATTATGAACGTCTATTACAGGTGTTCAAACAATATAGTGGATTTGAGGACATTGGAGATAAAAATATGAGTCAGTTTGTCTACCGATTTGTTTATGGTTTAAAACCAGAGATTTGCCAGATGATTAAGCAGCACATGTTATGCTGGCAAGGGAAGCCTATAGATGAAATTTTGAAATATGCTAAATATTGTGGAGACGACATTGAGGATAGGCACAAGAAACTGCAAGAAAAGGTGATGTGGGCTCAAGTGAAAATGGCTGAGCGACAGGGAATTAATTTGGATAATCCAACTGATAATCAGGGAAAAGATTCTGGAACGAATGGTGACACAGGAAATGGTGGTAAAGTGAGAGGACGAATGAGTAGAGAAGAGGCTAAAAAGACATTTCCTTGTCATGGATGCGGAAAGTTGGGACATTGGAAGGATGAATGTAAAAAGATTCGAAATAATAATGGCCCAAATAATAATTTAAATCCACAGACGCAGAATGGCTCACAGCAGGGTGTAAATCCTCAGAGTCAGTTGCCACCTGCACCTATACAGGGTAATGTAAGCAGAGCAAAGCACGGTACAGACGTCGGATATCAAGGAAGAAGTGGTAAGGATGATTATGTAACTTCACAGTTTCTTTTACAGGATGAATTTGATCCGTATAACCATCAATGACGGTGCCTAAGAGAGGGGGAGAAGGAGTGCGCACTTGGCGCATCCTTACCGGTAGATCAGTCAGGTCCCTATGTTGAAGGGAAAGTAAGAGGTAACGATATCACTTTTCTTTTGGACACTGGTGCTACCCGTTCTACTGTGAGAACAACAGACATCCCAGACCTTCCTCTCTCTGGAGAAGCTATCCAAGTTGTAGGTGTAGCTAATCAAAAGATCAGAACACCCCTTACTGAGCCAATGGAAGTAAAAATAGGAAACTTCCGAGAAATGCACCAATTTGTAGTGTGTGATTCCAGTCCAGTAAACTTATTGGGAAGAGACTTACTGTGCAAAATGAATTGCACTATTTTCTGCACACCGGATGGTGTTGCAATACAGACCCCGGACGAAGATCATGTTTATAAGTTCATGATAGCCAAGCAAGGTACAGAAATAGATGAGATGTTCTCTTTGATAACGAAAAACGAATTACCAGAAGAACTAAGAGCTACAGTAAATTCCAAGGTATGGGATTTCACTGGGAAAGAAGTAGGACTTATGGTCAAAATAGACCTAGTAAAAAATCACTGTAAAGGAAGGTGCAATTTTCCCAAATACTAGACAGTACAAAATGAGTGCAGAAGTAAAGGCAGGAGTTGTTGAGGAAATTAACAGAATGGTAAAACAAGGCATATTAAAAGAAGTTATGAGTAGCCCTTGTAATTCACCAATCATGGGTTTGAAAAAGCCTAGTGGAAAGTATAGGATTGTCCAGGATTTGCGAAAAATTTATAAAATTGTGGTACCTTGTTGTCCTATGGTACCAAATCCTGCAGTAATTCTATACCAAATACCCTGGAGTGCAGAATGGTTTACTGTGATTGATCTATGCCAAGCGTTCTTTTCAATACCATTGCACCCAAATAGCCAATATCTCTTTTCGTTTAAATTTGAAAATCATGTCTATGTATGGAATCGTGTTCTTCAAGGATACACAGAAAGTCCCTCCATTTTTAATCAAATACTGAAAAGGTGTCTAGAGAAATTAGTGCTGCCCAGGAGTTCAGTCCTGGTGCAGTATATTGATGATTTACTAGTAGCATCCAACACTCATGATGAGTGTGTCGAAGATTCAATTGCATTACTCAACCATTTGGCTGAGCAAGGACACAAAGTGTCACCTGAAAAGCTGCAGTTTTGTACAACAGCAGTTAAATATTTGGGACACCAAATTGAAAGAGGAACAAGAAGAATAACATCTGACAGAATAAAAATAATAAAGAAAATGAAAATGCCAGAAACACAAAGAGAAGTGAGAATGTTTCTTGGAATAGTAGGATACTGTCGACAATGGATTATAGGGTTTTCACTACTAGCAAAGCCTTTACTTCAGTTAACCAAAAAGAAAGCCAAAGATCCAGTTGAATGGGATGATGAAAGTGCTGGTGCATTCGTAAAATTAAGAAATGCATTATGTGAGGCACCTGCCTTGGGCATGCCTGACTATACAAGAGAATTCGCACTATTTTGTTATGAAAGAGAAAATTGTGCACTTTCAGTGTTAACTCAAAGACATGGAATAGACAGGCGTCCTATAGCATATTTTGCTGCTACATTGGACCCAGTGGCGACAGCATTGCCAGGCTGTTTGAAAGCAGTTGCTGCTACTTGTATGAGCATTGAACAAAGTGAGTCATTAGTAATGGGATATCCTGTAACAGTATTTGTCCCACATGCAGTTGTGATCTTGTTGACAAGAACTCGAACTCAGCATCTCACACCCAGTAGAATGACAAGGTATGAACAAATTATTCTTGGTGCTGAAAATGTGACCATAGTTAGGCGCACTATTGTGAATCCTCCTACGTTATTGCCAGATCCAATTTTTGAAGAAGTTAAGGACGATCCAGAACATGATTGTCTAAAGGTCACAGAATTGTGTACAAAACCAAGACCTGACATACAGGAAACACCATTAAAAGATCCAGATAGGGTGCCGTTTGTGGACGGCTCATGCTTAAGGCATGAGGATGGTAAACTGAGTGCAGCCTATGCTGTGTGTGAACTAACTGGAATAGTCGAAGCATCCTATTTACCAGGAGTCAAGTCTGCACAAGTAGCTGAATTAATTGCTCTGATCAAAGCTTCCAAAATTGGGAAAAATTTAAGAGTAACCATATTCACGGACAGTCAATATGGGTACGGGGTTGTGCATGACTTTGGCCAACTGTGGATGCAGAGGGATTTTATGACTTCTTCAGGATCCCCAATCAAAAATGGACAGTTTGTAAAAGAATTATTGGAAGCAATACAATCACCAAAAGAATTGGCAGTGGTGAAATGTGCCGCACACCAGTCAGGAGATGACTGGGTGGTAGTCGGTAACAGATATGCAGATCTGGTGGCTCAACACTATGCCAAAAACAGGTTGTCAGTAAATAAAAAGGTTGAAAGGATGGGAATCAGCTGCCAACTTATGCTATGTGCACCTCCTGAAACATGGAATGATGTGAAAAGACTGCAAGATGACGGTGAGGAGAGTGAAAGAGATGTTTGGATTAAAATAGGATGTTCCCGAAGGACAGATGATGATGTATGGGTATACACAGATGGCAGATCAGTCATGCCCGACTGTCTGATTTCACAAATGGCCAGAATGTATCATGGAGACACACATGTAGGGAGAGATGCCATGATTAGACTTTTCAGACAAAGTTGGTATAATCCAAAGTTTAGGGCTGCAGCAGAGAGTCTTTGCCAAAGGTGTTTGACTTGCCAAATGAATAATCCGGGAAGGAGAACAGTAATTGGCTTGGGAAAGATTGGAAAAGCTGAAGGTCCTTTTGTGAGATTGCAGCTAGATTTTATACAGTTACCACCATGTAAAGGACTGAAATATGTACTTGTCATAGTGTGTCTGTTTCAAGGTGGGTGGAGGCTTACCCTATCAGAAGGAATGACAGTATTACAGTCGCAAAGCTGTTGCTACGAGAACTCATTCCTAGGTTCGGTTTCCCAGTAACGTTGGAATCAGATAGAGGAAGTCACTTTAATAACGATGTGATCCGAATAATCTGTGAAGCACTCCAAATTGAACAGAAATTGCACTGTGCGTACCGCCCAGAGGCTTCTGGAGTGGTTGAACAAATGAATGGCACAATAAAATCAAGACTGTCAAAGATGTGTGCATCAACATCGGTAGACTGGCCAGATGCATTGCCTCTTGTTTTAATGGGACGCAGAAGCATTCCTGATAGAAATACCGGATTGAGTCCCCATGAAATAATCATGGGAAGAGCAATGAGACAAGCACATGTACCTACAAATAAACTGCTGAACATAACTGATGATATGGTTCTAGATTATTGCAAAGGATTGGCTGACCTAGTGCGTTCTGTCTCTCACCAGGTTGGAGAAGACGCAGTTTCCAGGCAGCCTGAACAAGAACATGATCTGAACCCTGGAGACTGGGTGGTTGTGAAGCATCACACCAGAGAAACGTGTTTATCACCCAGGTGGGGTGAACCTTGTCAGGTCATACTAGTTACGAACACAGCAGTGAAATGTGCAGGATTGCCTAATTGGATTCATGTAAGCCACACCAAAAGGGTGCCAGATCCTGAAGGACAAAATCCTCAGTCAGCATCAATAACCGAGGAAGCTGAAGGTTGGCCAGCTAAAGAATCCCAGGTGAGAGATTCGAGAGAAGCTGAAGAAGAACAACCGAGCACAAGTCAGGACTGGATACCAGTGGTTGATATACCAGAAGTTTACAACAGAACAAGAAGCCGATCAAAATTAGAAGAAATTAGGGAGGACCAGATAGGTGAAGAAGAAGCAGCTCAGGAAGAGGAAAATGAAACGATAAGAGATCCTGAGCAGGACCAGATAGGGAGAGGAAATTGGGCTCAAAACGACAACGAAACAACAGCATTTGAGCAGGGACAGACAGGTTTAGAAGAACGCGGTCAGGCTGCAGAAGTACAAAGTGCAATAAGCCCTGATCAGAACCAGTTAGAACAAGAAAAGTACGTTCAGGAAGAAGAAAATCAAGAAAACAGCGAGCAGGAAAATCTCAAGCACGAAGACGTCAATCCTGAACAGGGTCAGTTAGTAGAAACTCACACTCGAGCAACTGAAGAACCGACGACAAGATCTGAGCAAGAACGGATAGAAGAAGAAACTGAGAACGAAGAAAAACAAACTGTGCCACAACCTGAAAATAAGAGAACTTCTGAAGAAGAAATACGAAGTGAAGAGACAGTGCAAACAAAGAAATCCAGAAAAGGTGATCATTGGCCTAGTGTCATTAAAAGAGTAAAATACCATATAGAAACAAGAAGTGAAGATCCTGAACAAGTAAATGAAGTAACAAGCCTAACTGGACAAACAAGTGGAACTGAAAAACGAAAAAGCAAACGATTGAAACTTGTGAACAATAAGTTTAAAGGTCCAGATTGGACTTATATAATACTTGAAGACTACGAGAGTTCAGAGTCAAGTGAAAGTGGCGACGAAGGAACAAGTGCGGAACTGACTTATGAAAAAGAAATAAAGCCACCTTGATAACGTAAAAGACTTGAAAGAAAAAGAAAAGAAGAGAAATCTTCTTTGTCAAAATGCCTGACGACAGAGTTTCTGGGAGACCGAAACGGAAATGTTGTAAAAGATGCTGTGCTATAAGCATATGTAGTCTGGTAGTGGTGCTTGTAGTATGGTTAGTTGTGATCGTAGCAATTCCTTACCTTATGATAATGGATAAAAAGATTAACAACGATACTAAGGAAAAGATAGATAACTTGAAAAGTGATAGAGTAAAATTAGTAGCAGAAGATGAACCTGAGTTTCATCATGTGGTAACAGATAATGATACTAGTTTAAATGTTTTCACTAAATTATTGTTTCAGGATGTAGCAATCCTCTCACAGTATTAATTAATTAAACTTTGTAATGTCTTTACTAATAAAAATGCATACACGAACATAGTATCCAAGTGAAGCTTGCCTATGTGTTTAACTAATAAGTAATGCTTGTCTAATCCAAAATGGCCGCTAAAGCGCGGGAATTCCTTTGCGCATGTGTCAACCATATCACGTGGTATGACGTCTTTCTTTGCTTGGGGGGAAAACTTTGCTTCTGCGCAGTGTGTGTTAAAATGGCTGCTTAATGTTCTCACGTGCTAAAGCTTGCGCATTTGCTGCAATTAACACTGTGGTATTTTAACGCTATTAATGCGGGATAGATTTATAATTAAATCGGAATAGAGTAGAAATAGGGGGTATACAGTGAAGACATTTATTTGTGATTTTAATGTTTTCTTCTTTGACTTTTATTAGTTCGTAAAATGGGGCCTGGGTTAACGGAAGGGCAGCTTGAAGCCAAAGAGAAGTACGCATGCGCCCTGAAAAACAAGGCACAGCGATGAAGTCAAATTGGACGTCATCCAAGGCCATGACCTGGTGGCCAACTCCACTACATCCGCGATGTTCTTGCAAAATGCAACATTTTGTATATGATGTGTATCAAACTTTGTCGTGAGACGGGTGGGAAATAAAGCAAATGTATTAATTGTGAGGGGCGGTATTTAATAACAATGGGCTTAAAGAAATTGAACTAAATTGACATGGTGTGAGGATCAACCCCTTGTCCCCGTCCAATCAGAAGTAGTGGGCCCATAAATTTGAAACATTAATGGGAGGTGTTGGGTAGAGAAAGGTATAATAGATATAGAATTAGCTAATTAGTTAGCACAAGCTCAGGAGCTGAGAGAACAGATGAACAGATGCGGTAGCAGAGAACCTATGCTATTGCAGAACCGAGCAGACTGAACCGCTGTCCAGAGAGGTCCTGAGGTGGGGGCGGCGGATTCCATAGAAAGAAGATGCGGAAGATATCGAGGAGGAGCGAAGTGACAGAGAGGGGAACGACGCAGGCGTCGTTGATAGAGAGGTCACCTGTCCCGTTTGAACCTGGTCCGGAGGTCTTGATCTTCATCCTTTCTGGGACCCTTTTCCAACTCCTTGGCCAAGGGGTTTGGTTCTCACACTCTTAGGTAACTATAAGCAAAATCTTTAGCTGTACTGCTGTCTCTATATTCTTCTCTCTGAGGGACCGTCATTGATTAATAAGTGATTATTTAGTATTACTTCATCCTTGATATACGATTAAGTATTATGTGGTTTTGTAATTTACTCTGCTAAATCTTTAGATAAACATTTTAAAACTTCCTGACTCAGTGATTATTTCAGAGTTTATGAATTGTAATGAATGTCACTCATTTTAAACTTCCCAATTATCAAAGGGTCCATTGGTAAGTCATTACTCTTCAATCAGAAAAGTAATTGGTAGCAGGGATATTGATAAAGAGTACAACTGACACACCAGCGGAAATTGCTAGCGTAGTATGAATGAATGGGCCCAGGTGAGTATTCGGTGTATGAATGCTTGTTGCTAGTAACCCTCTGGATCAAAAGGGTGGGAAGTAATTTAATTATATAAAATTAATTGATTATTTTTAGTAGTTATTAATATTTTTTTATTTGAATTTTGCGTTTTTAGTTCCATAGCGGGTTGTGGGTTTATAGGGGAATAGGGTGGGAAGTAGTTTAATTATATTACATTTATTGAATATTTTTTAATTATTAATAGTTGCTTAATTGAGATGTTATAGTGTTAAATGGGTAAAGTAATTTATTATTAATTAATAAATAATTGGTTGTTAATTAATTTCAATTAGTTAATTGGTAATTAATTATGGTAATTGTGTAATTAATTTTGGGTGTGTTGTGGTGTTTATAGGTGTAAAGGGTGGGAAGTAATTTATTTTTAGTTGATAAATTAATAGTTAATTAATTAATATTTAATTATGGTAATTGTGTAATTAATTTTAGGTATGTGTGGTGGTGTTTATCAGTGTAAAGGGTGAGAAGTAATTTATTTTTAATTGATGAATTAATAATTAGTTGTTAATTAATTTTAATTAATTATTTAGTAATTAATTATGGTAATTGTGTAATTAATTTTAGGTGTGTGTTGTGGTGTTTATAGGAGCAAAGGGTGCTAAGTATTTTGTGTTTAATTAATTATTATATAGTTAATTAATGTTAATTATTTGATATTTATTTTGTGTAATTGTTTATTTTTTGTGGGTTGTTTTTAGTTTTAAAGGGGTTAAAGGTGGGTATTAAATACATTTTTAAATATTTAATTATTAGTTGTTAATAGTAGTTTCTTTTAAAAATAATATTTAATTGTGTTTTATTATTTTATAGTTTAATTTAGGTGTGTGTTGTGGATATTATAGTGTTAAAGCATGTGTACTCAATGAATGTTTTTTTTATTAATAAGATTTTTTATTGATTATTAATTATGTTAATTGGTAATTAATTATGGTAATTGTGTAATTAATTTTAGGTGTGTGTTGTGGTGTTTATAGGTGTAAAGGGTGGGAAGGGTGGGAAGTAATTTATTTTTAGTTGATAAATTAAAAGTTAATTAATTAATTAGTAATTAATTATGATAATTGTGTAATTAATTGTAGGTGTGTGTTGTGGTGTTTATAGGTGTAAAGGGTGGGAAGTAATTTATTTGTAATTGATGAATTAATAATTAGTTAATGTTAATTATTTGATATTTATTTTGTGTAATTGTTTATTTTTTGTGTGTTTTACTTTTAAAGGGGTAAAAGGTGGGCATTAAATACATTTTAAAATATGTAATTAGTTGTTAATAGTAATAGTTTTCCTTTTAAAAATAATATTTAATTGTGTTTTATTATTTTATAGTTTAATTTAGGTGTGTGTTGTGGATATTATAGTGTTAAAACGTGTACTCAATGAATTTGTTTTATTAATAAGATTTTTTAATAGATTATTAATTATCTTAATTATGGAAATACATTTAATTAAAAATGTTGAAGTGTTTTGTTATTGGTGTGGTGTTATAGGGTAAGAAATACAATGAATACATTTATGTTTTAAATAATTTTTTTGTTTGTTAATATTTGCTACTTTAAAATAATTATTGTTTATAAATGTATTTATTAATATATTTTATATATTATTTGTAGGTTTTTGTTATATGTAATTAATATTATAATATGTGTTCTTTTTATATGTTTAATATATTTAATTATATATATTTTTTTAATTGTTTATTTATTTGTATGATTTTTAAAATGTTGTAATAGTTTTTGTTTTTGTTTTCAATTGTTTAAGTGATATTAGTAATTTTTGTTTCTCTGCTATCCAACACTTTCCCTAATGTTGCAATCACTGGAGTGGGAATAGTAATTTTTACCTCTCCGCTATCCAGCACTTTCCCTACTGTTGCATTCACTGGAGTGGAAATTGTAATTTTTACGCCTCCGCTATCCAGCACTTTTCCTACTGTTGCACTCACTGGGGTGGGAATAGTAATTTTTGTCCCTCCGTTATCCAACACTTTCCCTACTGTTGCACTCACTGGAGTTAGAATAGTAATTTTTACCCCTCCGCTATCCAACATTTTCCCTACTGTTGCACTCACTGGAGTTGGAATAGTAAATTTAATTCCTCCGCTATCCAACACTTAGGGGCCGATTCCGATCTCGGCCGGTAGGGCTCCGAATCGGATTCGGCTTTACCGGATCCGATTCGGAGCCCTGTTTCCCGACCGAACCGTACGCGGGTCCGGCCGAGCGAGTACGATGCGAAATCGCCGACCGACTCGTCCGGGCGTCCCGACCGCTCCGACCGACTCGCTCCCGGCTCGAACCGCTCCGACCGACTCGCTCGGACTCGACTCGCACCGCGCAATGGAGGCGTTTCCCGGCCGGGTAAGTACGATGCGCGCCGCGAGCAGTCCGACCGAGCCGCGCACTCCGGCTCGTAAGAGCTGTCGGAGCCGTACTTTGGGGGTCCGTGTCGGACCCCCTGTACGCGTAGCCGCGCGAGTCGCACACAGGGGGACCCATGGGTCCCCTACCTGTGCGTGTACGGCGCGAATCGCTTCGCCGCGTACCCGCTGTAGAGGGCGCCCTTGTCCGACTTCGCACCCATTGAGTCAATGGGAGCCCGCGTACGCGTTGTACGACCGGCTCCCATTGACATCAATGGGAGTCCGACCGACTCGAGTCCGATAACATACGGACGCATCGTACTCGTTCGGTCGGACTGCACGGGTCCGATTCGGTCGGAAATCTCTCCGGGTCCGGCTCGGTCGGAGAAATTTCCGGCCCGAATCGGAATCGACCCCTAACTCTACTTTTGCACTCACTGGAGTGGGAATAGTAATTTTTACCCCTCCGCTATCCAACACTCTCCCTACTGTTGCACTCTTTGGAGTGGGAATAGTAATTTGTGCCCCTCCGCTATCCAACACTTTCCCTACTGTTGCACTCATTGGAGTGGGAATAGTAATTTTTACCCCTCCGCTATCCAACATTTTCCCTACTGTTGCACTCACAGGAGTTGGAATAGTAAATTTAATTCCTCTGCTATCCAACACTTACCCTAATTTTGCACTCACTGGAGTGGGAATAGTAATTTTTACCCCTACGCTATCCAACACTTTCCGCACTGTTGCACTCTTTGGAGTGGGAATAGTAATTTTTACTCCTACGCTATCCAACACTTTCCCTACTGTTGCACTCTTTGGAGTGGGATAGTAACTTTTCCCCCTCCGCTATCCAATACTTTCCCTTCTGTTGCTATCACTGGAGTGGGAATAGTAATTTTTACACCTCCGCTATCCAACACTTTCCCTACTGTTGCACTCACTGGAGTTGGAATAGTAAATTTAATTATTCCGCTATCCAACACTTTCCCTACTGTTGCACTTATTGTATTGGGAAATGTAAGACATTTATTTTGTAATAGTTTAATGTTTTAATTTATTATAGATTTTTTTTTATTTTAAATTATTGATATATATATATATATATCACCACACAGGACAGAACAGATTGTCCGCGCTCTCAGGTAGTGCCAATTGCAGTTTATTGCACCAGGCAACGCGTTTCGACAGACACGCTGTCTTGGTCACACAAAATTGTAAGAAAACATTCCATTACATACTCTGCCGGGTCTGGTGGCTCAGTGGACTAATGCGTCCATTGCAGGGGCCTGTGTTCGACCTCATGGTCACAGGTTCAAATCCCGGCGGGTCCACTCAGCCTTTCATCCATCTGCGGTCGATAAAATGAGTACCATTGAGTTGGGTAACAATGAACATCTGTTATTCAGCGCCAAGAGACCTCTGGGTGAACGTGCGCTTTACAAATACACATGTTATGTTATGTTACTCTGTTATTGCCACAAAGGATGGACTAAACCACATGTTAAACATCACAGTGTTACTGTGGCGGCCATATTGGAGTAGTACAATGTTAAATGCACATAATACTAAAGAACAATAATGTTTATGAACATACATTAAAGCAGTTGTAAATGCTAGAATATAAGTGCAAGTTTCAAACCTCGTTCTATTTTCTTCCCTGCTTTACCACATGATAACATTGACACTTTCAATGACATGGTTACCAAAGATCTATTGAAATTAAAACATGAGAGTTGGAAAAGGGTATCATGTAACCAAAATCTCACGATAAAAGAAAAAGAAATCATCTATTCATTGGTGGAAGATAAAAGTATTGTTATCCGTCCTGCCGATAAGGGTGGCAATATTGTTCTCCTCAGCAAGGAACTATATATCAGCGAAGCCCTAAGACAATTGGAGGATCCAAAATTCTATCAAAAAATCAATAGTGACATTTATAATGAAAGCGTCCTAGAGATTTGGAATAGATTAAAGGAGTGGGAACGCAATGGTATCATCTCATGGGAAGAATATTGTTTTCTAAAAAGAGACTTCCCGAAGCTTCCTATCCTTTATCTTCTTGAAATGAAATGAAATGAAATGGAGATTTGTAGAGCGCGAAACATTCACCCGAGGGTGTCAGGCGCTTGCTCATCAGAGACAGGATTTAAGCTAGGAGGTTCGCAGGCACTTTAAAGATTGAACAACCATGTCTTTAGCGCTTTCCTGAAAGCTAACAGATGTGTTTCTTGTTTCAATCTTATTGGGAGAGAATTCCACAACCTAGTTGCGCCAACCAGAAAGCTTGTCCCCCCCCAGGAACATTTTTTTACCCTGGGAACAATCAGATCATGGGCAGAGGATGAGCGGAGACAACGGACTGGAATATAGGGTAGCAAATTCCGCTTTAGAAAACCCGGTCCTATGTCCTGTGTGGCCTTCAAAACCAATACATAGAGCCTTAAACTCAATTCGTCTTTTTATTGGCAGCCAATGTAAATCCTTGAGCACCTTCGACACAGATTTGTGTCTTGGGATGTTCAACAAGAGCCGAGCCGCTGCATTCTGCACAACCTGCTGCTTAGACAGGCACTTTTTCCGAAGATTGATAAAAATCCCGTTACAGTAGTCGGCTCTTGACAGAACGAGTGCTGAGACCACTAATTTACGTAGCTCAGCTGGGATAAATGGGAGGATCTTTCTCAAAAGCTTTAACGTGTAGAAAGAAAGGGAGGTAACCTGGTTGACGTGGTTTTCAAATGAGAGTTTCGAATCGAAGATGACTCCCAAGTTCTTAACCTTGATCACTGGCGTGGGTAGTGGCCCAAGCTCCAAAGGCCAGAGATCGGGTGACCAGAAGTTAGTGTGAGCACCGAAGAGTAAGACCTCCGTCTTACTAGAGTTAAGTTTTAGACAATTGGCAGCCATCCAGTCCCCAACCTGACGAAGGCAGGTATGGAACTGTTTCATAGTGTCAGGGGGGGATCCTGACACTGAGACGATGATCTGCGTATCGTCGGCATAGGATATAGCCGAAAAGCCTAGGGACCTGATTAGATTCACCAGTGGTGCAACATAAATATTAAAAAGAGTCGGGCTCAAAGAAGATCCCTGTGGCACACCACATGGTAGTGTAAAATTGGGTGATTTAAAGTTATCTAAAGCCACAAATTGTTCCCTGCCAGACAGGAAAGATTCAAGTAGGGTGAGTGCATTCCCTTTGACACCGATTCCCCTCAGAACTTCCAGGAGTTTCTGATGGTTCACAGTGTCAAATGCGGCGGAGAGGTCAAGCAGCCCCCCGAGTCAACTGTCTGCCTAATCAGTTCAGATGATGTGATCAACGCCAGTTCGGTGCTATGGTGTTTTCGAAACCCGAACTGGGTGTCATCGAGAAGACCATGCCTTTCAATATATTCTGATAGAGTATTGTTCATGGCTTTCTCCACCATCTTTGCTGGTAGCGGAAGTCTGGAGATTGGGCGGTAGTTATTGGGGTCAGCCTCATCTAGTTTGGCTTCTTCAGAAGGGGAAGCACGGATGCCAACTTCCAGCTAGTGGGGAATATACCAGAGGAGAACATTTGATTAAAGATAGGCGTCAGATGAGACGTGAAGATCTCTGGTAGAAGATGGAAGATTTTTGGAGGGCATAGGTCCAGTGGAGAGCCTGATTTAGTGGATCTCAGCAGGTTAATTGTTGCTTCCGTTGTCAGTGTTAGGAAGGCAGATAGTTCAGGAGGGTCCCTATATTCAGCGTGGGTTCCGGGGGTGATACCGGTAATCCCAGGTCTGGCTGAAGCCTCTAAGGAAGGAACCATTCCTTGATCCGTGGACTTGGCGAATCCATTATAGACCGCCTTAACTTTGTCTTGGAAAAACGTAGCCACCCTGTCGCAGAATGCCTGGGTTTTAGGTGAATCTGCCGCCTCAGAGCATTTGGCTAATCGTTTTACCGTCGAGAAAAGTTCCTTTGACGAGTTTTTTGCTGAAAGTATAGCTGTGGTGAAATAGATAGTTTTCTCTTTACAGATAAGTTTTTTATACTCAAGCAAGGCTGATTTATAGTTAGCTTTATCCTCCAGTTCGTCTGAGGATCTCCACTTCCTTTCCAGACGGCGACATTTTTGTTTTTGTATCCTAAGCTGTTCTGAATACCAAGGTTCGGTGGGTCTGGGCCTATGGCTAGAGATGCATTTAGCTGGTAGTACTTGGTCTGTTGACTTTCTCAGCCAGTCCTCAAAAGCAGCAACAGCTTCATTTGAGTCTTCTAAGGGTGGTGGAGGGTTTTGGGCTAATGCAGATTCAACCATGCCCACTGCCAACTTATTCCAGGGCCGGACCATTTTCCGCTGCCTGTTTGTCGATTTCTTTGTCTGGGGGTTTTGTACCAGAAATGAAAACATAACAGCTTTATGGTCTGACCATAAAGTCCTAAAGTCCACAAAGATCCCATCAGACCACCTGGGAGTCCGATAGTCTCGTCTATCGGTAGTGCATTAGAAAATGTATCAAAATATGTGGACCATTTTTTATGTGATTATGTCTCATCATTACCATCACATGTTTGTGACACTAAAGATTTTCTGACCAAAATTGAAGGCATACATTGGGAGGAGGACTATGTGTTGGTCACTCTTGACGTCAATTCTCTTTATACAATAATAGATCACAATCAAGGTATAAAGGCATGTTTTCATTACCTTAAGAATAGACCTGTAGGGTACTTAGACCATACCAACATGCTCATCGATATGATGAAACAATGTCTTACCAATAACATATTTATGTTTAACGGTACAATCTACAAACAAGTCCTTGGCACGGCGATGGGCACATGTTTTGCCCCGAGCTTTGCCAACTTGTTCCTAGGCCTTTGGGAGGAAGAACTCAGAAAAAATGAATCTCTATTTTCTGATTTCCATAAAGTCAAATTATGGCTTTGATATATCGATGACCTTTTTCTAATCTGGCAAGGCACTGAAAGTGAAGTTACCAATTTTATCACCAAACTTAACAACAATAACTACAATATCAAACTCACATCCAACATCAACAAAAAACAAATAGAGTTTTTGGATATACTAGTTACAGTTTCACAGAACACCTTAGAAACTAGCCTGTTTCGCAAAAGTACCGCAGGGAACACCATTCTACATGCCCTCAGCAGTCATCCGGACAATCTCAAATGGAGCATTCCATATGGAGAGCTGCTGAGGGCAACAAGAATTTGTAGTACTGAAGAATCGTATAACGCTGAAAAAGAAATCATGGTTAACAGATTTAGAAACAGAGGTTACCCCAGTTGGGTACTCAAACGTGCACTAAAGAAGTTTGGTAAAACAAACCGATCAGATACCTTAAAAGAGCTAGACCAAAATATAGATATTGACACTAAAATTGAGTCACAAGAAACACGCCTTATCACCACATACAGTAGGAATTCTCTACGGATAAGTAAGATTCTCACCAACCATTGGCCTATACTCACCAATGACTCGATCATTGGTAAATCCATCCAGACAAGGCCGAGAATTACCTACAAAAAAGGTCGTAGTTTCAGGGACATTTTGGTCCATAATGATATCACTCAAACTAAAACTCAAGGAGACCATAACCTTAAAGGTTTCTTTCCTTGCGGTCATTGTAAGGCCTGCCGTAACAGCCGCATGGTCAATGAAATTTCTATACCCGGCAGAGCTAAAAAGAAACCGATTACCCAATTCCTTACATGCAGTACCACATTTGTGGTATACGCCTTGGACTACCCATGTGGCTTAAGGTATATCGGTAGCACCACCCTAATGGCTAAAAAGAGGGTCTTGGAACATCTACGTGCGATAAATAACAAAGATATACATTATCCAGTTGCCAGGCATTTCCAGGAACACCACCTCTCTAACAGCTCACTGTTAAGCTATTTCATCATTGAACAGGTACATACCGGCCCCAGAGGTGGCAATAGAGTGCATATGCTACGTAAACGAGAATCAAAGTGGATTCCAGAACTTGAAACTAAACAGCCGGGAGGGCATAATGTTGATGAAGAATTGAGTATACATCTTTATGAAAACTAAATCCCCCTCATGTTC
This sequence comes from Calotriton arnoldi, assembly GCA_963921515.1. Lineage (NCBI taxonomy): Eukaryota > Metazoa > Chordata > Amphibia > Caudata > Salamandridae > Calotriton > Calotriton arnoldi. The sequence continues at coordinate 876,314 of CAWUFW010001256.1, forward strand.
TATGCCCCATGCTATTTTCTATTTCCAGGATCTGAAAGTATTATGTTGTATAATATACATTTGCTGTGTTGTATATATGTAGATCTGTTGTGTACATTATCTCTTTTAATCCCATAATGTTTTTTCTTTATATTTTCCACAGGAGGAAAGGAAGGGGCCCTCCGCCAGGGGACGGACACTTCTTTCACGGGCCACCTACCCTTTTCTTCCCCGTATCCGGGCACAACTTAGTCTTATAAGCTTTTCCAATTTTTCATAATTTTCACTTTTTTCACTTGCTTTAAACAGTGTTTTATATGTTCCATTACATGTAGAATTTTCATGTGTTTAGCCAGTCAGACAATCTTGGACTGGATCAAAGTGATCTAGGTTGCAATACCCTGTAGCTATGATTCTCTATTACAATTCATATTCCACATGTACCTGCTACTGTAAGTTGGTTTCCCTGTTAGGACCGATTTCTGCCACTGTGGCGCGACTATGATCCACTTTACTTGCATCTGATTACCGATGCGGATGTGACTGTATATATTTATACAATTTTGTTATTTTATAGTCATTTTGTCCACTTTATGATCTATAGACACTATGTCAAGTATAAAATGAGTGGAGGCATATTTATCCTCCTTTTGACATTAACTTCATTCTGGGACCCTTCTTTTCTCTTTCCACTCCAATATTTAATGTAGGTATATAATTTCAGGTACATGGTGTGGGTTACCCGTTCCAATATGGCTGCCATATGTCCTCATGGAGTACCCATACGTTACGTATATAAGCAATAGGATCTTCCACTATATGGATTTGTTATATGTTTTATTATTGTGCTACATACGTATTACATTTATATTCTAGCATTTACAACTGCTTTAATGTATGTTCATAAACATTATTGTTCTTTAGTATTATGTGCATTTAACATTGTACTACTCCAATATGGCCGCCACAGTAACACTGTGATGTTTAACATGTGGTTTAGTCCATCCTTTGTGGCAATAACAGAGTAACATAACATAACATGTGTATTTGTAAAGCGCACGTTCACCCAGAGGTCTCTTGGCGCTGAATAACAGATGTTCATTGTTACCCAACTCAATGGTACTCATTTTATCGACCATTTATCGTCCAATATGGTCGCCACAGTAACACTGTGATGTTTAACATGTGGTTTAGTCCATCCTTTGTGGCAATAACAGAGTATGTAATGGAATGTTTTCTTTCAATCTTTGTGTGACCAAAACAGCGTGTCTGTCGGAACGCTTTACCTGGTGCAATAAACTGCAATTGGCACTACCTGAGAGCGCGGACAATCTGTTCTGTCCTGAATGGTGATATTGTCGGGCTGCTCTGCCGACTCTTCCGCGCCACCTACCTTGGGCCAAAGGATCCTTGTTGGAGCGTCTGTGTGTGGTATATATATATATATATATATATATATATATATATATATATATATATATATATATATATTATTTTTATATAATGTTATAGTTTAAAAATTAAAAAAAGATAATAGTTAATAAATTATTTTTAAGTAAATATATGTATATGTATACATTTTTATGTTTGTTTGTTTATATTTTTTCAATTAAGTTTATTTGTTATATTTAGTTAAAATGTATATTAAATTTAATTTATTTTGGTAAAAATAATATTAATATTTAATATATTTACTATATATTATTTTATTTTATATATATTTTTAAATCAATATTTTTTACATCTATATTTTTTACCTCGCTATTTTTGATTCAATATTTTTGTACTTACCTGTTAAAGTATTGGAGTCGATATTTTTGCAGTCAATATTTTTTTTTTCGATATTTAGAACATCGATGTTTGTTACATCGATATTCTATCAGTGAACCACTCAGAAGGAAGTCAGGATGTTTTTGGGAATGGTTGGGTACTGTCGTCAGTGGATTCCCACTGTCTCATTGAAGGTAAAGTCTCTGTAGAGGTTGACACACAAAGATGTGAGTGATCCGGTACCATGGGATAATGACTGTTTGGTTGCCTTCCTGGAGCTGAGAGAAAGCCTGTGTCGCGCTCAGGCTCTAGGAATGCCTGATAACAATAAAGCATTCTCGTTGTTCTGTTGTGAGCATGAGGGTTGTGCACTGTCTGTACTGACCCACACACATGGAGGTGTCCGTAGACTAGTTGCCTACTTTTCAGCTACATTAGATCCTATAGCTTCAACGTTGCCCGGATGTCTCAGATCCGTTGCTGCCACAGGTGTCAGCATTGAAAGGTGTGAGAGTATTGTGATGGGTCATCCTCTTACTGTTTATGTTCCACACTCAGTTGAGCTCCTGATGACGAGAACTAAAACACAGAATTTGACAAATAACCATCTCACACGCTATGAGCAGGTTATCCTCGCATCTGAGAACGTAACTCTGAAAAGATGTTCTGTATTGAATCCTGCTACTTTGATGCCTATTCCAAATATTGAAGATGAAGACTGTGAGGACCATGACTGTCTCGATGTGACTGAACTTGCACCAAACCAAGACCCAACATTGTTGATGAGCCTCTGCCTGAATCAGATGAAATCCTTTTTGTAGATGGTTCATACTTAAGAGATAATGTGGGTTATTTAAGAGCAGCGTTTGCTGTCTGTACTATTTCTGGAGTTGTGGAAGCTGCTTGTTTACAGGGAGTACACTCTGCACAGGTAGCTGAAATCATTGACATGGGCATGCCTTGTTTCCGATCAGATCCGAGTCACCATCTACACCGATAGCCAATATGGGTTCGGTGTTGTTTATGACTTTGGACAGCTATGGTCACAGAGGGGGTTCCTAACGTCATCAAGATTTCCTATCAGAAATGGGGAATATGTGAGACAATTGTTAGAAGCTTTGCAACGACCAAAGGAAATAGCTGTGGTTAAATGTATTGCACATGGGAAGGGGGAGGACTTCATGACACTTGGCAACAGGTACGCGTACGCAGACGAGGTTGCACGTTTCTGTGCTGAACAAGGGTGTATTTTCAATGGGGAGTATACTGGAGAGAGCACTGAAACAACCGAACTCAGCATGATGTTAACCATAGCGGACACTTGAGACAAGGTAAAGCATCTGCAGGGAGAAGTGTCAGACCAGGAAGGAGCTGGATGGATTCAAACAGGTTGTGAAAAAAGAGATGATGGCATTTGGGTTTCAGCTGATGGTTGAGCAGTATTGCCAGATTTACTGAGCCCTACAGCAGGCAGATTCATGGAGCAGTTCACAGGGGGAGGGATGCCATGGTGCGAGTGTACAAACAGGCGTGGTTCAATCCACGGTTCCATACGTTTGCTGAAGCAGTGTGTCACAGATGTGTTACATGTCAACAGATGAATGCTGGAAAAAAAACTGTGGTTGCACTGAGTCACATTGGAAGGTCTAGGGGTCCTTCAACAGGATCCAAATTGATTTTATCAAGATGCCTAGGTGCAATGGATTAAGATACATTCTGGTAGTGGTGTGTGTTTTCTCACGGTGGGTGGAAGCATATCCAACAAGAAGGTGTGATAGTCTCACAGTAGCAAAGCTGTTACTTAGTGAGCTCATACCGCGTTTCGGATTTTCAACTTCATTGGAGTCGGATAGAGGAACGCACTTTCACAGTGAGATTATGAAGCTGCTTTGTACTGCCTTACAAGTTGACCAGAGATTGCACTGTAGCTACAGACCAGAGGCGTCTGGTCTTATGGAACAGATCAATGGGACTCTCAAAATGCAGATGGCAAAGGTCTGTTCGTCCACGTTTCTGAAATGGCCTGATGCATTACCTTTGGTGTTGATGAGTGTGTGTAGCATCCCCGATAGGCGAACAGGACTTTCGCCCCACCAAATCTTATTGGGGAGGGCGATGCATTTGCCAATAGTGCCGTCTACAGCATTGATAAACATCACCGATGATTTGATCCTTGATTATTGCAAAGGACTGGCTGACGTGGTCCATTCTGTGTCTCACCAGGTTGAAGCTGCGACTGCACCGACCTCGAAGGACCTCTGCCACGACCTGTGTCCAGGCGATTGGACACTTGTTCGAAAGCATGTGAGGAAGAACTGTCTTGATGCTCGCTGGAGAGGTCCGTACCAAGTGATTTTGGTGACAAATACAGCTGTAAAGTGTGAAGGCTTGCCAAACTGGATTCGCGCCTCCCACACCCGCAAAGCTTCAGGACCCTTCGAAGAAACAGCTCCTCTCCCGGAAGGAAATCCAGCCGTGGCTGTGAAGCCATTGGAGAGGACAAGCCAAGCTATGGGGGTTACTGACGAGGCTGGTTACCCACCAGAGCAAGCTGAGGGGGGTCACGCTACACAAGGCCCAGGTACTGACTCTGAGGGAGATGGTAACGTTGCGAGTGGTACAGAGTTAAACTCAGCTGAAGGAACTGGTGTGATAAGCGATCTGTTGCAGAGAAGGAGCAGAATTTGCGAGGCAGAACTTGAGGCTTGCCCCGGAGAGAGACCTTGTCCCTGTATCTGAAACGTCTGAATCAGAGCTAAGTGACACAGATCAAGCATGTGGGGGCTTGAGGAGATTGAGAAGAATAAGAGTATCCTGCCAGAGGTACGCTGCTCCAGAGTGGACTTATTTGATCACAGCTGCCGAGAACAGTCGAGACCGGGAAACTGAGGTCTTCACAAGTGACCAGCAGAGTGCCAGAACTGACAATTGAAATTGAACTATTAGTCCCTGGAATAGAAGCCAATGGAGTGTTGACAGTGACTGTACCAAATGCTCCAATATTGAGTGGCGTGAGGGTTTTGATTTTGCGAGATCTGTCTTTTCCAACCTTTGGATATCAGCCACCGTCTCAGGAGATTTCAGCAGTTCGTCTTGAAATCCTACAGCGTGTCATTGATGAAATTAGCTCTGAACTTGTGAGAGACTGTTAATTGAACTGTGAACTGTAAATAAAACGTTTTGCTTTAAAGAAGGCCCGAGTGGAAGAAGAATAAAATTAGGGATTTTCCATAGAAGGAGAAAGAGGGCTAAGGATGTCTTTTGAATTTGTGTAAATAATTGTACAACGTACTGTGAAATTGGTTTCCAGGACTCCAACGAGCTGTGCGTGAACTCTGTGGAGCAGCAATAAAGGGGCAGAAAAAGAGACTTTGCGTCAATCCTCTTGCTGCGCTGAACCGAACTCAGTTAAAAATGGAGTCTGGAAATTCGGACCATAGGTCAAAGTGTATAATAGGTACACTTATAGTAGGAGTGATAGTAGTGATAGCAGTAGTTATTATTGTATCATTGAAAACTTCACATGAAGCAGAAGGGGATGGGGTGGGATTGCAAGAAACATCCACACCCACCACTTCAAGCACCAAAGAGGGTAAATTAGGAGCGGATAAAGCTATGCTAGATCAGACTAGTAGCATGTTGATTTGTCTAAGGGTGACTGTATATTGATGCCTATGCGAAGTTTCTGTATGAGTATGTGAATACAATGGATGTGAGAGATTGTTATGTGTGTATGCAGTTACCTGCGTCAGTGGAGGAAGGAGTTCGTTATCACCACCTGACTCTGACGTATGGTATTACATGTAGTTTATTGCTTAGTATGTTTTACGGTAAGGGTCATTATGAATATTACTTTTCTAATTACAATGCAGTGCTTTCAGAAGTTCCAGCTTATAAGCACTTGAATAAGTATGATTATTACAAGCAGGAAGAAAGGATAGGGAAGTATTTCGTACCTACCGTTACATTAGATACCGCTTATGCTCATCGCCATAATTTGACGTGTATGCTGACTGATGTAGAGAAGAAGTTCATAGATCAAGTAGAAGATAGACATAGGCAATTGACAGTTAAGCTTAACAGTAGAGAGGTAAATGTGAGTGGACCAAAGAAGAGTTAGCACATAAGGCGAAGGGGAGTTATGGTCCAATAGCTTTAGATTTTGAGCAACGAGGTAAGCTTTGCATTAGACAGGTACAGACCTATTATGATAAGATCTTTGTTGGATAGATCATGTGTGATCACATTTTCACAATTGAAGCCACTGCAAAGAAGTTTTTGCAAGAAGCAGTGCAAGTGGTACCAAATGTGTATTTTGTGTGCGGGAAGAATGCATATGTGCGACTGCCACAGAATTGCTAGGCACATGTTATGTGGCTGTTCTGTTTCCTAAGATATACCACGTTGAAGATTTAGGACTGTTGGAAGGGGGACTACACCATAGGGAGAAGCGAGGTACAAGTGTAGGAGAGATTGTTGGAGATGTATTTGGGGCAATGATACCAAGTTTATGAGTGGTTTTGAATGATATAAAGGTTAGAAGGCTGTCAACTATTGTGGATAAGTTGTCGGCGAATACAGCTCAGTCTTTATTACTTGTGGATGGAGAGATGGTGTTGATAAGGGCTATGATGATGCAGAACCGTCTTGCGTTGGATGTGTTATTGGCAAAAGAGGGCGGAGTCTGTAAAATGTTGAGGGTTCAACAGTGTTGTACTTATATCCCAGACCATAGCAAGGATCTGAGGAGATATATAAGTAACATCACTGAGATACACCATGAGATACATGACTTGGCAACCGAAGGTGTTTGGGACAAGGTTGGGAAAGGATTTGGAAAGATTGGGAGTTGGTTTGCCAACCTTGGTAAGGGAATTCTTGGTTACATTCTGAAGCCCATCATCATAGTAGTGGTTTGTGTGATTCTCTTGATTGAAGTGGTAAGAGCTTATAAATGGCATACGTCAAGACAGGCTGAGAGATCTCTTAGAGAACGTGAGAGGAGAATGGAGACACTGCAGGACAGTCACTATGAGAATCTCAAAAGCTTAGAAAGGTTTCGGCAGGGAAGACTGGCTACAACTTCTGTTTAGGTTGGTTCTTTCTACAGGGACTGTAATTGATTGTGATGACACTTGTCATCAGAGGGGGGGACTGATAGAGCGCAATTAAGTTCTTTCATTTGTAGGGGTGCATTATAATCACAAGTAGGTTGCACCTGCATTTATTCTTTTGTTGTGTTAACATTTGGCTATTAGAATATGAAATGTAATAACGTGTAAAGTGAAATGGTAGAGATACTTTGTGTAACGTGAAGAAATTAACATGGTAATTGTGCTTTAACTGATGAAAATTCTAATGTTCGTTTATAAATGATTAATGAGAATTTATTAACCGTTATGTAATGCATTGATTTAGATGTGCACAGTAATAATGCTTATGTATAATTGTGTTTAACAAAGTCCATGGTGATTCTTATGTTAGCTGATTTTCAGTAGGCCTCATGTGTATTTCCCTGGCTCTCTAACATGGGCTTGTTCGTAATGTTCATGTGTATGAAGAATCTTTCTCTTTCTCACGTTTCTGTTGCAGGTGGAGAAATTCATCTCTGTTAGTTAGAATAACACTTTTGTTTTAGAAGTTAGGCTTAGGGAGGAGAGGATACATTTGAACAAGTAGTGTTGATTATGTGAGACGGTGTTCTTCCTCACTGGTCCACTGGAGAAGGCCTGGGAATCAAGGTCATCGAGCCAGAGGCGGGGAGTATCAAAACTAAATGGAAAATCACCTACGAAGAGGTGTCCAGCTGGATGAGGCAATCGGATGATGTGAAATGGGTGTGTCCTAAGATTTTGGTGTTGGGATTAGGGACAGTGCCCGGGGGGGGAGGAAGGAGAGAGGAGAGGAGATCGATGGAGCGAGGAAGGAGCATCTTAGAGCGAGCTCTGTAGCTTCAAGCTACTTGACCCATTCAACATGAGGGCACTTCTTAGGAAGTCTTCACGTGCTGACACCTTTTCCTGAACTTGCCTGGGAAACATTAAGTAGGGATGTCACATTAGTGATAGAGTAGGGACAGACTAATGCTTTTTACTTACGAACCTCCAATGAAGTCTAATCTTTACGTTGGGGTGCTCATTGCATGTGTTCTGATCTTGGAACTTGTCACTCTTTGTATGCTTCAGAGATTGAACTTTGCCCAAAGGTTTAGCTTTGTATTAGTTCCGATGTATTTCTACAACCTCATCTTGAGGTGTCTGTATGTCCAGTTAATTTTGGCTTTGTAATAAATTAACTAACTTGGAACCTGGATTCTGTGATTCATCGAAGTCATGAATTATTGGAATTGTGAAATTAGATATAACAAGTTATTTATGACCCTCTAACCTTCTGAGCGGGTACAAATGGTCCATTTACCAGAGGTTCCAGAGCATAAACAGGAGAGGAAAACCCAGCCCCATCAGTAGCATATTCCTAATATGATCCGGGTGGGTTAATCCTCGCCTCGGCGTCCTTAATAGAATTAAAAGTTTCCTTCACTATAGGTAGGACATTTCTGATTCTATGTCAGGACCGGAGGCTAGGATTATGCATGTTCAAAGCTTACTTACCACCAAGGATGCGCCCTCATAAATAGGCTTAAAGTAAAACATTTTAAAGGTGGACTCTGAGGACTATTCCTCTGAATTCATAATGTCTTCCAATCTATTGCCCACCTGGACGGCTTGGAGGCCATTGCCCCCCTAGCCGGGTGATCTCCAAAGCGATGAATGTCTATACCAGCCTCAGCCATAACCCATCTTATCCACCTGGCTATAGAGGGTGAAGAGACAACCTTGAATGGTTTCCTGAGAGCAATCAGAAGTTGTTTTTCCCCCGGAGGTCTCACCTTCACTGTCATCTCCTCGTAGGTTTTGAGGCATCTTACCACACAGAGTTTAGGATTAAGCTCAAAAGAGGGGTATGTTACCGACCTGGTATTTGTCTTGGTCCTCCTAGAAATAGAGAATGTCACCCCCTCTGGGGTATAGATGAGTGCCATGATGTCGAGGGCTCTGACATCAGAATCTCTTTTACATGAAATGAGACAGAGTAGCATGGCTAGTTTCGCGGAAATTTCTTTTCTAGACAAATACTGGTTGTCTTGTCAACCTGCCAACAGGCGCAGTATCAGGTTTACGTCCCACAATGCCTAATACCTAAGCTCTGGAGGTTGAGACATCCTGATACCCTTTAGTAATTTAAACACCCATGGGTGCTACCCCACAAGGGTGTTGTTAATGGGCATGTGCCTCGCTGAAATCGCTATGCGGAAAGAATTTACCGTGCAATAAGCTAGGACCAAGGCCGTGAGAAAATTCAAGACATCTGTAATTTGCGACCCCACGGGATCAAGATGTCTCTCCATACACCAACAAACCCATTGTCTCCAAGCCAATCTGTACCGATTGGTGGTCCCTGGGGCCCATGCCTGCCGGATGAGTTCCTCAGCCTCATTCGAAAGTATGCCGCCTTGCCAGCGTCACCCGATATCCTCCATGCCATGAGATGCAAGTGGCCTTCCTTGCAATACCATAGGATGTAGACGGCCGCTGGAGTCCCGAAGAATCCTGGGCAATGATGGAAGTGGTAGCGGGTTCATCCATGAAAGTTCCAGCAGGCAGGGAACCAAAGCCTGGGATTTACAGATTGGTGTCACCAAAATCAAAGACGCCTTCTGACATCAGACTTGAGCTGCCACTCTGGGGATCAGAAGAAAAGGCAGCAATGCATAAGCTTGACCCATTGTCCAATCCTGCAGGAAAGCATCTACCGCTGAGGCTCCCTGATCGGGTCTCCAGCTGACATATCACGGGAGCTGAGCATTCAGTCTGGAGGCGAACAAATCTATGGAGCAGTGGCCCCACCGTACCATCAATGCTTGGAAGATCTTTGGATCCAATTGCCAGTCGCTGGAGTCTGTGAAATGCCTGGAATTCCAGTCCACCACTGAATTCAGGGACCCTGGGAGATACTCCACCGTCACCGATATCTTGCGCTGGAGGCAATAATGCCAGAAGTCTTTGGCCATCTCTGCAAGCGCTTTTGATCTGGTACCTCTCAGTCGATTGATGTAATGGAACGCTGACGTGTTGTAGATCCTCAATAGCACATAGCAAGAGACTCTGTCCTTTGTCAGTGAGCGGATTGCAAAGGAACCCACCAGGAGTTCCTGGCAGTTGATGTGCAAGCTCTGTTCCTCCTCCATCCAACGTCCTCCCATGGAGACAGCTCCGCATCTGGCTCCCCAGCCCTGGCGGCTGGCATCTGACTCTATCACCATGTCCAGGAGGGTATAGAAGATCGCCCTCCTGTTCCAAGCTTCCATGTGGTCCGTCTACCACTGCACTTCCGTCCTGGCTTCGTCCATCAGTGAAATCAGTTCAAAATATCGGAGACCCTCCGAAGATGCGCTGCTTTCAATCTCTGTAATGCTCGGTAGTGGAGCAGGCCCGGAAGATGGCTTGGACTGAAGAAGACAATAATCCAACTATCCTGGCTAGTTGCCCGAGGGAGATTCTGTCACTCCGCAAGACCATGTTCAGTTCTTTCATGATCTTCGCTATCTTGCCCTCTGGGAGTGGCTGAATTGGAGTCTATGAGAAACCCTAGGAATAACATGCTCTGAGATGGAGACAACTCTGATTTCTGGGCATTGATCACAAACCTCAACTCCTGCAGGAGTGTAATGGTCATGTTCAGGTTGGCCACCAACCGGTTGCATGACTGGTCCATCAGGAAGATGTCGTTGAGATAGATGATCAATCATATGCCCTTCGTCCTTAGGACCTCCATCACTGGTTTGAGGAGCTTTGTGAAGCACCACTGAGCTGAGGATAGGCCGAATGCAAGGTACTGAAACTCAAACACCTGGTCTCTCCACACAAACTGCAGGAACCGGCGGTGAGGAGGAAAGATGGGAACCTTCAGATAGGCGTCCTTGAGATCTAGATGCACCATGCAGTCATTCTGTAGTAATAGGTCTTATATAAGGTGAATGCCCTCCATTTTGAATTGGCTATACACCAGCCACTCATTGAAGGCCCTTAGGTTTATGACTGGATGGAAACCTTTGTCCTTCTTTTCTACCAGAAAAAGGTTGCTGGGGAAACCCCGGGGGTGCAGTACCAACCTCCGAATGCATCCCTTGGAGAGTAGTTCCTGTACCTTTAGGTCTATCAGCTCCATTTCTATGACTGAAAAAACCAAAGGGCATGGCTGGTTGACTGTACCAGAGTGAAGTAGAACTGTATGTGGAAGCCCTTTGCCGTCTCCAAGACCCATGGGTCCGACATCATCTCCTCCCACCTGTGTGAAAACAATTGTAGTCTCCCCCCTAGATCATGAGGGAAAGAAAGGATACTCCTTACTGTTAGATCCTCCGGGGGCATTAGCCCCACCTCTGGCATAGTTGGCTCTGCCTCTTCCGGATCCCTGGTTTCGATAAAAGGTGCCTTGTCTGCCGTTATTGCACTTGGTGTGGGCTCTGTTGGAGCCTGACTGGGAGGAGCGGCCGGAGGAGCGACCCCTGCCTCTTCCGACCCCAGCAAAAACATTTCCCAGAAAGATTTTCTTGATGGAGGTTTGCGCTTAATCAAGCGCTGAAAAGGTGGCCACAGATTTGCCTAGTTCCATCACAAAAGGATCGCCAAATAAATTGCCCTTTGCTATGGCCCCTGCATCCAATGAGGAGAGTTACCCCAGCTTTGGGTCAATCTTCAGACGAAGTGAGCGTCTTCCTTCTGCTGAGAGGGCACAATTGGCATTGCCAAGAAGGCACATTGCCCGTTGCGCCCATCCAGCAACCACATCTGTGGGGAGGGGTTTCCCTGATTGCCTAGAACGTTTGGCCAGTTCAAATATTTTGGTTACAGGGACCTACTACATCAAGCAACTTATCCTGGCACACCCTCCAGCAGTGGTCAATGCCTTTCTTGGGGTCCTTCATGTATTTAGCAAAGAAGGTGCCTAACTTAGGGGCAATCTCAAGGGTGACCGCCACCTTCCCCTCTAAGGATGGTCTGAGGCATTCCCCCCCGAAGGCGCGCGCGCACCTCTTTGTCTATGGGTTGGCGTATCTTACGGGCGACATACTCTTCCACCTTTTGGTCTGGGAGCCACTCAGAAGATCTTGAATTTTATATCCCCTCTGGCTCGAACATGTCGGTCGAGGTGGAGTGCCCTTCAAACGAGCTAGGGAGCTAAGGCCTTACAGAGTCCTCCTCATCCGAGGATCCATCCTCGTCCATACCACCCTCCCCCATATTGGGGAACCCATCATCAGGGTCAGAATTTGGTGCGACAGCTTCGCCAGTATTCCCGGGCCAGTCGTCCTCCCGGTAGGGTGCATTCCTTAACGTGCGCCATTATTACAGAAGTCTTCCGATAAGCGGCCGAACCCTTCCTGGTGCACTGCACGATGTTTATGGGCCTTAAGAGAAGAAGGAGCTGATATACGGCTAGGCACTGCCCCCGTGTTCCCCAAGATCCCAGAACCCCAGAGACCTGGGACGTTACTTTGTGCACCCTTTCCTGCAGGGGTGCCAATGCCTTAGAAATTGCCTGCGAATGGAGCATGTCAATGCCTGCAGGAAGGTGGCGCTGTGGAGGCCATTCCTCCTCAGGGGCCAACTCAGGAGACTAATCGTGATCCCTGACGGGATTCATGGTAGTAGAGGGTGAGGGCACCAAACAGTGGAAATCGCCCCATAAATTTATGGGGTAGCTCCCTCGCAGGTGCTCTTATCCCCCAGTCATCCACAGGCCGTAGTTCTTACAGCGTATGCGGTGTCTTGAGAGGGTTGGGGGGGAGACAGGGGCTTCACACAGTGAAGCGCTCGCTGGAAACACCCACCGTTATTCCCTTTGACGCGTCACAAGTCTGGGGAGCGTTTCTGTGCACAGCACGCTGCCTCACAGATCGTGACGCGTCCAACAGGCAGCCTGCGGTGTGAAACAGCGCCCCTAGCGGAGCCGCTGTGTATCGAGGAAATTCGCTCGGGCCGAAGCCTGCCGCGCGTCCCTGTTATCTCATGCGAGTGCGCACACAGTAAACACAGAAACAAAGTCTAGCAAGTACCAAGTGAACAATCCTTAACAGTTCTTAACAGTAAAAGCTCTTAATCCCCCCCCAAACACCGTAACCCCCAAGAGAGTTGTGAATGGAAAGAGGGACTTAGTTGACAGCAGTGAAGAAAGAGGAAGGACTGCAGACAATGGAGATATATATACAACGGACGCACCGTACTGTTATTGTTACTGTTACTATAGGCACTTCCAAGGACTCATGGGATTTTGAAGTTTTACAGTGTTTTTTGTTTAACTTTAAAACTGCGGTGGTAATAAAAAGGGAAGAAAGATATGATCCTCACCTCCGGTCCTGACATAGAATTTACTTTAAAGTTCAGGAAAGCAGTTACATGATATAAGTTAAACATTCTTGTCTGAATTACTACTTCTATCAGACTATACTATCTACCTTTCAGTCGAGAACGATACATGAGCAGTCATTCTCTGGTAGTGCCACAAGAATCTGGAACTCCCTGCCTCTCTCACTCTACCTGACCACCTGCATAGTCACATTCAAAAAGGACCTCAAGCTCTTCCTGTTTGGCAGACACCTTGGTTGATCACCCTTGATCATACTTAAGTATTCTATCCCTCAGGATCTGAACTACCTTGGATATTTGTGACCTCACTATCTAAATCGATGTTTTAACTGTGTACGACCTTTGACCAACTGCTGTAACTGTCTTATGCTAGTAACTCTGCACGTATCTACAGATTTAAACGTCCGAGTTTAAATACTGGAACTCGCTGTAACCCATGTATCCTGCTACTTTTGTAAAGCGCTCTTATGCCTTTGGGCCATGCCCACGCTAATAAAATGGGCATTTAAAATAAGATCATTCAGGAAAAGAAAGCATGTAAATAAACATAAAATTGTAATTCTGTTGCTCTGAAGGCGTGACTTCCCTGCTCAGGTGTCTATTACTGTGTCTTTAATTAGCTGCGCCAGTGATCTCCAAAATGGAAAAACGTCAGGTAGGCTGTCTGCTAACCAGTGTCCTGCAGGACTAATGGATGTCTGGTGCAAGAGCTCCCCTGGAATGAGACATCTCCAGCCCCCCTCATCCCCAGGAACATGGTGGGCTGACTTTTATGCCATCATGCTTATTCCCTGACCTCGATTCTTCACAGAGCTCCCACAAATTGTTTAAAGGAAAGCACTCTGAATCCCATCAATGCCCCTGTCCTCTAATTTGCCGTTAACTCAGTGCAGCAGCTGCAAAATAAGACCACAGGATGCAGTAAAATCAGCAGGAACCATTTTAAGAAACGCCCTGAAAGATTTAGATTTTGGACTTAATGATACATTTTGTGATGCTCCACAAATCATGGGAGTCAACAAGAATGCCTAATGCTGTCTTAACATTTTTTACATCATTGTTAAATATCAGCAAAACTGTTACAACCTAAAGTTCTTGAGTTCGGAACAGAAGCCGACATCATTGATGATGGCTTTGAAGATATAAGCGAAGAAGTGGAAGACAATCCCATGAGGCTTATGCGGTGCAAATGTACTGTCTTTTCCAAATCATGTTTTATGAGTTACATCATGGCAAAAATAAAAGTCCGCTACATATGATGACTGCCCACGCAATCTATGATAAGTGCAAAGGTAGAGAGCTAATCACTTCAATGAATAGGATTGGTGTATCAACAAGTTTTTTGTTTATTAACAGCTTGTCATACCATACAACAATATCATGCGTGTGCCAGGAGCAACGCGCCCAGGAATTCAGGACAAGCAACTTTTTAGGTGCATATACATATCAAGCAATATATGAACAGATACCCAATGAAAATGCCATAAGGCTAACGAAAGAAACAAACCCCCCCCCCTCCCTCGCACTCTGGCACTGCAATGATGTGACCTACATGGCGGCAACATTTAGACTTCTGATGCGCACACATGTCGGAATAGTACAATAACCTGAGATCAATTGCATTAAGTATCATTAGCATAGAAATAAGAATGTGTGACATCTTACAAATCAGGGTGGCTTGATAAATATATGGTAAGTGGGGCCCAGAAATCCTTGGGCCTTGATGACTCAGGGAGTTCTTCAGCATAGGTCTCTAGTTGTTCCCTACAGTAGGTCAAGTCCCGGATCCATTTACGAACCGTGGGCAACCCCCGTGCACCCCAGTGCTGCGCCACGGCCCGCTTGGCCATTAGCGTCGCCACATCCACCAACCTCCTGTTACAGGGCTTTAAGGGTGTCACATTGCCCAACAAGCATAGCTCAGGCGTGCATCCCACTCGTTCCAGCACGACCTCCGTTAACACATCCACCACCCTAGACCAAAATGTAACTAACCCCGCACAGAGCCAGGAGAGGTGTAGAAAATCGGCGTCCGCATGCCCACACCGCACACAATTAGGCGTATCCCTCAGGCCAAATTTCCTCAGCTGCACAGGGGTGTAGTAGAGCTGGTGTAAAAAGTTAAAATGTATGATACGTAGATTACAGTTAGCTGTGAGGCGCCCAGTCAGTTTACAGCAAGCATACCAATGGTCTATGGACATCGTGCTACCCAGAGCTTCGTTCCATTTAGCGTATGAGGGGTGCGCCTCCTCCTCACGCTCATGAAGCGATGCAGCGTATAGTTTAGTGATCAGTCCCTTACGATCCTCACTTGCGAGCACCGCCTGCAGCGCCCGCAGTGGCTGAGGCTCAGTGGGGTAGTTAGGATATATATCCCTGATTGCCTGCCGAACCCTCACGTATGTGAAGCATAGCATAGCTCCATGTGACCGACCCGCCTGTACGTCCAGCAGTGAGCGGAACTGGCTTTGTTTGTACAAGTCCCCCAGCTGCGTGACCCCGACCGCTTGCAATGCGCCCAGCGCCAAACGCTCTTGCGCCGCGGATATGCCAGGATGTGCCGTAATCGGCAATTTGGGGGCATAAAGGTAGGGCAGTTTCGCTCGTCTAGCCAATGTCTGCCAGGCCCAGGCGGTGCACTGCACCGGATTGATTTCTGTTCGGGGGCCTCTACTCCCACCCGAGAGAGCAGCTGCCACCAGTGGCAAGGGGAGTATTGCGTCCGCCTCAATCGCCGTATGGGGGAGATAGCGGTGTGGGAAGAACCAATAATGCGCAAAATGTGCCTGAGCGCATAGGTAATAAAGGCGCATATCTGGGGCCTCGAAGCCACAGCGTTCAAAAGGTTGGACTAGGGTGTCCCAGCTACAACAAGGTTTTTTGCCGCCCCACACAAATGATAGTAAGGCCGTCTGTAATGCCTTGAAGGCCGAAATATTCAGACGGAGTGGGATATTCACGAATAAATATAATAGTTTGGGCAAAATGGTCATTTTAATCACAGCGATGCGGTCCGCTAACGAGAGGGGCAGGCGGGCCCACCTCTCCGTTTTTCCGTGAGTTGTGTGATGGTGCGCCCGTAATTCATGGATATGACCTGGGCAGGGTCCCTGTGCAGCCAGATCCCTAAGTATTTCCCGGATCCCGGGCCCAAGACAGGGGAAGTCCATCTCAAATTCGTCAGTACCCGCTGTTAAGAGAAATACCGTCGACTTGGCCCAGTTTATACCTAAGCCAGAGAATCCTTCAAATTTAACATATTCCTCAGCAGTTCAGGGAGGTGGGTTGCAGGGTCACGGACATATAACAGCATGTCATCCGCATAGAGCGAAACAACAAGTGGCCGTTGTCGAAAGCGCAGTGCAGCGGAGGCGTGCAATTGGCGCAACTTACATGCCAGTGGCTCCAGCGCCAGCGCAAATAGCATTGGTGACAGAGGACATCCCTGCCGTCTGCCTCTGCCAATGGGAAACGCCGAGGATACCCAGCCATTCACGCGAACTCTAGCCGCAGGTTTGGTATACAGGACCCTGATCCATTGCAAAAAAAACGGGGGAACACCCATTCGCGTGAGAACGGTGAACATATACTCCCAGGAGAGGAATCAAACGCCTTGGCGGCGTCTAGTAGCACCGCCGCGGCTTGGAAGTCTGCGTCAAAATAGTGAAGAGTGGCGAAGAGAGTTCGCAGGTTATGCACAGTAGACCGGGCAGGCACAAAACCAGACTGGTCAGGGAGTACCAGCAGGGGAACCAGAGGCTGAAGGCGGAGTGCAATCATTTTCGCCAGTATCTTGGTGTCGATATTAATCATTGAGAGTGGTCTGTATGAATCGCAGTGGCTAGGCTCCTTATCCGGTTTCAGTAGCATCACCAGTAGAGCCTCCCGCAACGAGGGTGGGAGCTGTCCAGTATCATACGCTTCCGCATATACTTCAAGAAGGCGGGGGCCAGGTCCTCCGCGAATGTCTTATAGAACTCGCTCGGGAACCCGTCTAATCCCGCAGCTTTGCAGGTAGGGAGGGACATAATAGCGAGTTTTACATCTTCCTCATCAAAAGGTTGAGTAAGATATTCCCTGTGGCCGGGAGACAGCCAGCCCAGTGCGACATCATCCAAGTATGAATGGATCTCGGCCGGCTGCACTACATCTCTATTGCTATAGAGTGCCGTGTAATAGTCAAGTATGGTCTCACTAATGGCGGTTGTGCCGTAACAAACTGTCCCTGCCTCGTCTAGGATTTCCGTGATATACTCTTGCCTCCGCGGCGCAGCCAGTTTTTGCGCGAGCGGCAGCTAGGCCGTCCCCCTCACCATAGTATCGGGCCTTGCTACGCCTGGACCTATGTACCAGTTCCTGGTCAGCCGTGTCGTTATGTTCTGTCACCAGTGCACGGATCTTGGACAGAGTTTTGGGCAGCGGATCCATCTCATAGGCTCGCTCCAGAGTGGAAATATCGGCGGCCAATTTGTGAATTCTGTGCCGTAAGTCACGCAGTACTCCAGCCTGCGCCCCCATACAGACCCCTCTGATAGTGACTTTGAACGCTTCCCACATGGTGCCTGCGCTATCAACTGTGCCAGCATTTTCCCGGAAAAAATTATGAATCGCCTCTCCTACTGAGGCCCGGAAGACCAGGTCCGTCAGGGAGGACGGTTGTAAGCGCCAGTGGAAGGGTCCAGGAGCACCGGGGAGTGGTCCGAGAGCGTCCTGGCTAAGTGGCGCACTCCAGTCGCCCACGCACACGCAGCCTCCGTAGCCAGCCAGAAGTCCAAGCGGGACCAAGTCCCATGCACAAATGAAACAAACGTGCTCTCTCGCTCACCCAAATGTTGCATACGCCAGATATCCCTCAAGCGTCCCGCATCCATCAGGCCCCGCAGCACCTCCGCCGCCTGTTTAGGCCGTGCATTTTCACTGCCCCTCCGGTCAGCCTCCATATCCAGACAGACATTAAAGTCCCCTCCCCATATAATCTCCGCGTCTGGAAACCCGAGATGCGGCGCCATACATCAGCAAAAAAGGCCGGGTCATCAACATTCGGCCCATACACATTTACAAAAGGACACTCGACCGACCTAGTTGACCATGCACCAACACCACTCGTCCCGGATCATCAGTCTCTGTGCGCGTGACTTGGAACGGTATCCCTTTCTTGATCAGAATAATCACTCCCTTGCATAGCTAGAATAAGAGGAAGAGGCACGAAAGCCAGCCCATCGAGCCCCCACTTTCCCTTCGGAAGCTTTGGTAAGATGTGTCTCCTGTAAGAAGGCAATGTGGACCTCCATCCTGTCTAAGTAGGCAAACACAGACCTGATCTTTTTGGGAGTATTGAGGCCACGGACATTCCATGTTAAAAGGCGCATTTTACCACTCATCTATTAGCAGGTTATGAAATGATGTACCTATCGGATATTTCAAAGACATGCCTGTGCAATTACATTGAAAATAGTAAAAAGCATAAAATCCTAAAAAGACAGTGCCAGAGAGCTTCCCCCCCATCGCAATCCCCCATCCCCCCTCCCACTTCAGCATCCCCAACTCGCCAAAGCCATCCCTACCCGCCCCTCCCCCGTCCCAACGAACTACCAGCAATGCAAAACTGAGATGGGGTGCACCCGTGTGAGGGCGTTAGAGTGCTACTATCCTCCTATCTAGTAGGAGGAGGCTGAGCAGGGGTCGGTAACTATGCCTGGAAATTACAACATCATGGAGCGCGCCAATGGTATGCGAGCAGGCGTATCCCAGTCAGCCCCGGCCAAAGACACCTGTGAATGGAAGGAAGAGCAAATCATACTGATAAGTGATACATCATGAGGAATGAGAAGCCTGGAAAGTCAAATAGGCAGCCGTGGCAGCAAAACAATTCAGCCAATGCACCCTATGGGTCTATTGTTCCTCAGTCTCTGATGGCGATCGGGATTCGCGTCGCCTCCTTTTGAAGGCGTTTGGCATGTTCTAAGGCTGCTTTGGGGTTATTAAAAATGTGAGAGTCCCCGTCAGGGCCTATCTTCAGGCGAGCAGGGTATAGCATGGCATACGGGACCCCTTCCGCTTGTAGAAATTTTTGACACCTCCAAACTCCCTCCTCGCAGCCTGGACAGTGACAGTAAAGTCGGGAAAGAAGGAGAGTTTGTTGCCTTGATGTTCTATGGCCCCTTTCTCTCTCGCCAGACGTAGTATAGTGTCCCGGTCCCTATAATTCAGTACTCGTGCAATAATGGGGCGGGGGGGAGCGCCCGGGGCCGGTCGAGCCGCCAAGGAGCGGTGTGCCCGTTCCACAATGAACATGTGTGAAAGCTGCTCCGTGCCGAATAGGTCTGTGATCAATGTTTCAATGTAGGTCTCCATTTTGCCCACATTGGTGGATTCCGGCAGCCCAGTAATCGCGGAGGTTATTGCGCCTGGAGCGGGCCTCTAAATCCTCGTTCTTGGCTTGGATGACTGAAAGGACTTTTTCCATGTTAAGCGTTTTCCCGGCGACTTCACTTAGACCATCCTCCACTGTAGACACCCGCTGCTCGACTTCCCCCATACGGGCACTCTGTTTTTCCAGCTGCGAGGACATGTG
Organism: Calotriton arnoldi; assembly: GCA_963921515.1. Lineage (NCBI taxonomy): Eukaryota > Metazoa > Chordata > Amphibia > Caudata > Salamandridae > Calotriton > Calotriton arnoldi. Next base: position 896,069 of record CAWUFW010001256.1, read on the forward strand.
GTCCAGCCGGTTGTTGACAGCCGCCATTGTTCCCTCGATGGATTGGAGGCTGCGCTGCATGGCCAAAGCGTGGTCTCGAGGCCAGTGGGCCCTCCCTCCTGGGCGTCAGCCTCCGAGTCCGAGGCAGCCTTCTGTGGGGTTTTAGTGGATTTTCGGGCCTCGAACGTGAGGCGAGGCTGGGTTCTGTCTGTCCTGCCCATGGCGCCAGATATCTAGGCAAGTCCTCCGCAGGGGAGCAAGTCGAACCCCTCGCAGACTCCAGGCGAGTCGTCAAATGAATCCACTCGCTCCTCCCGGTGAGCACAACTGCCCGCCCGAGATGTGCAGGCCCGCACCAGCACAGGAGGTCGCCCGACAGCAGGGAATGGGCCCGGGGTCAGAGCATGAAGGCCCCCCACCAGTGAATGTTCTCGTGTCCACTAGCCCCTCATCAAGAGCCAGTGAGTTAGCAGCTCGTTCTAATCAAGGGGATTCAGCACAGGCCCCGGCCACCCAGATGCGAGGTGGTGCGCACCCCGGAGTCGCATCAGCGAAGGATCCACAGCAGTTCAAAGCAATGCGGGGTGTATTCCAGACCCAAGCCTGGGTCCCAGCTGCACTCTCCGTCAGAGACCCGCCACAACAGCCTTGAGGATAACCAGTGGCAATGCAGGGGTAAGTGTGCCAGTCCCTCCTCTCCCAGATCGGTACAGAGGCCTAATGCTCTATCTGTCCCGTGGGACCACCAAGCACGGGCCCAGCAGTAGCCGCGGCAGTGGTAGTGGCAGCCAGCAGACGGCAGCAACTGGAGCTCGATCTCCTACTCCGGCCTACAACTCCCCCCCAGGCGCCCGCCCAAGCTCGCAGGCCGCAGCGCCGACCAGGGCCCCCGCCCGCCTCCACTGGTGCGAACCCCGGCCGGGCCGCGCCCCACTCACCGTGACCAGCACCCAGGAGTCGTCTCCGCCGGCAGTCCGCAAGTGTGTCTCTGCACCTCGGCGCGGGTCCCCAAAGCTCGCACCGGGCCGCCGCCGCTCGCCTCTCCCAAACGGTGGTCGTGCTCGTGACTGCAGCGCCCAACAGCGCAGTGCTCGGGCTTGTCCTCGTAGGGCCCGCACAGGCCTTGTAGGTCCCGGCCGCCCTCAGATAGCACCCCTCCTCAGAGCAGGCAGGTACGCCGCCGGCAGCAGCTCTCGGCCACCTCCAATCGGCGCCTCAGCTCCGCGGCAGGCAGGGTTGCCACAGCCCGGCCGCGTCAGCGGAGTGTGCAGGTGGCCGCCATTTTGTGCGCCTCCCACGGGTCTCGATCGCTCCGGTGAAGCGCCGCCACAGAGCGATCCGCCGCTCCGCAATGTCACCAAAGTGTGCAGGGGTCTTGGCCAGCTAGGGTCGCGCGGTTTCCGTAGCGCAGTTTCAGCAGTTCCAGGCGGATTATAGGCGGATGGTGGCTCAGCCGGGCAGAGTGACCTTAAGGTGCGGCCATCTTGCCGTGCGCCCTCTAGCGCCCCTGATGTATCAACAAGTTATAATGACATAGTACCGAGCAGGAACTTGTTAGCTGCTCATGCTGTAAAATCTTGTGAATCTGACAGTGCACCACTTTCAAGTCACTTTACCAGGAAAAGATTTACAATTGCTGCTCTGGATAATTTTGATTTTGAAGACAGCTCTTATTTGTCTGGAACATCCAGCACACCTGATACTGCTGTGGTGCTTTTTCAAGACTGTACCAATGAAGTAGTTGCAGGAAAACAAGTGTGTCAGCTGTAGGCATAACAAAACAAAGCAACAAACTTATAACTCAACTGCCTTGCCAACGTGTACAAAATCACCACAAGCCATCAACAGGTCCCAGTCTACCAGAAACTTTCAAAGTGACTGAGCACATGGATCTTCTTCTAATTGATGCTGCAGTCCTCAAAGATTTCATCCATTCAAAACATCAGAGAGGTCGTTCAGACTGTTCTACAGATAGCAAAGTCAGTGTGCACGTCGTAAGAACTGCATATTGTCTTTGACAGTTATCTTGAACTATCTGTGAGAGAATCAGATGAATGTCTACAAGTAGAACAACTGACCTTTCCTGTATCAAAAATTCAACACCTATACCTGTGCAACTTGATAAATTTGTGTCTTCAACATCAAACAAGATGAACTTGGAGATGTTAACTCGCCAAAACATTGCTGATGCTTCAGTGCACACAGAATTTCCAATTATTGCAAGTGGAATGATTGTCAATGAGGAATTGGTGCCAGCAGAGATATATTCAAAAGGTACGGGCCATATTGTTCAAGAACGTAACAGCAAATTGGAGGAAGCTGACCTTCGTGTTGTGCCATATGTTGAGTGGGCTGCTTGAAATGGTTCCAATCAGGTCACACTGTCATATGACACATATTTGTTGCAATGTTCATAAGTCAAGGATTGTCAGAGTTATCGATATGTTATGGAACAGGCGAGACAAGACACTTAATCCTGCTTCATGTTCTGTACAAGAAACCTGACCCAGAGATGCCCAGTATTCTTATGGAGGTACATATTCTTACATGGGATGACACTATGAGCAAAATTGAAACAAAGCTTGGAGCTTTAACTGCTGAACCTGTGAAGTTTCTAAAAGGATATGCTGAGATAGAAGAATAATGTGACTTTAAAGACGTAGAAAAATATCTTGTGCGGGTGTGGAAAATAAATTCTGACTGTCACACATTTGACCATCTCTGGTACAGTGAGTTCAAGAGATCAGTGCAGCTAAATGACCTTCCACCAACTTCATATTCTGTGTGTGGACACATTAAAAGAGCGTTCTACTTTATGAGAAGATGAGCAAATGTTTTGGATCATGCATATGTAGTGAAAGATCTTTGTGAATTTGGTTGGGGAGATATTGATGGGGGGCTAAAACCTATAAATGTCTCAAGCCTCTACCCACAGAACTTTCATGTTCATGTACTTGCAAAACTTGTGTTACAAAAAGATGTCCCTGTCAATATGTTCTTCTCAAATGTTCAACATTCTGCAAATGTACCACGAGCGATTGCCGAAACAAATAAAGTGGACTATGAAAATGTGTCTAAAAAGGGAGTGATAAACATTCTTTTTTTTCATATTCAGATCATAAACATTGTTTGGTGTATACATAAAAGGGTTAAAAACCATTATTATTTGTTTCATTTCTATATATGTCTCTTCTTCCTACTTTGGAAAATGGAGGAAGGGTTGCTCTGAGTAGTAATTTTCTGTATATATAAGACTTTTGACCCGCCAAATCTATGTTTTGACACCAAAATGAAGTATATAGATCTCCTGGTTCCTGAAATATTACATCATCACTGCAACACATCTGCCATTTCAAAAAATGCAATCCAGAAAAATTTGGACTGGATCAGCAATTTCTACCCACGCTAAATTACTTCTCTAATGAGCCAAAAACACAAATCAAAAATGAAAATCTCTGGAAATAATTTTTTTACGGAGGTATATCAGGGGGCCGGGATTAATATGGGCCATGGTCAGAGTGGCCGGACTGGGGCAGGTGTACTCCCCTGCGCTGTGGTTCCTAATAATCCTGCACTTCCCTTGGCACTAGACAATTCAGAGCCTAATAAAGGCCAGTCTGGCACGATTGGGCCACCAATATGTGAACGGTAGCTTTTGGTCCGTGGAGCAATTCTGGGGGAATAGAATTAGAAATAAGGCTCCTTGTTTTCCATTTGTACTGATTTTTACAGATATATACAGACAGAAAACAATTTATTTTCCTTTCTCTATTGATAATGAAATGTGGACAAAGCGGAAATTAGGTTGTCTTTTGAGTGAATATAGATATTGTCAGTCATGGCTGCTAGGCCCACAGCTGTCTGAATTAACAGGTTAAAGAACTAAACACATTTTAGGAATGAGGCTTAAACAGCTGCAGCTGTGCACAAGTTTGATACTAAGATGTTCAGTATATTGATTTATTATCTAATGGTGTTCATATCATTGGAATCTGTCAGGTATTCAAGTATGAGTGTACTTTTATCGGGTTAATAAATGTGGAAATATACTAGTTTCAGCTTCATTTTCCTTACAAAACCCAAAATAAATTTGGATAAGCACTGATAAAATGAGCAAAAAATAAATATGGATAAATACCATAAAACCAGGAGCCCTAATTATAAATGCTTTGCACACATTTCTTTCCCTTCTTTGATGCTAATTGCAATACTTATGCCTCCAGAGTGATCTTTTTCACAATAGGGTAACCACAGACTCCTCTGGTGTTCATCTTGCCTTTTATTAGTCAGCTTTTGTTGCAGTGGGTTTACTGGAGAGGGAAGAAGCTATTAAACCAGGCAAGAAAATATAATGAGCACCTTCAGGGCTGTGGAGCTGCGCTGCTCCAACGCAGTTTTTCATCAGAAGCTCTGAGGTGGAAAATGGCTTGTTTAAATATTTATGGGCCTTGACTGCTCCAAAGCCGCCTGCAACATCAAGGCAGGGCCTTGTGGCCTACAGGACTGCCGGCTGTGTAGGCCAGCGTTCTGCAGACAAAATGCTGACCTCAGTGGTTTTCTTCAGATTTTTGATTACAACCTTGGTACAGGAAAAGCCTTAAATGTACTTACTACAGCCTTGTCCATAAGATCTCTCACATACCCTCACCCGTCACACCGCCAGGTGCTGCACACCATGACACAGTAGCCACACTTCGTTGTTTATCACGCACGACATGACAAAACTTCCCATATATGCTCAAAACATAAACAAGACCCCCCCGACCATGCACCCTACATGGTGTAGGTCGTTATCCAAGTGGGTAAGCGCTTCAGCATCCTACATAGGGGTAGTAAGCGCTATACACATGCTACAGTACATTATGATGCTACAAGTGAGCCAAGGGTTTTCTAATTGGCAGTCTTGAGCAGCAAAGTCCAGACGACTACACCAACTGATGCCACTGCCACGAAGATCTTACTGGGCCAAATGAGGGGTCTGTTACACTACTAGTGCACAGGGCTCCTTGTACTTCAACTTCGAATGCTGAAAATGGCAGAGTGTGGGCGACATCTCTGCAATGTTGTCGGGCAGTAGGAAGGGACCAAGTGCTCAGGAATTAGCCAGGCTAGCCCAAGACCCCTTACAGGGGTAGGGTGCAGTTTGATTTTCCTGGCTGGCAGGGCTCGGCACACCTTCATTTTCTAATACCGGTAGAAGCAGATTGCGAGTCATATCTTCTAAAAGGGAAGAGTTAGCAAGATGGGACCAATTGCATAGGATTCAGCATGCTAGCCTGAGACTTTGTGCTCAGCCTTAATGTTGTAGGGTGTAGTTTAATTTTTTTCTTGACTGGCAGGGCTCAGCATATTTTCATCTTCTAATGCTGATAAAAGAAGATTGTGGGTCATATCTCTGCAATGCGAACAGTTAGCACAATGCGACCAAGTACCTATAGATCAGCAAGGCTAGCCCAAGACATTGCGACCAGCCTCAATGTGGTAGGGTGGTAGTTTGGTCATTTGTTTCTTGGCTGGCAGGGCTCAGCATATTTTCCTCTTCTAATACCGATAAAGGCAGATTGTCGGTAAAATCTTCATAATGGGAAGGGTCAAGTGAACAGGACCAGACCAGGATTCAGCAAGCTTAGCCCAAGACCCTGCGACCAGCCTTAAAGTGGTAGGATTTTTTGCCTAGCCGGCAGGCCTCAGCATACCTTCATCTTCTCTTGTCAATAAAGGCAGATTGCGGGTTATATCTTTTTTTCCAACGCATTGAATTGATTTTATAAAGAGAATACGAAACATAAAACAATGCCTTTGCTACCAAGCAAACTCACATTGAAATCACTGTTCTTGTGCCCAAATTGCTCACAGATTCATAGGTTAACTACAGTCGACTACTTTAGATTATATCAGTGGCAACGCAAAGATAGGCCCATCTTATTCGCTAACCCTAAAACCGCCTCCTCAAATTAGGCACGGAGTCCCACACCATTATTTTTCATGGGGCGACCCACCTCCAGTCACCATTTTGCAATGGTAAGGCATCATTATTTATTCACAATACATCTCAAACCTTCACAGCACTCTCACTTTAGATGGGAAGTCTCTCAGCAAGGGCAGTAAGGTAAAGGAATGTATCAAGGGATCCCATACATCTAAATTGTTTGTTGTAAGTAATACATAAGCTTTTGAGGTCTAGGGATCACCACATTTCTGCTATCAATAGGGAGACATGAGGAGGATATTTTTTTCCTCCAAAATATTGCAATTAATTGCTTGGCCGCCCTTTGCAGGTGAGTGTGGGGGCTTTGTTGCATGATGCGGATCCATTGTCAATTTGTAACAGCCCTTTATTAGGGGTCCTCTCTGTAGGTTGCCCCACCATGTCATCTGTGTGACTCAGCACCTCTTTCCAGAATATCTGGATTTTAACCCAATCCCACTATAGGTATAAAAGTGTGCCTATCTCGGTTCTACGCCATCCAGCACCTATCTGTATGCGGTCTGTGTGGTATGAGGTACCACCTCCTCCCCAGTTTATATTCGATCTCTCTAGGGCTACACTCTGAAGTTGTTTCTGTGTACCTTGACAACTCTCCTTGCATTGAGCCCCAGTAAACTCCCTCCTCAATTCTAGCTCCCATTGTGACTGGTAGTTCCACTTTGTACGGTTTCCCCCAGTGTTGAGGATGACAAATATGTTTGAGATCAGAACTTCAGTGGCTTTAAATTTATATAGAAATGCTTCAAGGGCAGTTATTGGCCTGGTAGTTGCCATTTTGTTACATGGTTGTCACATGGCTAGAATGCGGTTTGCCCAGGTACACCAGTGGCATAATGGAGCATACTGCATTCTATCCTGCTCAGTTGCCCCAAATGCATGTTTACGCTCCATGATGAACGACATAACATTACCCTTCGCAAACAGGTCTCTTAGCATGAGGCACTCACCGAATTGCCTTTTACAAACAGTTTCCCATTCTGGGCTGAATTAAAGCTAGGATTCTGAAAAAAGATGGTAAAGGGCGACAGATAGCGGCTATGGCCTTCCCTAGCTGCCACTATATCTCATATGTCGAGGGCGGGTTTTGTAGAGATTGCACAATCTATGCTGCTTGGGTTGCCTCCCTGGTAGCGCTCTGTCTCCCTGGGGTCTCCCTGATAATGCTCATTCCATATGTATCTAGTGTTTCTCTGTCTCTCGTTGAGACCACTCAACAGTGATCCACACATGCACCGTGCGCTTCTTTAATATATCTGGGCACAGTAATTCCCCCTTTTCAGATGATGCCATCAATATCTTTTTGGCTATTCTAGCCCACCCCTAGGCCCAAACAAATAATACCAATATGTTCTGAACAGCCTGGATTTCAGGTATAGGTATGGCGGCGGGCATTGTCTGAAATTGAGACAAAATGCGAGGCAGTATGTTCATTTTAATGACATTTATGCACTCCAGCCAGGATATGTAGAGCCCACGCCGTCCAGCCAGTCATGTCACAGTGTGTGCTTTTAGAAAGGGCCAGTTAAGCCTCATCCAATTTGTAATGGTGCTTGAGATGTTAATGCCCAAGTATCTTACAATAGATGTGTCCCATCGAAAAGGAGTGTACGGTTCAATTGTGCTACTTGTCCTACCGGGAGGTCAATGTTGAGGATTTCTGATTTATCCTTACTGATTTTGAACCCTGATATTTGCTGAAATATCTCTAAGGCTTTTATGACCTCTGGGAGGGTAGTTTCAGGCTCTGTGATTGTACAAAGCACATCGGCTGCAAATAAACCTACCGTCAGGGCCACTGAAATTCTGCGGCAGGGAAAGGTCACATTATGCGCCAGGGCTGAGTAAATTATGTGGCAAGAAAATGCAAATTATGCTGCACATTTTGTGAAGGAACTACTTCATTATTTTGTCATTTTTAAGCTTGTTAACAATGTGTGGGCATTAGTTGTGCCTTATTAGCACCAGTTCAACACCCAAATATAACAATAAGCTACATAAAGGTGGCGAGTCAAGCTCTGCAAAGGGCCTTCCACTGCGCAGCAACATACATCGCTGTGTTTTTACTAACTTTTGAACCATTGAGCTAGAAACAAAATTTATTTCAGTTAAAATCTGCAGATTGTGCAGCAGATGATGGATTATGTGTCAAATGCAGAAAATCTACAATTATGCGAAAATCGAAATCGCTGCGGCCACACAATTGCATAATTCCAGTGGCCCTGCCTGTCGTATGCTCAGTATGCTCAGAGGTTATCCCCGTAATCTCTGGAGATTGTTGTATATGCACTGCCAGTGACTCAATGGCCAGCGCAAACATCAGAGGCAATGAGGGGCACCCCAGTCTGGCCTCTCTTTGCAGATGATTTTCTTGAGAGCTAACTCATCCTCTAGCTCTCAGGCCAAGATTTAACTTCTCATCACGGGCCCCATCTCTATTCTTTGGATGACGCTCTCCAGAAACTCCCATCTCACCCTATCAAATGCCTTTTCCTTGTCTAGCATGAGCAGGACCCACCTTAAATTTCATTTTTTCAATCAGGTGGCCACTCTCTGTACGTTGTACATTGTCAGAGCCCTGCCGTCCCTCGCAAATCCCACTTGGTCCACGTCGATTATAGCTGTCAGGATTTTATCTAGCCTAGAGGTCAGTAATTCAGTAACTGGTTTAACACCCGCATTTAACAGGGATATTGGGTGGTAGTACTTACAAATCTGATGGGTCTTTCCCTGTTTAGGGATTAGTGCAATCTCTGCTTCCCCCATCAAGGGCTTAACCCCAGAGGCAGCAGTAAATGAATTAAACTACATTGCCAGTGTATCAAGCAGTACAGCTGCATTACCCCCGATCCCGAAATGCCATCTGGTCTCGGCACCTTATTTGGTTTCATGGTCTACATGCAGTAAGGATCTCCCGTGTCCTATTGGTTTATCCAATTCCACCATTGTGGGATTTTTGCATCAAATGCCTGGTCTAGGAATACGGACATTTCACGTTTGTTCATCTGCTCAGCTGAATATAAAGACTGGTAGAATTCAACACAAGCACCCCTTTTTTTTGCTTTCATTGTGCATTAGGCTACCTTCTGAGGTTCTAATCGCTGAAATGTAGGACTTCACAAGGAAAAAAAAAAACTTCCCCCTTAGGATTTAAATGTCTGGTAATTCATCCAAGATAAACATATAGTTGTCCCACAAACATGTAATTTGTAAATTTTATTTAAAAAAATATATATATTTATTTATACAACATACATATAAATTAATTACTTCATATCGCATATAAACATATACATTCATGTGAATAGTAGCAAATCATTAATAAAAGAAGAAGAGCCCACTAAACATAATAATCCAACACACGACATAATGTAGCAATCATGAAATAAATACTGACCAGACAACAAGACAAGACAAATTCAAACAATAAGACAATAATAAACAACAACAAATACATATATACTACAATACAATACAGTAATTATGCAATGGGTAGGGAATGAAATTAAACCAACAGAGAAAAACGCCAAAGGGCGTTTCGGAATACTGAAGTACATGAACAATTCCTTCTTCAGGGCGTAGAAATCAAAGTAAATTCAGTAGCAACAAGCCATCTGTGTGTCATGTATAGTCCACCGGATATGTGGTACAAGGGGCTCAATTAAAGTGTAACATAATAAGTCTGTAAGGACAACAAAACATAATATGAATATAACTAAATAATCACTATCGGAGCTTAAAACAGACCACTAGATACCCCAAGAGGTATGTACCATAATGGTACGTGACGATACCAAAAAGTGCAGTGTAGATAGAATCAGAGTAAATACCATGATCCCCAAAGAAGAACACCAAACAGAATACGTGCATAGTCGTGAAAAGTACAAAGGAGAATAGAACATGACAATGATAATTAGAATATAGAAAAGAAGGTAAAAAGGTTAAGAAGGTAAAAAATACCTACATCCAGGTAATGGCATAAGGACTTGATGAGAAGAATGAAATGTCCTGCGGTATCGTCAGGTTGGCACCCATGCATGCTGCAAAACAGCCATCTACATTAGAGAACCGGAAGATGGAAGAAATCAAAATTAAACAGGACATAGACCTAACGCATGACTATCTACTCCATCTACTGAATAGAATCTGAAAGTTACTGTTTACTGGATATAATAGATGGAATGAGCCATAAAGAAAGGGCTTCTGTAACTGGATAAAAACTGCTAAATCTGTGCACCGGGTCCAAGCGTCAGAAGACCAGGAAGGCAGAAAGAGCACAATAAAGACCTCGCCTTTCTACTTCTAAACAGTATCGATAATACAACAAGTTTCAGATGGCAGACAGAACGGAGACAAAAATATCACCTGCAATTCTATTAGCCAGATAATTACAAGCAGCCACCAAGGGCTTTAGACTAGAATATGCACGATTTACATTAAGACATAGCCCAAACTGATAACAAGTTAACAACAAGCATTGGCATAGCCAATAGGTCTCGCCTTTGGGACCTTATAAGTGTTTAGCCATGCAACAGTTAATGTTGTTGCAGCAAGGATATTGTGCTGCATAACTAAATACTTATAAGGTCCCAAAGGCGAGACCTATTGGCTATGCCAATGCTTGTTTATTTGAGGTACCGCTGGACTCCAGAGGGACTTACCGCACACATAGCTCTATTTTTTTAACCTTCATATCTCCAAAAAGGATTAATAGATTTACACCAAATCATAAAAGGCACACTTTCTCTGTAAATAGCTTATTTTCTCCAAAATTTGGTGTTATTATGTTCAGCCGATTTCTCTGAATCGCTGTTCAAAAATCGTTATGGAAATTGCATGGGAAAATTGCATTTTGGGACCCCCGATTATCCTCTGGCCCAGTGGGGTAAAGGCATGTGTTATAAAGCCCTGCATGGTATTGCAGCGCATTGTAAAGGTGAATAGATTGTAATGCTCACTGGGTAAAGGCATGCTGGGTAAAGAACCGCATTGTAACATCTGATATTCGTTCTTCGGTCTGTACTACTATGCTTATGCAAGTTGAGCCAAGTACAGCCATTTTAGCACTTCACTCTCAGGGTAATGAGGGTGAGCAGTTACAGACTTTTCAGGCATGTAGTGTGTGGGGCAAGAGCTCAGAAATCAACAGGCAACCAACAGACACATTAGCCTAATGTTAACGCCTGTGTTTATCTTTTATTTAAAAAGAAAGTACTTTATACAGAAAAACTAAGTGCTATGCAATGTAATGGAATTGATCTACAGCGACAATTGGGGTGCAGTCGGATTCTCAAGTCTCAGACAGCTGCGCCAATGCACCTTCAAGCAGTGCATAATTTGTGCTAGTGGTTGCAGATGGGGCCCACTGGCACTCATTATTGGGCATCAACTTATTTTTCCTCATCAGACTTTGACCAGAGAAAGAAAGACACAAATGGGAGAAAGGAGGAGAAATAGAAAGGTAGAGTAAAAGTGAAAACTAGAGAAAGCATGGATGAAAAAGAACCCGCAAATTTGAGGTTTCTGGAAGTGGGAAAAAAACGCATGAGTCGGAATCCAGACTAAGCTGCCATGATATTCGGCAACTGTGATATTCCTTCGATAGCACTGGCCGTGGGCTTTGGAGCAAAACTTTGGGAGCCTCCATCTATTCATTTACAAATTAAGGACTGCTGAAAAGCATTGCGTTTCAGTGCACGTTTGTGCAGAGATTAATAGATACAGACACATTTATATTGAATGCCCATCGCAGTAAAATATGCCACTGCCATCATGGGAACGAACACAAGTCCTCTGAGTGGAATATCATTGTAAAAAAAAAATTAACATGGGAAAATCTAGATACGTGCAGATGCCGACTTCATGAGTTATTCAGCCCTCCCGTTGATTGGAAAACCCCGAACTTAAAACTGATGTATGGCGAGTGTTCAAAATAACTGCACACTAAAGCATGTAACACGGACTGCTCTCAATTGCCAGGAATTTGAAAAGGTTGAAGAGCCCTCTGCTCTCCTGTCAAGTACCGCAGATTGCCGCAATATAATTAGATCGTAAAGAAAAACAAGCAAGGAATGAAAACAATTGCCTTTTCACGCTTGATTCAGGAAACACAACCCGCACGCAGTAGTACATATTTCTGACGGAGCTCGTCGTCGATTCAAAGCACTGTTGGAATAACCTGCTAACATAGCCTATGAAAACATTGCCCGTTGGAGGACGATGTCTGAGCTCCCACGGGATGGACTAAACAAGCGCGCGCGAAAAGCATTGGCCGTCCGGGCGCCGAAAGTTAAAGTGATCGCGATCGCGATTTACTTAATTACCCGTGACGGAGAAAAGACAGATGGCGGCTGCACGCGTGCACGCTCAAGTGCACGCAAGCTTTAGGCCACCAAAAGCCTCTGGTAGCACTTTGAAAACCCCCTTACTAAAAGTCGAGCAAGCAGCGCATGCGCTGCTCTAGGCTCGACCTAAAAAGGGCTGGGTGCATATATAAGGAGTACAACTAGTACTCCAAAGGTAGTAATTGTGGAAAGAAAGTAAACCACAGATTAAACCGAAACCTGAAATACGTGAATGGTAAATAGTGGAGGACACCATTACTTACAGAGAAGTCCACTCAGGGTGCTACGAGAGTGATACAAAATACGGGATAAGCTGGGCGAAAATCCTAAAAGGGCATGAGTACGCAGTGCCTCAATCCAAAGAGACTGCAGGGACCCGTAAATAGTCTAATCTGAAGTAAAAGAATAAGAGCAAAATTACTCCCAAAGATAAGCAAGGGCTCAATAAGTACAGCGATGGTAATAAAACTACCCAACCCGAAGGGTGGGAAATGCCCTGTCTGACACCTACCAGCCAATAAATTCCGGCGCGGAGAAGCACAGCATGAGTCGGCAACCGTCCACGGCCTGAAGAGAGGGGGGTAACTCGTACGGTTTTATATATGTCGGCCGGCCGCATCTAGGCGGTAGTATCAGTAAAACTGCCTGCACCTGTACCACACAATCGGGCGGTAAATAGTCTAGACCGCAGGAACTTAGTACAAGTCTCAAGCTGAGCGCCATATTGGATTAGGTCGCCGCCGATAAGGCCTCATTTAAGATTAAACTTAATCCCGGTAAGATATTCAAAATATAGAATAATCACACCTAATCGATAGTAAAGGCAAAATACAAACCCTGACGGTGGACTGAATGAAATTCAGCACTTCAGGGGAAAAAGCACAAGACAGAATAGAAGTCTGGGTGATGGCAACAACCAGTTGACATGACGTGTAAACCTGGGCGACATATTGGAAAGGGTTTCCAAATTCAAGTATACTGCGAAAAAACAGTCGGATATATAAAAAAATCGGCATGCTCAAAGAAAGTAGTGTTACAGCAAACAAATGATGGACGGAATGCTGACAATGCAAACATTCTCCCCCAGTCAAAAGATCTGGGTTAAATCCATCGTTCTTTTGCCCACTACGCCACCCCAGTTTGGACCCAGCCATATGCAAATCAGTCTTGACCCTGTGCCCCATGGGAACAGTCCAGACCGAACTGCCAGGTCAGGTCCTCCCTGGACCGGAAACAAGCATCCTGGGACCGGTTTCAGGGTATGTCACCCTTCTTCAGCCAGGCTAGCTTGAATCCAGTGGCGCAGTGAGCAAGGGACCCACGTCTGGGCATACCCATCCCACTTAGGGCGAAAAGTGTTACAGCAAACAAATGATGGACGGAATGCTGACAATGCAAACATTCTCCCCCAGTCAAAAGATCTGGGTTAAATCCATCGTTCTTTTGCCCACTACGCCACCCCAGTTTGGACCCAGCCATATGCAAATCAGTCTTGACCCTGTGCCCCATGGGAACAGTCCAGACCGAACTGCCAGGTCAGGTCCTCCCTGGACCGGAAACAAGCATCCTGGGACCGGTTTCAGGGTATGTCACCCTTCTTCAGCCAGGCTAGCTTGAATCCAGTGGCGCAGTGAGCAAGGGACCCACGTCTGGGCATACCCATCCCACTTAGGGCGAAAAGTGTTACAGCAAACAAATGATGGACGGAATGCTGACAATGCAAACATTCTCCCCCAGTCAAAAGATCTGGGTTAAATCCATCGTTCTTTTGCCCACTACGCCACCCCAGTTTGGACCCAGCCATATTCAAATCAGTCTTGACCCTGTGCCCCATGGGAACAGTCCAGACCGAACTGCCAGGTCAGGTCCTCCCTGGACCGGAAACAAGCATCCTGGGACCGGTTTCAGGGTATGTCACCCTTCTTCAGCCAGGCTAGCTTGAATCCAGTGGCGCAGTGAGCAAGGGACCCACGTCTGGGCATACCCATCCCACTTAGGGCGAAAAGTGTTACAGCAAACAAATGATGGACGGAATGCTGACAATGCAAACATTCTCCCCCAGTCAAAAGATCTGGGGTAAATCCATCGTTCTTTTGCCCACTACGCCACCCCAGTTTGGACCCAGCCATATGCAAATCAGTCTTGACCCTGTGCCCCATGGGAACAGTCCAGACCGAACTGCCAGGTCAGGTCCTCCCTGGACCGGAAACAAGCATCCTGGGACCGGTTTCAGGGTATGTCACCCTTCTTCAGCCAGGCTAGCTTGAATCCAGTGGCGCAGTGAGCAAGGGACCCACGTCTGGGCATACCCATCCCACTTAGGGCGAAAAGTGTTACAGCAAACAAATGATGGACGGAATGCTGACAATGCAAACATTCTCCCCCAGTCAAAAGATCTGGGTTAAATCCATCGTTCTTTTGCCCACTACGCCACCCCAGTTTGGACCCAGCCATATGCAAATCAGTCTTGACCCTGTGCCCCATGGGAACAGTCCAGACCGAACTGCCAGGTCAGGTCCTCCCTGGACCGGAAACAAGCATCCTGGGACCGGTTTCAGGGTATGTCACCCTTCTTCAGCCAGGCTAGCTTGAATCCAGTGGCGCAGTGAGCAAGGGACCCACGTCTGGGCATACCCATCCCACTTAGGGCGAAAAGTGTTACAGCAAACAAATGATGGACGGAATGCTGACAATGCAAACATTCTCCCCCAGTCAAAAGATCTGGGTTAAATCCATCGTTCTTTTGCCCACTACGCCACCCCAGTTTGGACCCAGCCATATGCAAATCAGTCTTGACCCTGTGCCCCATGGGAACAGTCCAGACCGAACTGCCAGGTCAGGTCCTCCCTGGACCGGAAACAAGCATCCTGGGACCGGTTTCAGGGTATGTCACCCTTCTTCAGCCAGGCTAGCTTGAATCCAGTGGCGCAGTGAGCAAGGGACCCACGTCTGGGCATACCCATCCCACTTAGGGCGAAAAGTGTTACAGCAAACAAATGATGGACGGAATGCTGACAATGCAAACATTCTCCCCCAGTCAAAAGATCTGGGTTAAATCCATCGTTCTTTTGCCCACTTCGCCACCCCAGTTTGGACCCAGCCATATGCAAATCAGTCTTGACCCTGTGCCCCATGGGAACAGTCCAGACCGAACTGCCAGGTCAGGTCCTCCCTGGACCGGAAACAAGCATCCTGGGACCGGTTTCAGGGTATGTCACCCTTCTTCAGCCAGGCTAGCTTGAATCCAGTGGCGCAGTGAGCAAGGGACCCACGTCTGGGCATACCCATCCCACTTAGGGCGAAAAGTGTTACAGCACTTGTGACTGGGGGTGAATGTTTGCATTGTCCAGCATTCCGTCCATCAATTGTTTCTTTTGCATTTGTCGCCCTAAGTGGGAAGGGTATGCCCAGACGTGGGTCCCGTGCTCACTACACCACTGGATTCAAGCTAGTCTGGCTGAAGAAGGGTGATGCCCTGAAACCGGTCCTAGGATGCTTGTTTCCGGTCCAGGAGGACCTGGCTTGGCAGTTCGGGCTGGACTGTTCCCACAAGGAACAGGGTCAAGACTGATTTGCATATGGCTGGGTCCAAACTGGGGTGGTGTGGTGAGCAAAAGAATGATGGATTTAACCCAGATCCTTGTGACTGGGGGTGAATGTTTGCATTGTCCAGCATTCCGTCCATCAATTGTTTATTTTGCATTTGCCGCCCTAAGTGGGAAGGGTATGCCCATACGTGGGTCCCGTGCTCACTACACCACTGGATTCAAGCTAGTCTGGCTGAAGAAGAGTGATGCCCTGAGACCGGTCCTAGGATGCTTGTTTCCGGTCCAGGGAGGACCTGGCTTGGCAGTTCGGGCTGGACTGTTCCCACAAGGAACAGGGTCAAGACTGATTTGCATATGGCTGGGTCCAAACTGGGGTGGTGTGGTGAGCAAAAGAATGATGGATTTAACCCAGATCCTTGTGACTGGGGGTGAATGTTTGCATTGTCCAGCATTCCGTCCATCAATTGTTTCTTTTGCATTTGTCGCCCTAAGTGGGAAGGGTATGCCCAGACGTGGGTCCCGTGCTCACTACACCACTGGATTCAAGCTAGTCTGGCTGAAGAAGGGTGATGCCCTGAAGCCGGTCCTAGGATGCTTGTTTCCGGTCCAGGGAGGACCTGGCTTGGCAGTTCGGGACGGACTGTTCCCACAAGGAACAGGGTCAAGACTGATTTGCATATGGCTGGGTCCAAACTGGGGTGGTGTGGTGAGCAAAGAATGATGGATTTAACCCAGATCCTTGTGACTGGGGGTGAATGTTTGCATTGTCCAGCATTCCGTCCATCAATTGTTTCTTTTGCATTTGTCGCCCTAAGTGGGAAGGGTATGCCCAGACGTGGGTCCCGTGCTCACTACACCACTGGATTCAAGCTAGTCTGGCTGAAGAAGGGTGATGCCCTGAAACCGGTCCTAGGATGCTTGTTTCCGGTCCAGGGAGGACCTGGCTTGGCAGTTCGGGCTGGACTGTTCCCACAAGGAACAGGGTCAAGACTGATTTGCATATGGCTGGGTCCAAACTGGGGTGGTGTGGTGAGCAAAAGAATGATGGATTTAACCCAGATCCTTGTGACTGGGGGTGAATGTTTGCATTGTCCAGCATTCCGTCCATCAATTGTTTCTTTTGCATTTGTCGCCCTAAGTGGGAAGGGTATGCCCAGACGTGGGTCCCGTGCTCACTACACCACTGGATTCAAGCTAGTCTGGCTGAAGAAGGGTGATGCCCTGAAACCGGTCCTAGGATGCTTGTTTCCGGTCCAGGGAGGACCTGGCTTGGCAGTTCGGGCTGGACTGTTCCCACAAGGAACAGGGTCAAGACTGATTTGCATATGGCTGGGTCCAAACTGGGGTGGTGTGGTGAGCAAAAGAATGATGGATTTAACCCAGATCCTTGTGACTGGGGGTGAATGTTTGCATTGTCCAGCATTCCGTCCATCAATTGTTTCTTTTGCATTTGTCGCCCTAAGTGGGAAGGGTATGCCCAGACGTGGGTCCCGTGCTCACTACACCACTGGATTCAAGCTAGTCTGGCTGAAGAAGGGTGATGCCCTGAAACCGGTCCTAGGATGCTTGATTCCGGTCCAGGGAGGACCTGGCTTGGCAGTTCGGGCTGGACTGTTCCCACAAGGAACAGGGTCAAGACTGATTTGCATATGGCTGGGTCCAAACTGGGGTGGTGTGGTGAGCAAAAGAATGATGGATTTAACCCAGATCCTTGTGACTGGGGGTGAATGTTTGCATTGTCCAGCATTCCGTCCATCAATTGTTTCTTTTGCATTTGTCGTCCTAAGTGGGAAGGGTATGCCCAGACGTGGGTCCCGTGCTCACTACACCACTGGATTCAAGCTAGTCTGGCTGAAGAAGGGTGATGCCCTGAAACCGGTCCTAGGATGCTTGTTTCCGGTCCAGGGAGGACCTGGCTTGGCAGTTCGGGCTGGACTGTTCCCACAAGGAACAGGGTCAAGACTGATTTGCATATGGCTGGGTCCAAACTGGGGTGGTGTGGTGAGCAAAAGAATGATGGATTTAACCCAGATCCTTGTGACTGGGGGTGAATGTTTGCATTGTCCAGCATTCCGTCCATCAATTGTTTCTTTTGCATTTGTCGCCCTAAGTGGGAAGGGTATGCCCAGACGTGGGTCCCGTGCTCACTACACCACTGGATTCAAGCTAGTCTGGCTGAAGAAGGGTGATGCCCTGAAACCGGTCCTAGGATGCTTG
This sequence comes from Calotriton arnoldi, assembly GCA_963921515.1. Classification (NCBI taxonomy): domain Eukaryota; kingdom Metazoa; phylum Chordata; class Amphibia; order Caudata; family Salamandridae; genus Calotriton; species Calotriton arnoldi. The sequence goes on from CAWUFW010001256.1 coordinate 914,143, forward strand.
TTTCCGGTCCAGGGAGGACCTGGCTTGGCAGTTCGGGCTGGACTGTTCCCACAAGGAACAGGGTCAAGACTGATTTGCATATGGCTGGGTCCAAACTGGGGTGGTGTGGTGAGCAAAAGAATGATGGATTTAACCCAGATCCTTGTGACTGGGGGTGAATGTTTGCATTGTCCAGCATTCCGTCCATCAATTGTTTCTTTTGCATTTGTCGCCCTAAGTGGGAAGGGTATGCCCAGACGTGGGTCCCGTGCTCACTACACCACTGGATTCAAGCTAGTCTGGCTGAAGAAGGGTGATGCCCTGAAACCGGTCCTAGGATGCTTGTTTCCGGTCCAGGGAGGACCTGGCTTGGCAGTTCGGGCTGGACTGTTCCCACAAGGAACAGGGTCAAGACTGATTTGCATATGGCTGGGTCCAAACTGGGGTGGTGTGGTGAGCAAAAGAATGATGGATTTAACCCAGATCCTTGTGACTGGGGGTGAATGTTTGCATTGTCCAGCATTCCGTCCATCAATTGTTTCTTTTGCATTTGTCGCCCTAAGTGGGAAGGGTATGCCCAGACGTGGGTCCCGTGCTCACTACACCACTGGATTCAAGCTAGTCTGGCTGAAGAAGGGTGATGCCCTGAAACCGGTCCTAGGATGCTTGTTTCCGGTTCAGGGAGGACCTGGCTTGGCAGTTCGGGCTGGACTGTTCCCACAAGGAACAGGGTCAAGACTGATTTGCATATGGCTGGGTCCAAACTGGGGTGGTGTGGTGAGCAAAAGAATGATGGATTTAACCCAGATCCTTGTGACTGGGGGTGAATGTTTGCATTGTCCAGCATTCCGTCCATCAATTGTTTCTTTTGCATTTGTCGCCCTAAGTGGGAAGGGTATGCCCAGACGTGGGTCCCGTGCTCACTACACCACTGGATTCAAGCTAGTCTGGCTGAAGAAGGGTGATGCCCTGAAACCGGTCCTAGGATGCTTGTTTCCGGTCCAGGGAGGACCTGGCTTGGCAGTTCGGGCTGGACTGTTCCCACAAGGAACAGGGTCAAGACTGATTTGCATATGGCTGGGTCCAAACTGGGGTGGTGTGGTGAGCAAAAGAATGATGGATTTAACCCAGATCCTTGTGACTGGGGGTGAATGTTTGCATTGTCCAGCATTCCGTCCATCAATTGTTTCTTTTGCAAAGAAAGTAGGACACACAAATGACTGTAGTAACTTCAAAAGAACACCAAAGCAGTATTTGTAGTTTATGTAGGATCCTTTATTTCCAGCCCCTGCGCAGCAGGCACAACCAGTACGAACGGTCTCCAGGCAGAACTGACCAGAGGAATCCTAATACATCAAACAGTTCTATGTTCTGAATAATTAATACAGTGTTCTGAATGTGACTAATACAATTCTATTAAAGACCCACTACTTACCATAAAAGCACTATACTACACAATCCTCCCCTTAAAAAAAAAAAAAAAAAAAAAAAATTAATGACAATCAAACATTTCCAGGGATTTAGGTTTCGTAACAATTCTACCACTGGAAGTTTTAATAACATTGTCATTACAAGCAGGTACAACAGTTTCAGAGATCGGAACTTTGTCCAATACAGCAGGTTTAAGAGTAGAAGAAGGAACTTGATCGTTAGGTTCAGGATGAATAAAACTGGGATAACTCACTTCAGGAGTAACATTTACAGTCTCTAACCACCAAAAGTTTTTGCCTTCATTCTCAATATTCTCCATTATGCCACCAAAGTCGGATGAGACAGGTGCAAGGCGACTGAAATGCCAAACTTCACCATTTTGCAGTAAGGCTGTAAGCAAGAAACCGGTCCCAGGATGCTTGTTTCCGGTCCAGGGAAGACATGGCTTGGCAGTTCGGGCTGGACTGTTCCCATGAGGCACAGGGTCAGACTGATTTGCATATGGCCATGTCTGAACTGGGGTGGCGGAGTGAGCTAAAGAATGATGATGGATTAAACCCAGATCAGTTGACTGGGGGTGAGTGCTTGCAATGTTCAACACTCCGTCCATCATCCCCTTTGGTTTTGCTATGTTCGCCCTAAGTTGGCAGGGTATGCCCAGACGTGGGTCCCTTGCTCACTTTGCCACTGGATTCAAGATAGCCTGGCTGATGATGGCTGTAAGCCAGAAACCGGTCCCAGGCTGCTTGTTTCCAGTCCAGGGAAGACATGGCTTGGCAGTTCGGGCTGGACTGTTCCCATGAGGCACAGGGTCAGACTGATTTGCATATGGCCATGTCTGAACTGGGGTGGCGGAGTGAGCTAAAGAATGATGATGGATTAAACCCAGATCAGTTGACTGGGGGTGAGTGCTTGCAATGTTCAACACCCCGTCCATCATCCCCTTTGGTTTTGCTATGTTCGCCCTAAGTTGGCAGGGTATGCCCAGACGTGGGTCCCTTGCTCACTTTGCCACTGGATTCAAGATAGCCTGGCTGATGACGGCTGTAAGCCAGAAACCGGTCCCAGGATGCTTGTTTCCGGTCCAGGGAAGACATGGCTTGGCAGTTCGGGCTGGACTGTTCCCATGAGGCACAGGGTCAGACTGATTTGCATATGGCCATGTCTGAACTGGGGTGGCGGAGTGAGCTAAAGAATGATGATGGATTAAACCCAGATCAGTTGACTGGGGGTGAGTGCTTGCAATGTTTAACACTCCGTCCATCATCCCCTTTGGTTTTGCTAAAACTTTCACAACACGTTTGGGTTCACTGAACTTGCTTTCTCCTTTAGAGACATGCTTAGAACGTTTCACACGAACCCATTGACCTTCACGCAAACAAACTAGCTTAGCACCATGTTTCTGATCATAGTAAATTTAGTTTTTCAACTGGGATACTTGAATATGCTCTCTCACACTGGGTATATCGCACTGAACCATACCATTTTTGTTCAACCAACCAGGATTAATCTTGGAATGAGGGATCCTACCTCTCATGAGGGAGAAAGGACTCTCACCAACAGAGGAGTAAATGGTGCTTCTATAAGCCCAAAGTAATTTTTTTAACTCCTCATCCCACGACAGGTTTCTTTTGTTGGCTAGTTGGAGAATACCTTTGATACTGCGGTTGGCCCTCTCAACAATGCCATTGCCACTGGGATGATAAAGTGCAGTGAACCTTGGTTGAATGCCAGAGGCAGATAAGTAGTTTTTACATTTCGGTAGACTTGAATTGCACACCATTGTCAGATAGGATAATTTTTGGAAATCCTTCCCTTAGGAAAATGTTGTCTAGAAATGTGATAACAGTTTTAGTATTAACTGTACTTACTACACTTACTTCCAACCACCTGGAGAAAGTGTCTACAAGAACTAAAATGTACTTCTGTGAACCATCTTGCCATACAACAGGACCCATAAAGTCTACTCCAACCACTTCCCAAGGAAGTTCCGGACATGAGGGAGAAGCTAAAGGTGGGTTGAAAGTTTTAAGAGCCTTGTCAGAGACTTCACACTTGACACATGATCTTACACACCTTTCCACATCTATGTCTATTTTAGGCCACCAATAGAGTTCTTTCAAGCGCAGCTTGGTACGTGTGATGCCAGAATGCCCTTCATGACACAGATCAAGTATTCTGGTTCGTAGATTCTTTGGGGGGATAATTTTATCACCACGTAAGACTAAAGCGTCACACACACAAAGTTCATTACGCACTTCCCAGAAGCCTCTGAATTCATCAGTAAGTGACTTTTTATCCATTCCATTCCATCCATTCACAATCAACTTTTTAAGATCCAGTAAGACTTGATCAACATTCTCAGCTTCAAGCCATTACTCTTTACTAAAACTGCTCTGAACAGTATCAAGGGATATAAAAGCAAATGAAAAATCGTTCCAAGGATTTTTGTCCAGTTCCGTTAAAGGTAATGACATACGACTTAAGAAATCAGCCGTGAAATTCTTGACACCAGGTTCGTATTGTATATTGTACAAAAAATCTTGCAGCCTCATAGAGCGTCTGGCAATTCTGGCTGTAGCATTGGTCAACCCTTCAGTAGTAAGGAGTTTGGTAAGGGGTTTGTGATCACATCGTAACACAAATTTCCTGCCCCATAAGAATTTCCTGAAATGTTCCAGGGCCCAGACACATGCCAATGTATCGCGTTCGATCACTGAATATCGTTCTTCAGCAGGAGTGAGCGAACGCGAAGCAAAGGCAACAACAGATTCACTATTGTTATCATCCAGTTGGGTTAGGACAGCACCTAAACCTTTACTGCTGGCATCAGTGGTTACAATGGTGCTGGCAAGAGGATCAAAACCCTGAAGATTAGGAGCTTGAGTAATAGCTATTTTAATTTCAACAAAAGATTGTTGGCAAGGAGAGCACCAAGCAAACTGCACTTTGTTTTTGAGGAGAGATCTCATGACGTGAGTCTTCTCTGAAACATTTTCCACAAATTTGGACTAAAATTCTGCAAGACCAAGGAAGGACCTAAGATCCTCCTTGGACTTGGGAGCAGGTGCTTCAGTAATAGCTTTTATTAGACTAGTTTTGGGTCAAATACCTTGAGAACTTACTTCGTGACCTAAGTACGTGACCTTTGTCTCTGCAAATTTACACTTAGATATTTCAGCAGTGACACCTTTTTCTTGTAACACTCTCATGACCGTTCTAAGACGATCATCATGCATTCTTTTATTGACTCCCATCACAAGAATATCATCTTGAAAGAATACCATGCCCTGCATATCACCAAATAACTCATGCATTAGTCTTTGGAAGACTGCCGCAGCGGAGGCTAGCCCAAATGGCATGCAGCGAAATTGGAAACAGCCAAAAGGGGTGCAGAAAGCGGTAAAGCGTCTGCTCGTGGGATGCAGAGAGATCTGGTGATATGCGCAGGAGAGATCAATGGTAGAGAACCATTTTGCGCCCTTGGTTAAGGAAAGCATTTCATCAATCCTAGGGAGTGGGAATTGATCCACAATTATGTTATCATTTAAGTATCTAAGGTCAATACACATGCGAATCTTGCCATTGGCCCGTCTGGCGATCACAATGGGTGAAACCCAATCAGATGCTTCTACAGGTTCAATTATGGAAGCATCTTGCAATTTCTTCAATTCTTTTTTAACCTCATCTCTAACAATAAGTGGAATGTGACGAACTTTATGTATTTTGGGAATAGCATTGGGCTTAACAAGGATTTTATGAGTAAATCCATCAAGTTTCCCGATAGTACCGTTGAAAACTTTGGGAAATTCCTCTAAAATCCACTTTTTGGTGTTTTCAGCATCACAAAGTACCAAAACATGTTCAGGACTATTGGGATCCAAAACAATGTTAAGAGAACGTTGGTCTTTCCATCCTAGAATGGAAGGACCTTCAATAGCCACATATAACTTACACAATGCTTTTCTTCCTTTAAATTCGAACATTAAAGATCTGTACCCCAACATATCAATCTTTTGCCCTGTGAAACTCTCTGGATTAACATCTGTAGGTTGTAAGTGAGAACCAATCACTTGAGAAAATTTGTCTTCCCATACAGACCGAGCAATTATTGTAAATGGAGATCCAGAATCTGCTGCAACCTGTAAATCAATACCTCCAAAGGAAATTATGCATAAAGGTTTGCTACTGTCACTTCCAGTAATATTTACTACCACATATTTCTTTGAACTAGTGGACACAATATCGGAATTCTCAGGAGACTCATCAGAGTCATTGCCTGATAAGTCAGAATTGTTGTCTGTAACACATGCAACTCATGATTGTTTAAAACGCTTCTTTCTGCAAACTTTAGAAAAATGACCTATAATACCACATAGTAAACATTTAGCTGATTTGGCAGGACATTTGTTAAAAGAAGCTGTGTGTGCAGTGCTTCCACATCCGTAGCAGACGAACCCAGGATGAGTGTAGTTCTCTTGTTTTTTGAAATTGGAAGAAGGAAATGGCCTTGGTTTGAATGTAGGAGTCTTTCCTTTTTTGTTATCACTGACTTTATTGACATAAACTACGTCAGTGGAAGGAGACACAGCTTTGGCGCATCTGTCTGAGACTTCCGCTTTTTTAACTAGTGTAATGATATCCTTTAAAGGTGCTTCACCTTCAATCCATAGTCTATCCTGGATGTTTTTATTCTTGGTGCACATAACTACTTGATCTCTGATCATGTCATCGTGTAATATGCCAAATTTGCATTTAATGGCAAGATGTTTAAGTGCGGAGACAAAATCATCAACCGATTCATTGGGATCTTGTTTACGCTTGTAGAAAGTACACCTGGAAACAGCCACGCATACAGATGGTGAATAGTGATCATCCAGGTCAACTATGGCACACTTAAAAACATCTAAGTCCCCACTTCTTTCAATTTTTTGCATTTGACAATAAACTCTGAGGCCCTCAGGCCCTAAGCAATGCATTAGGATTCTTTTTTTCCTTTCAGGAGATAACATGCTGCCATTGTCTTCAAGAGTGGCTATGTAATTTATAAAATACTCTTTCCACTCTAACCACTTGACAATGGGTTCCCCTGGATTAGTTAGAAATTCTTTGGGGTTATTGAGAGTGATGGTAGCATTAGCAGCTTGTGTGATGTTGGATGTGGAAGGAGTAGTGCTTGAGTTCCCTTCCATGAGTGAAATGGAATAATGCTTAAACGATGAGAATAATGGTATGAAAGAGACAAAAAAAATAGTAGTAATAATGGTAAAACGGTCTTACTGTAGTCAAAGGATAGTTGAAGTGAACTGCTATTATCCGGTTGCAGTTACACTTACGTTCGCACAGCAGATGAATAAATTGTCTCCGGTAATGTAAATAAAGTATCGGCACTTTTCAAGTAATTAAAATTTAAGATGGCAGCTGGGGTCACGCAACGTGACCTCGCACATTTCAGCGTCGTGATGCAGAGACGCTCCGACGTTGTAGAAAGTTGCTGTCGCGCTGGAACACAGGAAAGAAGAATAGAATGATTGGCCTCGGGAGCTGGGAGCAGCGCGTGGAGTAGCGGTTGCGGTAAATTTGAAAGTAAGCAGAGTTACCAATATTGTACGTTGCAGAAGAGGTAGACCAAGAAAAAGGGAAAGTAGAAGAAAACAAAAAAAATACACAACTCACGATAAGTTGTTAGCTGAAATCCCTTTGCTGAGGACTCTCTTCGGTTTGTTTCGAGTAATTCAATAAATTGGTACTCTTTGTAGAAATCCGCAAACTCGGCCGTATCTTCAAGACAGCCAAGGTTTCACGAAGGATAGGCAGAGGCTGGACCATCAATCGTCGCCAAATTGGTGTAGTAACTTCAAGAGAACACCAAAGCAGTATTTGTAGTTTATGTAGGATCCTTTATTTCCAGCCCCTGCGCAGCAGGCACAACCAGTACGAACGGTCTCCAGGCAGAACTGACCAGAGGAATCCTAATACATCAAACAGTTCTATGTTCTGAATAATTAATACAGTGTTCTGAATGTGAGTAATACAATTCTATTAAAGACCCGCTACTTACCATAAAAGCACTATACTACAATGACCTATAAAATACCCTGAATGAGAAGAAAAACTACTTCAGAAAAAAGGGGGACAATTAATAAAAAATATTAAAAGGCAGAGAACACTATATGCTCAGCAAATAACCAGGTGCCAGGGAAACACATTTTTTGCCCAAAACGAGGATAAGAACCAGGTAATTTAGGGAAAACACAAAAGTGTTCAATTGAATCGTATGCCTGACCGTCAGGGTACAGACAACGTCAAACACGATGGACGACTAAATACGAAGGCGCAGCCAACAAGTATTAAGATGAAACAGCCAACATCCACCTTTATAGGATACAGAAAGGTCGGCATGCATATAGAAGGAAACTGTACTGTACTGCTGGAAAAAAATCACACTAAAGCGTTCTCCCATGGTAGATGGTCATTAAGCCCAGTGGTGGCTGTTTGAAGAGTATAGATCCAGTACACCTCTCTTTTACGTCTAAGCCCATCTACATTACCATCTTTGGGGTTGGAGACTCTCTCCAAAATGATCCATCTTAGGTCTTGTTCAGTATCTTGTTTATTGTACCAATGTTCGACCAATGGAGCCCCTATCCGCTTATTTCTGATAGCTGACTTGTGCCCTCTGAATCTAACCCTGAATTCTCTGCCGGTCTCACCCACATAGCCCTGATTACAGGGACAGAGGATCAGGTAGATTACATTGGTCGTCCTGCAGTTACTCATTTGCTTAAAGAAGAATTTTGTCTCGCCCCATTCCAGTTCCGCCGCCACCATGGCGGAACTGCACGCATGACAATTGCCGCATTTGTGTGTACCGGAGATGGGGTTACCACCTGTGATGGATCTCTGGGTGAATTATCTTTCTGAGTAGCAGACAGATTTGACAAGTGCATTTCGCAAGTTCCTGTTACGCCGGAAAGCAAATACCGGTCTAGGTAGCGGAGTGCCTTGGCCACAGTTAAGAATGTGCCACTGAGAGTCAACTAGGAATACGGACATTTCACGTTTGTTCGTCTGCTCAGCTGAATATAAAGATTGGTAGAATTCTACACAAGCACCCCTTTTTTTTGGCTTTCATCGTGCATTAGGCTACCTTCTGAGGTTCTAATCGCTGAAATGTAGGACTTCACGCCTTGTGCTTTGATTCTCATGGCAAGGAGGCGGCCTTCCTTATTAACCTTCCCATGGAAAGATTGTTTTAACCCGAGGTTGGCTATTTCTGCTTTTTAAGTTCGTAGTATTTGTAGTTGTCCTGGAAGTGTGGTATTGTCTCTGGTCAATTTAAGCGCAGGGGTTGTTTTTCCAGGTCAAACAGTTGTCAGAGCAATTTAATTCTCAGTCAGGATGTCATCTCGATACGAATGATTGCCTTGGCCACCCCTCTAATAGTCACTTTAAATGCATCCCAAGTGCCATTTCTAAGTTCCTCCATATGGCCAGGATGTGTAAAGTAGCATATTTGAATTCTCCAGTGCCCTTGTGTGATGAAGGGTGCGGCGGGCTCCTGCTTGTGCTGCTCGTCATCAAATGTCACATAAAGGATGAGGGAACAAAGACGTGGTGAGTCTTAAAGTGTTTATTCTTAATAATGCAGGAGCCCTCTGGTCGCAGGTCCGTCCTCCATGAAACCGCAACCGCATCTGGAGATACAGTTGTGGAAACCATGGAGAAAGAATGCAGCCACGAGGCTCATGGCAAAGCATTACAATTTAAATGTAAACAGCACGCGTGATCACGCTCGTGATGTACACACAAAACCAGTCGCGTGATCACATGCGTGCATACATAAACATACAAGTACTCTACACCTTGACTGCCTTCCCACCTGCCCCCTTCCTATTCATCTCAAGCTTGGCATGGCCTAATATAGTGCTGAGAAGACCAGGAATCCAAACGCTCCGGACATCTTCAAGCACAAGCGCCTCTGTCTCGTATCAGATCACCGCTGTCAGCTGGAGCATGCATTGGCACAGGCGAACCTAAAAGCATTGGCAAGACATTTTTACCAAATAGTTTTATTGTCCTCTCGTATTTATGATTTTAAGAACCCAAAAGTTTCCAATGTACTTACTCTTACTTATTCTTCCTACTGCTTTTTTGCATTCACACTTTGCACATTGTAATGATTTTAAGTAATCCAACAATAACGATTTATCCTCATCATCTAATATAGTGCCTCCCTTCAGCCACACACTGAGCAGTCTAACAGAGTTCTAGAAGTAAACTTGTAGTCCACGTGAGCAGAGGTCCTATGAACTGATGAGTAGAAGGAATAGTCTCTCTCCCATGGGTGTGCATATCTCCAAGCCTCAGTCAGGCCCTGCTCATTAAAATAAGCTCTTAGTCACTTAGATATGTTTTCATATGTGCTGTAGCTTGAGCTGACCTATCCAACTCTGAGTTCCAAACCAAGTTCAGATCCTCTCCCATAATTAATGTACCAGTCGCCTGTCCAACATGATCCCTAGAAAGGCAGGTGAGGGAATTGTCATTATGTGTGTTAGGGCCTTACAGCTCCCCTTGTAGGTTAACAATGAGGATGATAAAATAGTTTGGCGTAGGGCAGTGCCACAAGCCTTCTAGCTGCGCTGCCCTGCATCAAAAGAAAAGGGCAGGAATGCGCCATATCTACAAGATACAAAGCATTCCTGTCCTTTCTGCCAGGGTTGGCGCACAAACTCCAGAAGACCGCCAGCGCAGTCAACCTTGCAGCATGTTGCAAGGGTGTCTGTGTTGTTGGCATGATTGTTTTTGTGCAAGAAGGGACACCTTCCTGCACAAAAACAATCAAAGGAGGCATTTTCCTCGTTCTATGTGTGCTGCAGAATGCAGCACATGTGGAAAGAGGAAAAAGTGAGGAGAAATGTAAACATTTCTCCTCCTTATGCCTGCTTTGGGAAGGCATTAGTTTTGGCGCTGCCCCAGATTTACGCTATGTTGTAAATCTGGGGCAGTGTCAAAAACCGTCGGTGTTGTGTGGGAACACCCACAGCAACAACCATGGAATGCCCCTTCCATGCAGAGTAAGGCATTGCCGTACTCCATATTTACCAGGGCATGAAAAGCCATGCAGGGCGGCTTTGCGTGGCCTTGTAAATATGGGCCAGGACACTGTGCCTCCGGAGCATCACAAAAGTGCCTCTCCAGTGGCGTAAAAGTGCCGCAGGGCATTGTAAATGTGCCCCTGGGTCTCTACCGAAAGTGGGGTCTTCCACCATCATACTTCCCTGAAATAGGATCGCCAAGATTGATTACTTAGACGTTGTGATGCCCAGAAACTGCTGGGGACATGATCTGTGTCACATACGATTTGAGTCTGCAGTAAAAAGGTGTGTTTTTCAGAGAAGATTATATCTGGGTTCGCTTGTCTGATGTATCTACACTCCGTATTCTTTTTATGACAAGAGTTAAGGTCCCTGACCTTAAATGACAATAGCTTGAAGCAGCGCCTGGATACCCTCACAAGTGACAACAAGCATTGGCATAGCCAATAGGTCTCGCTTTTGGGACCTTATAAGTATTTAGTTATGCAGCACAATATCCTTGGTGCAACAACATCAACTGTTACATGGCTAAACACTTATAAGGTCCCAAAGGCGAGACCTATTGGCTATGCCAATGCTTGTTACTTCTTCTTGCAGACTTGTACAATATGTATTTTAAGCCGAAAACAAATAAGTAAAAATACCATGTCTAAATATGTTTGCAGACAAATAAGTAAAATTTGACCCATCGCCCCCAAAAAGGCATGTAATAAGGGAAGAGATTGGTAAGACTATCTCTGACACATAAGTGACCTATTCTTTAGGAAGATGTGCACGTGCAAGATGCTATCACTCATAGTAAAAGAAACCAATGGCTGAAATGGAGTGATCTATTTCCTCATTCTGTGGTTGGTGGAAACAAATTGTGAATTAGTCTTGAACAGACCAATGGATGATATATATATATTTGTATGAATGTTGGCAACTGCTAAAACTGTCTCTATGACAGAACTAAAAACTTGACACAGGTAGACCACTTTAGGACGACACTTTTGTAGGTACAAAAGGAGGCAAGTGTTATGACATAAGAATTTATTTAGAGTGTTTTGTTATGAAACAAGAGGGGTGAAATAGTGGGAGATTGTTAAAGTAGTAGTATACCTACTGAAAAGCTGTTCTAGTGTTTATAAATAGTACCTTACATAGTGGGCTCTGTTATACTGTTAATAATGTGTATTTATATATAGTGGAATACTGTTTATTTCTATGAAATTACATGTCATAAGGGAAAGATGTTCTTGCGTACTAAACAGTACACATAGAAAAAAGATTATTCTACTGTTAACTGCTTAACGGAAGAATGTGGTTTTGTTAATAAATAACAGTTCACAGAGTGGAAGACTGTTAATAAACCGTCTGCATAGACAGGCTGTTTCTAGTGTTAATAAGTTGTAGTTTGTGTATTACAAGACTGTTTAGAGTTAATACACAATAGTTCACCTCATGGAAATTTGCTCTGGTGTTGATACACTGTAGTTCACACAGTGGAAGGCTGCTGTAGTGTTAATAAATAGTTAAAACATTGGAAAGCTGTTTTAGCATTAATAGTTCATAATGTGGAGGCTATTGTAAATTAGTAGTTCATATCGGAAAAAAGTGTTCTAGTGTTAATACGTAGAAGATTCTAATGTGGAAGACTGTTTATTGTAAACAATTAAGAGTTCACATAGTGGACGGCCTTCTAGTTAGTTAAATAGTAGTGTACACAGTGGAAGGCTGCTCTGGCATTAAGAAGTAGTTGTACACATCACAGAAGATTGTTTTAATTAATAACTAGTAGTTCAGATGGTAGAAGACCTGTTAAAGGAATATTAGTTCACACTATGGGAGAATGTTTCTGGTTAATGCACTAGTTCACAGAGTGGAGAACTGCTCTACGGTTAACAACGAGTAGTCCACATTGTGGAATGTTGTTTTAGTCCTAATAACTAGTTGTTCACGCAGTGGAAGATTGTTTCTTGTTAATGAAACTGTGGTAAACTGCTCTAGACTCAATAAATAGTAATCACATAGGAGAAGACTGTTTCTTGTGTAGTTCAGTAGCGGAGCACCGCTCCGGTGATAGTAAACAAGGTCCCAACTAGTAACAGCTTTGTTCGATGTTATTACATCGGTGGCCAAGTGGTGGAAGGCTATTCTTTATTTGTCAACTAGAAGCTGCACTAGAAAAAGACCGCTCTTTTGTTGTTTTCTGGGTGCTCCAATGGTAGAGGGCTATTGTTATTAAATGTGAGATCAGATACTGTAAGTATTTGCTGAGTTGGACGTGAGGTAGATCTTCTCTAGTCCATGCTGGATCTTCCAACATAACTAATCCAAAATAGATACACACAACAAGCAGTCACACAAAGCACATCTGCTCAGCCTCACACTGTGGTGCTACTTCTGTAGGGCTCAGGAGCTACACGCTTAACACAACTCACAGAAGCTGGCCTACTCATGGACCACTCATGGAAAGTATGAAAAGAAACAATTAAATGGCATTGCAACATCGCAGATATGCCTTGCTGCTCTGATTTGTGCCAGGGTAACTTGTGTGTAGGGGTTTCCACTTAGTCTCCTGCTTCCTTGGAGATGCAGCCTAGAGCCAGGAAGGCCCGATCCATGCCGGGTTTTCTGGTTAGTTAAATAAAATAAATGTACATACAAAGAATCTAAATTGAACTATTTGAACAATAAGCGTTTATCCTGAAAATCTGGCATTGACCTGCACTGGACAACCCTTTGGTACAGATTTGGACTGATGGAAATGGCGATAAAGAAGGGGACAAGTTTAAAACCACTCCAAGGAAAAGGTAAGCAAGCAACAAAATATGTTGCTGAGATGACCTGTGTAATTTTGTTGAGATGAATATAAAGGGAGGAACTTTTTAAACTAATCTTCAACAGAGCAACAATGCAATCTGGTGTTATATTCACAGTTGTCCAAATCTGGTGAAGAGTCCCACCACTTCCCTTCCCATCCCACGCGCTTGGCCTCAGCCCTCAGCAAGATGCATATGACCCTGGGTACAGGAAGTATGTACTATTTTAAGCAGAGGTTACAACTCCGTGGCGTGGAACAGGGGGGCGGGGGGGGGAGGGGGAGACTACCACAGATGGAGTGGTTTTAAGAGAGGGGGGATGGGTACAGTGTCGGGGTACAGGGCGAGATGGAGTGGGAGTAAACAGAGCAGGGTAGAAGTAACTAAACGGCATCTTCAGATTCCGTTAAAGCACTAGACACTAGAAATGAAAAAAAAAGCAAGCAATGGCCGCGCGGCCGTGAAACTGACACGGCCGCGAAAGTGAAAGTAATCGCGAGGGAAGCCATATGGCGCCTGATCGCACGTGCACGCTCGCGTGAATGCAAGCTGGTCGCCAGCAAACTGCTGTTTGCACTTCCAAAACCCGCTTACTAAAACTCTCGCCAGTGCAGCGCATGCGCTGGCTCAGGCGAGACCTAAAAAGCGCTCCACAAATCTACTGAGTGATTGATTGAACGTTTAAGTGAAAGCAACTTTACACCGCATATGCGTGCTCGTTATCTCTCCTGCTGTGCAGGGTGTATGTGTGTGACTCTCAGGTACCTCAAACCTGCAAACAGAAAGAACAATTTCCCATAACCAAACAAATAAACTTTGCATAGAAGTTGTTGAATCCCAGCTCCTAAGTAAATGATCTTGGCTGCAGTGCCAAGGGCTTTGGGACTAAACCTGTTGTCAGGGGCGTAACTTCAGGGGGGTGTTTGGGGTGTTACACCTCCAGTGGCAGCTGGCATCAACAGGAAGGGGGGCACGCGCGCGCTCAAACAAATAAAAAAATATTAAAATAAACGGACGCGCACAAATATAAATGTAAAATATAAGAAAACACTTACCTGGCAACAGGACCTCCTGCTCTGGACCTCGTCGCCCTGCAGTCTGGGCCACCAGGAAACTCCCTTGACCAATCAGGGCGCTCCCATCACCTGCATAAGAGCAGCGTCCTGATTGGAGGGAGCGGCCTCACTCGGCGCTCCACAGTGCTCTGGAGGCCTGCACTTACTCTAATCCAGCTGTTTTAGGACAGCTGGGTTAGAGGTTTCAAAGTGTGCATGTCTGGCTGGCCGTAACAAGATGGAGGGTCAAAAAGACTTGCACTTTGAAAATTGCACAAACAACCCACCCTCTTCCCAGTCCCTGCTGCTGTCATTCAGCAGCAGCCCCGCCCCCATGCTGACGCTCATTCAGGATGGGAGGATGTCAGGATGAAAAATAAAATGGTAATGATGAATTACCATTTTATTTTTCATCTCGGGGCTCGGGAAACAATTAAGTGAGGCAACGCTCTTCCACTCAAACAGAGGAGCCTCCCCTGTACAACCCCCTAATAAATGTATTTTGTGATAAATAGTTGGGTACAAATCCTTGTCAGTCAGTTATGGTGAGGTGTCTGTCGGATTTCACCAAGAATTTTTACACACACAGACAAAAACGCACACACTCTCGCTCCCTCACTCTGTTTGGAAAGACTTGAAAAATGTTGGTTATTTCACAAAATATTGTGCTTTCTCTCACTTAGTCCCCCTACCAATCCACATTTCGCTCCCTTTCCACTGCCCCTTAGGCCCCTCTTATGCACCCTGCTTGTCCCATAATGTAGTTTAACATTATGTGCCAGAGTGATGGTTGGGAAATCTGAAGCTCACCCCCCCCCCAAATCTTACTGACCAAGCTACGCCCCTGCCCATTACAGACTCTGGAATCACTCATCCTGAACTCCAGTGCACATCTACTGTGCTCCAATTTGCTCCCACATCTTAGATGCGCCCTTGCAGACCAGCAGGGCACCGTCAATCATTTCTCCGTTGTTGCATGACCTACGCTCACGACATACAGTTCTGTTGAAGTCCATTGTAAGCCCTACACTTTGCCCTGCTGCAAGCTATCTCCCAGTCATCATTTTTAATGCCAGCCTGTCTGCTTTTAATGTCTCATTTGAGGGCTCTACACCGTTGTGCCCTCGGCGCCTGTGTTTTTTGCCATGTTCTTACCTGGCGGTGGGTCCTCTTGGGACGATCCTGGTCCCTTTGCATCTGAAGTCTCCTCACCTCCTTCCCCCCTCCTGTAAAGTTTAATGTCCACTCTTGACAACTGAATCGTTGTCTCTGAATTACATTTCAATTGCAGGTCCTTGAAGAACAACCATCGATATGTGATCAGCTTACTGGTCAGCTCTTTCGTTACTTTCTGAAAGTTTTTGGGGCACTGCAACGAAACGACTACTAAATCCTGGAATAGAGACACCTTGCTGCCTTGAAACAGAAACGGTTTACTTCCCCTTGCTTTGGCAATGAGCTTTCTGTTAGGGGGGAGCTCGCCAATTTTATGATTATGTCTCTTCGTCAATTTCTGTTCCTTTTTTGCCCACTCTGTGAGCTTGATCAACAGCTATGGGGTCACTAACGCCTTGACCCAGAAAAACTCAAATAGGTCCAAGACGCATGCCACCATATTCGTTCCTTCTGTGCCTTTTGGTAAGTTATTAATGCGGATTGCGTCTCGTCTTGATCTGTTTTCCCGATCTTCGCGTTTGGAAGAGAGCATTGTGATTTGTGACTCCACCTCACAAATTGTAGTGGTAGTTAGCTGGTCCTTCTCAGAGAATTTCTTTCAATCTGGGGATTATTGAGGAAACTCAGAGGTATATACCACACAGACACCAGTGGTCCTGCTCTGACTCAAACGCTCCTGATTGTGTTTCCCCAGAAAAACATAGCCTGCCATAATGTCATAGTTCCACTATAATGCCTCAATAGGGAATTACCATTGGCAGCGAGTTAAAAGAACATTATTAATACCAAAGCATTCAAAATTCTAAATTGTATTACAAAATGTGCTACAATGGTGTCAGGATTCCTGCTGCAGCTCACCTCTCTTCACAATATACAGGCATGACTCATTTCATTCCTCCTAACACTTATGGATGAACAAACGTCTTGTACTCTGACTTTTGACCATATTACATGCCGTTGGTAATGGCTAGCTGCAGCTGGTGTTCCCCGGTTTATTTGAAAAGGCTTAATAGCTTTTACAAATGTTTTACCATGCATATGCAAGGTCAGGTTTCAGGCGCCAATGAAACATCCAGAAAATACACCAGAATAAGCATCAAGCAACCGGCATAAATGACCTCAACATGAACCTTCTGGAAGACAGCCCTCATCAAATTAATCCCCTGCACCTGTTCCTTGCTACAAACAATTACAATGCAACCTTTGTGAACATTCTAAAACACCTTCTAGAAGGCAGCCTCATCAAATTAATCATATGCACCTGTTCCTTGGTATAAGCAATTAGAACACGACCTTTGTGAACATTCTAAAGCACCTTCTAGAAGGCAGCCTCATCAAGTTAATTATCTGCACCTGCTCCTTGTTACAAACAATTAGAATGTGACCTTTATGAACGTTCTAAAGTAGTCTTATTTAAAGACCGTCCACACTCTTCCCCTTCGCTTAGCCTCTTCGCCTGCCACTTACCTGGTTCCCTGCTTCCAGGACTCTGACTTGCCAGCTCCCTTGATCCTGCCGCTTCGACCTTACTGTAAAGAAGGTCCTGCATTAGTCTCTCACCTGGATGGAAAAAAGAAAAAGAAGAGATGCATTAACAGACTTGATTTTACTACACACTGAGCTCAGTTGCAACATTGTGCTGCAAAAAAAGTAACCAGTGTTTTTTTCAACTTGTACCTAATGTTGGCAGGGCTCTGCCAGAGAGCACTTGGGTGAAGCTAACCCCGTCCAAAGTTGCTTGTGGGTTTGATGCTGAAATCATACTCACTACAGTTTCAAAAATGTTGATAAAGGAGCCTTCACAGACAATCTAAATGAAAACAAAACAACAACAAAACTAAAGGTCGGTTGAGATTTGAAAAGCTTTTGTGAGGTGATACCTTAAGAGATAGAGTTAATACTAGACTAAAGCCTTATTATTTGTTTGTTTATAGATACCATATCTGCCGGTACCATTCATCAGACTGGTGTGAATGCCTGCTGCAGTGTTGCTGTTGAGTAGACGAGCCACAGCATCTTTGACTCTGCACGCTCTATCCATCCCAACCCCCTTCCCCCTGGGATTTGCCACCAGAGCAGTGTCTCCTCCTGTAAACCGAGGGCAAGTCTCGGGAGGATTCGGGAACTAGAGTTGCTGTTCAGATGGAATCATCTGGGATCCAGGTAGGTGGCTTATGACAAAAGGTCTTCAAAATGATCATTAAATTAACATTGTTACCTAATTATCACAATAAAGTATTCAATTTAAAACATTTAAAAATATATCAAAATGAATCATTTAGATACCCAACAGCCAACACGTGTTTCACTGTGTTTACAATCACTTCTGAAGGGCTATATTCCAATATCTCATCCGACTCGGTTTTTAAATCTTGAGTAAATATTTTAAGAACACCCATTTCTAAGATTCCTTCCTGGAACTCGACATCTTCCTTGTGGCAGCCATTAGCCTCTTATTTATTGTGGACTTGTTTTATAGTTCCATGTAGCTGACTTGTCCTATTCCCATCCGCTTAATTTAGCCCCCAACCACTGGTACATTTGGGTGATTATATGTACTTTGGCTGAGATGGATGTATGACATTACAACTAATGCCTTTACCACGTACGCCTTTTACCATGCATATGCCTTTACAACGAAATGGTAAGTATATATCAGGTAAGTGAAACACCTATTTATTTAGTCATATATATATATATATACACACATATATATAAATATATGTACATCTAAATATGTACATCAATATATATATATGTATATATATATATATATATATATATATATATATATATATATATATATATATATTCCCTTATCAACCCCTAACCCCTAAACTCACCCACCCCATAACCCTAAAAATACTCTTACCACCCAATACCCTTATCTACCCCTAAACCCTAAAATCACCCTTACCGCCCAATACCCTTACCCACCCCTAAACCCTAAAAACACCCTTACGCCCAATACCCTTACCCACCCCTAAACCCTGAAAAACACACTTACCACCCGATATCCTTACCCACCCCTAAACCCTAAAAACACCCTTTCCACACAATACCTTTCCCACCCCTAAACCCTAAAATCACCCATGCCACCCAATACGTTTTCCCACCCCTAAATCCTAAAAACACCTTTATCACCCAATACCCTTACCCACCCCTAAACCCTAAAAATGCCCTTTCCACACAATACTCTTATCCACCTCTATAACCTAAAAAACACCCTTACCCAAATACAGAGGTCTTCAAACTTTTGTAGGTTGAGCCCCCCCAGCTGAATTGTTTTAGATGTCGGGCCCCCCACCACCTGACAAATTTCCGGAATCTGGTACACTAAATATTCGACCGCCACCCGCATATCCCAGGCCATATCCGGCAAATAATGTTCAACACAATAAGAGTGTTTAGTAAACTGCAGGTTTGTGAGTGGGTGTGGTTAAATGGCAGAGGCTTATTACACAGCTCAAAACACAGTTTTCCAAGATAAAATGTACACAAATTGTTTTTACTCGGATGCTTTGTTTTACACATGACATAGATTGATAATAACATCACCAACATTAATGTGACGGGTGTGCCTTTTTTTCGCCACAGAGATGGTCAGTCTGTGGATGGATTATTGCTACTGCCATCCTCAGGTTTGCTTCACATCCAGAAATGCTAAAAGTGTTTACATCTAATATTCAGAGATAGTGATGTGTGTTTTCACTGTTGTAACACAGCAGCAGTCCACTAATTTTACAGCGAATAATATCTGTGACATCCTCCAATTTCTCATATGTGAGGACCCGTTTTGATCTAAAATAAACTTTTTTATGGTTGTTGCATCAAACAAACACATTTCTCTGCAAATAGTAATAGACTCTCTCACATCAATCACATTAAAAAGAAATGGAATAAAAAACGGTATTTACACGAATCTGTTTAGGAATTATTCCAGGCAATCAGGGCAAAAACAGAGCTGTCCCTATCAAGGGGGCCCCTGAAAGGCTGGATTGCAGTGCATGTAACTGTGTACTTTTGTAATTTAGGACGAAAACCTTGATGGGGCACGACATGCCAATACTTGTGTACAGGGGCCCAACTAGACCTGAACTTCAGGGGGGCTAACACTCCCAGCCAGGGCTGGCCCTAGCACTGGTCGCACACAGTGCAACAGTCTTTTTTGGCGCCTGTCCCCCATTTCCTCCTTCTCCATGAATTCCCTCACTACTACTCACCAACAAGGCACCTCATCTCTCAATAGCACCATTCTGACAAACATTTAATTTTTTTATAGCGCTACTCAGTCAGTCAATAACTTTATTTCGGCCGTTACGGCCATAAAAGTATCACATACATACAATACAACCATGATAAACAATCAATTATAAAAACAGATCGTAATAGCAAAGGCTTTACCTTCTTGGGGTCCAAATTTCCCAAGACACCAGGTAAAAAAAGGTGCCGCAGAGGTACATGTGCATAGGTAGGTAGATTTATGACCATCTTGCAGAGAAGGAGCCTGGAACTAATGAAGTCTGCCCATCCCTCTATAAGTAAATAAAAACCTTGAAAGTGCCAGTGCCTAAAGTGCATAAAGGACTAGGAGTTCAGTACAAAAAATTCAAGAGCAGGTTCGGTTCAATTGTCTAATACAACAATAAGTTAAAAAGGGTAAAGGATAAAACCATTTAAACTCAGAACCAGGAAGTGTAACTGCAAAAGTCTATGTCGCTAGAGATAGCGGCATGACCCGTCATGCAGTACAATCTGTGGTTAATACAGTACTTGATTAATAAATAAATACATAGTTAAAATCAGTTTAAAAAATGGTAAAAAAACAAAGGAATTACGTCTGATGCATGGCCAAAGCATACCTTCTGCTAATCCACATTTTGCCTAGAAATTTAGCAACAGCACATACAATTAAAGTACTAGAATCAGATTTTAGGATACGTTGTGCGTCGCTATGATAACAAGTACCTAGCTGTTTGCAGATAGGAGCTAGCCACCTGGATCTCAAATTGTGATACCTGGGACAAGCAAAGAGTATGTGACGGATGGACTCGGCTGCAAGAGAGCAGCCGGGACAGGTCACAGACGCCGAGGGATGCTTGGACCAGGAAGCAAGAAAGGTGTTAAGTGGTATGGAACCAAACCTAAATTGCATAAAAAGTTTCCTATCCTGGGCATTAGTGACAACCTCCAAATATTGTTCAAAAGCGGCTTCCAGTTTGAACTCCATAAAATCGAGAGTCAAACGGCCCCCGAGTGGATGGGAGATAAGGGACTGCGCCACCCAGTCCCAATAACTTTTCTTAAGTTGGGCTTTAGTTGGTAAAGATTGTGGGGTGTCGTTATCCCAAATACCTTCCATCCCTAGAGTGGACAGTAGTGATTTCACCCTGTTTATCCAGCCAATTTTCTAGTGGCGATCTAGCATACTAACTTCGTCCAAAGCGGCAGCATATTGATGTAGCTCGGTGGTAGTTTTTAGACGTAGCAAAAAGAGCAGGGGGCGTAGCTGAGCTTTTTGCACAATCGTGAATCTGCCCAAATCAAATCTCAGCGGCTACAGAGGGGTGCTCTGCGGGAGGGAGCAGAGTCATCTCAGGAATTTGTTTTCAGTCACTAGAAGTGCCTCCAATTTTTCAAACCCCCAGAGTTCCACCCCATATAGAGCTGCTCCCAGAGCTTGGTGGTCGTAAATACAGGTGGGGGCAGCTATTGGCTTGCTCACTGAAAGTTTATGCTCCTTAATCAAAGCCCCCCGAGATACGCCTTAGCTGAAGATTCTGCCGCTTTACATGAGATCTCCAGGAGAGGTCGTCAGAGAGTGTGATGCCCAAGTAATCGAAGGTATTCACTCTCTCTAGCGGTTGCCCCTCTAAGAAGAGCTTGCCCTTAAAGGATCAGTGAGGGTTGATCATTAGGAGCTTGGTCTTTGTAGTGTTTATCTCAAGCCCTCTCAATATGCAAAATGACTCTAAGCGTTTCAGAAGAGATTGTAGGCCACTCAGAGTCTTGGAGACTAACAGGGTGTCGTCTGCAAAAAGTAAGGTTGTCACTTTGACCCCCCCCCAGGGTCGGTGCATCAGCTGGGCTCTCACTGAGAAACTGAACAACTCCACTAATGAAGAGAGAGAAAAGAGTAGGGGCCATCACGCACCCTTGGCGGACCCCTCTGCCTACTGTGATCGGGTCAGACAATTGACCTTGGGTACCCCAGCGAATCCTTGCAAAGTTGTTCTCATGCAGGCGAATAGTCAGTGATAAAATTTCAGGTGGGATGCCTATTTCCTTCAGGACACACCAAAGATTGTGTCTAGGGATAAGATCAAAAGCAGCCCGTAAATCAATGAAAGCTACATATAGGCTTCCCTTTGAGATTGTCACTGTCTCAATGTTAGTAGTAAAAAGCGAAGAACCTGATCGACAGTGCTAACTTTCTGTCTGAACCCGGCTTGGAAAGGAGTCAGAATGTTGTTATCTTCTATCCAAGTTTGTAATTTCCTCAAAAGTGCTCGGGCAAAGACTTTTTGGACACTGTTGATCAGGCTGATAGGCCTATAGTTCGAGGGCACTGAACGATCACCCGTCTTAAACACTGGAATTACCTCAGCCCCTTTCCATGAGGATGGAATTGCTGAGCCGGCAGCTATTCTGTTTGCCAGTGCCAGCATATACTGTGACTAGTTCTCGATGTTACTGAGAAATAGGTCGCCCGGAATAGCGTCCGGCCCAGAGGCTTTAGAGCTGATGATTGCATTAATACTGGAACGTATTTCCGCTATACTGAAAAACTCGTCAGTCTCACAGCTCTCAAAAGCAGCTACTAGGTCCGCGTTACCGTCAACAGGCTCTCCGGTGTATAGAGACGAAAAGTGGGAATGCCATTCTTCGAGAGCAATATTGTTATCAGGTGTCTGGGACCTATTTTCCTCTCCCCTAGTTACTAGGAGCCAAAACCGTTGTGTATCTTTCTTTGCTCAAGCATCGCTGATCAGTGACCATCGCTCTTCTTCCCAGTCCTTTTTGGCCTTAAGAGTCGTTTTTTTATATGTTCGCCTAATTTCCCTCACTAGATTAACATTATTGGAACGGATTGCAGAGGCCAGCTGGGTTATAAGGACCCCGCACTCAGGCGTAAACCAGGCAAACTGCGATTTTGAACATTTGGTCCCGTTTTCCAGTTGGGTTTTAAAATAAGTAGCCAACAAGTTAAAAAAGTTAGTATGGCAGTCAGCAATCTTGCCGAGATCACCTGAGGGTTCAATAAGGCTATGCATCAGTTTAGTACAGATCTCCAAGTTAGTGTTAATGAGAGCTAGCTTCTCTGAGTCCATTGCAACACATGCCCATTTAAGGCGCCTGTTGTTATTGGTGGAATGGACCACCCTGGTAGCGAGGGTGGCATCACAGGAGTTTGGGCGTCTGGCCCAAGGAGAAATTAGAGTTAGCTCAAGGGGATTGTGGTCACTATCCGTGGTAGATCCTACAATCATGTCAACAACTTTCGGCCACAGTCTTAGATCTAATAAAAAATAGTCAATTCGACTAAAATTAGCAATCCGATTAAAAGTGTTTGCTCCTTCCCTGTCAGAGTTAGTTCGGCCATTAGCAGCCCTCAAACCAAATTCAAGTGTTAACGCATTAAGCTGTAATGCGGTTTGTGACCACTTATTGATGGGAGTAAGATCCAAGAGGGGAATGTGCCATAGTTCCTCCTCTTCTTTACCTCCACACAGATCCTCCAACCCCAAAGGTTCGAAGGTGACATTAAAATCACCTGCGACTATTACTGGTAATGAGGTATCTCTAGCGTCTAAGAGATGCTCCAACTCCTGGAGTGTAGAAGATGGACTACCTGCTTTCGTCCCTCTGGCATACACGTTAAAAAGATCCATCCCCAACCTGTCTTCTGCCCTTATCTGGATTGCTAGTATATCCGGGGCTGTTGGTCGTGAGTTCTTTAACAGAGCAGTGGAGATCAATTTGAATTAGTAGACCACCGCTTGGGCGCCCAGATTTACTAGCGGTGGCGATACGAAGGAAAGTAAGAAACCCAGGGATAAAAATAGGATTAGCACTACTCATAGTTTACTCACACTCAGTTCTTTGATCTGCATGGTACACATTCTTTGTAGCAGGCACATTAACCCTCTGCGCTGTGTGGGTGGCAGGAGGGCCCATGTGAGTGCACGGTGAGCGATGCGACAGTGTGAGAGTAGGGCAAGAGGAGTGACTGCTGGGTGGGTGAGGTGACCATATGAATTTGGGTGCGGATGTAAGTGCAGAGTGGGACGAATGAATGTATGGTTAGTGATGGGATTATTTGAGTGAGATTGCAGATTGAGGAGTGAGGGGGACAGGTGAGTGAAGTGTCACATGAGTGCAGGTTGAGTAGTGTGCTCGTGTGACTGCAGGATGAGGGACAGGGTGACCAGCGCAAGTGCATTGTGAGTGCAGGTGGAGGAAATAAATAATGTGCTGATCTTGCAACAAACTTCCAGTCTTGTGATTAGGGTTGCCAGCTCATTAAATCGATGTTCCTGGCTGTACAAAAATAAACAGTCACCTAAAGCCGTATTTTCAGCACTTATCTGTGCATACTTGGAACAGCAAATATAAATAGAAAGCATTTTTAATTGTGTTCTAGGGCTGCCTGAATGATCCATGACTGATAATTAAAGGGAACAAAGACATTACAAATGAATACTTACTATTTTGTTTATACCCCTATCATTGTCAAGATGAGGCCTTTGCAGGCTCTTTAAACAACAAATGGCTGGTATTTTTCTTTTGGCCATACCTACTTTATATTCCTTTTCATCAAATGCATTCTCACACTACGGCAGTAAATGTAAAAGACAATGTAAGGAATAGACAGAGTGGGGGCCCAGGGGGTACTGGAACCAGAAAAAAAACTAAGCCTCGGTAACCAGTTTCCAAAGGTATGTAAATATGCAAATGGTCTTTTAAGACCTGTGAAAAACTACAGCGTGCCGGAGAGAAGACTCAAGACACTGCCCAGCCGAGCCCACAGCAGCTCCAGCTGCAGCAGCCCGGGCTGAGACACACGACGGAAGAGGGTGGGGGGAAGGGACGGGGGTGGGGGGCTGAAGCCCTTTTAGCCCTATGGGCGTTGCGTGCCTGATGGTGTCCTACTGCTCCAAGAGACAGCAGAGGTCGAAGGGTGGGGGCACTGATACTGAAGCGCAGACAACATCACACATGTAGGACATCACCTTCGAATGTGCAATGCATTGTGGGAATGGCATGTAAACCAATGTTTAGGGCACATTTTACAACAAGAGTCCACGGGTTTTGCTGCCCCTCTGTCCTATACTGAAGGAAGATGTGAAGCAACTGAAAGCAAGACATAAACCAACCGTGTCACTTTTACTCTCCTCCCCTTTTCTCCCAGTATTTTTCAGGTGCAGGCCTTCGATGCTGGTAATTACACCTGCATTGCCACCAGCCAGGCTGTTGTGTAGCCAAGAGGACATTCATCCTTCTGGTCCAGAGTAGGTGCCCGTCGCACTTTATTGGACGACATTCTTAAGTATGAAAGTCGTACGAGTAGAATAAATAGAAAGGTTATTGAAACCTCAGCCAGAAGCAGTGGAAAGGATGGGGATCTCTGTGATTGTCTAATTATTCCTGTAGAGAAAGCAATTGATTTAACGTTCTGATAAATTTTGAAACCCCTGGGTTTCGGGTGGCGCAGGTGTAGCACAGTGGACGCCTCCGCAGATGTTATCTCCCTATTTACGTATTGTATTTCAGTGATAGTATCTTGTCACCTTTTGGCACTTTGAAGCACTTCAAGACAATGCGAGAATACAAAAATATGCAAACTGAGATGGAACTAGGTAAATGTAGACATTCATAGCAGGTAAACCGTGCATGGCGTGTCGAAGGTGGAAGCAGAGAACATGCATTGCAGTATAATCAGTGGAACTCCAGGGTGTGGTTTATATCAAGTGCCCTGCTGGAATTTAAGTGGTTAAAATCTAAGGTCCAAGCTCTCTTAGCCAGAATTCGTAATTCTAAAATGGGCACAAACACTGTTTTCTGCAGATTCTGAAGTTACCACAGCCGTGGAATGAGGCTATAAACAGGGGCATTGATACCACAGGAGATGCCTGTGTAATTTTAAGAGAAACGTTGACTCCTTTCTGGGAAGAGCTAAGAGCTAACCGTCCCAGGACGGGGTTAATTCCTAGAGCCGAAATGTTTGTTGCTTTCGGTTTCATATCAGAGAAAACTCCTTGAATCCCACTGCAGCTGAAGCATTTCAGCTCTACGAATTAACCCCGTCCTGGGACGGTTAGCTCTTGAAAATATACAAAAGCATGGGCACGTCGTGCCCCATCAATTTCTCCTCCCTCCCCCCTACAGGCCTCCGTTACCGCCGAACCCATGCTGATTGGCTGCTGCTCCGTAGGTACAGTGGAAAACAAAAGGTAAGAGTTTAGGGGGGAGTGAGCGCCCCCCCTGAGAGGGTGTCGTGCTCCCCCAGGGGGGCGCCCCCCACAGATTGAAGAACTCTGCCCTAATATATATATTACCTACTGGCGGTCGCCAGTAGGTAGTTATAGTTAGGACCTAGTTTCCATAGGAAAAGCGTTTTTTGTTTTCCCAATAACTTTGGCGTCGTTTGACGAATCTTCACGAAATTTCAAAACTAGTGGGGCGCTCCGGTCAGCTCCTGTCTTGAAAGTTTCGGGGTGATTCATCAAGCGAGGGCCGAGAAAAAAGGGGGTTCCCAAAACGCGTTTTCCCCATGTAATTTTCCATAGGAAACTTTAGACAAAGCTACAGCCAGAACTGCTGAACGGAATTACACCAAATTTGGCAAAAAGGTAAGTCTTGGTTCAGAAAGATCCCTTTTTGTTAAATTGTGTAAATCCGTTCAGTAGTTGCTGAGAAATTAGAAAAAGAAAAAGTTTCGAAATCTGTGGCCGAGGAGGGTTCGCAAACCCTCCCGACCACGAGCTTCATTCTAATTGGCTGCCAACACTCCAAACCAGGAAGTGTTGACAGCCATCTTGTGACTCGGTAGAACCGTGTCACAAGAAAACAGAAAAAGAGGTTAAAAAACAATAAAGGGGGCAGGGTAGAAACACCCTGACCCCCTAGGCCTGCTCAGGGGGTCCCACAAGGACCCCCAGGGCCAAAAAAAGCATTTTCTTTTTTTAAATTTCGGCGAAATTCGCGTTGGGGTCGCGAATCCCGCCAAAATTTTAAAAAACTGCGCTTCATTTTAATGAGGCCCCCGGGTGGGCCAGGTCCCGGGGACATTGCCCAGAAAATAATAGCGGGGGCCCGCAGCCCCGTGGACCGCCACCTCCTCGGGTCTATGCTGATTATTTGCGGGGGCACGCGGCCACCCCGCAGCCCCGGGGACCGCCACCTCGCCGGGGCTTATTTATTAAACAATGTGTGGGAGGGGTCCCACCCCCCACGCTGCCCCGGGGACCGCCACCTCCCCGGGGCATTGTTAATTGGATGCAGGGGGGCTCGCGGCCCCCCACAGCCCTGGGGATCACCACCTCCCCGGGGCTTCTGAAAAAAACGAGGGGGGCGCCTCGCGGCCCCCCAAGCTCCGGGGACCACCACCTCCCCGGGGCTTTGAAACTGAAGGGAGGGGGGCTGCAAGGCCCCCCTCCAGGAGCCCTCGATGGCCCTGGGGACCGCCACCCCCCAGGGCCAGCTCCTGCAGTGTCCCGGGGTGCCCACCCCCGGGACACTACTGTTTGCTATGGCAGGGCGGGAGCCGTGCGGCTCCCGCCCTGTCATAGCAAACTCCTGCTTTGCTTCATTGAAGCGAAAGCAGGAAAACCTGCTCTCGCTTCAATGAAGCAAAGCAGAATTGCTTTTGAGCAAGGGGAGCTGCTTGTTAGCAGCTCCCCTTGCTCAAAAGCAATGCCGGCTCCCGCAGGACGCGGGGAGCCGGCGGGACCGTGGAGGCATTGGGGCTCCCCCGACGGTCCCCAACACAAACGGCCGGCCCCGGGGGATGGGGTCCCTGGGGCCAGAAGTGGCCCAGAAGGGCCCCCCTTCAATATTTTTTTTTTTTTTTTAAATAAAGAGACACAGCCCCAGGGGATGGGGTCCCCGGGGCCAATAGAGGCCTAAGGAGGGGGGCCACGCAACCCCCCTCCTTTAAAAAGAAAAAAAACCAAAATGTGGCCATGCCCCGGGGGATGGGGTCCCCGGGGCCGGAATTGGCCTCGGGAAGGGGGCCGCGCGGTCCCCTTCCCGATTTTTTTTTGAAATGTAAAAAAATAGAGCAAGCCCTGGGGGATGGGGTCCCCAGGGCCCCAAATAATATAAAAGTAGGGGGGCCACACAGCCCCCCTTGTAAAATCTTTTTTTTTTTTAAAAAAGCCGGCATCGCGGCGAGGCCCTGCCCCCTCCCTCCAGCACTCAGCAAACGCCCCCGGGGGCACATTGTAAGTTGGGGAATTAATTCCCCTTGAATACTGAGGGTCCCTGGGGGCCAACTAGCCCACCAGGTACCTCCAATATGCGCCACAGAGCTGCGTTGCAGAGAGGTGTTCAGAGGCCACGCCCCTTTTTACACCTCTCTGCAAAGCAGCTCTGTGGCGCTTACTGGAGGTACCTGGTGGGCTAGTTGACCCCCAGGGACCCTCAGGACTCAAGGGGAATTAATCCCCCAATTTACAACGCACCAGGGGGCGTGTTTGCACAGTGGTGCAGGGAGGGGGCGGGGCCTGACATAGCAATTGTGCAAACGCACCCCCTGGCACATTGTAAATTGGGGGATTAAGTCCCCTTCAATCCTGAGGGTCCCTGGGGGCCAACTAGCCCACCAGGTACCTCCAGTAAGCGCCACAGAGCTGCGTTGCAGAGAGGTGTTCAGAGGCCACGCCCCTTTTTACACCTCTCTGCAACGTAGCTCTGTGGCGCTTACTGGAGGTACCTGGTGGGCTAGTTGGCCTCCAGGGACCCTCAGGACTCAAGGGGAATTAATCCCCCAATTTACAACGCGCCAGGGGGCGCCTTTGCACAGTTGTGCAGGGAGGGGGCGGGGCCTGACATATCAAGTGTGCAAACACACCCCCTGGCACATTGTAAATTGGGGGATTAAGTCCCCTTCAATCCTGAGGGTCCCTGGGGGCCAACTAGCCCACCAGGTACCTCCAGTAAGCGCCACAGAGCTGCGTTGCAGAGAGGTGGTCTGAGGCCACGCCCCTTTTTACACCTCTCTGCAACGCAGCTCTGTGGCGCTTACTGGAGGTACCTGGTGGGCTAGTTGGCCCCCAGGGACCGGCAGGATTCAAGGGGACTTAATCCCCCAACTTAGAACGCGCCAGTGGGCGCATTTGCAAAGTGCTGCAGGGAGGGGGTGGGGCCTGATATAACAAGTTAGCAATCCTGCTGTGTGGGACTTACTGGAGGTAATAAAAGGGGTAGTTGGCCCCCAAGGTTGACGTTGGGGGCTAACTATCCCTCCTGTTACTTCCGCTAAATCCCACACAGTGGGATTGCTAAAAGGTGTTTGAAGGCCACGCTCACCTTTCTCCACCATTCTGCAACCGCGACTGCTATGTTATAGTTAGAAATTAGCATTTAAAAAACCTTTGAAATTCACTGAAAAAACCATAGGTTTCAGGGACGTTATAGTTAGAAATTAGCATTTAAAAAACCATTGAAATTCACTGAAAAAACCATAGGTTTCAGGCACGTTATAGTTAGAAATTAGCATTTAAAAAACCTTAGAAATTCACTGAAAAAGCCATAGGTTTCAGGAACGTTATAGTTAGTTGGACATTTCCCTTGTACAAAACCATAGAAATTCTGCCGTTATAGTTAGTTCAGCTAACTATAACTCGTGCCCCCGCAATGCACTGCTGATGACGTCACATATTACATCATTCATGACATGGTCAGTGATATCACTGATGACATCACTGATGACATCTCAAATGACATCACTGATGACATCACTGATGACATCATCCAGTGACTATGAGTTTCTTTAAAGTTTAAATATGTATTATATATATGCCAAGGTGTATTGAAGAATGAGTGGGTGTATAAGTGTCTGGATGGAGGATTTAGTAGGTGCGTGACTGACTGTTTAAGTGAGTGATTACATGTGTCTTACTGAATGCATGGGTTAGTGACTAAACTGTGTGAATGTCTGTATCAGTCTGTCTGTTGTTGTATAAGCTGCTGCATGGGTTGGTCAGTAGCTACATGAGTGACTATATGGGTTATTGATTGGTTGCCTGAGTATTTGTATGGGAGACTGAGTGTGTGTGTGGGTGGGTGGGAGGTGTGTGACTCTGTGCATAGATGTGTGAGTGGCTGATTCACTGGGTGTATGGGTTCAAGAGTGCATGTGGAAACACCTGTATGGGTGGGTGAGTGTGTGTATGGGTGTGTTGGTGAGTGAATGGATGTCTCAGTGGTACATGTCCTAGTAACTACATATGTAAAAGGCAGTGTATGTGAGAGTTGGAGTATATAAATGACTATACGTGAGAGTCAGTGATTGTGAGAGTGGCTGTATGGATGAGTGTGTACTTGTATCAGTGATTATATAAGAGAGTAAGTATGCGTTAGTATCTGTATGAATAAGTGAGGTGGTGTGTGTATAACTGTATAGGTGAGTAAATGGGAGTGTTATTGATTCTTTGCTTGACTGACTAGGTGTGTGAGTAACTCCATGGATGAGTGGCGGTGTGTTAGTGTCTGTATAGGTGTATGAGTGCATATGATAGTGTTGTATTGATGAGTGACTGCATGTATGAGTGATTGTATGGGTGAATGAGTGGATGTGTGTGTAGACCTAGGAATCAGTGAGTGCGTATGTAGTAACTGGTGTTGGTGTGTCTATGGTTTCAAAAATGGTAGTCTGTATTTTACAGTGGGTGTATTAAAGGTTATATTAGGGTGTGAGGAGGTGCATCAGATTTTCACGTGGATGATGTCATCAGTGATGTCATTTGAGATGTCATCAGTGATGTTATCAGTGATGTCACTGACCATGTCATAAATGATGTAATATGTGACGTCATCAGCAGTGTATTGTGGGCGCAAGTTATAGTTAGCTGAACTAACTATAACGGTGGAATTTCTATGGTTTTGTACGAGGGAAATGTCCAACTAACTATAACGTTCCTGAAACCTATGGTTTTTTCAGTGAATTTCTAAGGTTTTTTAAATGCTAATTTCAAACTATAACGTGTCTGAAACCTATGGTTTTTTCAGTGATATATATATATATATATATATATATATATATTTATATATATATATATATAAAACACCCTTACCCTACCCCTACCCTAAAAAACACCCTTACCCTACCCTTACCCTAATATATATATATATTACCTACTGGCGGTCGCCAGTAGGTAGTTATAGTTAGGACCTAGTTTCCATAGGAAAAGCGTTTTTTGTTTTCCCAATAACTTTGGCATCGTTTGACGAATCTTCGCGAAATGTTCAAAACTAGTGGGGCGCTCCGGTCAGCTCCTGTCTTGAAAGTTTCAGGGTGATTCGTCAAGCGGGGGCCGAGAAAAAAGGGGGGTCCCAAAACTCATTTTCCCCATGTAATTTTCCATAGGAAAGTTTAGACAAAGCTACAGCCCGAACTGCTGAACGGAATAACACCAAATTTGGCAAAAAGGTAGGTCTTGGTTCAGAAAGATCCCTTTTTGTTAAATGGTGTAAATCCGTTCAGTAGTTGCTGAGAAATTAGAAAAAGAAAAAGTTTCGATATCTGTGGCCGAGGAGGGTTCGCGAACCCTTCCGACCACGAGCTTCATTCTAATTGGCTGTCAACACTCCAAACCAGGAAGTGTTGTCAGCCATCTTGTGACTCGGTGAACCGAGTCACAAGAAAACAGAAAAAAGAGGTTAAAAAACAATAAAAGGGGGCAGGGTAGAAACACCTTGACCCCCTAGGCCTGCTCAGGGGGTCCCACAAAGACCCCCAGGGCCAAAAAAAGCATTTAAAAAAAAATATTTCAGCGAAATTCGCGTTGGGGTCGCGAATACCACCGAATTTTTTTTTAAAATTAAGTGCGGGCTTCATTTTAATGAGGCCCCCGGGTGGGCCAGGTCCCGGGGGCATTGCCCTAAAAATAATAGCGGGGGCCCTCAGGGCCCCCGCAGCCCCGGGGACCGCCACCTCCCTGTGGCTATGCTGATTATTTGCAGGGGGCCCGTGGCCCCCCACAGCCCCGGGGACCGTCACCTCCCCGGGGCTTATTTATTAAACAATGCGTGGGGGGTCCCACCCCCCCCATGCTGCCCCAGGGACCGCCACCTCCCCGGGGCATTGTTAATTGGATGCGGGGGGCTCGCGGCCCCCCGCAGCCCCGGGGACCACCACCTCCCCGGGGCTTCTGAAAATAACGAGGGGGGGGCCTCACGGGCCCCCCAAGTCACGGGGACCACCACCTCCCCGGGGCTTCTTTAGATAACGAGGGTGGGGCCTCGTGGGCCCCCCCAAGCCCCGGGGACCACCCCCTCCCCAGGGCTTTGAAACTGAAGGGAGGGGGGCTGCGTGGCCCCCCTCCAGGAGCCCTCGATGGCCCTGGGGACCGCCACCCCCCAGGGCCGGCTCCTGCAGTGTCCCGGGGTGCCCACCCCCGGGACACTGCTGTTTGCTATGGCAGCCGTGCGGCTCCCGCCCTGTCATAGCAAACTCCTGCTTTGCTTCATTGAAGCGAGAGCAGGAAAACCTGCTCTCGCTTCAATGAAGCAAAGCAGAATTGCTTTTGAGCAAGGGGAGCTGCATGTTAGCAGCTCCCCTTGCTCAAAAGCAATGCCGGCTCCCGCAGGACGCGGGGAGCCGGCGGGACCATGGGGGCATTGGGGCTCCCCCCACGGTCCCCAACACAAAGGGCCGGCCCCGGGGGATGGTGTCCCCGGGGCCAGAAGTGGCCCAGAAGGGGGGCCACGTGGCTCCCCTTCAATATTAAATTAAAAACATTTTTTTAAAAAGAGGCACAGCCCCGGGGGATGGGGTCCCCGGGGCCAATAGAGGCCTAAGGAGAGGGGCCACGCAGCCCCCCTCCTTTAAAAATAAAAAGAAAAAAATAACAAAATGTGGCCATGCCCCGGGGGATGGGGTCCCCAGGGCTGAAATTGGCCTCGGGAGGGGGGCCGCGCGGCCCCCTTCCCGTTTTTTTTTTAAATGTAAAAAAAAAAAAATAGTAGGCCCTGGGGGATGGGGTCCCCAGGGCCCCAAATAATGTAAAAGAAGGGGGGCCACACAGCCCCCCTTGTAAAATAATGTTTTTTTTTTTTAAAAAGCCGGCATCGCGGCGAGGCCCCGCCCCCTCCCTGCAGCACTCAGCAAACGCGCCCCCTGGCGCGTTGTAAGTTGAGGAATTAATTCCCCTTGAATACTGAGGGTCCCTGGGGGCCAACTAGCCCACCAGGTACCTCCAATATGCGCCACAGAGCTGCATTGCAGAGAGGTGTTCAGAGGCCACGCCCCTTTTTACACCTCTCTGCAACGCAGCTCTGTGGCGCTTACTGGAGGTACCTGGTGGGCTAGTTATCCCCCAGGGACCCTCAGGACTCAAGGGGAATTAATCCCCCAATTTACAACGCGTCAGGGGGCGCGTTTGCACAGTGGTGCAGGGAGGGGCGGGGCCTGACATAGCAAGTATGCAAACGCACCCCCTGGCACATTGTAAATTGGGGATTAAGTCCCCTTCAATCCTGAGGGTCCCTGGGGCCAACTAGCCCACCAGGTACCTCCAGTAAGCGCCACAGAGCTGCGTTGCAGAGAGGTGTTCAGAGGCCACGCCCCTTTT
Source organism: Calotriton arnoldi (assembly GCA_963921515.1). NCBI lineage: Eukaryota > Metazoa > Chordata > Amphibia > Caudata > Salamandridae > Calotriton > Calotriton arnoldi. The sequence goes on from CAWUFW010001256.1 coordinate 947,487, forward strand.
TACACCTCTCTGCAACGCAGCTCTGTGGCGCTTACTGGAGGTACCTGGTGGGCTAGTTGGCCCCCAGGGACCCTCAGGATTCAAGGGGACTTAATCCCCCAACTTAGAACGCACCAGGGGGCATGTTTGCAGAGTGCAGCAGGGAGGGGGTGGGGCCTGATATAACAAGTTAGCAATCCTGCTGTGTGGGACTTACTGAAGGTAATAAAAGGGGTAGTTGGCCCCCAAGGTTGACGTTGGGGGCTAACTATCCCTCCTGTTACTTCCGCTAAATCCCACACAGTGGGATTGCTAAAAGGTGTTTGAAGGCCACGCTCACCTTGCTCCACCACTCTGCAAACGCGACTGCTATGTTATAGTTAGAAATTAGCATTTAAAAAACCATTGCAATTCACTGAAAAAACCATAGGTTTCAGGAACGTTATAGTTAGAAATTAGCATTTAAAAAACCATTGAAATTCACTGAAAAAACCATAGGTTTCAGGAACGTTATAGTTAGTTGGACATTTCCCTCGTACAAAACCATAGAAATTCCGCCGTTATAGTTTGTTCAGCTAACTATAACTCGCGCCCCCGCAATGCACTGCTGATGACGTCACATATTACATCATTCATGACATGGTCAGTGACATCACTGATGACATCACTGATGACATCTCAAATGACATCACTGATGACGTCACTGATGACATCATCCAGTGACTATGAGTTTCTTTAAAGTTTAAATATGTATTATATATGCCAAGGTGTATTGAAGAATGAGTGGGTGTATAAGTGTCTGGATGGAGGATTTAGTAGGTGCGTGACTGACTGTTTAAGTGAGTGATTACATGTGTCTTACTGAATGCATGGGTTAGTGACTAAACTGTGTGAATGTCTGTATCAGTCTGTCTGTTGTTGTATAAGCTGCTGCATGGGTTGGTCAGTAGCTACATGAGTGTCTATATGGGTTATTGATTGGTTGCCTGAGTATTTGTATGGGAGACTGAGTGTGTGTGTGGGTGGGTGGGAGGTGTGTGACTCTGTGCATAGATGTGTGAGTGGTTGATTCACTGGGTGTATGGGTTCAAGAGTGCATGTGGAAACACCTGTATGGGTGGGTGAGTGTGTGTATGGGTGTGTTGGTGAGTGAATGGATGTCTCAGTGGTACATGTCCTAGTAACTACATATGTAAAAGGCAGTGTATGTGAGAGTTGGAGTATATAAATGACTATACGTGAGAGTCAGTGATTGTGAGAGTGGCTGTATGGATGAGTGTGTACTTGTATCAGTGATTATATAAGAGAGTAAGTATGCGTTAGTATCTGTATGAATAAGTGAGGTGGTGTGTGTATAACTGTATAGGTGAGTAAATGGGAGTGTTATTGATTCTTTGCATGACTGACTAGGTGTGTGAGTAACTCCATGGATGAGTGGTGGTGTGTGAGAGTCTGTATAGGTGTATGAGTGCATATGATAGTGTTGTATTGATGAGTGACTGCATGTATGAGTGATTGTATGGGTGAATGAGTGGATGGGTGTGTAGACCTAGAAATCAGTGAGTGCGTATGTAGTAACTGGTGTTGGTGTGTCTATGGTTTCGAAAATGGTAGTCTGTATTTTACAGTGGGTGTATTAAAGGTTATATTAGGGTGTGAGGAGGTGCATCAGATTTTCACGTGGATGATGTCATCAGTGATGTCATTTGAGATGTCATCAGTGATGTCACTGACCATGTCATGAATGATGTAATATGTGTCATCATCAGCAGTGCATTGCAGGGGCGCGAGTTATAGTTAGCTGAACTAACTATAACGGCGGAATTTCTATGGTTTTGTACGAGGGAAATGTCCAACTAACTATAACGTTCCTGAAACCTATGGTTTTTTCAGTGAATATATATATATATATAGGGTCTGCTACCAGAAGTTCCAAACATCACGTACAGGAAAACAGCATCGCTTGGGGACCTTGTAACTTTCATTTTTTTGGCGCTTGACTTTCTGCTGGCGAAGAGGAGAGTCGCTATGCGATGGATGAAAGGTCCCTTGCCGACATTGTTGGAGTGGTACACTGACTTGTCTTACTGTAACACACAGTCAGACACCTACAATGCCCTCATGCCGATACGTAACAGACCATGAGACATATGGGGGCCCTATTAAGCATACCTGATTCGCAGGGCAGCAGACGAAGCAGAAGAGTACACTCAGGCAGAGGTGGGGGTAGGCTAGATTGGAGGGTTGGCACATGGGCACCCCAGGTCGGAGGTGCGCGCAGGCGGTGCAGGTGCAAAATGACAGAATACATACTTGGCTAATGTACGGATGGCGAGCAATCTATAGAGGTTTTCCTGTATTGATATGCACCTGATATCGTGATTATTGGATCGTCTTTACTGTCTTATGCGCCAGCAGCTTTGCACAACCTTGAACGATATGTATTTTATTTCCCAATGATGTTCTCACCTGCTAATGTGCGTTTTGTTTGTAAAAATATGGCTACTGTACTGATTACATGTGTACAAAAGGATAAATAAAGTTTTTTTTTTAAAGTTAATTTTTTTTAACACTGATAACCCTATTAAATCTTATATTGATTATCAAATGAAAAGTGAGGGTTTTGGAAGTGCCTGGGATGCAAAGCATGTGCTCAAGGATACAACGAAATGGATGTTGGGACAATGGAAAAGAAAACCATTAAAATAAATGAATGGATTACATGTGAAACCACATTCATGGTCTATGTACTTGATTGCTCATGCGGTAAAAAATATATATGAAGCACTGTCAACAAGCTCTGCAGTCTGCAACATCTGTGGGCAATAAAGAACAAGGATTTCACTTACTATGTGGCCAAGCACTTCGGAGAGGTTCACGACGAAAATATCGATAACATGAAACTCTACGGTATACATCATGTGTCAAGGAAACCCCTGGGTGGCAACAGAGAACTTGAACTGCAGAGAGCAGAATCAACATGGGTAATATTAATGGGAACAGAGCAACCCTGGGGTCTAAATGCGGATGACAAGCTTCATATTCATTTGTAATTTCTCCATGAGACTTTTACTCTGATTGAGATTTTTTTTGTGGTAAATTTTCTCATGAAGTAGATTAAGGACTTCGTTTTACCAACGTTTATGCCATAATTTTTACATGAACTGATGAAATATAGCACTCTGCACTTTACTGTTATCATTATCATCATCTCCAATTGCACTTTGATGCTTTTTGCACACTATGGGGACTTCCATCGTGCATTATATGGTGTTTATTTATCAATGAGGGAATGTGAAATTCATATGACATAAGGCTAGAGCACAGATTCTGTATTTTCAGTATTTATGTCATCATTTTACATTAATTGATGGAAGGTAGCACCCTGCACTTTACTGTTATTACCATTTGCACTTTGAGGCTCTTTTGCACATTTTGCATATAGAAATCGGAGGATTGTTAATGCATTTGCACGTGATCATATGAAACGTAGGGGATGTCTAATGCATTTGCGTCTAAGGCCTTGTACATCTGCACTTTATCTGTCTGATGACAGTATATGGAACTCAGTGGACTATTAAATACATTTGCATTTCAGTATATATAGAAAAATCAAGGGATCTCTGAAGTATCAGAATTTGTATTAATGGGATTACATGCATGTTTTTGGCATAGGACTTGAATGCATAAGGAACAATGCTTACAGCATTTGCAATGCTATCATTATTGCATCAAGCATATTGATTTCTGATACTGACTAAATTTACATCACAAGAGGTACGAATGCTTCCATGTCCATGGATATTTGACATGAAATCTACTGGTGGTCACATCTCCCTGTGACAGGGTGCCTATTGTTCTGCCTTCCCCTGCTCGAGCTTGGCTCAGTAGCAGGAGGACAGAAATGTGTCTCTGGTCGGCAGCAACCATTTTGATTAACCTGAGAGGTTAACCAAATGTTCTATGCATAGCCATGCTTAGTATTGTTTTAATGCCCTTCCATGAATTCTACATAGGATATGCACATTGTGAATGCCAGCACAATTTAACATATTCCCTCACGTTACTTCAGTGCCCTAATAATGTTTTATGGCGCATGCGGGCTTAATTTGTAGCCATAATCAACTTTTAATGAGGTTTTTGTTTAAATTGCATTTTTGTTCAAATTGCCTTTTCCGTGTTGTACCACGTTACCTGAGTATATAATGATTACCCTTGTGAAATGTTATATGCAGTATGTCTTGTTTGTAAAGCACTCATTCGTGTCACCCCTTACGGGCTTTGTTCAACTCGACAACAACCTTGGATGCCAGTAAATATCAGCCGTTTGCTACATGAAACTGCTAGGCTTTCATAGATGTAATCTTTAATGCCTCTTGGCGGCCAAGCCGCACTCCAAAGGCAGCTGTAATCGTTCCCCCGGACTCCGCAGTGCCCCCAGCTGGGTCTATTGACGCACCCGCTGTCATCATCCAGTCGAGAACAGCACTTAGCGGTTGTTTGCCTAACGTAGCGCGTGCACGTTTCCGGCCACAAAGCCAGTATTTAACTCGTACGCGTTGAGTGCTCTGTTTGTAATCCAGCGAACGGACGTGAATTCTGCCCCGAGGTAAGTTTATTTCCCCTGCTCCCACTTTTAATTACTGTAATAGACATCAGTCAACACCCTGTGTTAGTGGTGAGGCTAATTATTTCCCATTTGCTTTTGTTGCCAGATTTATAGATCATCTTGATTAAATCCTGCCTAATCTCCAAAATAAATTAAATGAGTTTACCTAATAATTAAGTGCAATTTCACTGTCACTGGGGACGTTGTCAATGACAAGTTGTTTTCCATATACGTCCCAAACTTCTCTTGTGCTGATACTTGGATATTCTTTTTTTCAGCAATTTATAAGAATTCGTCGCTCTCTGACCCTGGAGCCCGTGGGCCCTTCATTGTCAGTCTCTCCACCGCTTGCACTAGTGGATACAGGGTAATTTATATGCCCATTATTTTGAATTAATTGTATTTCAATTTTGGTTCTATCACCTGAACATACTAACGGTCCCTTTCAATTACCTGTAGGTGCCCCCCACGGTCCTGATGAAGACCCCACTGTAAGGACTTGAATTTCCTACACACAACCCCTGGGTCGAAACGTCGACTGCTTTATTTTGTTTGCCATATATTGATCACAGTGATAGATTCACCGTGTCTTTTCAAATATTATGGTTTTGTAAATAGGTTAGCCTTGGATAAGGCTGGATAGGCCACTTATGATTTGGATGTACATATTGTTCACTGCCTTCCCTCTCTCACTAACTTTCACTTTCGCACATTGCTGCACTTATCCCTCCCTTACCTTTTGGGGCACCTCCTTCACAATTTTATTGACAAATGTGCTGCTTTTGAACATGAAAATACATGTTCGACATGAATAAATATGTTTAACATGAAATAATATTGATTGCAATTGATTTAAAGGTGATGTTCATGTTCATGTTACAATTTGTTCTCACTGGGACCACTCCCTTCTTGTACCGTCCGGGACTAGAAGGCTGGTACCAGGAACACTGAGAACCTAACGGAGGGCTCTCCCGGTGGGTGGAATCATACCTCCCACACTCGTAACGGTGTGGGGGTATGATTCCAACATGTTTGACACCAAACATGATAGGGTTTGTTGCAGCCGTTTTTGAGATGGTCATCGCGTGGTCACGTAATGCCCCTCTATGTTAGCATATGGCTGCTTCACTGCTTCACTGCCAACCTGGGAGAATGGACTCCGTAGGCTGCAGGGGTGTCCTGCGCATGCAGGGGCACCCTCTCACTTAGAACCTAGCACCCTGCCCTCAGGATTGTAAAGGCCTGCTAGAGGGGTGACTTAAAGGTTTTAAGTGCAGTGACCCTTAGATATAGTAAACCTATATCTTTCGTAAGTGGTGCATGCACCACCTTACACAGGCTGCAATGGCAGGCCTGTAGTACCACTTTGAATGGTCTCTCATGGGTGGCATAATACATGCTGCAGCCCATGGGAGACCTCTGGGGTACCTATGCCCTGGGTACAGGGTACCATATACTAGGGACTGATAAGGGTACCCCAGTATCCAATCTGGGATTGTACCTAGGTACTAAAACAACAGTTTAGGGAGAAAGCAGATAGACTGGGGTCCTGATTAGCAGGATCCCAGTCAGACTAGTCAAGAACAGTGTCACATCAAGCAAAAAGTGGGGGTATACATAAGAAGCAGATCCTACTTTCCTACACCCACCTTTTTTGGTATACGGGCTCACAACATTGTACTGCCCTTGTGGGTAAACTGGTTAGTCCGTATTATAATTTGTGCATCTATCACTCCCTTACTCTCATCCATCACACTGCCAGGCTCTGTGTCCCATAACATAATATGGTCATCATGTATAACGTGACAACACTTCTTATACAGGTTCAAAACAAAAAAGAGAACCCTTCAAACCATACACCCTACATGGTTTAGCTTGCAATCCTCGTGTTTCAGCGTTTCCATGCCTCACTTAGGGTAGTAAGCGCTATACAAATAGTACAATACAGTACAATCCAACATGTCACCAAGTGTAGCTCACTCTCCTACCTCCACCGCACGGCCACTTTCATGCTGCAAAGGCAGGTGCTCTGAAAACTGAAGAGATGGGTGTCAGGGTGAAAGTGCATATGCATACCTGTTAATTCACCCTCATTTGATTGGTGTCACTCTCTTTTCACTCATATTCACCCTCCAAACAAACAAAATGCCTTCATAGATTTCAACAGGGTCACTGGCCAAAAACTGTACACTCACCATTCAATGTAATAGCATCACTCTCTTAAACGTCAGACTCCATCCTCATTTCAACAGGTTGACTGGTAAGCACGTTGGTAACAAAGAGTGGTAAAAATGGCAGCCATGTTTGTGTTGTAATGCATTGCTGCATTACATACATTTTTACAGTATTTGTTTACTGCATGATAATAAGGGCCACCTGAATTATGAGATTTAGTTTCTGCGGCATTTCCAGTATAAATATGGATTTGCTGAATTGTCACATAATCCATCACCAGCTGCATATTCTGCAGATTTTAATAAAAAATGTTTAATGTACGTCCTGCAGAACGACCACTTTAAATTCAGCTGGTGTTCTTCCAAAAGATTCAGATATACTTGAGAGCTTTTCTCTAGATGCAGAAGATGCCTAGAGTGCCGAACAAGCATTCAATCATGATATGACAGCGGGCTAGCCATGGCAACTTTATCTGGCCTCTCAATGACTGGCTGTCTGGACAAGTAAACAACCCAGCTGCTTGAGCTGGGTTGGTTGATGTGGTGGGGTCATAGCTATTCCTTATCTTACATGGCCACTCTTAGGACTCTGACCATTCCGCAGTCACTAAAATAGTTATTGACTGCTGGTGTAAGGCTCTCCCCTGGACAGGCTGGGCCTGAAGGGTGACCCCTGAAGCTACTCTCTGGAGTGAAGCTTGGCTAACTCAAGCAAAAGGCCTCATGGGCCTTAAGCAGTGGAATGCCACTGGGATATCCTGACCTCCACCCACTCTTTTGTGAATGGCTGCAGGTGATGGAAGATGCTCAATGCTAGACAAACCTATTTATCAGGCAATGGGATGACACAAAAATACGTCAAATTCTGGGGCCCATTGCTAAGTCACTTTGATTTCTTGAGGTGAGGCATTCTGTGGCAGTGTGTATCAGCTGAGCATATGACACAATACTGCCCAATGTCAAACTGATTCAGATCTAATACTCTGTCACTTGACTGTTTCTTTTACGAAGTAATGCAAAAAAACATATTGATATTTGCCTAATTCTCTGAACAAACACCAATACAAATCTTATTAAGAATAATATTAGGCACGTGCAGAAGAAAGTGATTGGTTGATTGCAGGGACATCATTAAGATATGCAGGGTGAGTGGGGCAAATAGCGAAGCATCACGGGGGAGTGGAAACAAATAAGCAACACAGGGGGGCGGGTTTACTCTGAAGCAATATCGGAGGGGATGGCTGGAGGGAATGCTTTCTTGTACCTGTTTTTATCTCGATTTTCAATTACCCTGTTATGGGATTTGTTTATAGTTCATAAGCGAGGAAAGGGGCACCCTCCTCATCGATAAACTAAGAATAAATCCCAGAATAGGGTAATTAAAATTCAAGGAAAAAAACAGGTATAAAAGCCTTATGCCTCTACTATAATTGCATCACACTTTCTATCATTTAGGGCAGGATTTTTCGCTCTCCGAAGAAAGCCGCAGACCCAATTGGACTATTAAAATGGCTGAAACATGTAGACCAAAATATCCAGTGGAAGTATAAAACACTGCTTTCAGGAAACATCCAGAATTAACTAACTTTTAATCATGGCAAGGGAACTGATGGAACTGAAGAGATATCTTAAAGGTATACCCCTGAGTCACTTTTATACTATAACTGGATCCCTGCTGTTACCCAGATTAAGCTTTATCACTACCTCCCAACAAGTGGTTGAGCCCGTACGAGAGGTATACATGTACACAGGAGAGAGAAGACACCTATGATCAAGCATACCACCAGTAATTGTGGGTGAGGTGTCTTCTCCAAATATGTTATTATATCTGTGATGTGGTAGGAGATTTTATAGGATAATCCTGGATCAGGAGCCCACGCATCTGTTGTGTTTAAGTGTGTTAATTAGGGAGGATATGCCTAGGCTTATACCTCTAACTCTCTAGATTTATGTACACGAGATGCGGATCTTATCTTCGACTTGCCAGGGTAGTAGCTGATCACCCTCTTAGCAATCAGTGCATGAATCACTAAATTGCCATAGACATGGACGACTTGAAAAACATTGCATGAATGCAGTCTGTGTGAAATTCAACCTGGGTACCTCCATCTGAATTGAAACTTTGTAAGAGTGAAATGTGCGTGTACGTTTCCACAGAGAATGCCTAAATCCCCCTAGCTCCCACACTTCCCCATTCCTGGCTGCCTGACAGCCACCCATAGAGGTATCTTCCACATGAAGTACTCAAGTGCACAGTCAGGCGTCGAGTTAAAGGAAAAAACATGGTAGCACCACACTGCGTTTTCACGAAGATGCATGTATTCTGCCTGGTTGGAATATGTACAATAAACTGTGAGTAAGTCTCTGATTACAGGTTGTATGAAATTGGTGCTTACACCTGGTCGGTTCCTGTAGCGCGCTATCACTGCTAAATGTGCACAAGTGGAGGCATGCTATTGTACTGATTTGGCTAACCTCAGCAGTTATTGGAACAGTTCATTGGTTTACCCAGCACTAGGTGCACCCCGTTCTGTAAGCATCACATGCAGAACATTCTCCACATAATTTATTTATTTATTCATTTGTAAAGCGCCTGGTTACACCACCGGTGTGTCCCCGCGCTGAGAACATGCTCTGGGGGGGAGATAGCCATCATCCACCTAAACTACTTTGCTGTGAAGGACACCTTAACTAGTACATCTATCCGGTTTGCCTGAACAGCCAATGACACATAAGGCTGTGTCATTGGTTGCACCTGTCTAAAACTTGGAGAGGACCTACATGCACATCTGGGAAAAACACTAGAGTCAAAACTCTTAATAGCACATGAGCCAACCAAGAGAGTGAAAGATATTGGGTTGCCAAGGAGACAGCTGGTAATGAACAGCTGGAAGTAAGGGCGTGTCAGCATGTGGAGCAGCTTGGGGAATCGTATGTCTGTCGCACCATGTTTGGGGCCACAGGTATCATTCGGCAACTGCACTCTAGAAGTTCCTATGTCAGCCCTGCAGCAGTCAGATCAGAGTGAACAAAAATAGGAATTCTCCTTCCCAAGCCCTGGTAGTGGTCCTGATTTCAAATTGTCCCTCCACACAGAGGCCAATCCTAAGGACACCCCAATTTCCAAACAGATGGTCTTACACACCTTTTCCAATTCCCACGTATGTGGCCCGATCTCTGCTTCCTAAGGTTATCAGTTCAGTTCTGATAACCATCAGGTGTTTTACCACCAAAGTGATATTCGGTTTGGCAGCCCACGTACAGGAGTCCAGAGCCTCCCTAGACAGAGTCGATGTGCGAGTGCCACCATTCTTGAGGAAGAAGAATATGGTTGTTTTGATGCCAACCAGGTCATTCTTCCTGTGACCTGAGCCTGAAATGCCTTCAGAATATACTTAACCACACTGAGGTCCAGAACATTGATGTGTAGCATCCATCTGGTGAGGAGTCCAGGCACCCACCCCCACCAACCAGAAATACATTGATGTCCACTTTGATCTCTGGGACAGAGGGTGGAAAACTGGCCAGCCATCAGATGGAGATGATGGATCCACAAGCAAAAGTTGCCTTCATGCATTCCATCACCTTCAGCTAATCCTGCCACTTTCCAGACAACTGCATCAATGGTAGATGTAACTCCTCCTGAAGGGTGCACATCCTGAGTCTACACAGTGGTACCAAGAGTATACAGGAGGTCAAGAGACTGAGGAGATTCATGAAATATATGGCTGTCCTCATGGCCAAGTATCTCACTAAAGTCGATCCCTTCAAGATAGAGTGAACCTCATGCATGCAAGTTTAGATCCTGCAGAGTTCAGCGTCTAGGTGTGTACACAGCAAGGGACAGGCACTTTGTGAAGACACTGGGTGCAGAACCTAGCCAAAGGGAAAGTGATCTCCAATGTCTCCAGTGCACAGGAACATGTAAGTAGGCATCCTTGAGATGCAAGAACATTATCCAGTCACCGATTCGCATGTAGGGGATAACTTACGCCAGTGACCACCTTCAAGGATTGCTATTGAATGTACTTGTTAATGAAGCACATGTTTATGATTGGATGCACACCCTTGTCCTTCTTCTGGACCAGTAAGTACCTAGAGTAGTTCTGCTGGTATCATTGTTTGGTGTTATTGTTTCACTGAGAACAGTTACTAAAATGTCCTTTACCCACTTGCCCGGTTGATCGTGTCCCACATCAAGGCTTTGTGAGACAATCCCCCCTACTTGGCTGTGGTTCTTTGCTCATGGACCCATCATGTCTGCTTCTTACAAGACCCATTGTTGAGACGGGAATGTCCTCTGCATGGTGTACAGTCGATTCACCTCCGGAGTGTCTGACTGCGTATATCTGGTATCCTGTATCCTAGTTTCTGATTTTGGCCCTAGCGTCACAGCTAATCTGCCGTGTGTTGAGTTGCCTACTTTGTCCCTTGTTATGTTATGCTGAGATGATTTGCAGAGCGCAGTGTCAATTTAAAAATAGTATCCTGGCACTGCAAGAATACTATTGAATACACTGGAGCAAATGGCTCACAAGGGGCAGAAGAGTTTATTAGAACAGCAAGGTTTTCTGCTTATTTTTAAAGTCCTGGAAACTGTTCTCAAACAGAGTGACAGGGAAAGGAGGTTCCAGCTGTTAGTGGCCAGTAAGTACAAAGAGCGCCTCCCGTTCTAGTGTGGAGGATGAAGGGATAGCCGCCCAATGTTGGAATGAGGCGTGCAGCAAACGAGAGAGCTCAAGGTGGGATGCCCTCTTGTTTAACGAGTCTGGGCTACTATTGTGAAGCACTGTGAGTGTGACACGTTTAAAAAATGCTTAGCCAGTGAAGGCCTCTGAGGTGAGAGGACAGAGGTATATGTGGGGAGGTTCAGTGCCAGCCCCATTGTAGCATTTTAAATAGTTTGAAACTTTTCATTAAGTAACTGGGAATGCCCACATCGAGGACATTCCCATAGTCCAAGCAGCTAAGAAAGAGAACCAGGATAGCGGGTTTCAAAGGGGAGCCATGTGAACACTTTGTGTAGCATCTTTAAGATGAAACTTGATGCTGACACTGATGTGATTTGATCTGTCGTGGTACAGTTTTTGTCCAGGATTATGCCCAAATTCCTCGTGGAGTTAGTAGATTGCGAAACAGTTCCCAGCTCCATAAATCTCCAGCTTTAGCATTAATAAGCAGTGGATTTAAAGTGGATCAATTCCTTTTTGTCACTATTTAGATTTAAACAATTGGCTTTCATAGAGTTGGCAACCAGGGACATTCAAGAAATGAAGTTGACTTGTGTTCTTTGAAGGGTGTTCGAGATGGAGATAATCAGCTGGGTGTCACCCGCATACGAGACAATTTCAAAACGATAAGATCAAATAATTCTGGCAGGAGAAGTCAGGTAAATATTAAAGAGGGCTGGGTTCAGGGAGGATCCCTGGGGAACTCTGCATATATTCTAGTGGTGTCTCAGTGATAGGGAGGGACCAAGACAGTCTGGGATCTATTCCATAGTAAGGATTTGAAGCATTTTAGAGCACCCGGGCAGATACCCAAGTCAGACTGAGATGTGAGCAGAATAAGATGAGAAACAGTATTGAATGCTGCAGAAAGGTTGAGAAGGACCAGGGCAGCGGAAACGCCCTGATTCAGGATGCTGCGGCTATTATCAGTTGCCACTAAGAGGACGGTTTCTGTGCTGTTCGTGGTTCAAAAACCAGACTGAGAATGATGCAAGATATTATTGGCTTCCAGATAGACAGATAATTGTGCATTAAGTATATTTTCCAGCACTTTCACAGGAAATGACAGCAATGATAAGGTCTGTAGTTGGAGAGAATCTGGGGATGTGCTAAACATTTCTACAGCAGGAGTAGAATATATGCATGTGGCAGAATTTCAGCCTAGGTAAGAGAAATGTTAAAGATGGTAGTAAGCGCAGATCCAATCAGGTCAGGATAGGTGGGGAAGGCAAAGTGTGGACACAAATCTTCTGGAGAACCAGATTTAATGGAACACCTGGCTCTACTTACCGTGTCTATACCAGCCGTGGCAAATTTGAGAAGTGGAGAGGTGTGGTGCAGCGGCCAGGGCAGCTGACTTCGGAGCACAGGGCTCACGGTTCGATCCCCGGCTCCGGCGGCAGCTCAGCTCAGCACCATGCGACTCTGGGCAATAGCTCACTTAATTTCCACGACGGCCCCCAGCGCCTTGAGACCCGTAAGGGTGAGTAGTTCGCGCTTTGGGGGATGATTGAAAAATGGAAGTGTCTCAGTTGAGGGTAGGATCAAAATTGGTGTAAATTTTACCGATTTTATTATTAAAGAACACTGAAAGTCCTGTGAGGGAGTGACAGACTCGGAGCTTGCAGTGAGTTGCAAAAATTCCCTGATGATAGAGACAATTTCTTGTGAAATGTTGGAGCTGTGGTCAATGTAGTTTACAAGGAAATCACAGCGAGTCTGTTGAATCTGTCTATAATAGTTTCTCAGTGCTGATTTGTATGTGCCTTTGTCTGTCCGAGAAGAAGCTCGTCTACAGGTATTTGTAATGTTGTTTGCAGTCTCCTAGATCATCTGTATAACACTTGGCTGAGGGAGATGTACTTGCAGAAGAGTGCATTCTAAGAGGGGCAATAGCTGAGAGTGTTCATAGTCCACCGATTGAAATGTTAGTAAAATGCCAGTCTTGTCGACTAAAGGTAAGCTATTCAGTGCCTCTTCTAGGTTGCCTTTGGTTACCCGTTTCCAGGACATGCTTTTAACAGGAGTGTGAGCTGTTGCTACTTTATGTGGCTCCTGGATAAAAGGAATATTAAAGATTATGAGATGGTGGTCAGCCCATGTCATGGGGAGCGAAGTGGCTGTCCTAAAGCCAGGAATTTTGTTAAAGATGGGTTCAGGTATGAGTCTTGCTTGATGGATGCTGTAGTCTTTAACTAAGGGACTGTTGTTGGTGTTCTAACTGATGTCATCTGAAAGGTAGAGATGACATTCGAGATGAATCAGTTGATGGCTGGCGTGGGAGTACCACCACCAGTGAGAATTGTTCCTGACAATAAAGAAGTTATTTCCACCCATAGAGGCAATAGACAGCATTTCAAATTGGTGACAGGCAGCTAGCCAAATATGGACATTTCTCCTGAAGAATGCTGGTAAATCCAGCAGACACTGAAGAGACATTCAAGATGTGCTTCAAGTGGTAAAAGATTTATTCATAAAACACCAGGAGCTACATGTATGACCATTTCATTTTGCAAGTCTCTAATTGCAATTTTTTGCGACTCACAAAAAGAAATATACTAATGTGTCTGAGACACATTAGTGATTCTCAATGGGGTCGCAATGGACCTGCCTCATCAATATTCATGAGGCAGGTCGCAATTTGTGACCCATTGGGAATGGACAATAACACAGGGATGGTGGCCTGCCGGGGATAGCAGATCACCATATCTGTGTTTGCTTTTAAATAAAGCAACCTTTTTTTTAAAAAATGCAGCCAGTTTTCCTTCAAGGAAAACGTGATGCGTTTCAAAAAGAAAAATGAAACTTTTCTGTGTCATTTTTTAAGAGCGAGCAGTGGTCCGTGGGACCACTGCCTGCCTTTAAAAAACGTTTTTGCTGCCAGTCACTAGGAGAAGGGGTCCCCTGGGGATCCCCATCACGTTTGCGACTGGATTACTACCTACTCGAAGTAGGCAGTAAACTGCAATTGTTTTGCGACCGCATTCCGCTCGCAAAACAATCGTACATCCCCCTGCGACTTGCTATTAGGATGGGACGCCATTGGCATGCCCCTTCCTAATAGCGACTCGCAAACCCTATTTTGCGAGTCGATAATAGGTTACCAACTCGTAAAATAGGGTTTGTACACAGTAAAATGCATTTTACCCGTCCCAAGCGGCCCAAAATGCGTCGTACATCTGGCCCCAGGTATCATGTGGCTAGATGCTGATTCGCATGAGAAAACGTTCTCTTGGTTATATTTTCAAAAGAAAAAGCAAATGGCTCATATTTTATATTGACATGAGACACTCATTCCTTCAGCGCACTCTCTGTGCTGAGGTGAACTGGATCTAGCGGTCGGCGCGAGCAGAGCTGACATGAGAGAAACTCATACTATCAGAGTTCTTCGGGCCCTCTGCTCCCCACCGTACACTTAACGTCAAACAGAAGTGTTTCAAGTGGCTCACAACCTGGGGAGCGTATCTCACGTTAAAAAAGCAACCGGTACCTGTACTGTACTGACTGCTGCCATCTCATGGCAGGAGGGATAAATGCCAAATCTTTCAAATTTACATGCATCAAGCAATCTACTATGGATTAGTATCATCTAGTGCAATATACATTTTGTTTCTTTTTGTCATGAACAGTATATTTAGCAGAGTTTTATGTCAGTCAATCTGCATCTGCTTATGAGGCATATCACGTGAATCATCTTCAATCACTTTGGGGCATTGCTGCACGAGTGGAGATTTTGGCATATACATCTATTGCACATCCACTGGCCAAAACGTTGAAAATGGATCAACCCCTTATTATTTTTGGCTCAATCGGGCCCCACACCCACATTATGGGAGGAATGGATAGATTTATTTGAGAATTTTCCAGGGGCATTAGATGGATAAAAATTTAGTCCCAACAGAAAGAAAGAGTTACTCATCAGTGCCCTTTTGAGAGAGGGGCAACATATATTCAAGTACTTACCTGTAGTGAACGATCAACAAGGTAAAGGAATAACGGATGTGTTCCTAGAGGCCAAATTGAGCCTGGAAAAGAGATTTGTGTAGTCTATAAATCTAGCAAATACATGCCATAAGTTTTATAGTTATATACTCAGCCTGAGAGACAAAAGTATTGATGAATTTGTGGCTAGATTGAATGAGTTGTCAATCAAATGTTAATTTGGGTTGATGACAGACGAATCAATACAGGATCAACTGATAGTACAGCATTAAAGCAAACAAATTCAAGAAAAGTTATGGTCAGCTAGAAGCTCAACTTTAAAAAAAATTACGAAACTGGCTAAAATTGTGGAAGAATCAAGCTCTTGCATGAGGTAGATGTAAGATTTAGAATTTATTAAGAGTGCATATATATATCCACAGCTGGAAAAATCAATTGATTAAGTTACTGTGGTGGAAAAAATATCTTTCAAAGCAAAAAGTAAGTTTAAGTAGGAACAGCTGTAGTAAGACTGGTCCTGCAGGTGATAGTGGTAGTAGGTGGTAGTGGTACCAGAGCTGGAATTATGTCTAGGAGCTGTATTAGGTGTAGTAGTAGTAGTTATCATTCCTCTGATTCCAAGAACTGTTTTGTGTTAGAGAAGGAGTGTAGGAGGTGCAGGAGGCATGGACATGTTCCAAGGGTATATTGAGAAACAGGGAAATATAGCCTCGGTTGGGAAGGAAGATGATTTTGCTGATAACATTTTGAATATTGGTGGACGAGAGGAAAGCACATGTAGAAAAAGTCATCACAAGGCAGTATTTTCCATAAATGACAAAGAGGTGTAGTTGATGGTTGATTCTGGAGGTATGTGTATGATAATTCCAGAGAAAACAGTAGTTGATACTTGGGGACAAATGGAATTAAAGTCAAGGACATCATCTCACTGGCTATCAAAGTAGAACCATAGATGTTTTAGGTTATAGGTGGGCTGATAGATTTAAAAACAGACAGATCAGAGGAAAGGTTTATAAAGCTGGATCTGATCCGGCAATATTGGGGTGGATCCATTTATATGATCTGCACATCATTGTCCCAGACCAGTAAATCAGGTCTTGGTAATCGAAAACACCAATATAGATGAAATAGCGGGAGCAGCCAATCATGTGTTGTCTGAGGAAGTAGGATTGGTGAAAGGTTATGTGCAGAAGATAATTATAAATAAAGTGGCCATTACATAGGGCATATAGGGCATGTTTTATTATGGCTATGGGAGAAGTGATTGAGCCAGTGGAGGCAGTTGATTGAGTAACTTCTGTAGTTATCACAAAGAAGGAGTATTGAAAGTTCAAACTATGTGTAGATTTGTGAAGCCTAAATCATAATATAGTAGTGGACAGTTTTCCATTGCCAAACATAGCCAAAATAGTGTTAAAGTTAACTAATGGAAGGTACTTATCTAAGTTAGACATGAAAAGTGACTACCCTCAGATTAGGTTACATGATGATTCTAAACCCATGGCTGCATTCATCACTCTGTACATTATTTTCCAGTTCACTCACTCATCATTCAGATTGGCTTCCACAGCAAACATTTTTCAAAGAATGATCAGTTATTTGTTTAAAGATGAAACTCATGTTTTGCTTTTTCAGGATGACATACTAGTATTTGGAAAAACAGTAGAAGAACACAATGTGGCACTACATAAACGTTTTAGAAGAATTGGGGCTAGCTGGGTTCACACGTAGGAGAGATAAATGCAGATTATCGAAGAAGAGATAGTGCTGGGACACTCAATGAGTATCTGTTGCTCTTTATAAATCCCCCAGATAGATAAATAGACAGACTGAATACCTAGGTTACCATTTCAGTGGATGAGGTTTACTCAAAGGAAGATTTATTGACGGCTTTTAGAGGAGCACCCTCTCCAATAAATAAATGGCTTTGTCGAGTATTATGCTAAGTTCATAAACGTCTTTGAAAAAAAACTAATTGTTAAGGGTTCTGGTACGCAAGAGAAAACACTTTGAGTAGACGAATGAACAACCAAATTCATTTGAGTCTTTTAAGGAAGAAATATCAAAAGCCAATGTTCTTATACCGTTTGATCTAAATGTGTACCACATCAGATGCAGTGGAAATGGTATTAGAGCAGTCTTTTCACAGTTTCATAAGTGTGGTGAAAAAACTGTAGTCTAGTCTTTGCTTGAAGATCATTGGCTGTTTCAAAGAGAAACAATTAAGTCATAGAACAGAGGCATTGCCGTCAGCCTGGGCATTGGAATGCTTTCGTACTTACTTTTGGGAGACAGAATATTTTGCTAGTAACAGATCACAAACTGGTGTTGAAAGTGTTACAACCGGGGGGAACAATGAAAGTGTCTGCTAGGCTTGCCAGGCTAGTGGCAAACTTACAGGATTATAACTACAACAATGTACAGTTTTTACCAGGTTAAAAGAACAAACAGACAGATTGTCTGTCAAGATTGCTAGTGGATGGTGTTAAACATTATGATTGGCTGGAGTTTGAACAAGTTGTAGCTAGTATACTGGATGGAGTGAGTGAGTGTCAACGGGCCATCACAGAGTGTAATGGACGTCAGCTGATGAGTTAGATGAGACCTTCGCTGCTGTCAGAAAATGTATTAGGAATGGGGAAGAGAGAGAACGTTGTGTGGAAGTGGCAGAGAGACAATTTGTTAAGATCAAAGAGGAGCTCATGCTTGGAGAAGATGTTGTTATGAGGGGAGAGAAGTTTGATTTTACATTTGAGGCAAAGAATAATCGATTTGGCTCTTGGGAGGCACTTAAACCAATCTCTTACCCGTAGATTGTAGTGGCAAAAAATGTACAATTACATTGTGCAAGGAGTGAAGTTATGCAGTGTGTGTAGAGAGACAGTGAGAAATGATTGAAGGTTGGTGGAGGCTATGTACACCATTTGGAGGATTCAGGGGCTACCTGGAACACAGTAACTTTGGACTTTATTGGACCTATGTGGCGTTTTCCTTATGGTAAGCGGTTTGCACTTTTACTTATTGTTATCCACAAGAGACGGCTTCAGGTGGAATTTATGAAGGATATAACAACTGCCAATACCATCATGGCATTCAAGAAAACTTTTGCGAGAGGGTGGAACTGCTAATTTGATTATGGACAATGGTACATAACTGTGTTCTTGAGAGATGACAACGTTTTTAGAGGCATATTACATAAAACACCATAGAATTTCTGCATATAACCCACAGTCTAATGGAATGGTCGAAAAAGCAAATTGACTGGTCAAGGAACTATAGAAATTGCAGCCAAGAGTAGGAATGATGTAGGGAGTGCTGTGATAAACTCATATGGTCATATTGCACATGTTAATCATGTTAAGGGGAAGTCCCCCTTTTCTGTGATGAGAGGTAGAGTGCTTAGAATTAAAGGGCTGATTTATATGTTGGCAGTAAAGATATTCCGTCGCAACAGTGACAGAGTATCCTTACCACCAAAATAATTGTCTGCCCACCCGATTTATATTCAGGCAGTCCTTTGGTGTAACCACGCAGTGACTACTAAGTCTTCGCCATGATTACATCCCTCTGACGCCCTCATGGAGTAAGGGCTGTTGAAGGTTGAGTTCTATATCTGCCCACCTAATTTAGATGGTGGACATACAGGTCAAGTTTCACTGAAGCGGGATTTACTTTTTGAAAATAAAGAAATAATACATTTGACAAATGGCTCCGTCATGTTGACGGAGCTGTGTGTCAAACTTTTAAAAAGCACTGACCGGAACCGCTGTGACAGGGGTGTCTGTCAATGCTTCAGAAAAGACCACCAGTTTGGTGATCATTTCTAAATTTGGAAGGCAGTTACTCCATTCACCAAATAATAAATCATCCCCTAAATCTGTACCAGACTGGCTGAAAAGTTAGAAGAGAAGAAACAGAGGAAGAGAGGAATCCAAAAGGTGGGAGAGAGTCATGGATAGAGAAGGGAGATTGGGTAAAAGTCGAACCTGGAAGAGTAGGACAAGGGCTGTCCAAATTTAAAGGTCCATATAAAGTAGCTGCGACTGGAAACAATTATGTGTAATTTGAAAACGGAAAAAAATGTAAAAGAAGAAGGGTGGTTCTGTATCAAAGGAAGAATGAGTGCAAAAGTTTGAGAGGGAGCTGTGCTGATGACTGACAGTGAGTATGGCCAAACAAGGAGTATGGATGTGAGTATTTCTAGTGAAATTGCACAAGGGGATGAAGCAGTGGTTGGGAGGGAAAGTATTAGTTCTCTTCCTAACGTGAATTCTCGCCGCTTCAACACACTGAGATGAGCACCTGTAAGACTTCAAGCCCGTTTGGTAAAGAGTGATGTTTCACATGGTTCTTCTTTATTGTGTCTTATAATGCATTTCTTGCTTTGCTTTTGAATTTTTCTTGTTTTGTAACTGATGTTATCTGGAAGGTGGAGAGGACATTCCAGATGAAATGGCTGATGCTAGTTGACATGGGAGCACCACGTGTGAATTGTGCCTGACAATAAAGGTGCTATTTCTACCCTGACTGGCTCCAGACACTACTTCAGTGAGTAGGATCAGTAACCATATGGAAGAGACCAGTTGATTCGTAGTCATCAAGAATGGAGGAATCATTGTTGGCGGTCCTGTCCAAGAGGAAATTGAAGCCCTCTAGTATTATAAAATATTGATGTTTGAGTATAAATGGAGAAGCATGTTCCATAGGTTTGTGGCTGATGTCCCTTTTGGACCCCAGTGGGCCTGTAGAAGAGAGCACCGCAAATGGGAAAGTGTGTGTTGATGTTTACTCCTAAAATCATCTCCTTTATTGAGCAGGGTCGTGGACTTGTCCTGTGACTTGGAAGGGCTCACCATGTGTGCCTTCACTGACGGAAAGTGGACTACTCTCCCTGGGTTTAGCACACCATGCAGTGGTGGCAGTGTACCGTGTATTTGTGGATCCATAGTTGCGGCCAGACTAATTTGGTTTTATTTCTTTTTCAGGACTAGTAGTCTACTGGCCCCCTTGTGTAATTTTCCACTTTTCTGCATTTTGCCAGTTCCTTGCACAGACATCCTGCGTGTATATCATGTGTGTATAGTTAATGTGACATGTTCATGGTGTGAGTGAGCCAGGGTAATGGAGGCCTGTGGGATCCATTTTGGATACCCATGGGTGGCTACTGCACAAGATGGAGGTGAGGTTGCTTTCCCAGACAGTGGAAGTGAATTGCTGACGTTTGTGAAGCTGGAGGAAGACCTAGACAATGAAGTGAGGGGATTGGAGATAGGGCAGCTTTAGAAATCCTTTTTGCTTGACACGGAACTGCTTGAAGGTAGGGTGGAAGGGTAGGACCTTCATGTGAGTCCTGCCCTTTTGTCTTTTTGACTAACACCTTCACCTGGCTGATGACAGCCAAGTGCAGAAACCTCACACCTCTTTGTGGCTCTGTTGTGGGTGCGCCAGACTATAGACAACCCTGCTGTGGGACACATCACTTAACACAAAAGCTCTGTGTGAGAGAAGCCTGGAGGGCACACTTGAAAGGAGAACCACCTCATACCGTTTCTGAAGCTGCAGACAGTGGACAAACATCACCTGTATGATTTTGCTATTTTACATTGGGATCCCATTACACCACTTGTGGTTTCATTTTGAAGTCCTCTGTGGCCAAGGTAGGGAGTGTGAAGATCGTGACCACGATTGTCAAGGCTGTGAACGCATGTTATATGTGGCTAGTCTGTGCTTGGCCGCATCTGCTCAGAGTAGCCAGTGTATACATTGTTGAATCTGCCCAGAGTAACCGGCCTGTGCATGGCTGCATCATTTGACCTGTGTAGGGCTACATCTACTGATGCCATGAATAGCCAGAAGAGGCTGAACCTGCAATCGTTGCTGAGGCCCCCAGATATTGTGACACTCATCGGAAGTCCATTGCGGACCGAGAGGACCCAGGACAGGTGCCTGTGCACCTACCAGTGCAATGTCAGAGTGTGGGCCCAGCGGACATAGAGTGGTGCATGAATGGAGCGGACGACTGGTGCAGCACCTCTCATGACAGGAGATGCAAGCAGGCAGAATAGAGACGGGTGACTGTGCAGATCCAATGAGGACCGATGCACCATTTCTGTTAAGACTAAAAATGGAGAATGAGCAATAAAGACTGAGTACATTAACTTCAGGAGTGATAACTGCATCTTAGCCATAATCACACTAATACCTCTTACCCCAAAGAGGGGGGACCACCTAGACACACACCTGGAGCACTGCTAGAGTGTGGTGGGATGGGCGGGAATAATGCTTTGCAGGCTGTCATGTCGTGGTTCTGCGTACCATTATTTAATAGTCTCTTACAAAAAGTTTTTTATATTAATCTGGGGAGGGGAGGTAGAATATGTCACAGTCTGTTAAACAGGTGGAAGTAATATTAATGATGTTGTCTCATCTCCTCCTTATTATGTCTTCCTGGACTGCCCACCGACATACCTCAGAAAAAATAATAATTGCCCTGGTAAGTATTATTTAATCTCTGAAATGTCCTACTCCTAATCCGTCACCTCCTATCCTAAAGCCACTTGCACCACTAGGTGATGGGAGACAGGGTCTTCACCTTTTGTGATATAGACAGGAAAAGATATCTCTCCCCTGGTATTACACTGGCTGTTGATTGCTGAGTATGGCATATTAGGCTTTTTTTTGCAGTTTTATATAGTGTGAACTCAACCCAAAGGTATCGGAGCGCATTACATGAGCACCAGTTACATTACAGACGGACACATGCATTTTTAGAAACGGAGAGATTAAGTGCCTGATTATGATCTTGGTGGACAGGGTTACTCCATCACAAACGTGACGAATATCCTTTCTGCCAAATTACAATTCCATTATATCCTATGGAGCTTGTAATATGGTGGACTGGATATCTGTCACATTTGTGACGGAGTATCCCATCTGCCAAGATCACAATCAGGCTGTAAGTGATTTGCCCAGAATCACAGGACGTTGAGCCTCCCGCCGAGACTTGAACCTGGTTCCTCAGCTTCAGTCAGCCGCTCTAGCCGTTACGCCACATCCTGGCTTGGCTTTGGTGGTAGGAAGGAAAGGGAAACAAGAACTCCTACCAAATTTTATTATTTCATCCACAGTTCACCATGTGAAGGATTTGTGTTGTTTTGCATGAATCTCCTCTTTAAGACAGGAAGATTACAAGTGTGCTATTGAGGAAAAAATAAAGTCTTTGAACCAGTGCACGAGAAAAGGTACAGGAAAAAACAAACAAGCATTGGCATAGCCAATAGGTCTCGCCTTTGGGACCTTATAAGCCTTATAGCCGCACAGACATGCGATCAAAAATTATATGAGAGGTAGTGTCAAAGTGACGTAAGTGCTAGGGGGAGGTCCTTAAAGGCAATTTAAATGTTACGAAACACACAAAGATCATGACGTGCCGGAGGCCAGAACTTATGACAGATCTCCTAGGTAAAAGGCTTTCCGAACGTATATTGCTAAATCTTTACTGAATGGAGTCACTTCCAAGAAGGTAAATCCTTTAACGTACAGTGCAAAGTGGGATGCAGATATACAGCCCGACTTAAAGCGTATAGTTCGAATTTGAAAGCTTCCTAGCTCCGCAGGCAGTGTCTCCTTTAAATGAGATTTCTATTCTGAAGATGCACAGTTAATACATGACAGATTCATTTTCAAACGTGACGGAAGTCCCTAAACACTCTTCTAGCCACAGAAAAATGAGGGATTGGCGCAATAATACGCACCCGACAGTTCAGGACCGGAGCACTTCACTGACTAAAGATCAAACATAAAAAAGGGAACTAAAACAACTGTGTTCCTTGACAAAAAAAAATAAAGCAGTGTCTACTGAAGCGACTGCTGGAATTGTGTGATGTGTCATGTCGCACAATGAACAAAAAAAGTTAGGCGCTCTTTCGATTCTCTGGCTAGAAAATATATACCTTTTAAGAGAGGACTAAAACCCAGAATACAGTAAATAAGCTGAGACTGTAACACATTTGAATAATGCAGATGAAATCTGAAGCGAACACCTTCACCTCAGTGTGAATGTCTCCAGGCACTAACAGGAAGGAGGCTGTACCAAGACAGGGGAGCGCACAGTAGATGGTTATCTCTTCTGTAATTGCCTTAAATCCAGCTGCTCGTGCCCTGCTCTTCCGCGGAGTGCACGGACGTATACTAATGGCATCTTCAAGAGACTTGACCATAGCAATCTGAAGAGAACACTATTTTATCCAACTTTATTTGCTGTTACCGTTTGTTATTTTTTTCCAGGGCCATACAATTTTAATTTAACATAACGCAAGGCAAGCCGAACAAGAGACGTTAAAAATAGCATATGTGTCGACGGTAAGGGTTGGCATTTAAAGATTATTATTTGAATGCGGGCTAAAATAGTCATGCCTTACAGGCGCTGTGGCGGCCAAAGCAGTGTAGTATGCTGTACAGTGTGTGGCTTCTTACATTATGCGAACGCTTGCATGTTGAAGCCCCGGCCATGGTCAAAGAAGCAGCGCAGACTCGCTATGCTTAAAGGTTCTGCCTTTTGTTGCAGATATCGTGCAGTGGCTGCAGTTAACGTGCGCACGGAGCAGCAGAGAGTCGTGGAGCAGCAGAGTAGAGTAGAGTCTGCTTTCACAAATGGAAATTCCTCGGTTCTCAACATGTTTATTTTGGTTATAATGCTTAGAAGCTCCACAAATGGTGTCCTTAAGCAAATCCAAAGCCCGCCTGAACTAAAAGAGGTAACACAGCCTTGAGCTAAACAAAAGCACGTCATCTCAGAAAAAACGAGTGGTGCGCGCGCGCGCTGCAAGGAATTTTAGGAATGCAGCTGGCATTGTGCGTGCCGCTGCTCGCTCCGCTGGCCCATAGGCCATGGGAGTGAACGTTCACAGAAAAGGCGGGACATACCCCCGCCTTTGGCCATTTGCGTGCTTTCATTTTTGAAAGCCACACGCAAAGGCCAATGGAATGTGTGGGAGGAGTCCGACCCACACAGAGAAGTCTCTTGGAAGTCTGCAGTGATTCCAAGAGGCCCTCTCCTAGAGCAGCACATGCGCGCTGCACTAGGCGAGACCTAAAAAGAAATGCCATCACTCAGCGTCGTGAACTCACCCAGGTCGGTCACAGCCCTTCTGTACTGTGGCAGGACAGAAAGCATAATTCAGTGGAGTCCACCATTCTTCGGGCCAGGCGTCGTTGTCTGGGTTGGCTGCTTCTCTTTCCACCGGCTCGCTTCCCTTGGGGTGCAGTAGGACAGGAAGAGTGTCTCCAGGACTCCCCCCTGCTTGTGCTCCGTTTTGGTTCCTCTTCTTTCCTTCTCCGATTGCCCTGGCATGTTACACATTGTCCTCTGCAACCACCTTCTCTTCTCCCATTCTCTCCTCCTCTTTGTTGCTCTCCATCCTTTTTCTCCTTCCAGGTCCGCCTTCTTTTCCCTGCTGGAAAGCCTACCAGACAGCAGAGCTCTAGACATCTTGGGGACATTCTGAAATATTCCCAGGGAATGCATTCTGCCCATTGCTTACCATTGGCTTTGTGGTTTGTAACTCACCTTTGCTTGTTTCTATTTG
The DNA here is from genome assembly GCA_963921515.1 of Calotriton arnoldi. Lineage (NCBI taxonomy): Eukaryota > Metazoa > Chordata > Amphibia > Caudata > Salamandridae > Calotriton > Calotriton arnoldi. Next base: position 972,508 of record CAWUFW010001256.1, read on the forward strand.
CTGGCTTTATTTGTTTTAGACTGTCCATCCTGTGGAGAATAGTCTGTTTACTGAATTCTTCCATGAGTGCTCGCTTTCTATAAACAGGCCTTACATTTTGTTCCTATCTTGCCATGTTTGCTGTGCATTCAAAGACAGAGGTCAAATGTCACACTCTTTCTTCCAAGGGATCTTGGAGTTTCTTTTTCTTTTTCTGACTTCAAGGTGAGAGGATTTATATGATAATCTTGCTGGCCACTGGAGTGGGGAAAGGAAAGGCTTTTTTCTATCACACAACAAAATGTACATGCAGATATATTTAGAATATATCAGAACTAGAAAAGCACAAATGAACCACATTTTTTTGTAATTCTGAAGTGTGGTGGAAACAAATATTTTAATATGATCAAAACAAATCAATACACTAAGGTGATGCCATTTCCACACATTAGCATTTGTGCGCTGAACACTTTTATCAATAAAACTATGTATGTGCCAATGTAATGGTCATTTCAATTGAAAATGTGTTGTCTGTAATGGAAGAGCGCTACCACACCATGATACTCCACAGTACACCACTCCGCAACACTCTACTCCACTCTATGCCTCTCAACCCTATGCCACTCTGCTTGCACTAGAACATTTACTCCACTCTATGACACACTACTCTACAACTCCATGACCCTCTATGCCACACCTCTGTACGACACGCTACTCCCTCCACTCCACTGTATGCAACTCCCTCTACCCCACCCCACTCTATGACACTCTACACTCTGTCCCTCCACTCTACTTCCTCCATATTTCACGCCACTCCAATACACTCCACTCTACGACACTCCATTGCACTCCCTGCCCCTCTCCACTACACCACTAACTTTTCGCAATGCTGAAGAACAGCCACACTGGTTTACAACATGGCTAAAACACATTGGCAAAGTCAATAGCTCTTGCATAGGCAAGACCTATTGGCTTTGCCAATGCTTGTTTCATGTTGTAATTTCGTGTGGTATATGACCCCCTCCTTCGATCTGCCTCTTGCCTTTCTTTTACCACATTGTTTACGAGTCCTTTTTCTCTTTCTAGGTCCCCTCATGACAGGATGCAAGGCGCAGGCAGGATTGCCTGGGCTTTTATCAGGTAAGTTTCTATTTTTTATCTGTGGTCCTTCACAGAGGAACAGCAGATAAAGGTACAGCACCACCTGATAATGCCAAAGAACACTAAAATGCATTTTATTGTAAAGGTATGTAGTATGTTGTTCTAGTGTGCAATAAAGTACTTTTCTTCCTTAATAGAAAAGCACTGGGCTGGACATTCAATTATTCTGTTAATCTGTGATTGTGGACCAGCCACAGGCTTCTCAGGGAGCAAGTGTGGGGGTTCTCAAGTTCAGAGCTCACCATCACTACCACTGAGAGTCAATTGCTGAAGGGACTGTATTTGACCCAGTTTGCACAACCATATTAGAAGAGACCCCGGAACAACAGAGACAAAATAAATACTCGGATTTGTAGAGCGTAGCTTATTGCCAGTGAGGGTATCCAGGCGCTGGCCATAGGCACGGGGAGACTGAGTGATTTGCCCAGAATCACAGTATGTTGAGCAATGCCGAGATTTGCCCATGGATCCCCAGCTCCGAAGTCGGCAGCTCTGGTCATTAAGCCACATTTTCTCCCTTTGAGGCAAACAACCTCAATCCCTATGGTTGAGTCCCAGATGTCCCTACCAGCCTTGTGGCCCCCACAGCAGGGTCTGACACCCATGGCACAGCACGCAGTCTCTCCTGGGACGCTGAAGTGACTTCTTGCTTTGTTGCCTCTGCTGGGGAATTGCTGCTGTCTTGTGAAGGGATAATAAGGACCATTGTTGGAATGGTGGAGCGAAAATCACCTTTGACTAAGGGAACCTACCCCAAGGTCCATGAAAGGGAGACAGGGACCTCATCAGAAGGTCCTCATCCCCTTGCATGAACTGCAGAGCTTTGCCCGCTACTTTGCTAGCCGGAATGAGTTACTTATTCTGACAAGCCAATGAGCAAGTGTATAGGCCTGATCAGTTTATTATGAAAGGTTATGATATAATCAGCTTATTCCAAGTAAAAGGTATGCCCAGCAGTAGGGTCTACACAGAATCTGGTACACTTCAGCCACACCTGGAGGAGTACCGGGCTGTTGCACATATGGTGGAAACCAGAGTTTACCACATTCAGGGAACCTTTCATGGAATTTTGTGAAATAGGCATGCCACCCACCATGATGTCCCTTGTCACATCCTGGGTATCATTTGGTGGGAATATGAGGAGCTTGAACATCTTCTCCCACTGCTCCATCTTACCGGGTGAGGAGCACTGTTGCAGTAGCTGAAAAAATTGTGATGGATGCCAACTTGATCTACAACCAACACCGAGTCTGGCGTTACAACAGTTTGCAGACAGGTATAAACCAGGGTCCTATATTTTTTGTCCTACCCAAGAGGAATCACGAGAAGAGAGCTCAACATTTTCAAGACAGCCTTGCTTTCCTTTCATTTCTTGTCCAGAAGAGATCTCCTCGGGTCATGTTCCGGAGCAAAGACAAAACCTGGTTTCTGCTGCAGGCCAAACTCAGAAGATAACCTGCACATTAGAACCATTACAAAACGGCGTTCATAGAGGGTGAAGAAGCCTGGGACAAACGCATCAGAATATTCTTCGGAGATACCTGTCTCAGGAGCCAGCTTCTATCTGTGGAGCAAGGCATCATACTCTATGTTGTCATTGGGGGCAGCACAATCTACTCATTATATTCCTGTAACCCACCTGGAAGAAGTTGTTGGGATATTCTATGGAGAAGCCGGCAGCCAGAGACGGCTGAGCCACATCCTGGTCCGAATCTTAAACACCTAGGGAAACACTTCTCATGTACTTGAACAATCATCTTAACGGATGTGATGTACTTCTTGGAGGTCATGAGGGATGAAAAGGCTCATCCCTATTCACTTCAGTTTATTAGCAACCCATTGCTAGTCAGAAAAGTCTGCCCTTTTCTCCTTCTCTTGCTTGTGACTCACAGTGTCCTATCCCCCATCCGGTGAAATTGTTTTTAGACACTGACATCGAGGCTAGTGTCAGAAAACCATTGAGGCCAATGGCTAATAATTCAACAAAGAGGTTATCATCGAGGGCTTTGACGCAGGAGCAGACATCGAAGGAGGTGCTGGCATTGCCATCAAAGGAGTCAAGGTCACGGCTGCTTGTTGAGACCTTGTCTCTCAGGAGGACACCAGTTTGGCTGACCAGGACGATCATGTCGAAGAAAGCACTGGTGACTGCACGGCTGCTTTCGGAGTTGGAGAGTTGACTCCGGAGTAAGGAGTACCCCTAGAGAGGACAGGTGAAACCACGGTGGGTCCTGGAGCTAGACTGGCTCTCCTGCTAGGAAGACCCAGTATTGCTTCCATGGTGGGGCTCATGATAAAGACTTTTGAAAGGAGGGAAAGACATTTTTTGCTTTTCACTGGACATTTCCGACTCATGCTCCAATTCTGAGCACCTTATTCTCATTTTCCTCTTTTAAGTTTTGGATTGACAGCACAGTTGTCTCACGACCTTATGTGATCAACAGAAAAAGAGATTTAAGATTCACTACATGTTAAATGCTTGAATGCAGCATTTGATTGGGCAGACGTTGTGTGCTTCCACTGAAAAAGAATGCTTGTATTTGCACATCTTGTCTTCTGGGACATTCTATGCTCAATACAGCAGGACTGAGTTGGTTTTGGTGACAAGCCAAGGATCAAGGCTATAGACCTGATCTGTTTATTAGGAAAAGGTATGACAAAGGCAGAAGGTCCGACTTGTTTATAGTGAAAACGTTATTTTAAAGCCAATAGACATTCAAGAGTGGATTGTCACTTCATTGTGTTAGGGCCTACAACAGTGTTTCCCAAACTGTGGGTCGTGACCCACTAGTAGGTCGCAGCAATTTGTGGGGAATTGCGAAAGTCCAAGCAATGAATAAAGATGCCTTTAACTTCTGTATTTATCTTGTCACATTTTCTGCACTTTAAAGACTGAGGTTAAATGCCAAGCTATGTCTTCTGACAAATTGCTACTTATTTTGTTTTTTTAACATTGGGACTGGTGTTTACAAACTCCTCTCACTTTGCAGTCAGAGAAAGAAAAACTAAGCGAGTTATGTGACAATATTGCTGAGGTACAGAGTGTGAAAGGAAAGGCTGTAGGATGTAATTGTTTGTAACACACAAATTGTAATTACCTGTAAATGAATTATATACATTTAGCAGTCAGAAAAGCAAAAATGAAGCACTTTTTATTATAATTTTGAATTGTAATGGGACAATGATTAGGATCAGAACAAATCAAGACACTTTACTTGGTGATGCATTGATAATATTCACTGAAACCAGATTTCAACACATTATCATTTGTGTGCAATATAGTTTTTTCAGTAAAACTGAAGGTCTCTGCAGATTTAGTGGCCATTTCAATGGAAAATGTGCTGTTTGTAAATGACAAAGCGCTATCACATGATACTATAGTTACATTAGAGTCACCTGCCTCATGTCCATGAAAGCTTGGTGGGTCGCAAAAGTTTGTCGTTCTAAAAAGTGGGTCGTGGTTCTAAAACGTTTGGGAAGCACTGGCCTAGAGACAGGTATTTTTGTTACATGGACTCTCAAAGATTACTGTAGTAAGCAAGGGTTTTCATGACAAACCCGTGAGGGGGGACGGAGACATTTTCACATTGATAATTGCTGTTAACCTTGTCAGGTGGTAAATATTGGTTTGACAACAGTAGTTGTAAATATTTTTTATAATTTTATGACTGTATGCTTGATGACTGCACTGGAGAAAAGCTTCTGCTCAATGTTGGTTATGGTGACAATCCAGTGATGAAGGCTATATCTTCTGTTCATTGAGAAATGCTAAGTAATGATTTTTCCTTCACCGGGAAAGGTTATCCCGATGCCGTAAATCTGATTTGTTTCTGATGAAAAGTTACAGCAAAGGCAGGTGGTCTGACTTACTTATTGTGAAAACCCAGGTAAAAGCCAATAGGCTTTTAAGGGTAGATTGTTAGTACACTATGCTGAAGCATATAGACAGGTATTTTGTTTAAAGGATTCTCATATATTACAGGAGTAAGCAAGGGTTTTAATGCTGGTTACCCCCTCCAATAAACCCGTATTAGGCACCCTTGAGAGGGTTGGATATTTTTAATCTTATCACTGTAGGCCTGGTGACTGCCATGTGGAAAAGCTTACACTTTCTACAGAAGGCCAGAGTTGATTATGGTAACAAGCCAAGGATAAAGTCTATTTACTTCACTGGGAAATGTTATGCAAGAGGTCAGAGGGCTTTTCTGTTGATTCCGAAAGAATCAAAGGGTGTTAGTATGACTTATTTACTGCGAAAAGCTTAAAGGCAATATGCCTTTAAGGGTGAATTGTTATTACGCTGTTATTCACCATGAGAAGCTTAAAGGCAATAGATGTTAAAGTGTGGGTTGTTATTAGCCTGTGTTAAAGCTTGTAGACAGGTATTTTGTTAAATGGAATCTCACAAATTACGGTGGTAGGCATGGGTTTTTGTGTCCGTTACTCCACGCTGAAAAACTCTTTGGGTAAAATATTTGCATTTAGAATCCTTATTAGCACAACAAAAGAACGGTTGTAAATTGTTTTGTTAAATTTAAATCTGTGCCCATTTAGAATTTTATGACTGTATATCTAATGGTTCCCTTGTGGTATCTTATGGTTAAAATAGATGGCCTGACTTGATTATCGTGCCAAAAAAATTATAAAGGCAACAGGTCTGATTGGTTAATTAGGCAAAGTTATTTGTGATGCCATAGTCTTATCTGTTTATTATGAAAAGCTCCATGAAAGGACGTATGTCTGATTTATTTAATATTAAAAAAATATGCTAAAGGCAACTGCCTTTTAAGGGTGAAAGGTTATTACACCTTATAGAAGCATGCAGACATGTATTTTTGTTACATGGAATCTCACAGATTAGCCCAAGTTTTTGGTGTTGGTTACCTCCTTAGACAAAACCTTGGAGTAGATTTGTACTGTGATAATCTTTGCTAAACCCTCTTAAGATGGTCTGACAAGCTCAGTTATCTGTTAGGCTCTTGTAATCAAATTAATTCATTAAAAATACACATATAAATATACAGACATATATATTATAACAAAGAGGGTTTTCAGGTCAGCCCTTTGTGAGTCAAATCCCAGCTGAGAACAGGAAGGATGGTGGCAGATCTTCAGAAGTCAGCCCGTCATGAAGGATGTCAACCATAGGCTTCTTTGTTCGTTCAACAAACACCAGTGATTTCTAGAAAGAGGCATGGTCAACCCTTATATGCACATTATCATTCCAAGATGGCTGCACAGTACAAGGTTTACTGAGCAGCCATTTTGGAATTCTACTGTGTATAGTGCATTATTGTTTTAACACTCTTAGTTGGCCAACTCTTAGCTTCTAAATGTGGCAGCCATGTTGGAACTTTAAAAACAAGACCACTGCAAGGTGGCTGCCTGCTTCTATTTCGACACTTTGATTTTTTTTTTTATTGCAAGCATTTCCACCTTGTTTCGGTGGCTGCAGGTTTTCCTTTCTTTTTTTATTTTTATCTTTCATTTTGCATATGCTTGTTGAGTTTGTGTGTATTTCACTGTGGATGGGTAAGTAGGTGAATGCAAAAATGAGTTAGTGGGTGAATGAATGGATGGATGCTTGTGTGCAAGGATGAATGATAGAGTGTATCTATGATGAATTACTAAGTGACTAAACTCACCAGTGACAGGAGAGGCACTTTCAGTTATAAGCCAGACCCACCAGCATTACTACTGTTTGTTCTTTGTTGTGAGATATCATACTCCTCGATGTTGTGATCAGGACACAAGCAGTACACGCTTTCTTTGTGAGCGTCTTCTTTGGAAATATTTCTCTGGCGACACTGGGAGTAGGTCTGGAACAGAGCAGCCACCTTCTTCTTAGACTCCATTTGTCAGGAAAGCACGGAGGACCCGATTCACAAAGGTAAACTTAGACCTGAAATATAAGTTTAGATCTGAAGTCTGAGTTTAGACCTGAAGTCTGAGTTTAGACCTGAGTCTAAGTGTAGACCAGAAATCTAAACTTAGACTTTAGGTCTAAAGTTAGACTTCAGGTCTAAGTTTACCTTTGTGAATTGGGCCCCTGAAACTTCTATTCACCAGATACAAAAACCGTAGCCAGGAAAGCTGTAAGACTCAGTAACAACAAATAAAGTGCAAAGTTCTAGATGGAGTCCAATGCTCTAGCGTGTACGCTAAGAGTCCAGGGATGAAAAGTTGCTATATATTTCTTCACTGCAGGGAAATGGGAGTAAAAATGGACTAAAACTGGCCCTAAAAATAAGACAATTCTTTGGGTTTTAAGTTTAAAGATAAAACATGTTACATGTTGACTTTACCAGAGGATTCCAATACTCATGTAGGAACAATTAATAGCACCTAAATCTGTTAAAGATCCAGTGCTGCAGAAACAGGCCTACAGCCTGGATAGGATGATAAAACGTACTGCTATATAACATTCTCTGGGGAATCCCAGTTTGTTGCTAGACAGTATTTAAAGACGCTGACGAAGCAATGACAGATCCAATGCTGAACCACACTTTAAACATAGTCTTTAAGGCCTGCATACCGTGCCTTGTACACTTCAGAAAGGGCTGGAGGTAATCTAATATGCAAATGGTGTTCTCTTGAATGGGCACAAATGCACAGGTAGGCCTGAATACCCAGGGACCTAAGCGAGTGTTTCCAAAGATCGTATATATCCAATAGCCTTACTTTTATCTCATAAGCACATGGTCCTAGTCTAGGGGCATAGGAGGGCTCTACAGGGAGTAGGGGACATATGTCAAGACTGTAGTTTCTATTGGATAAAAAAAACAAGTATCAAGCTGGAACCCGGAAAACGTGGGGGTTAACAGTTCAGTTTGACGCATTTCTTAAAGAGGTAAGTTTTTAGAACTTTTCGGAATGAAGTTAAGGAGCGGAATAATCGGATTTCAGGTAGTAGATTCCATAATGTGGAGGCATGGCAAGAAGATGCCTTAAGTGCAGTTTTTGTCATCTTCGTTTTCAGGATGTCGAACATTGCTTCTTGTGTTTTTTTTATCTAGAACTTTCCCTCTTGCCTTCATGCACCATTGGATTTCTATTCTGTGTGCATTCTTTACTACTGTAGGTAGCCTCATGTAGTCAGGCGACACAGATGTTAAGGTTTTCTCGTGGATCATGCCCACATTGAATTTTAATACTGCAAACATGTGCTTAGATAGGTACAACCTCTTTCTTCCCAGTTCATATTTGAAAAATATTCAGATTTTCTGTATTGTATTCGGTTATCTAGGAAATGCCCTAAAAACGATTTCATTACACAACAGGTCAGTGAGGCTGATTCACAAACCTTTCTTCCACAAATGTGTGTGATTTACTCCTGAAAAGCGTAAGTCAGCAAGCAGTAAGTGGTACCTCTCACACACAAACATCTGTGAATCAGCCCAACGTGCTTGGTGAACTATGATAACTCAACAAATTAACAAAATCACCAGCATGTTGTCATGACTATTGTGCAGGCGCTGCAAAGTCACAGATGGAGGAACAGAATGTCCATATTGAACAAGAGATACAGTTGTGCAACACAATGAGAAATAACCAGGAGAAAAACAACTTTCTTTTCACAACATTTGTTTACAGTGGCAGTTATGTAGAATGTACAAGTGTGTACACACTCACAAGAAGAGGGGCACATTACACTACATTCAGACCACGATGAAAACACTGATTTCAAGACAGCGACATGCACAAACATTAGACCGCCATTTTGCAGTCAGCACCTATTGTTTACAAACATGACCACAGCCCTATAGTGCATGATAATGCATGGATGTGCAATCCTAAACAGCAAGGCAACAGGTGACTGCTTAAAAGTTAACCTAACCCACTGAGGGAAACCCTCTGTGTTTGAGTGAGTACTTTCATGTCTGAGTAAGTACTTCTTTCTAGAGGCTGAGGAGCTATTCCTTGCAAACAAAAATGGAGATACATACAACAAAAGCTTAGGGACTAGGGGGCCGATCCACAAAGATATTGCATTAGTAGGTATGACTTACTCTTGTGGTAGTCCTTGCTTACTCCTGCATTTCTGGAAGTCACTCTAAGCCAGGAGTACTAAAAGAGTAAGTCAGACATTAATCTTTGTTAATCGCGCCATGAGTGTGAGTCTTCAGCAGCAAGCATCGATCAATAAAGCATGTGCATTTCCTGCTCCTAAAACATACAACATATTGCTGGCAGTGAATGACCCTTTTCTGCCGATATAAAGTCTGGGAAGGTGAAAGACTTCAGGAGCAGCCATAAATGTTAAGCTTCTGTTTGGAGCCATTTTTAAAAAGAAAACAATGCGGTGTTGAGTTGTGCTGCGCTTTTTCAAATATTTACCTCTTTGCATGATCTGACAAAACACTCTGGCTACATACCGATTATTGGACAAAAAGACAATATAAGTGTGTGTGTGTATCTATCTATCTATCTATATATATATATATATATATATATATATATATATATATATATATAGATATATATATATACACTCAACTATGCACTCACTACTGAGAACTGTCTGTAACCACTAGTCTGCAATCAATGAAATGTTTAATATTAACGTGTTACTAACAGTCCTGCAAAACAGCATTAACAAAATGATTATTAAAAAAAAAGTTATTAGAATATGCCTCAGAAGTCACATAGGCTCATTACGTTGGAAGTTACAGAAGTAACAGGTTGTCAACATTATACCACTGCAACATATCTTCTATCCAGACCTGGGGACCAAGACTTGGCGCATTATGGGGTGTGTACAGAATAGTAATCCGTTGTTCAAAACAATTCAAGCAATGACATTCACACATGCTCCGCTGCCTATTTTTTTAGTTGAATAAAAAGGTAGAAAATATTTCTTTGCCCATACTTTGTGAATAAAAGTAAAGAATTGACCGTGGTGCATCTATCTCTCAATAAAAGAATAAGAAATGTGTCACTGGGTGTTGAGAAACACCCTCCAAGCAATTAGGAAAATGTTACTTACTCACTCTGTAAGCATCTGTTCATGGCATGTAGTGCTGTAGATTCACATACTCTGCATATTCCAGCCATCTAGTGTTGGGCTCAGACGTGTGCAACTGTTTCTCTTCGAAGAAGTCTCTTGAGTCAAGGGCTATACTGACTCCACCTATCGTTGGTAATGTGGGTGGACATCAGCTCCATTGTTAGATTGTTTTTTGCACCCAAAGGGAGAGAACGAGATGGAGTATAAAGATACAGGAAAGATGACTATACCAAAGAATAAGAAATCAGAGAAATAGGAAATGGACCCAAGGGTGCCCAGGGAGGAGGGTGGGTGCATGTGACTTTACAGCACTACATGCCAGAAACAGATGCTTGCAGGGTAACATTTTCTGTTCGTGGCATGTGTAGCAGTAGATACACATGCTGAAGCAGCCCTCCCCTAAGCGGTGGCTAACTCTAGGATGATACATAAAAGTGTACGTAAGACAGCCTGGCCAACTTTGGCTTGATGGCAGACTAACCCATCTACACAGTTATGATTAGTGAAGGTTTGGGTGGGAGGACCAAGTAGCTGCTTTACAGATGTCAGCTAAAGGAATATTGTCTATAAAAACCATAGAAGCCCCTTTTGTATGGGTTTAGTGGGGTCTGGGAGGGGCAGGCAAAAGTCTTTTAGCTTTAGCACAGCAAGTCTGTATACATTTAACTAACCAACATGCAATACTGGACTTGGCGAGAGGATGGCCTTTGTGTGTCTTTGAGAAAGAAACAAAGAGCAGTTAAGTCTTTCGAAAATGCTTAGTCCTATCAATCAGTGCTCTTTTGACATCCAGAGTATAAAGAGCGTGTTCCGCTACGGACTCTGGCTGTGGGGAAAACACTGGTAATTCTGTAGTTTTATTGAGGTGGAAGCTAGAAACCACCTTGGGAAGGAACGTGGGATTTGCCCTAAGGACTACACTGTCTGAGTGGACTTGGAAGAAAGGTTCGTCTAGGGTAAACAAACGCCTGTAGCTCACTGATACATCTGAGAGGTGATAGCTACTAAGAAGGATACTTCCAAGAGAGGAACTGTAAGGGCCATGAATGTAAACGTTCAAAGGGAAACCCCATTATTCTGGTTAGGATATTGTTGAGGTTCCACACTTGCACCGGTCGCGCCCTTGGTGGTGCAATCCATTTGAATCCCTCCATAAAAGCCTTGATGACAGGGACCTTGAAGAGGGAGGTATGTTCTTGATTTTGTAGCTAAGCGGTAACAGCCACTAAATGTAGACTAATAGAGGTACATGCAAGGCCTGATTTCTGAAGGTGGAGCAGGCGTAATCTGTTCAGGGAGACAGTAGTGCACAAACCTCTTCTAATTGGCGGCGTAGCAGGCTCTAGCTGTAGGTCGCGCCTCTTTAATGACAGGGAAATCTGAGATACCCAAACTTTAAGACTTCAGGAGCCAGATCGCAAGGTTGTGTTGTTTGGGGTTGGGAAGTCTGAGCATACCCATTCTGTGTGAGAAGATTCGCCCTGTTGCGCAGATTTTTGTGGGGCACCAGGATCAGAGTGAGGAATGTTTGCCGAAGCATGCAAACTACAAATGGAATAAGTGGGAAATACGGAAAAGCGTAGGCAAATATCCCTGACCAGTTCATCCATAGTGCACTGACAGTGGGTGTGGGAGCCTGAACACAAAGTGTTGTCATTTTGCTTTTTGTGCAGTGGCAAATAGGTCTATGTGAGGGAACCCCAAAAGATAGAAGTATGGGAGCAGGACTTGAGGGTGGAGTTCCCACTCGTGGACTTGTTGATGCATCCTGCTGAGCAGGTCCGCAAAATTGTTTTCTACTCCTGGAATATGCTCCGTTAGGAGATGAATCTTGTGATGTTTCGCCCACTGCCAAATGATCTGGGCTACTAAGGAGTGTGTGCCGTCTTGTTTCTGCCGGTCGAACATGGCGGTTGTGTTGTCCCTCCAGACTAAAAGCAATTTGTGTTGAATGAGTGGAAGGATAGCTGTGAGGGCTTGCTGGATTGCCAAAAACTCTAGGTTGATCTGGCGGTTCCGTTGATTGGATGTCCACTACCCTTGTACAGTCAACTCCAGGAGGTGCGCCCCCCACCCACTGAGAGTGGTGTCCGTTGTAATGGTTATATAGAGAACTGGGTCCAGGAAGGGCCGTCCTCGCTAGAGGTTGTTTGCATTCCACCACTACAGACAGCGATGAGTACAGCCCCAGATCAACAATAGATTCTCACACTGACCCTTCCGCTTATGACCATTGTGCCGCTAGGCAATCCTGTAACAGGCACATGAGGGGGGCAATAGCAATGAAAGAGGGCCATCATGCCAAGAAGGGACATAACCTGTCGGACTATTACCTGCTGATGTGGCTGAGAAAGAGGGAGAGCGGTTTGGAATTCTTGGACTCTTGCTGGGCTGGGGAATGCTGGGCCAGATGTACGACCCTTTCATTTAGCGCCTCGCAATTTGCGACACATTGCGAGTCGCTAAATGAAATGTACAACAGTGTGTTTACACTGTTTTGCGATTCCCAATGGGGTCGCAAATTGCGAGGCTCATTAATATTAATGAGCCTCTCGCAATTTGCAAGCCCATTTTGAATGCCAGCCCTCCCAGGAATGGTGGCCTGCTGGGCTCAGCAGACCACCATGTCTGGGACTGCTTTTTAGGTCGAGCCTAGCGCAGCGCGCATGCGCTGCTCTATGGGAGGCTTCTTGTAAGCACTCTAAACTTCTCCGTGTGGGTGTGACTCCTCCCACACATTGGATTGGCCTTTGCGTGTGTCTTTCAATAATGAAAGCACGCAAATGGCCAAAGGCGGGTGCATGTCCCACCTCCTTTCCAATGTGTCACTCCCACGGCATTTTGCTCTCGGGAGCGAGCAGCGGCGCGCAGGGTGGCAGCTGCATTCCTGGTGGGTCAGGTTACACGCAACGCGCCATGCTTTCGCTTTTACTCACTTTTACTCCTTACAGCGGCAGCGCTTGTTTTTTTTAAGTCTAATTGAAAATAAAATGGTAAGGTTCAGCCCATGGCAACGCAAACCGCGTCATCATTTGAGATCCTTGCCGCATCCAAGGAATTTTCTGTTTATTTTATTGACGGTTACTTGTGCCCTCCACGAACCTTTGATTAATATCGTGCCAGCAGCTTGCACGCTTTCACTGCGGCTGTCGGAAGAAGGGCTTCACAGGCTCAGGGGAGTTTTGCCATATAATCTGGCTCTCAGTCCTCAGTGGTGAAGTGTATCCTCCCTTCAGGGGTGAAGTGTGTCCTCCCAGTTCATGGAGGAGGCTGGGGAGGAGACGAGTGCAGTCAGCGGCTCACAAGACCCAACCCAGCAGTGCTGTCTCAGTCGGGGCACGTGTGACACACACACACATTCACTCACTCTTTTTTGGGTTTTATCTAGCGCGAACTCGACCCTGTTATGGGGCTCTTCCCGAAGCGCTTTACTAAGCACCAGTTATGTTACCCAAGGACACGATCATTTTTGGTAGGTACTGGGATTTTAAGTGATTTGCCCAGAATCACAGGATGTTGAGCCAACGCCGAGGCTGCAACCTGGTTCTCCTACTCCAAAGTCGGTGGCTCTGGCCGTTAGGCCACATCCACTCCTGTATATGTTCCGCTACTGTATGTGCATTTATATAGCGCTATCGACCTTTCCTTTAATATCATCGCGCTTTTTTCTCAGGGTTATTTTGTCACTTCATTCTGAGAGTATGGTAATTTGATACAGTATGTCGTAAATTTTTTCTAAATAAGTATTACAATCTAGGTGCGTATCTCTGATGCAGAGCCGTGTGCGTGGTATTTTTTTCTGATAGGTTCTAAGATGTTTGTTGGTGTTTCCAAGCCAGTGCTTGTCATAAGGCAAGAGTGGCCTGAGGGATAACTTCATTATCAGATACCCTTCCTGGGACCAGTTAACAACTAAGATCTTAGTAGGTTCACTGCAGTCATTCTATTTACCTGTAAACGATAGCATTGTTTGGTATCTGTTATTGATATTTTCTTTACAATTCTAGATAGACAGTTTTAGCCTTGGGACCCTTTTATGTAAAATGCACTTAGAAGTTTAAGGGAAAGAAACTTCAGGATAATGTGCTGCATGGCTAAATACTTATAAGGTCCCAAAGGCGAGACCTATTGGCTATGCCAAAGTTTGTTAATAAAGCAGCTTTTTTTTTAAAAAATGCAGCCCGTTTTCTAAAGGAAAACGGGATGCATTTAAAAAAAAAAAAAAGTGAAACGTTTTCGTTTCATTTTTTAAGGGCAGGCAGTGGTCCCTGGGACCACTGCCTGCCCTTCAAAAATTATTTCATATGCATTTGCAAAGGGGAAGGGGTCCCCTGGGGACCCCTTCCCATTTGCAAATGCATTACCACCTACTTGAAGTAGGTGGTAATTGCGAGTGGAAACATTAGTACATTGTTTTGAGACTCGCAATTTGGAAGGGAACGCCTCTTCCAAATAGCGAGTCGCAAAAAAATTGTGACTCGCTAAATGGGCTACGTACATGGCCCAATATATTTTTGCATGCGCAAACGGGTTCGCAAACCCGTTTGCGCATGCATAAACGGGTCGTACATCTGGCCCGCTTTGCCTACACAAGAGTCAAGTACGGAAACAAGAAAAGATTGTACCTGCAGGGGCTGAAGGTGGGACTTGCCTGCATTGATGGTAAACCCTAGACTGTGCAAGAGATGGATGGTAGCCTGGGTGTTTGCTAGGCACTGCTGTTGCATTGTATTCTTGATGAGACAATCATCCAGGTAAGGGAGCACGTGGATGCCGCTCCTTCTGAGGTGAGCGTCTACCACCGCAAGATAGTATGTGAACCCCTTGGGAGCTGGGGAAACTACAAAGGGCAGCACCTTGAACTGGTAATGCTGACCCCTTACCACGAATCTGAGGAACCGCCAATGTGCAGGGTGGATGGGGATGTAAAAGTAGGTGTCCTTCAGTTCAAGGGCAGTCATTAAGTCACCTTGCAGTAGGAGAGGGTTGACATCCTGGAGTGTTACCATGTGAAAGTGCTCAGACAAAATGAACTTGGTGAGGGGACTGAGGGATCCGTCTTTCTTTGGAATGAGAAAGAATAGTATACCCCTTTGCCCCACTGTTGTAGGGGCACTAGTTCTATGGCCCCTTTGCTGAGCAGTGCACGCATCTCCTCTTGGAGCAGACGCTGGTGTTCTGGGGTCAGTTTGTGTTTCCAGTAGGGAGGGTGTTTATATGAGTTCTAGACAGTACCCCTCTGCTATGATATCTAGAACCCACTGATCCAAAGTGATCTCTGCCCAGCGGGGCAGAAATCTCTGCACACTTCCCCCTACAGATGTTGAATGGTCAGGGGGAAGGTTAACTGAGTCACTGCTTGGCAGGTATGGCTTCTCTGGGACCTGCACCTTCACCTTTGCCCCTACCAATGTTGCCTTTATAACCTCCTCTACAGTAACCCAGTGAGAGTGTTTGCTGTTGTTGCTGCCTGGGAAAGGATGTGGATGCCTCTTGAGTGATGGTGAAAGGCGTCCGACCCAAGGAGGTCAGCAAGGCACCCATGGCTTTGACTGTCTCTGTATCCTTCTTTATTTTTTCCAACATCAGGTCAACATGAACAGATGCTCGCCGTCGAATGGCAAATTGACCAGATGCTGCTGGACCTCTGGTTTAAAACCAGAAACACAGCCATGCATGTCTGCACAGAAGGATACTGGTATTGATGCCCTGAGCAATGGTGTCTGCTGCATCCAAGGCGCACCTTATGTTGGTATCAGAGATAATTTTCCCCTCCGTTACCAACTCTTGATCTCTCTTTTTGTATTAGTCCGGGAGGTGTTGCAACAACTGCTCCATCTCGTCCAAGTGGGTACGGTCATACTAACAGAGTAACCCAACCCAATTGGCGATACACCGATGTGCCGTAGATTAGACTGCTACACTCTTACCCGCTGCGTCGATTTTTTACTCTCTTGGTCCGGTTCAGGTGCATTCCCCATGCCCTATGAGTCTGCACGGTTCTGTGTAGTGTGAACTACAATAGAATCAGGTGGCAGATGTCCCCTGATGTAAGAAGTGCCAGAGGGGGAAGCCTTAAACTTCTTGTCCACACTAGGCATGATGACACACCTTAACTAGCTCTTTAAAGACGTCAGTGGCCAGTTTCAGCATCCTCTTAAGCATCAGGAGGTACTGCATGGACCTCTGTCTCCATGAGGAAGTCATCCTCCTCAGGCTGTTTGTGCATCTCAACTTTGTAGTAAGCAGCTGCCCTCTGCAGCAACTCATGCTATGCAGTGGTATCGTCCAAAGGGGAAGAATTGGCTGGATATAGGTCTGGATCTGTGTCATGCGTGGGGTGGGAGGGGGTTCACAGCATAATCATCCCGTGGGGTTGAGGGTTGTAAGGCGTGTCATAGGGGGCTATAGGCAGACCCAGGACTATCCCACCCAAACCCTGAAACAAGGGAACCCTGAGGAGACTCTGGTGAAGGGTCCACTGGTACCAGTGGGGAGGGTGAGCATGGATGTGGTGAAGGGAGCCGTGGAAAAGGAGGTGAAGGGCGACGCAGAGGTGGTGGGGATGTGCTTTTGTCATGGCACTGAGGCTTTTTAGGCGCCAGGTCCAAGGGTGGATTGATGGCCTCCTCAAAAGTCAATTTTCTCTTTGGAGGGAGTCTTTTGCTTGAAGAACAGGCTTGGCCAGAATTCGTCCAGTCCCAGGCCGAATATGAATCCATTGCTGCCTGTCGTCGAGCTCCTCTTGGGAGCCGCTGGAGGATAGGTTGCTCCTGCTCATCGGAGGCGATGGACGATGGTGCTCTGCATGCCGGCTATCTCTGAGCCGATGAAGTCCAGTGGGCTGCGGACACCGAGCCTGATTTCGGCTCTGAAGACTTCAACGCTGAGGTGGCGTTGGAGGGTCTGGAGCCAAAGAGTTTGTTGAAATCAAAGGGCCTACCTTGGAGCCATGCTTCGACGACGAACTGTGTACTTCCATCGGCTCCGACGTGGTATATCAGTGCCTACTATGGTCGTGTGGCAGTGGCGGACCAGAGGCCTCATGGCAAGCCTGTGAACGCCATGCTCGACCTCCTCGAGGGCAAGGCTCAGCTTCCAAGTGGTGTTGAGTGATGGGAGGCGGCCACCAGTACTCACTGCAGCTGTTTTGGTAGAAGGACGCTGACCAGGTGGAGGCTTGTCGACGTCAGAGGTCAAGTCCTCTTCCAGCTCCGATAGTTGGATTTCCGCCCCAGAAGCCTCTGACTGTTGCTTGGCCTCTGTCTCCTGTTTCCCGAACAGGTCCAGGGTCTTTGGAACAGCGGTGCACTATGGATGCCAACGCAAGGCAACAATCCCAATGGCACTGAAGTGTCTCCTTATTTCGGAAGGCAAGGCATGCTGAACAAGAGTTCTCCTGATGGTCTGGTGACAGACAAGGGTTGCAAACCTGATGTAAATCTGTCCTTGGGTACTTAGCTCGACACTTCGGGCAGTAGCAGAATAGGGTCCTTTCTACTACAGGCACATTCTCCAGTGTCGAGGAGTGGAAGGAGGCCCGAAATGGCTAGGCCCGCATGGGGTGTCAAAGTGGTCAACCGTGGAAAACGAAGCAGAGACGACTAAATGCTAGGTACCGACGGTAGATACACTGTTTATTCAACCGACGAAGCGGAGGGAACTGAATGGGCCCGGCGAGAACACCATGTGGCATCGAACCCGGAGCTCAAAGGAACACGTCTGAACCCGTGGAAAACCAATCTAAAAATGGAGCCGATGCCCATGCACATTACCAATAATGGGTGGAGTCACAATACCTTGTGAGTCAAGAGACTTTTTTGAAGAAAAACAACTTGCACACGTCAGAGCCCAACACTAGATGGTAGGAGTATGCACAACATGTGTAGCTACAGCTGCACATGCCATGAAATGCAGCATTTGTTTGACCACCCTGATTCTAGGAAGCTGCCATGGCATATGGTGTGTAATGAGGATAATGCATTACAAAGTCATACTCTCCGGAGAACCCGTGTCCTGAGAGAGAAAGATCCAGTGGCCCTGCACTTTTTCCTTGTCCATCGCGGTCTGTGAGCAGAAAGAAACAAACGCCTGGTTATACCTACCTTGTTATAAAGCGGTTCATTCTCAAAATTATTTATTGTTAAGTAAAATAAGTATGCACACCACTAAATGGTAAAAATACAACAATTTACAAATTTGGCTAGAGAAAAGTGATGGACTTACTAAAAATCCCCCATAACACCAGTTCGCCAATCTCTGGAAGGAATAGCTGTTTTCCACTAACTTCACACAGTAAAAGTCCAATGAAATTGTTTTATATATCTGTATGGTTGATCTGTTCTTGATACATAGACTGGATGAAAATAGAGACTTACACCACAGCCACAGCTGCTTGGACCCTGAACAGCAGAAGAGGAAATGGTCCAACAAACAATCCACAGAACTACTTTGGGCATCGTGCATGGTTGAGGGTAATGCAGTTCCATATCACACCAAATGAAATATGATATTTGGACCCCAAAAGTGCAAGTGTCACTGTTAACTGATGAGACATGCCAGCTGCTTCTCCAAAGGAAAAGGGATATCAGGTGTCAGATTGACACAAACAACAAATTGAAGCAGTTTACAGAAGACATGGGAATGGAGTGGTCCTACTAATACATTGCAATGGAAGCTACATGTGTTTGCATTCGTTTTTAATTAAAATACTGTTACACTTTAAAATGGATACCACTTTCTACCCCTCCGCAAGTCATCCTGTAGAAATAGAAAGAAGAATAGAGCCGCAAGCCCCATTGTAAGGCAGTTCTGCGCTGCAAACCAGCATTCTCGCCCTACTGGATATGGGCATTCTGACCACATCAAACATGAGTAAATTCCCATTTAAGGCAGTGCCAACTCAAGCCAGCAAGATATTTAAATGGTGTGGCATGAATTAAACATGATTTGAAATAAATAACGCTCCCCGCTCATTGTTCATTGCTGTGTCAGTTCCATGACCTTGTTTCTGGTGGTAATGCTAAAAAATACCAATTACAACACTTAAAAAAGATAAATATTGGCCATTACAAAATGGCTGCTATATTTGCATGTAAATAAGTGGGGCTTTACCACTCAAGTCTTGCTTCCATTTTTACTGCCAGCCAATTCAATTGAATGGAGTGGACCAGTCGACTGCATGGTTTTTTCCACGTAAAAGAGGCATTCACAGGCCCTTAATAGGGCCTGCTTTGAAGTTTATAAAAATGTCACTGTGCTGACTAAAAATTCCACTTTGGATGGTGATGATTTTTGTTGTTGTTTTCAAATGACTGTTTAGAACATAAAATGAATATAAAAAAGTAATCCTAGGTTTTCACATTAGAAAATAATGCACCTTTCAAATTCTGTGGCTAAAAGGAGCACAAAGTTTTAGGAAAAGAACCGTTCTCAATATTCATTCATGGTGCTTTCACGAAACATATTCCTGACATCTAAAATGGACGCCAGCTCCAAAATATGCTTTTGTACGTGGATGTTCTCCACTGTGTCCTCTTTTGGCAGCGGAGGATAGGTTTCTGGGTAATTAAGTGTTTCCTAGAAGAAATGAAAGAGGTATAAATAGTATGAAACTCTGACATTCAAATGTACATTCATGACAACGACAACCTCAGAGATCATGCATGACGTTTTGGACAAATGTCTCAAAAAAAGTAAACATGCCATATTGCTGCTGGTCTTTGAGGCAGATACAATTATTGAATATTTGCAGAGACCCAAACCAGAGGGAACTGAAATTATGCAGTTAAAAGGCCACTGTTTATACCACATAATTTGGAAGTCCCCGACAGGCAATTATCTGCCCCAAGATCTGTCTTTATTTCCAGCTCAATTGATCAAAAGTTTGAAAAAAACAATAAAAACTAATAGGTTAACAGAATGACTGTACATACTCCACATTCATCTTTTGTCTTATGTCCTAAAAGAGCAAAATAAACTTGAATTCCCAATACTGAAACAGTACTAATTAATTAAATAAAACAGAGAGTAACACTCTCCGAAAGGTAATGAAAAGGGAATATGGGACACAGGACTACAACGATTAACATACTGTAAATTCCTTAAGGGTAACTGAATAGGAAGTTATGAAAGAACAATGTGAAAGATGTGATAAGACTGTAAAAATATCTAGAAAAAAACCAATTTATTCAGCCAGTCATCTTCACAAGAAGATGCACACATTAGTAAAACGGAAAAGAAAAACTGAAAGCTAAAATTGTGTGGTGAGAGAAAAACAGACTGACGATAACCAAACAAAATGCACACATTGATTAAAAGCTCAGAGCTATGATACAAAACTACATACCTAAAAAGCAGCACCATTAGTGGAGCTCAAAATTCCGTTACCTATACTACAGAAACTGTTTCCAGTGCGCCACATAATTTTAAAGTTGCTGATCACAGAACCAAACCCTCTAACTGCACATTCTACAAAGGGAACAATTTATCAAGCACCTGGAGAAATTTTTAAAAGAAGCTATTGATTTTCAGGTACGGCTGGAGAGAGCAAGTTACTTATCTTCTGTAGCACTCTTTCTGGTGGATTCTACATATAATCACAGATTCTATACTTTGATAATATTCCTCAGGTATGAGACCGGATCTTGAAACTTCCAAGCAGTAGTCCTGCATTCCAGTAGGTGGCCTCGCACAGCGTTGCATCAACATTCTTCTGCTCAGGCTGTAATGAGCTGTGCCACAAATAAGCACCACCAATGAGCACTAATGCCAGTTCCTTTATTAGGCTGCTTGTGCCCTCAAACACAGAACCCATCGGCAAACTGGCATGACCAGTTTGTAGATCTCTAGAATGGGACCTTTTAGATGGAAAAAGAGTCCAGTTCACAGAATGGAGAGGAGGTGGGAGGGTCAGTGAGCAATCTGATAGATAGAACATCCACCAGAAGGAAAATGCTACTTACCCAGTATGCATCTGTTCTTGGCATGTAGAGCTGTAGAGTCACATGCTGTGCATAGCCTGCCATCTAGTGTTGGGTCCGGATGTTTGCACTTTGTTTTTGTTCGAAGAAGTCTTTTCCAGCCACGAGGTAGGAGACTCCTCCTTTCGGTGATAGTGCGCATGGGCATCGACTCCATTGTTAGATTGTTTGCCGCAGAGGGTGATAATGGAGTTAGTAAGAGTAGTAAGAGATGTCCATGTATATATGTATCTAAGTAAGATGTAAGTGCAACAATTATAGGCACCCGGGGAGGCGGATGGGCGCATGTAACTCTACAGCTCTACACGCCAAGAACAGATGCATACTGGGTAAGTAGCATTTTCCGTTCAAGGCATGTGAGCTGTAGATCACATGCTTTTTTTTCACAGACTAAAAAGCAGTTATCTCCCAAAGCGGTGGCTAACCTGTAGCTGTTGCAGTGGTCTGAAATAGTGTCTGTAAAACTGCTTGGCCCACACTAGCTTGCTTTCTTGCTAACACATCTACACAATAGTGTTTTATGAATGTGTGAGGTGTAGACCATGTTGCAGCTTTGCAGATATCAACTATGGGTATTTTTCCTAAAAATGCCATAGAAGCCCCTAGTTTGCGTGTGGAGTGCGCTCTAGGGGGAATTGTTAAAGTTCTTTTTGCTTTTGCATAGCATATTTGAATGCACTTGACTATCCACCTTGCAATGCCTGATTTTGATATAGGATTGCCTTTATGTGGTGGAGCAAAAGCAACAAATAGTTGTTTTGTTTTGCGGAAAGCTTTCGTCCTTTCTATATAGTAAAGAATAGCTCTTTTCACATCTAAAGTGTGTAAAGCACGTTCTGCCACATAATCTGGTTGAGGGAAGAACACAGGCAACTCAACAGATTGGTTGATATGAAAGGCAGAAATGACCTTTGGTAGAAATTTAGGGTTGGTCCGAAGAACCACTTTGTTTTGGTGTATTTGTAAGAATGGTTCTTCTATGGTTAGTGCCTGAAGCTCACCCACTCTCCTCAGAGATGTGATAGCTATGAGGAAAGCTACCTTCTAAGTAAGAAATTGTATTTCACATCTATGCAATGGTTCAAAGGGTGGATCCATTAGCCTGGTGAGGACAATGTTGAGATTCCACACTGGAGTAGGTGGAAGTCTTGGAGGAATGATTCTTTTAAGTCCCTCCATAAATGCTTTGATGACAGGCACTCTAAAAAGAGACAGATGTTGTCTGTTCTGTAGGTATGCAGCTATTGCAGCAAGATGTAAGCGTATAGATGTGTACGCTAAATTGGAACGCTGCAGATGTAGTAAATAGCAAATGATGTTTTGAACTGAAGCGTCCAGTGGATCTATTTGATTGTTATTGCAGTATATCGCAAATCACTTCCAGTTTGCTGCATAGCATGCTCTTGTGGTAGGACGTCTAGCCTCTTTGATAATATTTATACAGCCTGGCGGAAGATTAAGGTAGCCAAACTCTAAGATTTCAGGTGCCAGATCGCAAGGTTGGGATGGCTGGGATCTGGATGTCTTATTTCTCCATGGCTCTGAGTGAGCAGATTGGGAGTGAGATGTAGTTTTGGGTGAGGAACTACTGAGAGTTCCAACAGGGTTGTGAACCAGGGTTGTCGGGCCCATGTGAGAGCAACTAGGATTAATGTCAGGGACGCCTGTCTGAGCTTCCGAACCACTAATCGAATGAGTGGGAGAGGCGGAAAAGCGTAGGCAAATATCCCTGACCAATTCATCCATAGAGCATTGCCCTTGGACAATGGGTGTGGATGTCTGGATGCGAAGTTTGGGCATTTTGCGTTTAGGTTTGTGGCGAACCGATCTATGTCTGGAAAGCCCCACATTTGAAAGAATGGGAGGAGAACTTGAGGGTGGAGTTCCAATTCGTGGATCTGTTGTCTTTGACGACTGAGCAGATCTGCAATCTGATTGTTTACTCCTGGAAGGTGTTCTGCCAGGAGAAACATTCTGTGATGTATGGCCCATCTCCAGATGGTCTGTGCTAGTTGTGACAGCTGGAGAGAGTGTCCCCCCCCCTGTTTTTGTATGTAGCACATTGCGGTCATGTTGTCTCTATGGATCAGGACAGCTTTGCCTACTAGAGGAACTTGAAATGCTTTGAGCGCTAGAAAAATCGCTAGCAGCTCTAGATGGTTTATGTGGAGCTGCTTTTGCTGCAGGCTCCACATGCCCTGAATTGTATGTGTCTGGAGATGAGCTCCCCAACCAGTGAGCGATGCGTCTGCTGTTAGAACTATCTGTGGAACCGGGTCGATGAAGGGCCGCCCTTTTGAAAGGTTTTGTGTATTCCACCACTGCAGAGAGTGATGGGTGCGGCCATCTACCAACACTAGATCTGATAACAGACCCTGAGCCTGGTTCCACGGACGTGCTAAGCACTCTTGAAGGGGACGCATGTGAAGTCTTGCGTAAGGGACTATTAGTATGCAAGACACCATCATCCCTAGTAGCTGCATGAACACTCGAGCTGGCAATGATTGATGAGCCTGAAACTGACAGAGCAGAGTCTGCATGTTGCGTATTCTGGCCGGATTGGGGTAGGCCAAAGCCTTTTGTGTATCTATTGTGGCTCCCAGATACGCCTGTGTGTTGGATGGCTGTAGATGAGACTTGGACAGGTTCACTGTGAATCCAAGATCGTGGAGCAACTGCACTGTTTTGTGAGTGTGATGGAGACAGCTTTTTTGTGAGCTGGCTGTTATGAGCCAGTGGTCCAGATATGGGAAGACGTGAATGTGTTGTCTTCGAAGGTGAGCTGCGACTACTGCTAAACACTTGGTGAAAACTCTGGGTGCGGTAGTTACTCCGAATGGGAGCACCTTGAATTGATAATGCTGTCCTGCTACTACGAACCTTAGGTATTTGCGATGAGAAGGATGTATTGGGATATGGAAATAGGCGTCCCTTAAGTCCAGAGTGGACAGAAAGTCGTTTTGTTGAAGGAGCGGAAGAAATTGTTGGAGAGTGACCATGTGAAAGTGGTCCGATTGAATGTATAGATTTAGTTCTCTGAGGTCTAGTATAGGCCTGAGAGAGCCGTCCTTTTTGGGAATGAAGAAGTACAGGGAGTATACCCCGGTCCCTTGATGTTTTAATGGGACTAGCTCTATTGCTCCTCTTCCTAACAGAGAGAGAACTTCTTTTTTTAGAAGGGTAAGATGTTCCTGTGACATTGCATGTGATCTTGGAAGAATGTTTGGGGGAGTGTCTGTAAGTTCCAGGCAGTAACCATATTGGATAATTTGTAAAACCCATTTGTCTGAGGTGATGTTGTTCCAGACAGGCAGAAATTGAGAGAGACCTCCCCCGACGGGAGTGGAATGATCGAGGGGTAGCGGAAGGAAGTCACGGTTTGTTAGCGGGGGAAGTGCAGGTGGAGTTGCCTCTGCCTCTTCCCTTAACATTGTTTCCTCTAAAATATCCTCTTGATGAGGGCAATTGGTTGTTGCCCTTGTAGGAGGGGGAGGGATTTTCTGTGGTAACATTTTTGGAGCCACCCCTGTAAAAGGAGCGGCGACAGGAAACTCTATAAGTAGGCAATTGTAAAGCGCCCATTGACTTTGGGACCTCAGTGTCTTTTTTCATTTTTTCCAGCGAGGTGTCAACTGCTGGACCAAAGAGGTGTTCCTTATCAAAGGGCTGATTGAGAATGGAGGCCTGTACCTCAGGTTTGAAACCTGAAATTCTCAACCATGCGTGTCTGCGTAGCAATACGCTGGTGTTTACTGCGCGTGCTGCTGTGTCTGCTGCATCCAATGCGCACTTGATGGAGGTATTGGTGATAAGTGTTCCCTTTTGGATCAGTTCATTTGCCTTAGATTTGGGGTCATCAGGCAGAAATTGCATAAGTTTTTCCAGCTCATCATAATGAGCCCTATCGTATCTGGCTAGCAAAGCCTGAGCATTGGCAATGCACCAGTGATTAGCTGCCTGCAGTGGCGCAGCAAGGTCGGGTGGTACCCGGTGCGGAAAATTTCTTGTAACCTCGGCTTGACAAAATGGCAAAAATATGTGTTTAAAACACATTTTTTTGTCATTTTGTCACTCACCCCCCCCCCCCACCCCCCCTCAGTGATTTCTTGTCACCCCTGGCTTGACAAAATGGCAAAAATATGTGTTTAAAACACATATTTTTGCCTTTTTGTCACCCCCCTCAGTGATGACACCCGGGGCGGCCCGCACCCCCCTTCCTACGCCACTGGCTGCCTGTGAGGCTACCATTTAACCAGAGGCACCAATTAACTTATCAGGAGGAGGGGCCTAACCTGTGGTCTGTGAGTTCACTCTCTTACGAGCATTAGAGACCACAAGAAAGTCTAAGGGCAGCTGACCCTTGATGTAGACAGGGTCAGTAGGTGCTGGCTTATATTTTTTCTCAACCCGGGCGTGATGATTCTTGCCCTGACAGGGTCCTTGAAAACCTCATCTGCATGCTTAAGCATCCCCTTAAGCATTGGTAATGTATGTGTACTTTTCTGAGTGGAGCTTAAGGTCTCAAACACAAAGTCCTCCTCTAAAGCCTCCTTATGTAGTACAACCCCATGATAATGAGCAGCCCTGTTAAGAAGCTCAATGTAACCTATATTGTTGTCAGGAGGTGATGGCCTGGACGGATATAAGTCAGGGTCAGTGTCTGTGTGTGGATCAGTATCATAATCCTCCCATGGGTCAGCATCTTGTGGCCTATCCTCATCCCCATCCCCTTCATCCTGTGGGTCAGGTGATAGTGGTGATGGTGAATTAGCGGGTGTAATGAGTAGTTGAGGATTAGTAGGTGAAGGAGGTAGCACATAAGGTGGTGATGCGTTTGTATCCACATTCCTTTTCTTCAGGGGTATGGGATGCTCATCCCGATGGGCCAACTTCTTTTTTTCAGGAAATTTGGCATGAATATGTCCAGTATCTGGATTAATAACCAGTTCTTTTTGTTTCGGATCCGAAGGTGGAACATCAGACCGAGGCTCTTTTGTCGGAGTCTTTTTATCTTTACTTGCAGTTTTTGGCGTCAAAGGTTTCGGCTCCGAACTCTTCGGCGCCGAAGATTTAGGCTTCGACAAAGATGGAACATGGACGTGCTTGGATTTCGGGGTTGAGGATTTCGGGTCGGAACTGGCATGGGGTCGACTTGAGCCCGAGCCGGAAGGCTTTTCTTTGTGTTTCGGCGCCGGGTCCACGGGCGGGGTGCTGGAAACTTTTTCTTGGTGCCGACTTTGGCCTGCAGGAAGGACCGGAGCCTTTTTCGGTTTTGGTTGTTGGGGCAAGGGGGTTTCTGTACTCACGGTATGCTGACCCGGTGTAACTTGCTCCTTTTCTTCCATGTCGGAGTCGGCCTCGGACACGGAGACATGTTCCTCTTCCTCGGCTCCTTGAGGGTGTGTTTCTTCTCGATCGGAATCTTTGCCGAAGATGTCCGGTACGGACCCGCCTTGGTGTTGCATCTCGTGACATCGAGCCCGACGGATACGAAGCGTCTTCTTTGATCGAAACGATCGGCACGCATCGCAGTCTTTCTCGTCGTGTTCCAGGGACAAACAGAGATTGCACACTTCGTGCAGGTCGGTGCGCGGAAACTTGGTGCGACACCGGGGACAGAGTTTGAATGGAGACTGTTCCATCGACTGCTAGCGAGCCCGGCGTGGTTAGGCCCAACGGCCCTCCACGAGGTTTCCAATCGAAGATTCTTGGTTCGAGACAATACACGGAGAATGGGAAATGCAATCGAGAAACAATACCATCGAGGGTAGTGGATTGCGCGTCGAAGGGAACTCGAGAAACGGTGCCGAACCAGAGAGCAGCAATTCACATTCGAACCTGATGGCGGAAAAAAACAATCTAACAATGGAGTCGATGCCCATGCGCATCACCGAAAGGAGGAGTCCCCTACCTCGTGACTGGAAAAGACTTCTTCGAACAAAAACAAAGTGCAAACATCCGGACCCGACACTAGATGGCAGGCTATGCACAGCATGTGATCTACAGCTCACATGCCTTGAACACAGCGTTACCGAAGGCAAGTAACTTGTTCTTTTGATGGATACTTCTAACTGGAAATTCCTCACCTTGTGAATAGATACCTTAGCAGTACTTCCCCAGGTGGTGGGTCTGTGAACTGACGCCTACCAAAAAGTCCTGCAGGACTTAGCGGGCAAAATGCCCATCTCAACAGGTCTGCCTGTCGAGGCAGTAGTGCTTTGTGAGTGTGTACTGACACACGTAGGTGCCTGACAAATATCCAGAACAGGCACTCCACGGGCCAACACAGTGGTAGCAGCTTTGGCTCTGGTGGAATGAGACCATTGGCATTCTAGAAGCTGCATCTTGGCCAGTATGCAACAGATCTTGATGCAGAACATAATCCATCAAGAGATGGCCCGCTTTTATACTGGCTTGCCGTTCTTTGCCCCAGCAAATCCCATAAAGAACTGATTGCCCACACCATATTGCTTGGTATGATCAATGTAAAAACTAAGTGCTCTCTTGTGTCCAAATGATGGAGTCTCTCTTCCTCATTCGAAGGAGGAGGCGGAGCAAAGGACACTGGGAGCCTGACAGCCTGTCCAACATGAATATGTAACGCTTCTGGCAGAAAAGAAGCTTGGGTTCTAAGCACCAGCTTATCTGGGAAGAATGTAGCATAGGGTGGTTGGACAGAAAGACCCTAAAGCATGCTTGCATGCGGAGTTGATGTTATGGCAATCAGGAAGACCGTTTTGAGGGACAGGTGACGAAATGGACAGCTATGCATCGGCTCAAAGGGAGTACACATTAAAAAAGAGAAATGGTTCTGCAGAAAATAAATGTTGCAAATCTTTCCAAAATCTCATCACAACGGGTGATTTAAACATTCAAGGCTGATCTAGGAACTGCAAAAAAAGCCAACAGAGCTGTCCAGTAGTGTTCAGCAGTGCCCAAAGCAAGTACTTGATGGGCTAGGGACAAAACAAGCAACAAAACCTCAGACAACTTGGACAGCAGCGGGTCAATCTGATAGGTGCTGCACTATACCACAAATCTGTCTCAGCGACTGGTGTACACAGATTTGCAGAGGGATGCCTCACCACTAAAATGACATCAACGACTACAGGAGGAAGCAGCAGCTTGATCAAAGGGGAAGATGCTCATCCCCAGGATTTCTGGTACCGCATTCTCCTGGGCCACTAGGATGACTTGTGCCCAGTCGTTCCTGATCTTTATTAGAACTTGGAGCAGGAGAGGCAGCGGAGAGAAGGCATACAGGAGTCAAGGATTCCACTCTAGGCAGAATGCATCTTGATGAAAGAGCTTCCTTGGGAATTCCATCGCTGACGTGTGTTCTCCCAACTGATGGAAGATGCCCTGATTGGACTATGACTGCCTGGGGCGAGCCCGCCTTCAACATCCAGTCGGCGAGGTATGAGAAGACCGGTACCCCCGAACTCTGAAGGTGTGCTGCGACCACCGTCATCACTTTTGTGAACACCGACACAATGTTCCTGGCCTACTGGAACTGCCAGTAGCGCCTGTGGGCCTGCATGACGGGATATGAAAACAAACATTCTGCAGGTCCAGCACCACCACTGAGCTGGAAGATGGACATGTGGTCCTCCGCCAACCATCCTGATGGAAGGTGCAGCGGTGAAGAAAGAAATGGGAGGGTGTAGCCTCGACTAACAATTTGGAGGACCCACTTGTCTGATGTACCGGCTTGCCACTCTTGGAGGAAATGCAGAATGCTGCATTTGACAGGGTGGATGTGCCGTGAATGACACACTAAATAGGTTTTGCTGCTGCTGAAGCAAGAGGAGCGAGGGACAGAGCTGTCCAATGGCCCTGATGCCCTGGGCTTGCCTTTGTAAGCTGCAGCCTCTAACACGAAATTGCTGGGAGACCTGTTGGGCTGGCAGTGGTGTCTGACATTGGTGTTATTGGAAACCCCTACCGTAGTCTTAAAAGGGGCATCATTGTTGATGGAACTTTCTGGATGGGGCAGACAGGCCTAAAGAACATGCTGTGGCCCTGCTTTCTTTAAAATGTTCCAGGACGGAGTCCACTTTCTTGCAAAAAAGGCGAGAGCCATCAAATGGTACATCAATGAGGGATGCTTGGTCATCCGTGTAGACCTCATCCAGGCGTCACGCCTAAACCAGAGCAGATAACAAATTTTGCTGCATCACAGCAATCCTGGATAGCCTGGGTCAAGGATGCCCGGAGGTCATCAGAAACTGCTGGTAAAACTTGGTCCACTGTGTCCCATAGGGCATGAGAGTAGTGGCCTAGCAGACAGCTGGCATTTACCGATCACAGAGCAAGACTTGTGGGGGAAAAGATGCATTTGCAAATGTCTCTTCTCTGTTTAGATACACAATTAGGTTGGGTGGTGGGGAAGTCATCAATATTTACCTTACAGGTAGATGGCTGCACCACCACAATAGCACCAAGTGCCCAGGAAGATACCTGTGATTGCTTCATTGAATGGTAGGAGAGGTTATGTAGGTGCTTGATCAGGATGGAGTACCTCTGTAAGAACATTATTCTTCACCTACATAGTAGGTAGTTGTAGGTCCAGTAGTTCTGCCGCCCACCACAGTGAAAGCGAAGAAGGTGCTTTCTTCATTGGCAGGACCGGGAGGAGAAAAAAGGGCAGTATCTGGTGAAGTATCAAGGCCACTGGCATCTTGTAGAAACTCATACCAATTTTCCTAATCATATTGGGGGCTAAAATCATCCACTTTGTCAAAATTGTCATTGTCCGAATCAGTGCCAACAAGGTTGTGTAAAGTCTGAGCCCTACTCCTGATAAGGGCAACATATCAGAATCTGAAGGGTTGCTGATTAGCTGCACCCCAATGGTATCAGGGCGGTCAAGGTTGGTGTAGATTCTGCTTGTACTCGGAGAGCAAAATGGGCTGTGAATCCTCCTCCGGTGTTGGCCACGTTGATGTGAAGGGAACCTGCGCAACAGGTGGTTCTAGAACCAAGGTCGGCACCAGAGCTGGTGCGGAACCTGAAGCAGGTTCAAGGAGCACAGATGGTGCTGAGGGCAGACTCGCTGATGAAAGTTCGACTGGACGCCCCTGCTGATCCTCTTGCCCCAAAGGCATGCCAGAGGAAGCCAGTCAAGTCCCGAAAATACGCAGCATGGCCTCCCTAAGGCATCCACATACTGCACCATTGCTGACGGACCCAGAAAGTTAGGGTGCATTGTTACTAGGCCTGTAATCTGCTCCAATGGAAATCGGGGGTGAGGCCAGGTGGAACGTTGATGCCCTCACACCCTCTCTGGAGTTTGAGAGCTGTTAACTTAGGAGGTGACTTTTTCCTTTGGACACTGGAAATAGTTTGTGGATAAGTTGTGATCCAGTCCGACGCCTGGGGATCCAGTCTCACACCTGGGGAATATTCACATGGCGAGGAACCTGCAGCTAGAAGCATCCATCAAAAGCACGACTTTCAAAAGCAAGCAGAAACGAGAGCTGGAAACCAGTGCTTTAAATTCCAGACTATTTCATTCTCTATGAAACCAATAAAAAATATTTGCATACCCTGAAACTTTTGTGTAGTCGGATGGTGGCAGAGCAAAAGACAAATCTTGTTAGGAGCAGGCGTAGAAATTCATCACCAAAGAATTGTAGAAATGATTGATCTGTGAATTAAAAAAATAAGAGTCATGGTTATTCTTGTTTGCTGGCTTATCAAAACTATGACCAAATGCAAGATTTTTGTTACAAACATTTGAAGACAAAAAAAACAGCATTCACGTCTCTTGAGAAATTAGTGTAACAATAAGTTGTCAGACAAGACTGAAAGGTTTAAATTATAGATTTATTACGAAGGATCCAACCATTACAAAAAATATAAAGACATGCCTTAGGATGAGGGAGTTTTTGTTCTCGTCTTTCATTGTACATTCACAGATATCTCTGCGGATTTGCGTAGCCATACATTCTGACTGCCTGTGCTTCTCAGAAAAGTTTCTGTTGCGGCCGCCATTACCCACGTGGTGTACTAAGTATTGTACTGGGCTAAAAATAGGGCATATGGAGGCCGGGTGAGAATATGCTGATCCCCAGCTCATTGGGTCTCCAAATAGACACCCCCATCCCTTGCATTAAAATTAATTTTACAAAAGTAAATTTTGTCAGTGGATCTACTGATCTAGAGGGATTTGCAGATCCTGGACCAGTGATCAACCTGTGGTGTCTCAGGATCAACTCCAGATTTAATTTGGAAGAATGCTCTCTCCATTCTGGGAAATATGATTAGGCTCCCATGCATAAGCATAGCCTGTTGTTGCCATTAGGCAAGAGATCAGTGAATCACATTTGGCAAGCTGGGGTTAGAGATGTCACACAGGGAATGTGGGTCAGGCAGTGGCTGAAGTGCAGCACGACTGCAGCTAGGGAAGAACAAGAGGAAATGTACCTCAGAAATTCAGAGTAGAAGATTTCGGGACGAAACTCTCACACCATATTCACCCAGAAGACTTGTAGTGCAAAATGAAACTTTATAACCATAACACGTAGGAGAATGTAAATTATCAGCTCTATTCGTGCTCAATACAAAATTATGCATTTTGGTTTGTGTTTGGTGGTAAAACTATCAACCTAACTCTCGCTGCCCTCTTCCAAGTGCTGAAAAGTTTGGAGGAGAGTGGTTGGGTTCCACTTAGGTGGAGGGTTGTTTAACTAGCTTCTATACCTGTGCAAGATGTCTCCTCTAACAGAAAATGAATGTTAAAACAGGGCTATTCCCAAATCTCCATGGACTCTTGAGAACAGAGCAGTAAGAGATTGACGTAACCATGAGAAAAGCATCAGGGTTCGGCCCTGATTAGGTTTGAACGGGGATTGGACCATTACATATTAAGACACAGAAGAAACAGAGCCATAGCACCTTCTCTCCGAGAATCAGGATGAAGAGCAGCAAGGATTGACAGATGGTCTTCGGTATCAGAAGTTTTATGAGAGTAGAGGTTTACGGCACTACATAACTCCGACCAGTCCTTCCTGGTGAGGATCTGACGGATGCAGAACTAACGGGGCTGAAAGGAGCCTCTCCAAAATGTGCACAGACAGGGCTGGTAGTAGAGCTTCCCAGGAGATGAAGGCACCTAACTCCAACCAGGGACTTTTGGGGGACGCCTCTTTAACCTAAGTGATCCTGAATATCTATTTATTTATAGTACCAGGAACAAACGATGGATGGAATGGTCTTGCAATTCTGTGATTTAACCAGTAGAAGTGCCTTCCTCATGATAGCTTTAACCTGTATAGCCTCCCCCCCTTGTGAATTGTAATGTCATTATGCATAGTACTACGTTCACTTTACCTCTGGCTGGCAATCAGCACATCAATACCTTCTTTGGAATATTAGAGACACAGCTTCATGGCAACATTAAATTACAAAATGTTTTCTTTCACTATCGACATATGTTTCGGTCCCAAAGTGGACCTTCCTCAGGATCCCACAGGATGGCAAAACACCAAAGTAGCATCATAGTAGTCCAACTCGGTATGCATGCAAACATGCTGTCATTGATTTTTGCTGTAAGAAAGTTATTTTAAAGAAATGAAATAATAAAGAAGAAAGACTTCAATTTGAAACAATTTTTGATATGAGATCCTGTGCGGCATAGACTCTGTAAGCAGAGACAAATCTTCCCAGTCGTTGGGTCTATACCTCATGGGAATATACCTGAAATCCTACCTCATTCACTAGAAAAAAAAATCAAAAGTTGCCACTAGCCTGGATACAGGTTTAGGTGGACCAGTCTGGGATGAACACGTAAAGCAGTGGATCCAGGTGGATCTAAGGGCAAACTACGACAGACCCCGAAGAGTTTTAAAGCTGGCCTCTAAAGCACCAGCAGATCCGTGACCCCAGAAGAAGGTGCTGCAGGAAAGGAAGAGCAGGCACACCATTCTCCTAAACAGCCGTCTCACAGACTTAAGTTGTGACAGCAGAGATACAAGTACCACTGCAAAAAGAACTGTGGGGGTCCTGTAGTTTGGGAACATAAAGGAAGTTGCTGTAGCATTGGTTCTATCAAAAGTTAAATCCGCCAACAAAGGAATAAATATCAACGAAGATATGAATAAAAAGAAGCAAAGGGAAGTTTTGGCAAAGAATGAAGCAGTAATGGAGGTCCCAGAAGAAATCGACCAAACATTTCTAAGGTATTACGTGCAGTTTTAATTGGCACTATCCAAGCCTGCATTTACTTCTGCTCAACACAGACACATCTCTAGAAAGAGGAGAAGCTTGCTTGCATTGTTCTTCACAGACTTACCAATCGAGCGGGAATGTGTCATTAACTGTGCAATGTCCCGGTTGATTTTCCTTACATATTCCTGGCACTTTTCCCATAAACCTTTACGCATGCTCGAAAGGCCACAGATGAAGAGGAACGCCATCAAGGGATTGTTCAGGAAGAGGGTAAAGAGGCTGCCCCTCTGGGACTGATCTAAAAATCAGAAACAGAAGCTTAGGTAATTCAGAAGTCGTAGCACTCCTCGTGTACTATTCAAAACCTGTCCACACAATTTGGTACACAATATTGTAGTACTGAGGTTCCACTTAATATAACAGTTCTTACTCTATGTAGCTCTACAGTGAC
The DNA here is from genome assembly GCA_963921515.1 of Calotriton arnoldi. Taxonomy (NCBI): domain Eukaryota; kingdom Metazoa; phylum Chordata; class Amphibia; order Caudata; family Salamandridae; genus Calotriton; species Calotriton arnoldi. The sequence continues at coordinate 1,006,259 of CAWUFW010001256.1, forward strand.
AATAAGTTTATCCCACAATAAAAATTGTATGCTTAACATCTTGGGTGGTGTAGTTCTCTAAATGACCACTTGTGGATAGTCGTAAGCTACAAAATCGTATATAATAGCGGTGTTCAATGTAAGTGGATCCATGTCTAAATTCAGGGCACCCACCAGAGATAAATGTACATGTAATTAATCAAAATGGAAATCATTTGTAAAATCAGTAGACATTCTCATTATCACACATGTATGGCTGAAATAGGATAGGGAGGAATATTAGGAACAAGTAAATACAACATTACTAGACAAGCCGTGTAGAGTTCTTTTTGTACCCACTTCATCACATATATTTACAATTTCAGGCACATATTGCTTGGTCAATGCTAAAATCATGGTTAAAACTCAAATTCCAACTTGAGCAATTTAACAGACTTTCGCAAGCAACATTCCAAACAAGGTGTCACTGTACAACGCATCATAGGAAAACATGTCCTCATAACATTCTCTCTTCAAAAAAAGCTACTTAGTGAAATGAATGATATCAAAGGGCATCCTATCCTGACAGTGAATAAATAAACCAAAGAGGGAACCTTGGTCCTCTCCCCCCAACACCACCAGAAAATATCTGTCACAGCACCTAATTTTAAACATTTTCCCTCTGCAGACTAGGCTTGAAGAATACATGAACATAAATAAAAAATGTCACTAGCAGAGACAGACTGACTCGGAAACACTTGAAAGCTCAGCTTCTTCGCAATGTGGTTTACAAAAAATGTATACTAGCTCAAAGGTTGATTGGGGTGGAAACCCTCTCTAAGAAAGTCCCCACTTCAAGAGATATCTGGGATGAATACCTAGACAGGGGGCAAGACGACTCATTTCAGACTACCCTGACTGAACAACTCTCAGAATTCAATATTGTTTGATACCAATAGAAAGTAGCACTGATGCGGCTTTCAAAAGCCATAAAGTCAACCTTGAGTACTAAGGCAGATTCCAACGATGGCCAATTTGATGCATTTTCTGAAGTTATGGTGTGGTGTTCCACGCCCAATGAGTTGAGCTTCTTGACTGCCTGTTTGTCCCTCTTCTTTGTAGACTACCCTGGAGTCTGGATATAACATGCTATAAATGTAAGGCCAGTATTTGTAAAGCGCGAACAGCTCCCCGAAGGCATCCCGGCGCTGGGGGCCGTCGGGAAGATTAAGCAAGCTATTGCCCAGAGTCACATGGTGCTGGGCTGACCTGCCGCCGGTGCCGGGGATCGAACCGTGAGCCCCAGATTCCAGCGTCACTCGCCCTGGCCGCGGAGCCACACCTATAAGGATCTACCTAGAGTTGATAAAATCCAACACCTTGGAGGCGCTGCAAAGCAGCTACAGAACACTATCAGGCGACCACCCAGGAATGAGGAATCCCGAACCTTTGAGGCCCTGTTAAGTGCCCAGAGAATACTACAGAAACTCCAATTAGGAGTAACAAAGGCCAACCCTTGGAGGCACTGCTAGGTGACTGGAGAATACTCTATGCGTTCGAAGCCCCATGGAAATGTTGTAATACAACACACTGCTTTTGTCTGTATTAAGTTTTTAATAATAACAAAAAACGGTCTGCTCCTGGCTATGACAATTGAGAGCTGCAAAAAAAAGATCCACAAATATCGCTTTGCCGTAAATGGATGTGTAACGTGTAGTGGTGTTGCACAATGGGTTACCTTGTAATGCTTTGGGGTACACTGTTGGAGAAAGCAGGCAAACCAGGGGTTGTCCAAACAAATTTGTGAAATTCTGGAACATAACAAATCGAGAAGACGTTATTGGACTTTCACCGAGATGGAAGAAAATAGTAAACACACATACAAAATATACAATAGATAACTGTAGTATCCCTATTTTAATAGTAAAAACCTGTTGCCTGTGAAGCACTTTATCATTGTAATAGCAAGTGTTACTGTTCCCCAATCCAAATGTGCTTATTTTATCAACTTCAAAAGATGCGACACTGTATTCATGCATCAGCATTCAATTCTGCAACCTTATGTTGATACAAATACACTATGCAGTGCGTGCAGCAGCCCACTAAGCTATCTTACTGACCTCAGGATTTCAGCAATGTATTGTGTTACCTTATCATCATCATCCAAGTACCCCGAGTCTATTTACAAATTCAACGCAGCAAAAAAACATACGGGCATAGCAAACTGGAGTTCCTCTTAACTCGGAAGGCATGACATTAAGCATGTTTTGGATTCTATGTACACGACAGCACATAGTATAAGGAACATCCCCCCCTCCCTCCCCCCCCCTATGTAACAAAAAGATGTTGAGGGAACAGGGATGCTCAACCCCCCTTATGCAGTGGATGTTATATTGCATGAGACTTTATTCATGTTAACTGCTGGCCGGGCATATGGTACCAGCACAAGAGAACATCATGTATGACTATCAAAGTGGTAGTTACTGAAGCAGTATGTTCCTTAAACCATGCAGTGTTTTTCATGCAACAAAATGTTACAAATGGTCCAATGCTTGCACTTGCGCGTCTACAGCAGCACTGCGGTTGGCCAGTTTCTAGCAGAGCTTTTACTGCACATCACTCCCAATCAGATTGCGATACCTTACACGTTCTTCTAGGTGACAGACAATCGACATGTTTTCTGTATGGAATGCCTGGCTATAAAATGGCTGCCGTGGGATATGTGAAGTGAATACAAAACAGCTGTCGGAAAAACAAAGTAACTCCATTGAGCAGGACTGAAGTCCATTATTTAGCCTTCAATGAGGCACTCAAAGGTGGGAGTTGCTTCATTTAAATGGGAGAAAAGCTCCCCAAATGAGATGTGCAGTAAAGTAGCAGCCACCTTTACATGAACAGTTCTGGGCTGCTACCCTTGCAAGCAGTTGTTGGACATGAATGTGTGTAAATGTTAAATCAGCTGCCGCAGGAGCAGTGGGCAGTAGCACAAGGGAGACGACTGAGGTTTGCCGGATTTCAGAACTAAGAGTCAATGACCTCATAGTCCAGAGCAGATGTGGGGAGGGTGGGGGTCTCCTACATGGATTCTCTCACTGAATAATACGAAGCTTTGGGGTGCACAGCCACTGCACTAGAAACATTCACAAGGGTAAATCTCAGACTAGGAATTACTAAACCATCAGAAGTACCAGTATACATCCATGCCAACATCTAGAAATACAGAAGAATGAAATCTGGAGAAATAAACTTACATCCGAGTAGAGGGAGTGTTAAGCGAGAGTAAGCTAAAATAACAGCATTTTTTGCTGTAAAATTTCGAGTCTCCCGCCAACATCTGACTGCAGCCCGAGTTAAAGCACTTACATGCATGTATGTAATATTTCTAAAGCACAAACCTAGCTGAAAGGCAGCAAAGCGCTGTACTGCATCACATGCAATGATTATCAACATGCGATTGGAAGGGCTGCTGGTTTCTAAGAGTGAGAAGTAAACTTATACATCATCAAGGTGTTGTGTCCTTCAGCTCTTCCGAAGGAGGGTTTGAAATGACACACGTGTAGCATGTGTTTAGACAAGTGCGACGATCTTAATCTCTTCATGGCAGAATGCAATGTACTGAAAATCTAGAAAATTCCAACTGCTGCACTGGAAGGAGGCATCAGAGGCTACGGAAAACCTAGAAAAGTGGTTCTTAACCTGTGCTCCGGGGACCCCAAGGGGCCGCGAAGCCAACTCAGAGGGACCACGACTGTCTAGAAAACTGAATAATATTAACAGATTAATAAAGTGTACATAAATAAAGAAGCAAAATGTACTACTGAAAATGTTAAAATATTCTGTAAATGTGAAGGAATGCAAAATTTGAGGCTAAAAATTAAGTTAGTATTGCCAGATTGATTCATGGGAGCAGTCCAAGTGATTCAAACAGAATATAGTATGGACGAAGAGTGGCCTTGATTGAATTTAGAAATGCTCCAGGCTTCCCATTAAAATTTATATTTGTTTTTGAATCAAATTAACATTTCATCATTTGTATATTTGCTTGATAAATGCTTGTCTCTGCATTTTGTTATGTATTGTTTATCAAAAATACTTAGGCTGGGGCCTCCGGGTTCCAGCAATTACTCACTGGGGGTCCATGGATTCTAATAGTGACTCATTGGGAATGATTCAGTGGGGGCCCCCGGTTCCAATAACGATTACGTGGGGGTTCACAGAAATCAAAAGGTTAAGAACCACTGACCTATATCACTGGCACAAGACCAACAGAAAGACTCAAAAGCAAGAAGCGCTGCTACTCCCGGCAGCATAACGAGCAAGCAGGGGTAGACATCCGTTTTCAGCAGAACCAAAGAACAGTCTGTGCTAATGTACCTGTTAACCACCATCAGGCTACTGTCATGGAGGGAAAGGGCATGCACAGTACCACTTTTTCTCCAATACTTCTCAACGACTCAACAAAAAGTTATGCTCTCCTCCAATTGCATTGCAGTATGATATATATTCACGGTGGCAGACCACTGACCGTTTCAGATCAGTTGTATGTCGTCACCTTGACTGCTACTACATCGAATCAGTATGTCTGTAATGAATTTAGCCGCTGAATCGACACAACTACATCCTCCGAGCAGGTACTCCCACCCGCCCTGACATTAGTTCCAAACTTCATTCTCACCCTAGCCTTAAGACTCACACTTCCCACATAACAACCCTAAATCTAACTGTAACTCTTACTTCAACCAAAGTATTTGATGTAGTGATGTCCTTGTAGAAAAATGTCCAAGTAGTGCAGTGTCAACATGATAAGATTGTTGTGGCAGTGGTTAGCGGATGTAGTGGGGAACAATACCTTCAGATCACCACGTTCAACACTGAGCACCAAACTCTGCCAGGGGCTCAACGGGGTTATCATACTATGCGGCTCTGGGACGCCAATGATTTACACCTTCTGTACAAAGTGATAAGAAGATATGCTTGCAGCATCACAATCAACGGCTCCCTGGGGACCATTTACACCAAATATGTCTGGTACTGCGATAGTCAACATTTAATTCTTCACTGTGAAGTGAACTATTCACAAAAATGTATTCAATTAGAGCCGTGGAATGAGACCGGTAGATTGAGTGAGTCAGGTAGTTATCTTTTCATTTGCCAACTAGATTTAGAGAGTGATGCCGTCAGCTTTGTATCGATAATTTGATTGGCTTTAATAGAGGTTCCAGTGAAGACTTGAGCCAGAGGCCTAGTCTGGCTCAGCTATGATATGATATAGATACGGGCCCTCGAGCGGAACTTTCATCAGTCTTTTGTATGCCACCCACACTCTAACCAGAGAACCCAAGAATTAAAATCAAAGCAGTGACCTTTGATGTAAAACAAGTGAGAGAAAGAGATGCGCTCAAGTGGCTGAACTGCTCAATGTGAAACCAGAAAACATTGGCTCAGTCCTGGCTTCCTTGCTTCACAAAACTGTGTGATCCTAGGTAAACAGTATATTTCACAGAGCCTCCCTTTTCTTCTTTATCAGTGTTTTTCCCTCAAACATTTTTATTAAAGTTTTGTACATTTCAACACACAATTGTATCACTGCAGGCGTGACAGCTTGGTTATACAAAGGTACATATAAAACATGGCCGTTCTTAGTTGGTGGAGCGATTTGTCTGGTTAATTCCGATAACGAACGAGACTCCTCCATGCTAACTAGTTACGCGACCCCCAGCTCTCTTTGCCTCTGGGATTGAGGGCAACCTGGCTGAATAAATTAATGCTGAATTTTAACACCTCGAGTCCGTGCCTTCTGCCATAGAGTTTCTGTGGGAGCTGGATTTTGTTGTTCATATATATATACATATATATATGTATATATATACACCCGGGCCCGTCTATCTACAGGTCCTGCTGACCCAGCTATATCATTCTTTTTTTTTTTTTTACACGTACTGAGCTACCAGCGTACATTATATCCCCAGGGTAGCCTTTAATTATTATGGCTTTTAACTCTGTCAGGAGAATTGTGACAATAAAATATTATGGTATCTCCTAGACCGTTTTAGTTCACTCATTTTCACTCCCGGTCACCCTACACTCCTGATGTCCCCTCACACTTACACCCTTCACCATACGGCGTTGAACCATAAAAAGATCTAAGCTAAAGTGATGCTTCGGGGGACCCGTAGGGCATTGTAGCACCGGCCCGAAGAGGAGCAAAAAACCCAATGATGAAGCATGACATCCCCAGGGGTGTGCGAGGGCAACAAGAAAAAATCTTTTAGGGGTTCCCTCTTGCTCTTTTGACCACAACCTGATTTTCTTGTCTCTACCTTTAGGAACAGTACCCTCTTTTTTGTTAATTTTGCAGATAGGAGCACCCGTTTGAGCTAATGTGTGAGCTCTACTCTGATGCAAGACGTCATGAGCATACATCAAGCACGCAACTTGCATAGAAACCACGTCTTTTTCTATTTATTTATTTTTTGTCACAGTGTTGCTCCCCCAACGGGTATTTACTGTACAGATGGAAAACACAGGCACCGAGGCCGCTTTTTTACAGTCCGCCCCTGTCCACGCTCGTACACAACACACCATGCATGCGCCAAGAATATTACAAAACTCCAAAATAAATCAAAAGTAAAAAAACTGCCACTTAAATTAAACTTCAGTACGACACGCCATATTGTTATTAGTAAAAATAACCGTCAGTATTATTATTAAACAACCAGCCTTTCTATGCTTATGCTGTCCATTCATGCGAATCCATTCTCTGCTTCCGAAACCACGACCCATTTGCGGCTTGAGATATTGCTCGACAGTCTCGTTTTGGTCTATAGACTTGTTCTGCGGCTCAGAGTAATGACGCCTGTCGTGCCCCTCCCGCAGAATATCCCGTTTTCGGTTTCTTACATTGCACACCCCCACCCCATCTCAACAACATCTGCAGGTACAATAAATAGTTCCTTTGTTCGTTTTTCTTCTGAATCTGCCAAGCGCACTCCCGTTTAAAACCTGTGGGTGGCAGTATATGCACAACAAAGCAAACTTAAGTGTACACAATACTCTAAAAAACAGAAACAGCAGAATACTGTATGCAGTATGACCGACTGGCATGCAGTGCTAAAATTGGAAAAAACTTTTCTCTGGGAACCCATAAATTGTGTGGCAATAAAATAGGACGTAGTCAAGATAGGTGGAGTCATGAAAAGAGGTTGTAAAGCTAATATACACATTTATTTTTGAAAAACTCTGCCACTGTGAAATCGGCAAAAAGGAGAAAAGGGACAGTAAATCTGTTCTGGCGTAACTGTATGCAAAGGTTGCATTGTAAAACAACGTATGGGGTTAAGGCATCTGCTGCAGAGAGCTATGCGTACCCAGAAGATCTCTGGGAATAATAATAATGATAATATAATGGGCTCGGGGTCACTATCTTAGTGAAACCCGTCCCGACCCCCCCATCCAACACCCCCGCCACTAAATGAAGCGGGACTCACCGGATCAGAACAGTCCAAACGGCGGAAATCTGTAGCGCTTGGAGAGAACGTCCCTCGCCCGATACTCTCAGGACTGCATGCAGCCCTGACGAGACTTACAGCGCGCGAAGGAACCCATCAAGCGCTCCCGAACCAGCTCCGCGTCGGACTCACAAGGACCCTCACAAGAACACCTGACCTGACGAGTGTCCATTCCTGGGCAAGGACCTCAAGTCCAGAACCGGAGTGAATTCCGCGCCGGATCTCCATGGAACAGCGTCCCCAGGTACGACGACTGTCCTTAAAATGGCCGCCACTGCTCTGCCCACGGTCCCCTTCATCATTGATTGCTAGGGCTTGCCGAGCTCCGGGGCCCCCAGTGATGCTGACCGAGGTCTCCCACTCCCACTAACGGACCAGTGGAGACCCGGGAATGCGGTATAATAGCGCGCAAGTCCTACACGGAGCCCCGCTCCTTCATCTGATCATGCCTGACCGCAAGATGGCCGATCCCTAACTCTCGGCGATCAGCTTCTATTTAAAGATAGGATCTTGAAATCCAACTAACGCTGCAAGGGCCATCATGTAAAAGGAACCCAATGACCTTCTGCCCTTAATTAAAGAATAATCTGAATAACATCGCGCAATTCCCACACGGAGCCCCACTTCTTCAGCCGAATCTGCCTGGCCTCAAGATGGCCGATCCTTGACTCTCGGTGTTCCACGTCTATTTATAGATAGGATCTTTAAATTCAACCAACAGTTGCTAGGTTCTTCAAGCAAGTGGATCCCAACGGCCTTATGCCCATAACTGAATAAGAACCTGAAAACAGCGCGCAAATCCTACACGGAGCCCCTCTCCTTCATTTGACTTTGCCTGGACTTAAGATGGCCGATCCTTGACTCCAGATGATCCACGCCTATTTAAAGATAGGATCTTTAAAAAACATCCCAACCGCTGCAAAGGCCACCAAGTAAGAAGAATTCAACGGCCTTCTGCCCATAATTATAGAAGTATCTTGCCTCTACACAACCTCTCATTCTCCAGTGCGCAACGCACTTTGCCCGTTCCTAGATGGCCGCCCTCGTTATCACACTGAACACACCCTTATCAAGAGATTGAGCTACACCATATCCCATCCCCGCTGAGGTGATCCCTCAGCGCGAAAACATATCCACATAGTGAGTGTTCCAGGGCGACCAGAATTTTAATGACAAAATCCAGGTCACCTCAAGATAATAGTAAAAGGACCACAGTTCCCAAAAAGACCACGGATCCCAAAAAGGTGGCTTCCCGAAGTCAATACCCCCTGATCTTCACTGGCAGGTCAATAAGGGACCGTTCAGTTGCAACCTTATCCTCCCTGGCACAACTTTAGGCGACAATTTTTAACTCACCCCTAGCTGTTCTGTCCAAACGCACCAACTGTCCTAGACTCCCTTTCAAATGCACGGTCCCCCCTTTTTTAGAAATCCCACAATGTCACTGGACACGCCAACTCACTCCAACCAACCCATATCGACCCACCTGAAACCTCACAGCGCGAACGCATTCACTATTAGCTTCCCTCACAACCTCTCTCTTAAAGCGAGAAGAAATCTCAAGCAGAGACTGATTAGACAGCACAAAGAAACTCTATTTACGGACACATATCACTGCCCCTCCAAAGGACAGATTAAGATGGACTTAATCTTTCACACTGAAAGACCAGAGGACTGGAACACCACTTTCAGATCACAACTCTACATCTCTAAAACCACAACTACCTCACATAGCTGCAAACTAACAACCTCGCTCCCTGTGACCATTTACACTAACGGCACTGTCCTGATTCAGGCAAATAACGAGAACCTAGAGGCTTTCGACTCCCTCTTCCCCACACTCCGATCCGCTCTCCTTCACATGTCTCGACCCTTCCCGACACAACTCCCACCAATAGATAACCGACCTCACCAGGAAAAACAAACTATCACCACCTCGCCCCTACGCCTCCTCCTCCCGCCTCCCCGAGTCACCTCCCACTCCAGCACCTACACAAAACGTGTTCTCCTACTCCCAGAGGAACGTCAAACTCAACTTCCTCATTTGATCCACCCTTCTCAACACCACGACCCCGCTTTGCCGACACCGACCTTTAATCACACTAGTACTAGCGCAGACCTCAGAAGGGCGAATTCACGTCATGACCCAACGCACCCCCCTCCCAGGTTCCCAAAAGGAGACAACATGTTCTACACAAGTAGTAATAGGCAACATAACAACACGACCTACACTACACAGGGCGACCCCCCCAAGATAACCTCACCCCTGCCCACGACATCATGGCGCAGCGTCTCGCTTCACTAGAAAGCCAACTAGAAACAATATACCGGGGCTTGAACGAAATCCTCACCAACCTCGACAAGGCCCGAAGGCCCCAGCACTCCCCTCCCAGGGTGCCCTCTGCATTCAACCCCAACCACCCCTAGCGCCCTACAAAGCCCGTAGCAACCCCCGTGACACGGTTACAGAGACCCTCAAGAACTGACGCTGAGGCCCTGTCACACAGAACCCTAGGAAACACAGCCCTCGCCACTAGGGTTCAGAGACGCATAAATACCGACATCGAGACCACAACTTCTAGACCCACTAGGACCGAAGCCGCAATGTCTGACGAAGAAGCGGCCGATCTAGCCTCGTCATACGACGCACCTCACTCTGACTCCCCAAAATCCAAGATCCAAGTGATCACGGGTCTCCGAAGAGACCATCCTTGCATGAAACCCCCTAGACCGCCCTTCCTCACCACCCTACCTAGGGCACCCAGGGGAAAGAACCCCGGCAAAATAGAGCTTTCCACCAATTGCATGCTCATCAACTGCAGATCGGCATCTATGCATGCAACCGATCTAGCAGAAGCCATCCTCTCGCAGGACATTGACATTGCGTTCATCACGGAGACTTGGCTCAATGAGCTCTCCTCACCATGCTTAGACATGCTTGTGCCCCCAGGTTTTTCCATTATTAACAAAGACAGAAAAGACCAACGAGGGGGAGGGGTAGCTATCATTCATAAGGACAACATCGCCATCATAGAAATAGACTCATGCAAGTACAACACCTTTGAATGTCTTACCACCAACATAAAGACTAAAGATAATGGATCACTACGCTGCCACCTTCTCTACCACCCACCAGGCAACACCTCTGCATTCGGGGAACATCTATCTGACCTGATTGCTCACTGTGCTCTCGGAGACTCCAACAACCTAATTCTTGGTGATCTTAACCTGCGATGGAATGAAACAAACAACCCGCTTATTCAAACGCTATCCAATCTCCTCTGTGACAACAATTTAGCCCAACACTGCACAGAGGAAACGCACTACAAAGGAGCTACCTTGGATGCCATTATCGCTCAACGAGACGCAATCACGATCGACCACATACTCCCCGTGGACTGGTCGGACCACCACATGATCTTATTTCATATCAACCAACAAATACTCTCTCAACCACCTATGCAAGACCCCCCCAAATGGGCCAGAAACCTCACCCAGATTCCCATGGCAGCCCTTGAAGAAAGGATAAGCTCGCTACTTCCCTGCACCAACGACCACCTCTCCACAACCGAACTCACTGCGCTTTACAACTCAAATTTGGTGGCTATGCTTGACCAACTAGCTCCTCTAAAGCTAAAAAAAAGCCGAGCCATTCCGTCCAGGTCATGGTTCAACACTGACATCAATTCCGAAAGGAGAAAATTAAGAGCCAAAGAAAGAAGCTGGAGGAATAACCCTACTTCCACCCTCCGCGAACAACTTAAATCAACTCGTAGGAAGTACAACAATCACATCAAAAACAAGAAATCCACTTTTTTCCGCTCTGCGCTGGACAACGCAAAAAACAGACCCAAAGAGCTCTATAGCATCATCAGGCAACAAACCTCCAAGCCCGTTACCTCCTCAATACAGGCGTCCAAAGAACTCTGCGACAACTTCGCCAACTTCTTTAATGACAAGATTACTAAGATCGAACTCTCACTGGACACTATCAATACTCACCCCACAAAGAGCAGCACGTCCGGGGCGTACGATATCGCTCCGTGTCCCTCTTCCAAATGTTGGCTAAGCTTCCGCCCCATTCAGGAATCTGAGATAATCACTCTGATCTCCACCTCCAAACCCTCATCTCATGTCCTAGACCCCATTCCTCCCCTACTGACCAAAAAGCTGAAACGCTCCCTAGCACCGCTTTGGTGCACGATCATAAACAGCTCCATGAAAAATGGAGTCGTTCCAGACTGCCTTAAAATGGGACAAGTCACACCCTTGCTGAAAAAACCCGGCCTTGACATAACGGATTTGAATAATTTTAGACCTGTATCTAACCTTCCCCTTCTGTCCAAAATCCTAGAAAGATGCGTACTCCAACAACTAACCCAACACCTGGACAACATCAACCTCCTGGACTGCCGTCAATCTGGATTCAGAAAAGGCTGTAGCACAGAAACCGCGATCCTCAACATCATCGACGATATCCACAAATCACTAGACTCCGACCAATGCTGCCTCCTCATCCTCCTAGACCTATCGGCAGCATTTGATACGGTAGACCACAAACTCCTCATTAGGGCTCTCCAAGAAAGAGCCGGTCTTGGTGAGGTGGTCCTCCAATGGTTTTCTTCCTTCCTACACAACCGCACTCAAAAATCAAAATCAAAAACTTTGCGTCTGACCTCCACCCAGTCAACAAGGGAGTCCCTCAAGGCTCAGTGCTCTCCCCGCAACTCTTTAACATCTACATGGAGCCTCTCACCAAACTACTCAAAACAGCCAACATCCGCTTCCATCTTTACGCTGACGATACCCAGATATATTTGGAAACCACCTCCTTCAGAGACATTCAAAGACTCAATGACGTACTGAGAGATGTCCAACACTGGCTGTCATGTAATCACCTTAAACTAAACCCAGACAAAACTGAGACACTCCTCATCTCGAACAAAGAGGAGAACCCCCAAATTGCTGAATGGCTAAAGGCCATCGATGCGCTCAACGGGAATCTCACCCTGGCCGACTCTGTTAAATCACTAGGTATCACGCTAGACCCGAAACTGAACATGACCAGACACATCAAGAATTCGGCCAAGAGTGCTTTCCTTAACCTAAAACTACTGAACAAAATAAAACCTTTCATTCCGCCCAGTGATCTTAAACAGGCCACTCAAACACTGGTGCCGTCAAGACTGGACTATGGGAACGCAGTCCTCTCAGGAATAGCAAAATCACATCTGGCTCCTATCAAAACAACTCTGAATGCGGCAGCCAGAATGGTCACCGGAATCAAGAAATTCGACCATATTTCTCCTGCACTCAGAGAACTTAAGTGGCTCCCAGTCGAAATGCGGATTAGCTTCAGAACAGCCTGCCTCACTCATAAAGCCCTACATACCGGCAAACCCGAATATTTGGCGGCCAAACTCAAAAAAGCCGGTCAGGTCAGGAACCTCAGAAGCTCAAACTCCCTCCAACTCATCCCGCCAAAAACAAAAAACTGCGGCACGATCCTTCGCCGGTAGCGCGCCTAAAATCTGGAACTCTATTCCCCCTCACATCAGAACCATTCCCTCTTTTGTAAAATTCAAAAGCCAACTCAAAATCCTGTTCCTCGACCGCTCCCTAGGGAATCGATAGGATCAATCGGAGCGGGGAAACAGACACCTCGCACTGGTCGGACTCCTTGTTCTCAAGACTACGAAGCTCCCACACAGCGTCCTGCAATGTTAATTGTAGGAGAGTAGGATCTGCCTCTTATGTTGCCCCCACTTTTTTTCTGATGTTTACACTGGTTTCTGGCTATAGTCTGGCTGGGTCCCTGCTAATCAGGGCCCCAGCCTCTCTGTTCTCTCTAAATGACTTGGAGTGCACTCTAGGTGCACTAGTGATTGGATACTGTGGTACCTTATGAGTCACTAGTATATGGTACCTTAGGTACCAAGGGCATAGGTATTTCACAGGCCTACCAGGGGCTGAAGCATGTATTATGCCACCCCTGGGAAGCAGACTAAATCTGACACCACAGGCCTGCTACTGCAGCCTGGGTGAGGTGGTGCTAGCACTCCTCACTGAGATATAGGTTTCCTATATCTCCCCTGCACACACATTTAAACCTATCAGTCACCCCTAAGGCAGGCCCTATCAATCCTGAGGGCAGGGTGCTTGGTTCCTATGTGAGAGGGTGCCTCTGCCTGAGCAGGGCCCCTCTGCAGCTCTCAGAGTCCATTATCTGGGGCTGTTTGTGGATGCGGTTAAACCATATACTCTTAAGTGCATTATATCCTCGCGGTAAAATGCTAACTTTGGAATGGCTGCATCAAAACATGTCGTGTTTGGTGTCAAACATCTTGGAATACTACCCCCGCCAGTCCTGGCGGCGGGGTAGCATTCCACCCTTCTAGAGGGATAGGCATGTACCTACTGTGGAAACGCGGTAGAATCCTGCAGAGCCCTGGCATCACAAAATGGATGCCACCATTCACAGACACTGGGCCGCCCTCCTGCTGATGACCGAAACTCGCAGTGGAGGAAGCCCAACAATAGGCATCCTGTCACAGGGAGGTGTAACCACCTCCCAGACAGGGTTTAGTGTATTGGGGCTGGGTGGGTGCACTCTTAGAGTGCTTTGAAGTCCTGCACTGGGGGAGCAGAAGGCTCATCTGTGCAAATGCCAGTTCAAACCAGCTCAGGGGCTACCTGCCCCTGCTCTGGCGCGAAACTGGACAAAGGGAAGTGGGTGTAGCCACCCACTCCCCTGACCCTCCCATAGGTGGGGTCATAGAGCTAGTCCCTCCCTTTCTTTTAGTATAAGAGGGGAACCTGTGCATTGCAACCTAGATACCCCTGGACGACGCTCTACAAGAAGAATCCCGGACCTTCGACGTTCCACTACCTTTGGAAGACTGAAGAATCTCCCTTGGAGTCAAGGAGTGACTCCCTGCTTGGCAGGCACCAAAAACTACAAACGACGGTCGCAAACTACGCCGCTCCCGCCGGAGTCCGAAGTCCCTGCAGCCCAAGAAGTGGATTTCCTGACTTCTCAAAGGCCATCGTGAGTCCCCAGCGAAGCTGAGGCCAGTGGACCCCAAGAGTGACGAGGAACCGCGACCCCTGGGTACCGTGCACTATTGTCGAGTGCAACCCCTTCACAACGTTCTACGAACTTGTGCTTTGGACCACGTGTGGTCCTGGCCTCCAGCAGGAATCCCTCCGAAGATCAGAGGCCTACCATGTCCCGAGTGACCGTGGGCCCCTGTTGAGCGAATCCTCCCGAGGCGTCTTCGCGATCCCTTGCCAGCCGGCTTGTGGGTCCCCTGAAGGCTTTCCTACAGAACCAAAGGGCTCCCTGGTTGCTCCAGGCCTGCCCTGACTTACCCTCGCTGGGTGAGTCCCTCAGACCTTGCTGGTCTGCGCCATTGACTTTTACACTTTCCCCGAGACTTGCTGTTACCAAGGCTTGTTGGCTCCAATCGAGTCGCCGACACCGCAGTAAGCTGCAGACATCGTGGGACACGCCGAATCCAGCTCCTGATCGTCGTCGACGCCCCCTGGACCTCGTGGCTGAAGAGTCAAGGCACCCGTGAACGACCTGAATCGTGCGACGGCGGTGGGCATCCATCTTCCTTGCCCCGAGTCACTGCCAAGTGACTTTGAACACTGTCCCCTCTGCTTTCAGGTCTTCCATCTTCTGAATCTAGGCTTGATTCCTCCGGACACTTCTCCTGTCGCCGCAAGCAGCAAGTCTTCACTGGCTCCCATTGAAAATGACGCCGCGACCCGACACCAAAGAACACCTATGCACCCGGCTCCCCTGGGTGAGGTAACTTCAGCACTACGGTGCTCCTGTGGGTGTGGGCCCTAGAACTACTTACCCTGTAAGTGACTTGCTTGTAGCTACCCTAGAAGTGCCCTAAAACTCTTACTTTCCAAGTGCGACTATCGCGCTGACTCGTACATGGTTCGCGTCTGTGTTAGACACACCGCGTCCAACTCCCTTGCAACTCTATCTGTAACCGCATCCTTCGACTCGTACAAGGACCGATCGGTGTGTTCGCCTCGAACACGCAAGGGACCTTTAACATCGAAATCTCAATCGCGTCTGTTCGCATAGACTCGTACAGGACTCGCACCGGTGCCAGGACACCGCGTCCGTCCCCTGTGGGTCTCCTACAACTACCTGGGGTGGTTCTTGGGGGTCCCTCGATTCTAGATGCCCTAGACCTAGGTCTAGCCAAACTAAGATTGTGATATTTGATTGTGCTAAACTTATTTTGATAACAGTTGATTTGTACATATGTTCCTGACTTCTAATCTCATAAAGAGATTAGTAGAGAGTTGTTTATTAATAAATACATATATATTTGATATATATACCTGTGTGGTGTCTTTTCATTTGGTGATTCAAGAGATTGTGTGGTAAAACAAGCTGGTTTACATTCCTTCAAGACTTAGCATGAAGGCTGCTCTCCACAGCTACCACTAGGATAGCTTTCTTTAAAGGTTGTCTTAAACCTATCTACCATAAGAGTCGAATTGTTCTGGTGCAAGGTGTCCACTTTAATTAGTGAACAGCATATACCAGGCCAACTTCTCACATTAATGTGTTCTTTCTTTTGTTTTGTTTGTTGTGAATCTCTGCATTGTATCTGCTGTAAAGCGCTCCGATACCCTCGGGTCAGGCCAGCGCTATATAAAACTTCTTAAATAAATAAATAATGGTGAATTAACTTTGCTGGTTAATGTACTTGCTGGAGAAATCAGGGTTTTTTCTAGTCACACTTTTGACTCAAAGTAGCATAGAGGATTAATGTGTCTCCTGTTTCATGTAACAAGCAGATGGCAGATTATTAATTTATGAAGATATGTAAGTGGGATACTGCTTTTGAAACAGATACCCCATTATTACTTGCAGTTCATATATTGCAAGCTTTCTAATATACGGCATAAAGGAGATGCATGCAAACTACAATGCATATGCTTAGAGCCTTATTGTTTTTTTCATAATTTATTATAAGGCTGGTATAAAGGGTTTCTTTGGGTAGTAATAAAGTCTTACTAGTGCAGACAACCCCAAGCACTGTGCTATGTTTTACCTCCTGACTGTGTTTCTCCCGGCCATGTACTCTTACCATATAATCCCTACCAGTAAAGACGATGTGTGACTTTCACATGTTGAAACCTTCAATGTTTTATGTAACATCCTGTACATTGATTTTTTTCACTTGTATGATTTGTTGATTTCGTATAATGTCTGAGTGTGATGTAAAGCGCTCTGAAGCCCTTCAGTGGGATGAGTAGCGTTATAAAAGAATAAAATGTAAGTGCTATTTAAATTGGGATTTGTGGAACTACTCGTACAGACTGATACATCTGACAGCCCTACAGTGCATTCATATCTCTTATGTACAGGGATTGAACAAAGGCGAAAGCTTGCCTCCAAATCCTAGTCTCTCTGAAGTACCTGTGAGGTGATAACACGCTGTGTGCTTCGGTTTCCCCTCCATTGCATTAGTAGCTAGGTGTTAGGCTCCAGATAGCTCCCTCCATTGCATTAGTAGCTAGGTGTTAGGCTCCAGATAGCTCCCTCCATTGCATCAGTAGCTAGGTGTTAGGCTCCAGATAGCTCCCTCCATTGCATTAGTAGCTAGGTGTTAGGCTCCAGATAGCTCCCTCCATTGCATTAGTAGCTAGGTGTTAGGCTCCAGATAGCTCCCTCCATTGCATTAGTAGCTAGGTGTTAGGCTCCAGATAGCTCCCTCCATTGCATTAGTAGCTAGGTGTTAGGCTCCAGATAGCTCCCTCCATTGCATTAGTAGCTAGGTGTTAGGCTCCAGATAGCTCCCTCCATTGCATCAGTAGCTAGGTGTTGGGCTCCAGATAGCTCCCTCCATTGCATTAGTAGCTAGGTGTTAGGCTCCAGATAGCTCCCAGCCAGAATTATACTCAAGCAAATGGGGAGCTGATGGCCCTTTCATTTCGGCCTTTATTTTGGGTCCCGCTGGAACCTAAACTAAGAAAGTTCCCTCGCTGCCTGCACATTGCTGCACAGTACAGACAGCAGAATTGTTGACAAATCACACTGGGACAAATTCAGCAGATTTCACTTGTGCCAGATGGATCCCCGATCTGACTCAATAGTAGGATCCTGTATCCGGGTGATTCCCTTTCATTCCAGCACTGCTGCCATGTTAAGTAAAATCTACACTCGCAAAAGGTGAACAGCGAAAAACTGCAGACTTACACCTAGGTGCAGCAGCACATTTACACACAAGTTAATCTACATATGTAAATTTACCTTTGTGACTAGGACCCAATGTTCCTAAGAACCCATTCTCTGGAGCAGCTGTAATCAGATCCACTTTTTGTCGTTCCGGAAGAGGCTAAAGACGAACCTTTTGTAGATGGAGGAGGAAACACCAACAACAAAGCTCCTTTATACGGTGAAGTCCGCTCACAAAAGTCTCTGAATGGCATCAGCCCCCCATTGTCAATGGTCATGTTGGGACCCCTCCCCATCCTGCCGATGCAGGTTCGCTTAGGGTCCCTTCCCATGTTTTCCTTATGCATAGTTCCTTCCTGTGCCTTTCTTTCAGCTTTTTTTTCTTGTTTTTGGCATCATTCCACACATTGCCCTAGATATTGTATAAGTAATGTTCTCATGTCTCCCGATGATCTACACTCTATCACCTGGTGCAGCAGCGCTATAGAAAACAATGAATAAAGCAATGAATAAGCATCAGCCAGTCATGAACTGGGTACTTTTAAAATGAAATCAGGGTGTTGGCATACACACATCAATACCACAAAATCCAGTTGTGTAGCAAGGTATCACACGTGGTGAGAAGTCCATTTCACCACGTGACACCTTGCTGCACAACTGGGTTTTGTGATAATGGCGGTGCAAACCCACCTCAGACGTGCAACAACCATTGGGCTAAAAGGGCTTCAGTACAAAAGATTATGGCAAGGTTAGCGCTGAGTAGAATACAGAACTGGATCACAGGAAATGATATATTAAACCTGTTTCAGGCAGGATTTCGTGTTCATGTAAGCACCATTGATCAGGTTTTCCGCTTCATTTTAATCTACTGGCGAGTTGTAACGATAGCAGGAGGCACCATCTATGCCGCCTTTGTGGACCTTAAGTCCGCATTCAATATGGTCCCCCGTAACAAACTGTGGGGGTTTTAAAGGATCTAGGGATGCCACTTGACCTACTATCTGTAGTCGTGAGACTACACGAGGCCAATTACGCCCAAGTGCGCTGGGGCTCACAGGGCAATATTACAGATCGGTTCCTAGTATTCAAAGGGGTCCGCCAAGGGTGTGTCATGGCCCCAACGCTATTTTCATTATTCCTAAATGGGGTCGTTAACTATTTTTCTTCCCACCCGACAGACGCTCCCTCACTTGCAGGTATTAAAGTACCGATACTTATGTTTGCGGATGACACGTTTGTCATCTCGAAAACACAAAGTGGGCTGCAGAGAGCGCTGATGCGCTTTGAAGATTTCTGCAAGGACCGTGGCCTTGTGATAAACGCAAACAAAACAAAATTCATGGTCCTTCACAAACACAGAGCAGTAAAGGGTAGGGTACACTTAAACAAGGAACAACTTGAACAAACTGATGTCTTCAATTATCTAGGGATCACCCTAGGCAGAAAATTAAACTGGAAACCCCAGATTGAAATTATGGCCCTTAAACATCGTCAGTTGGCAGGAGCACTACTGAGAGAACATAAGTTCTCGCAAACCAAGCCGATAGGCCCAGCATTAAAGATCTACAATACCAAAGTTAAGGCCTCGACACTATATGGTGCTGAACTCTGGGGCTTCGACAATCTGACACCGCTAGTCTTAGCCCAGAATAAATTTGTGAGAGGCCTTATAGGTCTCCCGCAAAACACTCCACTAAAGCCCCTTTATTATGACTTGGGATACAACCGTTTGGATGAGGCAGCAAGGTTTAGACCAATAGCATTTTGGCGCAGATTATAGTCCACTCCGGAGCTATCGCAATATGCTAAAGCGCTAAAGGATGTCAGAGATGCCGACACCTCCTGCAAGATAACTTGGCTCCAAAAGGTGAAGAGCACATTGGTTAATATGGGCCTGAGCCATCTATGGGAAGATCCAGCTGGCCATCGGTTCCCTTCTAAAAAAGAACTAAAGGAGGTCTATTGGTCTACGGTTAACACAAACAGCATACGTACCATCGAGAACACCACACTGACTGGCATCTTCATGGAGTACAAGTCAAGTCCCATGTATGAAATTTTCTGGGATGTTATAACCAATCCCAGTGATAGGAGACTATTCTTCCAATTCCGGGTTGGCACGCTTCCGGTTAAATCCTATACCCACAAATGGCACAACACCACAGATAGCAAATGTCATTTATGTATAGAGCGGGAGGAGACAGTCCCACACATCCTTTTTGCATGTCCTGTCTATAAGGCTCCTCGGGACAAATGGTTAAAACCCTTATGTATTAATTTGGGCACAAGGTCTAGTGCTACAGCGCTAAGAATATTGAAGACAAATACCAATAAGCCCTGTGTGATAGCTATCGCCAAATTTTTAAGTTGGATGTGGCGAATCCGCACCAAATCCCTAAAGATGTTGGCGATAACGTAAAGTAGTAGCACACAGTAAGAAGAAGTTGCCATTGTTTCGACAGGCCATAGACAACCGCCTGGTAAAAACTGACCCAACACTTAGACGTAATCACGAATAGACTAGCCGTAGCAATGGTTAAATCTAGCGACTTAGTCCTGTTTAGGAATTTATGTATTTGATAGTTATGTCACTTAGATTCACATATACATATCCCTCCCTTTGTTCCAATGGGTGGTGTATTATTTTCTTTTATCATTGAGGCTTCTTACATAAATTCAAGTAATCTGTAAATTTAATTTTATTATAAGAAGACTAAGAACATAATGGTTTTATGAGCAACTTTTTTATTGATAATTTTTATATCTTTTACGAACCTGCACTGAAACCACCTTTTATGCTATTGTATAACGATAAGCGCAGAAGCCTTAACGAATGTTTTATCTTCTTTAAAACTGGTTCTCCTCTTTTTTACTTCATATAACATTGTGAATGTCTTTTATGATCTATGCGATCGAAATAAAGATTATGAACTGAACCGAAGTCATCAAGTGAGATCATCAGACATTTTTAGAGACTAAGGTTGAACAGCGAAGAGTGAGACTCTGTTAGGTTTAATAATAATTTGGAAATTATGTATGCTGCTTGGAAATAATTTTGATGTGATATATGCAGGGCCACTGGAATTCTGCAGCAGGGGAGAGCCAAATTATGCAGCAGGGTTGAGTAAATTACGTGGCATAATGCGATACATTTTGTGATAGCATTACTATATCAATTTGTCATTTTTACATTTGTTAACACTGTCTAAACATTGGTTGCATCTCACTAATACCAGTTTAAAACCCAAAATACAGAAATAAGCAACAGAAAGGAGAGCAGCCACCATTTGCAAAGGTCGTTCCACTGCGTGGCAACAAGTCGCTGCGCTTTTAGTAACTCTTTAACCATTTAAGCTAAAAAAAAAAAGCTGCTAAAATCTACAGATTATGAGGCAGATAATCGAATATGTGGCAAATGCAGCAAATATACAACTATGCAATTACCCCTGCTCATTATACCACTGCAATGACAGGACGACCGACAAGTAATTTTTAGTCTGCCTCTGAATTTGGCTCCACCTCCAACATTTGAAGTGTTATCTCCCCCCCGAAATTTAGGTCTAGTTCTGCCTCTGACCCACCTACAAAGTGATTTCTTTTGACAAGCACCCAGTTCATGACTGGCTTAAAGCTGGTTTACTTTTGGAATGAAATACTTAGGTAGACTGATACACTAATTACTCTAGCCTTGAAGAAGTTCCCGAAAAGGAACGAAACGCGTTGGTTGATACAAAGCAAGTGATGTTTTTATGCAGAAAAGATGTTCCATTACAGGTTCACCAATAGAGTACGAGAGTGGATTGAATGCTGTATCACTTATTGATTTACTATGATACTGGTCTAGATTTACTGGTGGCGTTACATCAGTAATAAAGCGCCTCTCGCAATCTGGATTCATTTATTTTGGTTTTCGGGTTGGAATGACTACCTGCCGGCAGCTGGTTCACGGAGAAGAGTTCCCTCAATAAACACAGTGGCATTACTAGGGGGATGTGAGGTGGTATGCACTGCTGCCTGCTTGTAAACTGGTTTAAATCACTAAGTATGTAAATTAATGGTACAAGTTACATATGTGCACTTGCACTGCTTCCTCTCTATCTAGACCCTGGTAAAAATAAATTAGTTAATATATTCAAAATGATTTACATTCATGCCTTGGCACCATCATAACAATATGATCATGAATGTGGGCAAACACAAGGGCACATCCTTTTCTTGTATGCTAATTGAATAATTTGAAGCTTTATAATGTTATATACCTGTCTCAACATTGAGTGTGATTACTTAAATGGTGACCACATCAAGAGAATTTAAGGCTGACAACTAAGCCCATTTAAAAAGGACTGATACAATTTAAAAGCTTGCAAGGAGGCTTATAAATACAGCTGAATACGTTTTTTTTGTTTTTTAGCATAGATACTAATATAATAATTTTCACAAGATTGAAGGTGCAATGTGGAAGGGTTTTTGGGGTTTCCATAACGCAGTGCCCATTCAAGTGACACCAAGAATTGCGGCTAATAGCAGTGAATGGAATGGCATGGCAAAGTCTATTGCTTGGCTGGAATGAGATAAAATTTGCCCAACAAGGCATACTGTCAGTTTTTATTTCTAAAAGAGACTTGGAGAGCATAGGATTAGATTAGAGATCAAATAATGAATGATTTACTGGCGGCAATGACATTTGAGATTCTAGCTAACGCTGCCACTGGTAGTAAAGCAAGTATTAGAAGAAGTGTAAAAATATAATAAGATTATGGAGCACATACTGAGATTACGCATATATTTGGCAAAACTTTCATGCTATTGTTTGTACAAATTTTATTACGATGTTGGATGAATTAATTACTATTTATTAGCACCTTCAAATGTGGAAGGTAACAAATATTGTTGTTTAGATTGATTGGGTCATTTGCAGTTCCTAGATAATATCTTTTGTTCTTGCCCAAACTACTTCTCTTTTCTTCCCAGACCTACAATTAAGGTTGCCACTGAAACCCTCGAATCAGCATGAAAGAAGTATCTAACACACCCAGCCTTCCCTCCACTCTCCATCACTTCACCTTCACTCCCTTGTATGCCTATCTTAACCATCCTATACGCACCTACTTACCTCTTATCCTCCGTTCTTACCCTTGCTACCTTCTCTCACCTTTTGCACACCTTTCTCTACCACTAGGCTCTCACACTGGCCAAAAGACCCTCAAAATATACTTCATGTCTCCAAGACAGAAATATCTCACCACTCACCATTATCTTTACTCTCACAACAGACAGACACCCAACCGTCAAACAGACATCAACCCCTCAGAGTATTCACGAAGCCGACAACAGAAATTTAAATTCTCTAAGTCACAGAACAAGCTGACCATCAGGAAGTACAGACCGGCGATTCACCCACCAAGAACATGCCCAACTGGAGACGTGACCCCACCACATAATAGCTACAACTTCAAATACAAATGGAAAACAAAAATGAAAAGCTTAATGAAGAGATAAAAATAATCTAACAGCAGCTTTACTTACGAAACTTGAGTTAAAGTCATGCCCGAACCCTGGTTATCTCCCTTTCCCCATAACCTCTCCACCACAAAACAAGACTAACGCTCTACCATGGCCATCCAAACCAGTACTAAATGATACTCACTGACCCAAGAGATCTAGCAGTCAACTATACATGGCAGACATTGGAACCCTGCTCCGTTCCTATGAAGAAGTACCACAAACCCCTTTATTACCATTCTATACGTTACCAGTGGTGGTGAACACCATCTCTCGTGAACCACGAAACAAGGGTCAGAATGTAAACTATGGAAACCGATTTCAATACTTCATATACCAGACCATGCAACCTCTTCCCAGGAGCAAGTGGCGACCCTAAAATGCTTCGACCCCCCCACGAGGTGCTGTGGACCAATAACCCACTCAAGCACCACTATTTCTTTTAATCATATCCCTCTCCTGATCAATAAACGTCTCTTACAGGGAAAGGAGATATTTTTAATCACTAGTCACTTCTCATGACTGTGACCACCCAGACAGTCTCCCTCCTGGTGGAGGTTGGTTAATCACTTGGAGAACCAAACCCTCAACTGATTATGACTCGATGATGACACTATCCACCTTACCACACGAGCGGAGAAATAACATATACCGCGCACTGTGAAAGTGTGCTTGAGGGTCTCCGATACAATATTCTTGAGACTCTGGATTGTTGACATAAGTGATTCATTCTTCAATGATTACAAGACTAAAACAATCCTCTGTCCCCCTCATGGATATAATAGTACCCCGTAACTTTACCATCAAACGGCTCGATCGTCTGCAGTGGTAGGGAGGAGGGATTGCAGTCACTCATGGAGACTGCCTAAGCATAAATCCCTTCCTAGTAGACAACCTGTCCTCCTGGGTCATGTTTGTGCATCATAAAACTTTATAAATAAATAAACAACAATCTCTGTACAAACAGAGACAACTGCAAGGGAACTAAAAAAACGCATGATGATGCAAAATCTGGGAGGACACTGCCTCAGGGAAAGGTACTCCAATAAGATTTGTGTTCAAGCAGAACCCGTCAATGATTTGTACATACAAAGACTCCACAATGACTTGCGCAGAAGTCATCAGTCAATGATTTGTACACACAAAGACTCCACAATGATTTGCGCAGAAGAGTCATCCCTAAATTATTTAGACAAAACGTGATTTTTCAATGATATGCTCAACAGTGATTTTCAGTGATCTGTAGAATCCAGTGCTATTCAATTATTTGCTTGTTAGTGTCCCTCAATTATTGGTGCTCAGCTGAGATTATCACGACTTGTACAAGAGGGCTTCTAAATGATTTGTACAGATGGGATCACATCAAAGATCTGTACAGATGTGGGTTCCTCAAGTATTTTTGGAGGTGAAGGCACCGACAATGCTTTGCAAAAATGTGGGTGGTGGAGAAAGTAAGTACTCCAAACCTATGTGTATTGTTAATGTCAAATGAAGCATTGCTAAAATGGACAATGGTCAAATGTGGAGCCTGGGCAGACTGGTTAGATGCCCTCCTAACAATGTGAACCATGATCGTGTAAATGAGGGATCACCTGCGATCCAATGTAGAAAGTAATATTTCAACCAAGGGATCTAGATGCTCTCCCAGAGGGCAAGGTTTTTTTTGTATGATATGGTCCACCTTGTTTCCATTCCTTATTCCCCATCATTCCCCTATCAAACTGTCTGGCCACTACTATTTGTTACTGTCATATTTCTCAGCCACCCCTTCTCCTCCTCCTCTGCTGGTACATCCTCACGGTTGTAAAACCATCATGATGAGGAGATTTCTCATCTCATCAGTGAGCTTGGAGACGGCTTGGAGAGAGGACGTCGCCAGTTCACTGTTCTCTACAGCAGAGTCCACCATTGTTCTAAGGCTTTTTTTATAAAAGAAAAAACCCTAAGACTTCTGATGGTCTCAGTTGTGATTGTGATCATTCCAAAATGTGGAAGGACATAGGTGGTATAATTGCAAATCTTTATATCTGACTTCAGCAGATCCTTAAATCCATCAGTAATTCATGAAAAACGCATGGATGATCTACCAAATATGTCACGCAAGAGCGTGCTGGTGCAGGTGGCGTTATGGAGATGTGTACGTGCAAGCGTCTAGGGCACCATATTTCTGAACGTGAATGTGAGCTCAGTGTCAGAAGCCTAAACACAAATCACATTCACCTTTGCTGTATGAGCATCGTGGTTATTTTCCAAGAGTAAAGGCAGCAATAAATCCAGAGTTGTGCACCCATTTTTCAGCTGAGGAAGTCTGTCAGGTCATGAAAAATGCATTTCACATTATAAAACACAATACATCGCAAACAGAGTGAGAGATTTCCAGCCATGCACATAAAGAACCGCTATCACTCCCAAGTGTCCTTCATCACCCGCCATAGTGGAGGACATCTATAAAAATCCAGATTGCACAAGGTCACAAGCTGCACTGAGCATTTCTTGCACTGTCACATGAAGCAAATGTTGATCCTGTGCCTGCCTGTGGTCGGGCCCTGCTTAGGTGGGCACCAAGTGCACTCAGAGCGACAGACAGAGGGTGACAGAAGACAACATTTCAGAGTCTTGTAATGCTCTTGCCCATAATGGTCCTACTTCTGAAACTCAATAACTGGCAGAAATTTGGCAATTCCCTTAAATGGCATTAAACAGCCCGTGGTGTGTCACTGTTTTGAAGCAGACTATATGAACCTACAAAAATATTGCAACCAATGCATCGCTCACCACTATACGTCAAATGTAGGTACACATGTACTATTCCTAACTGCTCATCTACATTTCTGTCCCAATCAGAAATGCCCAACCCTGCTCTAATTTAGGGAAGAGCTGAAGGCACACCTATATCAAGTACACTACAAGATGGTGAAGTAACAGCCAATCACCTCTGTCAGCACCCAGCTACCACTCCAATCACTCAACTGCATCTTATCCTTTGACCCAATAGAGCGCCCGCTGCCTTCTGGCTGGCTATGTTCACGGCACGCAAATACTACATAACATACATTTGTCGATGTCGTGGATGTAATATTTTTATCAAGTGACTGATAATGTACGCTAAAGTGAGGATATACGTAAACAGGTCAAGGTAAGCCAAATAATTTACTCTGAGTTTTGATACGTCTTCATTCTTTCCAACTATCAGTGTTTTTTAGTCCATTGTGGATCCAAAATCCTCTTTTAACTCTCGTGACCTGACATATTCACAGTAACTGAGGGGCAGATAAAGACCGATACGTGGCAACTAAAACCTGGTACCAAGACGGCTGGCACATGATGTCCCTGGAGACATCCACTGCCTGTAGTCTTCCATCCACCTCGCCCCACTGTTCCACTGCCATGTATTTCCGCTCCTACACAACTGACACACAATGGGTGCTCGTGTTAGAGGTATCTACATCACAGAGGCCAAGAACTGAATGAGCATGGAGTCTGACCTGAAGAATATGAGCAGATTTGATGCGCAATGTTATGTTAGACAGTCTTATAAAGCGCACTATCACCCCATGGGTATCCTGGCGCTGAATTACGTTAGCAATGAAGGGTACAGGGAAAAGATGGCACAGATCTGGCAGGCATGAGTGATTTTAATTACACACCCTTCAAAAATACCACCACCAAATCCACACCCAAACTTCCCGTAAGCGCGTGATGTGATGAACGTTTAACCAACCCATAGAAAAAAAAACTAGTCATTGCGAAAGCCACAGGCAAAAGGCAGCATCGTGATATAATCATACATACACTAGGCACTGCCATACATTGGATTACCGGTCAGCTGAGGTGTTAGCAAATACATCTAGCTGTTCAGACAATCAGAGGCAAGCATACCTGGTTCTACTAAGTAGATGACAAAGGAGCCTGTCTGAACAGCCCAAAACAAACCACAAAGCACCAGATCCCCTTTCCTAAACCGATGTGGGTTTCACCTAACAAACTGACACATGAATTCAGTATAAATGCTGTTATTAAATCAGATTAATGTCACTTGAGTCCTCGAAGATTAGTGCTAGCATAGCAGGTCTTGCTCAGAGACACCTACACACGGTGTTGTGACTCTATAGAAAATTAGCAAATTAATGAACAAGTTACTTACCTTCCGCAGGGGTGTGGAATTTAATAAAATATCTACTTGTCCATGGGACAGGTTGCTTCATAAATCTATTTGTCCTGTAAACAAATCCACTTGTTCTGTTGGTGCCATGTAGTGCAACAACAAATTATGGAAGTAATCTCATTATATTAAAGCTCCGATATTAGCCCTTCTGATTCTGCCAGGGCTCATTATATATTAGGGTTTGAATTCTAGCAATTTCCTTATTTTGTCACCTTTGCGCACATCTACATACTGGAGGTAGCATTAAGCAGTAGTTCCAGGGTTGGAATGCCCATTTGAATCTGTGCAAACGTACTGAATTGCATGTTTTAGGGACTTTCGCAAGTTCTTCTATAATCTTTTCCCATACTGAGAAAGGATGGAAATTTACTGACAATGGCAGAAGTAAAACTTCTTCCAGGGTTGGACAAAAAGTGGCTGGAAGGAAAGTGAATTTGTAAAGCGCAATAGATTTTCGCATGAGCAAATCTACACCTGCATATTTAATAGAAGTGTGGAATTTAATAAAATATCTACTTGTCCATGGGGCAGGTTGTTTCATAAGTCTACTTGGCCTGTAACAAAATCCACTTGTCCCTTTTGTGCCATGTAATGCGGCGACAAATTATGACAGTAATCTCATTATATAAGAGCTCTGATATAGCCTCTCTGATTATGCCAGGGCTCCTACCATAGTAGGATTTGAATACTAGCAATTCCCTTGTGTTACCACGTTTCCACAGATCTACATACTGGGGTTAAAGGTAATGGTAAGCAATAGTTCCAGAGTTGGAATGCCCTTTTGAGTCAAAGCAAACATACTAACTTGCATGTTTTAAGGGTTTTCACCAACTCTTCTCAAATCTTTTCCCATACTGAGATAGGTTGGAACTTTACTCCTGACAATGGCAGACGTAAAACTTCTTCCAGGGTTGGTAAAAAAGTGGTTGGAGGGAAAATGCACTTGCAAACACTCAGATTTTCACATGAGCAAATCTACACCTGCATATAAAATGCAGGTCACAAATACTTTCTAGGAGTACTATTTCTTGGCTTCTTCTGTAAATTCCTGTGAATTCACAAAAGCTGTATATCTGCACTTAATGCATGCACATATATCATGGGTGCACTTTTGAGACTTTCTTTAATAATTGGGCCCCTAATTAGGTCTGGCGTTAACCATGACCTTTTGTGATTATTACAATTCTAGCTCTGTCTATTGGCTAGCTTCACTGTGAGTGACAACATTCTGTTCTTTCACAAGGAGCCTATCGGCACACAAAGGCTTTGCATTAATGAACCATAAATACAAGTTTGAACAGCATTAACACATGGACACAAAAATTAGCTTAACTGCAGACATTGCCCTTCCCTGATCCATAATGTGGTACTGTAAACTGGCAGCCAAAGGGTTTGTGCTGTAGGGGCTTGGGCCTACATGGCCCAAGGACAAAATAAACATGAAAACTTGTTGTCCTTGACCCCAAATAATATGTCCTGGGCGTCGGGCTATAGGAATTCCACATCCCTCATGTTAGCTCCAGCTAAAAAGCAGTTTAAATATTTTCTAGGAGTACGATTTCCTGGAAATTCTTGAGAATTCATGAAAGTCGTAAATCTGCACAAATGCAAGGACATATACCATGGGTGCAATTGTGTGACTTTTACGAATTGGGCACCAAATTAGGTCTAGAATTAACCAAGAACTTTTGCTTCTATTAAAATTCTCTCTATCAATCAACTGGCTTCCACTCTTTTAGAAGGAGCATGTCGGCATATGAGACCAAAACATATTATTGCTTTTTACCAATATTTGTTATAATGGTGAGGGCCTCCCAGCTCCCACAAAGTTTTACAAAAGCCATATCAAAACAAGACCAGCATTTCCAAAACCAAAAGGCTGACCACTAATATCAGACCAATTGGCCTTGCCGTTGTTTGTTTATTTTCATGCTTCCCATTATCCTGTGGAAACTGGTTGCACTGATTTTCCATTATGATGGAAATATTGGCATGCATCAACCATTTTACTAAATGATGCTTCAAAGAAATGTTACCTACAATTTCACAGTAGTTTAGCAAAAAGGTTTTTTTTCCTAGTTGCATTTTTTGTGAGCATTTTATTTTGAAAGCAAAGGATCATCAATCTTGCTTTCAAGCTTCTGCAGATATCTGAATCTAATTCAAGAGCATTCTGGGAGTAATGTATGTAGCCTCATATTGTTAAACTTTACAAACGCAAATACACCTTTTAACAATGAAACCACTGTCAGTAGTACAGTCTGAGCTTACAACATTTCCTTAGAGCGCTCACCCTGATAAGAAAGGTTTTGTATTAATAAACCATAAATACAAGTTCGAACAGCATTAAGATATACGACACAAATATTACCTTAACTGCAGACAATGCCCTTCCACGAGCCATAATGTGGTACTGTAAACTGGCAGCCAAACAGTTTGTGCTGCAGGGGGTTGAGCCTACCAGTTCCAAGGACAAAATAAACATGAAAACTTGTTGTCCTTGACCCCAAACAATAGGTCCTCGGAGTCGGGCTATAGGAATTCCACACCCCTGCTTCCGTAGTGCTATATCTGGTAGAGACTCTATCTAGCTGCAGCTTCCATACCTTAGAATATTTCCGAGGTGTCAGACTAGATCCAGAAAGTTTTCAAGCAGTAACTGTGAAGTGGTAGGTGGCATCGGTCAGCTCTGCGTCTGCTGCGGCAGAAGTGACATGTGCAGTGCCATATATAGGCGCCACCCAAGCACGCTGACATCAGTTACTTTTCACGATATTTCCACACCAGAAGCACGGAGCCACGAAGATTGCTGATGTACCACTATGCAGACGCTAAGGACCTCATAAGGTTACTCTATATTTAGAAATCTGTTGCCAGAGCGAGGAGGATGGGAGGGTCGGTAAGGAATCTGAGGCTAGAGTCTCAACCAGATAAGGCACATCTGGTAAAAACTTAGAATAGATACACAAGCAATACCTCCATTGAGGTGGGACTGCCAACAGATTTAGACAAAGTCCTGGAGGACCGAACGGACAAAGTCCCTGTCACGACAGACCTGACTGTCCAGGTAATAGTGCTTGGTAAACATGTGCAGAGGTTCCCACATGGCAGCGTAACAGGTGTCCAGGACAGGGACTCCACAAGCTAACGTAGTGGCCTCAGCCTTGTCTCGGTTGGAATGAGCCCACAAGCCCTCAGTGGGTTTCTTTTTGGCCAGTGCGTGGCAGATTTTAATGCGAGCACACTCCATCGTGAGACAGTCTGTTTCTGTATGGCCTTCCCTTTCTTTGCCCTGACAAGCCCAATAAAGTGTGGATTGCCCTTGGGGAACTTTCTGGTACAATCAATGTAGAACGACAATGCTCTTTTTGGGTCCAGTTGGAGAAATCTCTCCTCCTTTTTGGAAGGATGAGGCGGAGCAAAGAAGGTAGGCAATGTGATGGTCTGGCCTACGTTAAAAGGTGTTACCACTTTTGGCAGAAAAAGAGGCAAGTGTTTTCAAAACCAGTTTGTATGGGGAAAAAAGTCATTTAAGGAGGGTGCACAGAAAGTGTTTGTAGTTCACTATCCCTCCTGGCTGATGTAATGGCCACCAGAAAGACTGTTTTTTAAGTCTACAGACATAAAGGGCAATTTTGCAAGGGTTCAAAGGGTGAGCACACCAGAAAGGTCAACACTAGGTTGAGGTCCCACTGGGGCATGATGAAGTGTTTTGGAGAGAACATATGTTGTAGTCGTTTTAGAAAACGAGTCACAACAGGTGACTTGAAGAGGGAGGGCTGGTCGAGCAACCGCAAGAATGACGATATGGCCGAAAGGTACCCTTTAAGAGTGCCTAGAGTAAAGCCTGATGGACTAACAAGAGCTTAAACAACAAACCCTCAGACAAAGGTGCAGAAAGGAAATCAACATTTTTTGAAGCACACCAAACCACACGTTTTGTCCCAATGGAAGGCGTATGCTGTCTTGGTTGAGGGACGCTGGACTTCCTAAATTACATCACAGACTTTGGAGGGGGGAGGGTGGGACTTCCAATAACTGTTAACTTCAATCCTGAGCCAAAATAATGACATGGGCCTGGTTGTTACTGTACTTTTTGAGAACTCTGGGCAGGAGTGGTAGCAGGGGGGGAGAGGGGTTAGGGGGGATAGCATACAGGAGGCCTGAGCTCCACTCGATGCAAAATGCATCTCCGAGCGAGAGTTGTCTCAAAAACTCCAACGCGCAAAAGTACTGACACTGTGCTTTCTCGATGGTGGTGAGTAGATCTAACCAAGGTTCTATCCAATCTCTGAAGAGACTTTGCACCACCTCCGGATGGAGATGTCATTCATGATTTGCTAGGTAGCAACGGCTGAGTTTGTCCACTCTGGCGTTCAGAGAGCCTGTCAGATGTTTAACCATCAGGGAAATTCCCTGACGTTCCAGCCATGTCCAGAGATGCAGGGCCTTTGGACAAAGGTTTACATGACCCCACCCGCCTTGCTTGTTGCAGTACCAAATGGCGGTGGTGGTGTCCATGAACACCCGAACTAGCCTTCCTTTGAGGGAAGAAAAGCTTTCAATGCCAGTCGGATTGCCCTCAGCTCCAACAGTTTGAGGTGGAGCCGAGACTCCGCTAGAGACCAGAATTCTCTGATCTCTGCCTGTCCCAGATGGCTGTCCCCGCCGAGGAGTGATGCCTCTGTCACTACTGTCAGCTGTCGGTGGGGAAGGGAGAGGGGGTCTGCCACTGACCCTATTGCGGTTCGTCAGCCACTATTGATCTTTTGCAGTTCCCTGCGATATCTGAACCAGGTTGGAGAGATTCCCCTGAAGCTGTGTCCGCTGGGACTTCATGTCCTACTGCAGAGCACGCATACTGCATTGTATTGCAATTGCATTTATATAGTGCTTACTACCCCTGATGAGGCATCAAAGCACTTTTTCAGTGAGTAGCATGCTACTCCGGAAACCATATAGGATTAGTGGTGAATTAGTATAGTCAAATATGAAAGTAATTTGAGTGGTGGATATGTGAGTCAGTTATTTGGATTGAGAAGGATAGTGGAGGGATAGAAGAGGGAAAAATGTTTGCATTTACATAGCGCTTGCTACCCCTGATGAGGTATTGAAGATCTTTTTCAGAGGGAAGGGTGTGGAAAGGCTTGTTTTTATGCCAATCGATATGTGTTACCAGCAGGATGCAGGCGGCCATGAGGCCCAGCAGCCTCAGAGACAGTCCCACCGAAATTCAGGATAGAGGTTGAAAAATCGGAATCATAGTCCAAATATTCTGGACTCACTGTTCCGAAAGATAGGCCTGAAACTGCACTGTATCCAGAACACCTCCAATGAAAGTGAGCGTCTGAGAGGGAGTCAAGTGTGACTTTGGCATGTTTATAGTAAAGCACAGGGAATGCAGGAGGCCTGCCGTTGTCTGGAGGTGGGAGACGCCTCCCTGGGGTGAGCCCGCCTTCAACAGTCAATCGTTGAGGTAGTGGAAGACTGGAACCCCGGACCTCCACAGGTGAGCTGCAAACACCGCCATCACCTTCATGAACACCCGAGGGGCACTGCTAAGTCTAAAAGGGAGCAAAGCGAACTGATAATGCTCGTTGCCTACCGTGAATTGCAGAAAAGGCCTGTGGGCAGGCAGGACAGGAATATGGAAGTAAGCGTCCTGCAAGTCCAGTGCTAGCATCCACTCTCCAGGGTCGACGGCAGACAGAACCTGAGCTAAAGTGAGAATCCGGAATTTCTCCTTCTTCAGAAAGAAAATGAGATGGAGCAGGACTGAAATAGGGCAAAGGACTCCATCCTTCTTGGGTACCAGAAAGTAGTGGGAGTAACAACCACAACCTACTTCTGATGTGGGCACCCTCTTGATTGCTCTTGTGGTCAAAAGAGCCTGAACTTCCTGACGGAGGAGGGAGAAGTGGTCCTCTATCAACTGGTCTGAAGATGGTGGTACGGTGGTGGAGTTTCTAGCAAAGGAATGGAGTAAATCCCGCTGAACAATTTGTAGCACCCACTTGTCCGACGTTATGGACTGCCAGGGGGAAGGTGATGTTGGATCTTGCCACCAACTGGTTGCCTGAGGGCAAATTAAAGTGGTTTTGAGGTTGCAGTTGCTAGGGGGTGGGGATTGGATTAGGTAGACCTCTGGCTGTTTGTCCCATGAGGCTTATGGGAGCCGGGTATGTGGCCTTGAAAGGGCTGGGAAGCCTGTTGGCCTTGGTGGCTGGGCAGGAATGGACAAGGCTAGTAGCCCTAAAGCAGCCAAGAAAGGTGCGAAAGGCAGAAATTGGCTGGCGTGGGGCAATGGAGAGGCCCACGGACCTGGCAGTGGCCTGGTTATCCTTAAAGCACCCCAGCACTGAATCTGCCTTGTCGCCGAAGAGATGGGTGCCATTGAAGGGCATGTCCATAAGAGATGCCTGGACATCCCTTGAAAAGACAGTAAATCTCAGCCAGGTGTGACGCCTGAGTGCCACTGACATCGCAATCGCTCTGCCTAGCGAGTCGGTCGCATTCAGCCCATAGCCAATGGTGAACTTTGCTGCATCTCTGTCATCAGCAATAGCCTGTGTCAGTGGGGCTGGCGCCTCCTAGGAGACCATAGGCAGCACTCACGCAACTGAATCCCAAACTGTATTGGTGTATCGGGCAAAAAGGCTAGCAGTGTTCACCAACCGTAGAGCAAGGCTGACGGAAGAGAATATACTCTTGCCAAAGGTGTCCAGCCTCTTGGATTCCCTTTCCGGTGATATCGTAGTGAACGTGCCAGGGTTGACCTTGGGTGTGGAGGCCAGGACAACCAGACTCTCTGAGGTGGGGTGCTGGGTGAAGAGCGCTAGGGGCCCAAGAGTGAGGCGATAGCTGTGGGCTTCATTAAAAGGGAGGAGAGGGTCTGAGCGTGAAACTTCCGGGTGAAGCACCTCTGTCAAGACATTGGCCTTGACTGCCACCAAAGTTAGCGAAAGGTCCAGGACCTCCGCCGCCCTTATCCCACCATAGCAAAGGACGCTTCTTCCTCCATAGCCACATGAGAGGATTAGACAAGACCAGTGTTTGGGGAGGTGTCTAGACCACTGGCATCTGCCAGTTCTTCATATCCGTTATCTTCGGTCTCCTCAAGGGGTTGGTGTAACCATAGGGATCCTCCCCAATCATAATCCTACCCTGGCCTGTCAAAAAAAGCAGACCTTGCCTCCGACTCGGAAGGTTGAGTTCAAGCCAGCGCCAGAGTCGATGCCGATCCGGCTCATATTGGTGCAGGTATGATTATAGGATTGCATCGGCAGCGCCGGCGGTGCTGGAACAGGCTCTGGAGAATGTCGGGGTCTCTTTCTCGGAGGCGCTGCGTATCCGAAACTGGATCCGGGTGGCCCGACTGGCGCCGAGGTAGGACTTGCTGGCAGAAATCCAGTGGGGCACCCGCCAAATCCATGGGGCCAGAAGAGGGGTCGACCTGCCCAAAAATGAGGTGCATGGCCTCATAAAATTCAGGGAGTTGGGCGGGGATTACTCCGGCTCCAGGAAACTCAACGAGGCGTGGAGCGGACTCAGAATCAGGCTCTGCATGGAAGAGAGACCTAGAGTGACATCGTTCCTGTGACTCATTCCGAAGATTTGAACCAGTGCAGTGAAGTTGAAGAGTGCTTCGACTTGTGGGAATTACCTGACGACTTTGAGCGTGATGACGAGTGCCTAGAACTACTCCATGAATGGGCCAGGGACCTTCCTCACAACCGGGACCTGGAATGTCATGGAGGTGACCAGCACTGGGCGACCAGGAGCTTGAAGGAGCCTTTTGGTTTATGGCTTGGCTGTCCCCACAAGTCTTGGAATCGTGGTCTGACTCCAAGCACCAACGGCAAACTAGATTAGGGTCTGTCACAGACATTTGTCTGTGACAGGAACCACAGGGATTAACCCCGCCTTTTTTTGGTGAACATCCCACACCCACTGGGAGACAGTCTCGGAAATAGGGCTCAACAAAATGTAAAAAAAAGCCAGTCAAAAATGACTGGAGGTAGCTCTCTCTGTATCTGTGCTGACTGGCACGGAAAGAAAAGAACTGATGTCAGCGTGCAGAAGTGGCGCCTATATAGGCACTGCGCACCTCATTTCCGCCGTGAACAATGCTGCAGACACGGAGCCGAATGACGCCACGTACTGGCATGTATTGGTACTGCTCGAACATTTTCCAGTTCCAGTCTGATGATATTCTAAGGTATGGAATCTGCAGCTAGAAGTCTTGATCAGATAGAGTATATATAAACAAAAATAAAATTTAAAAACACTCTAAATCTGAAAATGGAAGCTAAACTTTAAGCTGGTATCCTTATTTTCATTTTTGGGAACACAACAAGTACAGTAAACAGAATCTAGAATGGATTGGTGCCATTGGTGCCAAAGCAGCACCAGTATGCACTGACAAAAAAAAAGCATTCTTTAGAAGCAAAAACAATAAAGCGATAGGCTAGAGTCTAGCATATCGCTTTGTCTTATAGAAATAAAACTGCAGTTTGAAAAGTTGCAATTGGTTCATATTTTGTTTTTGGAATTGAAGCACAAGTTACTACTTGTGTAACGATATATCTGTAAGAGACATTAGTTAGTGATAGATTCCTTACCTTAGAATATCCCCAGGCTTCAGACTGGATCCGGAAAGTTTTTTCATCAGCAGTACCCCTGCGCGTCGGTAGGTGGCGTCGTGCAGCTCCGCGTTCGTCGCTGGCTTCGTAAGCGGCGAGATGACGTCACGGAGACTACTTAGGCTCCACCCATGCGCGCGGACGTCAGTTCTGTACATGACTTTCCGCGCCAGGAACGCAGAGCCATGCAAGAAACTGACCACTGGTGCCATAAAACTAGGGCCCTGAAAGGGATGACCTTAACCCTAGAATCAGTTCGCAGAACGGGAGGATGGGTGGGCGGTAGGAATCTATCACTAACTAATGTCTCTTACAGATATATCGTTACACAAGTAGTAACTTGTGCATCTGAAAGAGACACGTTAGTGATAGATTCCTTACCTTAGAATAGATACCCCAGCAATACCAACCTCGGTGGTGGGTCTGCGAATAGATTACACCAGAAAGTCACGGAGAACAGAGCGGCCAAAGAAGCCGTCTCTCCGGACTTGACTGTCAAGGCAGTAATGCTTGGTAAATGTGTGCAGCGAGGCGCACGTGGCTGCCTGACAAATATCCTGCAAGGGAACGCCACGTCCCAAGGCAGTAGTGGCTGCTGTTGCCCTGGTAGAATGGGCACGCAGTCCCACAGGAGGCTCCTTTTTAGCCAAGGAGTAACATGCTTTGATGCACAAAACAACCCACCGAGAGATGGTGCGTTTGTGCACGGCCCGACCTTTTTTGGTGCCCATGTAGCCAACAAAGAGCTGGTCATCCACCAGGGAACTGTTGTGTGCGCTTTAGATAGAACGAGAGCGCACGTTTTGGGTCCAGACGATGGAGCCTCTCTTCCTCTTTTGAAGGATGCAGAGGCGGAAAGAAAGTGGGCAAAGTGATGGTCTGCCCGATGTGGAAGGGCGTGACAACCTTTGGCAAGAAAGAAGGACGGGTCCTTAAAACCACCTTATCCGGATGAACAGAAAGGAAAGGAGGTTTAGAAGAAAGAGCCTGGAGCTCACTCACTCTCCTGGCAGAGGTGATAGCCACCAGGAAAGCCGTCTTTAGAGTAAGAAGACGTAAAGGACAGCTATGAAGAAGCTCGAAGGGAGCGCACATCAGATAGGTCAAGACAAGATTTAAGTCCCATTGAGGCATTATGAAAGGCACGGGAGGAAACGTGTGTGTAATGCCTTTCAGGAAACGATTAACAACTGGGGACTTAAAGAGAGAAGGCTGATCTGGAAGCCTGAGAAAGGAGGAGATGGCCGAAAGATAACCTTTGACAGTGCCCAGAGCAGAGCCCTGCTGGGCCAAGGATAGTAGGAACAGAAGGACCTCAGAAAGAGGGGCAGAAAGGGGATCCACAGACTTAGCTGTGCACCATGCCACAAATCTGTTCCACCGGCAGGCGTATACCGATTTAGTGGAGGGACGCCTGGCGGCCAGAATGACGTCACAGACTTCAGGAGGCAAGTCAAATGGAATCAGCTGTCGCCGCTCAATCTCCACGCATGGAGGTGGAGGCTGGACAGATTCGGGTGGAGGACCGTCCCCTGATGCTCGGGATACCAGTATCTTCGTGCCCAATCCGGAGCCACAAGAATGACTTGGGCCCGGTCGCGCCAAATCTTCTTCAGCACTCTGGGCAGAAGTGGTATAGGCGGAAAGGCGTACAACAGACCGCAGCTCCACTCGCGACGAAAAGCGTCGCCGAGCAAGTGCCGCCTTGGAAATTCCAACGCGCAGAACTGATGACATTGCGCGTTCTCTTCGGTGGCGTATAGATCTAACCAAGGCTCTCCCCACTGCAGAAAGAGACCTTGCGCCACGTCCGAGTTCAGACGCCATTCGTGATCCATCAAGCACCGGCGGCTGAGTTCGTCCGCCCTGGCGTTCAGAGAACCTGCCAGGTGTTGAACCACCAAGGTAATGCCTTGATGTTCCAGCCATGTCCAGAGGCGCAGAGCCTCCTGACATAGGGTCCACGACCCCACCCCGCCCTGTTTGTTGCAATACCACATGGCGGTGGTGTTGTCCGTGAACACCTGCACTACCCTTCCCCGGACAAAGGGAAGGAATGCCTTCAGTGCAAGTCGGATCGCCCGAAGCTCCAAAAGATTGATATGGAGCCGGGACTCCGCCGCATACCAGAGGCCCCTGATCTCCGCCTCTCCCAAATGGCCGCCCCATCCCAGGAGGGATGCATCCGTCACCACTGTGTGCTCCGGTTGGGGAAGGGAGAGGGATCTGCCATTGACCCAATCGCGATTCGTGAGCCACCACTGCAATTGTCGTGCAGTGCCCTCCGAGACCTGGACAAGATTGGACAGGTTGCCCTGATGCTGTGCCCACTGGAACTTCAGGTCCCACTGTAGAGCCCGCATATGCCACCTGGCATGTTGCACTAGCAGAATGCAGGAGGCCATCAGGCCCAGGAGCCGGAGGGTCATCCTGACTGAAACCCGGGATAGAGGCTGAAAGATGGGAATCATAGCCTGAATATCCCAGACTCGCTGCTCGGGAGGATAAACCCGAAACTGCGTCGAATCTAGAACCGCTCCGATGAAGGGGAGCTTCTGAGAAGGACTCAGGTGCGACTTCGGCACGTTGATGGAGAACCCCAGCAACTGCAGGAGGTCGGCCGTAGTCTGAAGGTGGGTGACGACTGCCTGGGGCGAGCCCGCCTTCAACAACCAGTCGTCGAGGTAGGGGAAGACTGACACCCCTGACCTGCGCAGATGAGCTGCGACCACCACCATCACTTTTGTGAACACCCGAGGGGCACTGGTAAGGCCGAAGGGGAGCACCGCAAACTGAAAATGCTCCTGACCGACCGTGAACCGCAGGTAACGCCGGTGGGCCGGCAGGACGGGGATGTGAAAATATGCGTCCTGCAAGTCCAGCGCCACCATCCAGTCTCCGGGGTCGAGGGCGGCCAAGACCTGAGCCAGAGTCAACATCTTGAACTTCTCCTTCCGGAGGAAACGATTGACGTTCCGGAGGTCCAAGATGGGGCGCAAGCCCCCCTTGTCCTTCTTGGGGACCAGAAAGTAGTGGGAATAACAACCACTCCCTACTTCTGGCCCAGGAACACACTCGATGGCCCCCTTGGCCAAGAGGGCCGTGACTTCCTGCTGGAGAAGCGCCAAGTGGTCCCCCGACATGCGGTGGTACCGAGGTGGCATGGCTGGAGGGGCAGACTGAAAGGGAAGGGAGTAACCCCTGCGGATGATCTGCAACACCCACTCGTCCGATGTGATAGCGTGCCAGTGGGGGAGATGATGGCGGACCCTGACACCCACTGGCGTGGGGTGCCCCACAAAGCTCGGATTAGGAAGGTTTGGAGGTGGAAGCAGCGGAGGTGGACTGACCCC
Organism: Calotriton arnoldi; assembly: GCA_963921515.1. Classification (NCBI taxonomy): domain Eukaryota; kingdom Metazoa; phylum Chordata; class Amphibia; order Caudata; family Salamandridae; genus Calotriton; species Calotriton arnoldi. Next base: position 1,045,603 of record CAWUFW010001256.1, read on the forward strand.
CACGCTGATTCCCAGACCCACCCCTGCGGAAACCGCGTCCGCGCTGAGGCTGGTTCTGTACAGGCTTGCTGAAGGAACGTGCCGGAGCGCCCCTTCCGTGGCCACGAAAGGAACGAAAACCAGGAGTGGCTGGGCTTTTCGTGGAAAGACCTAAGGACTTGTCCAATAGGCATGCAGTGTTCACCGACCGCAGCCCCAAGCTGGCCGAAGAGAACAACCGCTTGCCGAACTGCTCCAGCTTCTTAGAGTCCTTCTCCGGCGGAGCCGTGGGAAAGGCACTCTGGGACGTCGAAGCTTGGATGACCAGGCTCTCGGGCGTAGGATGAGTGGTCAGAAAGGCAGGGTCATCGGCGCCGGGCGATGCCGCCTGGCGACGTTCTTATCCACAGGGGCCCCTGTGGCTAGCCGCGACCAAGTGCCCAGTAAGAGGTCAGTGAGGGCGTCATTAAATGGCAGCAGGGGCTCCGACGAAGTGGACGCCGTCTGGAGCACCTCAGTGAGGAGAGTAGTCTTCAGGGCCACCGTAGGGAGATCAAGGTTGAGGACCTCAGCAGCCCGACGGAGCACCATCGTGTAAGAAGCGCCCTCCTCCATGGTAGGTGGAGGAGAGGCAAACCCCGGGTCAGAGGAGACAACAAGGCCGCCAGCCTCCTCTAGCTCGTCCGCCCAGTCGTGCTCGGAGTCACACTGACGAGCAAGAGGGTCCTCGGACCCCTCCCAGTCGTCCTCCACCTCCGCCGCATGCGGAACAGACCGCGGCGGCAGGGCAGGGACCGGTGAAGGAACAAACGGCGCCGGACGGGGCCGAACCGGCGCCGGGTCCCAATGCGGGTCCCAGGTAGGGACAAAATTGTCCTGGAACCTGGGCAGGGGCGGGACAAATGGCATCCACAGCGGCGCCGGAAGCGGAGTCGAGGGTGGCGTTGGGGCCGGAGCCAGCAGCGTGGGACCTTTTGGCGCGGTGGCCGGAGCCAGCGGTGCAGGATCCTGCGGCGCCGGGGCCGGAGCCGCCGGCAGCGCCAACGGCCCGAAAGGATCCAGACACGGGGCCCAAGGGCGCGCCGGCGGGAGCCCGAGGCCTAAACAGGCGGTCCATGGTAGCAAGAAAATCTTGCACCTGTGCGGGAGTCGCCGACGGACCCGGGTAAGGTGGGTAGGCCGCGGGACTCCCGGGCTCCAAAGGAGCCTCAGGGGCAGAACCCCTGTCCCCCTCGTCCGCATCCGGGGACCGACGGGGGGACGTCGGAGAGCGACAACGCTTCTTCGATTTCTTTTTGTGCCGTCTCTTACCCGAATCCGAGGGTGAAGACTTGGAGCCCGAGGAGTGATGATGGTGGCCCCGCGAGCGTTCTCTGGAGCGGCCCCTAGACCGAGAACGGCGCTGGGACGAGTGCCGGACTTCAAGCAGCTTCCGGCGACGCTCCCTCAAGGCCTTCGGGGCCATGGCCAGACAGTCCCTGCAGGACCGGGAGTCGTGGTCGCTCTCCAGGCAGTAGAGACAGACGCCGTGGGGGTCCGCCACTGACATATTGCGACGGTAGGCCCCACAAGACTTAAAACCAGGCATCCCTACGTGCACCAGAGGAACCACAGGAGACAAAAAGTCTCAAAAAGAGAGTCAAAAAGTGACTAAGGTACGTGCTCTAACCGGATCTGCGCTTACTGGCGCGGAAAAAGAAAGAACTGACGTCAGCGCGCATGGGTGGCGCCTAAGTAGTCTCCGTGACGTCATCTCGGCGCTTACGACGCCAGCGACGAACGCGGAGCCGCACGACGCCACCTACCGATGCGCAGGGGTACTGCTGATGAAAAAACTTTCCGGATCCAGTCTGACGCCTGGCGATATTCTAAGGTAAGGAATCTATCACTAACGTGTCTCTTTCAGATTAACATATTTCATAATTTGTTTATTTATTTGATGTATACTTGTGTCTATATTTTTGTATAATGTTTTGAGGCTCCATTTATATAACAGTTTTAGGTGGGGGTCCTTACCCTCCAGTAAGCTTCAGTGGAAGTCCACAGAAGTCAAAAGGTTGAGAAATGGTGCGCTAGAGGCATCAGCTACATGGACCTAACCCAACATGGGCATCAGAGGCCAGAGGCCTATGCTGTGAACTATGTGGTACATTACAGAATATTTACACGGCTGCAACAAAAAGAGCTTATGTTCAATATTTTTCCTATTTGTGTAATACGGACTGGGCAAACATTCTCACAATTTTATATTACAGAAAGACTGTTAGACCGCGGAAAAACGTAGGGAATAAATACTGAAATCACATGTATTGCTCATGTTTCCTTTTAATGACTAAAGAGGTAGGAAAAATAAATCCTAGTTCATGGATAAGACTTTAATAAAACAGACAACTGATTTTACCTCAAACATAGTTCCAGTCACACGTTTCACATGTGTGCACATAGTTTAAAAACAAAAAGAAATAATAATAAGTCGAGTCTCGTATCTGAGCAATGTGCGGAGGCGAAGTGTCCTCCCCGGCCAGTGGACAACCTACGGTAGTGGTTTGGCGAGTGAAGGCACTGCAACACACACCTAAGGATTTAAAGAACCCCCATCTCTCACTGGTTCAGGTGCCTCACAATGTTCATGTGAAGAGGAACCTTCAAGCTGCCTTTTAATAAACATACCCTACTTGCCAGAGGGCAACAAACACCAGAGGGCAGACAGCCTATCAATCCCTAGCCATACCTCAGGGACCTGCTCTCTCCCCCAGTATTGCCTCTGTTCTGCCGCTGCAACTGACAGGGAACCGGTAGGGATCGAGCCTGCCTCTGCTGCCTCCTGCCCCGTTGTGCCTGCCTCGCTGTGCCCGTTTTTTTCCCAGTTGTCTTTGTATTGTAGGTGTGTAAGTATTGCTGTTCTTAGTTTTAGTTTTAATTTAATACTGTGGTCACTGTCTTTTTGTTGTCACTGGTTTCTGCGCGTTTCTCGTTTCCTGCCGCTGCTCCCCCGCGGCCCCTCCCCCTTGCCCCTCACGCTCCCGCCTCCCAGCTGAGCTTTCCCTCCCTCCTCCCCTATTTAATGGCGGCCGCTGGGCAGCCGCGCCACTGGCGCGCCAAAGGCAAGCCCGTCTGCGCCCATCTGTGCCCGTCCACGACCCGCCCGTGACCAACACCAGGAACCCTGGTCTGCCGGCCACCCACCGCTGCGACTCAGCTGCCCTCCTCGCACTCAACCCCGGAAGAAACAACAACTGCCAGCTGTCCGCGCCGAATACCACCCACGGACAGTTCTCCTGCCGTCACTGCCGCCAGACCTTCACCACCTTCCGTACCCCCACGGACACCGCCCCCATGTCGGACGCCAACACCACTGAAGCCCTGAAGTGCACCCTCCTCAACGTGTGCTCCCTGCACAGACACGCTGTTGAGATCTGGGACCTCCTCGACACCCTCTCACCAGACGTCGCCTTCTTTGCAGAAACCTGGACCAACGGCTCCTCCGCCCCCGACATCGCCACCGCCATCCCCGACGGGTGCAAAATCCAGAGGAAAGACCGCCCCCACCGCCCAGGAGGAGGACTCGCCATCGCGCACAAGAGCTCCCTCCGACTCTCCACCTCCACCACAAATGACTCCCTCTCCTCAACCGAACACCTCCACTTCTAGATCCAGACCAGCCCTAGAACCACACTTCGCGGCACCTTCGCTTACAGACACCCCGGACCTCACGCCTCGTTCGCCACGACCATCGCCAACCTCGCACCCCACGTCATCGCCTCCATGGACTACATACTCAGCGGAGACCTTAACTTCCACCTCGACAGCCCCAGCGGCCACAACTCCTCCACCCTCCTGGACAACCTCGACAACATCGGCCTGAAACAGCTTGTCACCACGCCCACCCACAAGGCAGGACACACCCTCGACCCCATCTTCGCAGGAGGAAACAGCACCCACTTCAGCCACACCACGCAACCCCCCTGGACGGACCACCACTGCGTACACTTCAACATCGACAAGCCCACCGCCCCCAAACCTGCACCGCGCCCTCCACAAAGGAACTGGAGCAAAATCACAGATGAGCAGCTCAACTCCACCCTCAACCGCGATGCCCCCACAACCTCGACCGACGCCAACCTCGCAGCCAAAGAACTCCACAGATGGATCTCCAACTGTGCAGACGAGCTCGCACCCCTACGACAGACATCGCCCCAGGAAGGCCACCTGGTTCACCACCAACCTCCAAGAATCCAGACGCACCTGCAGACGTCTCGAGAAAAACTGGAGAAACAGCAAAACGTCAGAAGACCACACCAACTACAAGAACGCCATGACGGAATACCACCAACGCATCAGATCCACCAAAAAGACCTTCATCCAAAACAAGACCCTCGCCAACTCCAGCAACTCCAAGGAATTCTTCAGTGTCATCCAGGAATTCACCAACCCCCCCAGCGAAACCACGGACATCACCCCCTCCCAGGATCTCTGCGACAAGCTCGGATCCTACTTCCATTTGAAAATCAAGGGCCTCTCCGACTACTTCAACGACCAGACACCGACTCCGAAACCACCCCCCTCTCCAACAACGCCAGCCAGCCTACCATCTCCTCCTGGAACCCAGTCACCACCGAAGACGCCACTTCGACCATGAAAGGCATCCACTCAGGGGCCCCCACGAACCCCTGCCCGCCACACATCTACCACAGAGCCGCCACCGCCATTGCTCTGAAACTACGAAGCACCATCAACACCACCTTCAAGACTGGCATCTTTCCCAACGACTGGAAAAGCGCAGAAGTCAGACCCCTGCTCAAGAAGCCCTCAGCAGACCCTACGGACCTCAAGAACTACCGACCCATCTCCCTCCTCTCCTTTGCGGCGAAAGTCACCGAGAAGATCGTCAACGCCCAGCTAACAAAATTCATCGAAGACAACTTCATCCTCGACCCCTCCCATTCCGGATTCTGCAGCAACCACAGCACTGAGACCGCTCTACTCGCAGCCACAGACGACATTCGCACCCTCCTCGACCAAGGACACACCGCGGCCCTGATCCTACTCGACCTCTCTGCCGCATTCGACACTGTCTCCCACCGCACACTCACCGCCAGACTCCACAATGCCGGCATACAGGGAACCGCCCTCGACTGGATCCGCTCCTTCCTCACCGGCAGAACCCAAAGAATCAGACTGCCACCCTTCCTCTCCGAACCCATGGAAATCAACTGCGGAGTACCCCAGGGATCGTCGCTCAGCCCTACGCTCTTCAACATCTACATGGCCCCCCTCACCGCCATCGTCAGACAGCACGGACTCAGCATAGCTTCCTACACCGACAACACCCAGCTCATCCTCTCCCTCACCAAGGACCCCGTCACCACCAGACTCAACTTTCAGGAAGGAATGAAGGATGTTGCATCTTGGATGAGCAGCAGTTGCCTGAAGCTCAACTCGGAGAAGACAGAGGTCCTTGTCCTCGGCCCCTCCCCCTCTGCTTGGGACAACACCTGGTGGCCCACTGCCCTCGGCAGCCCTCCCACCCCCACGGACCACACCCGAAACCTCAGCATCGTACTCGATTCCTCCCTCTCCATGACCCGTCAGGTCAAGGCCGTCGCCTCCAGCTGCTTCAACACCCTCTACATCCTCCAAAAGACTTTCAAATGGATCCCCCCTGAATCAAGGAAGGCCGTCACCCACGCACTCATAACTAGCAGACTGGACTACGGAAACGCCCTCTACGCCGGGATCAACAAGTCTCTGCTCCGCAAACTCCAGGCCATACAGAACACCGCAGCCAGACTCGTCCTCGGCATCCCTCGACACGAACACATCACCCAACACCTGCGTAACCTCCACTGGCTCCCCGTTGAGAAGAGAGTCACATTCAAGATACTCACCCATGCCTATAAATGCCTCCACAACACCGGACCCCAATACCTCAACGAGAGAATCTCCTTCCACGTACCAAAGAGAAACCTCCGATCCGCCGACCTCACCCTCGCCGAAACCCCGCACATGCCAGAACAGGTGGAAGAGCCTTCTCCTACATCGCGGCCAAGACCTGGAACGAGCTCCCTATCGACATCAGACGCGCCCCCTCCCTGAACATCTTCAGGAAGACACTCAAGACCTGGCTCTTCAACTGAACGGAGCCGACTACCCTCCTCCCCCCCCAGCGCCTTGAGACCCTCACGGGTGAGTAGCGCGCTTACAATTCCCTTGATTGATTAATTGATTGATACCTCCAGATGTTAGTCGACAGGACTGTGCTTCTGGTCAACACACTCCAACACACCGCAACCTAACATGCTCCACCCTAGCTTATTTCCTTTTTTCCAACTGGAACCTGTTTAGCTCAGTGACACCCCTAGGGGGTACAAAGCACTAAATAAAGACCAACTTACCCCTTTGCACCCTCTTTAACTTGTCTTCTTCCATACCATCCATGAAGTTTGCAACATAAGAGCACATGGCTTTGGCTTTCAAGGGCATGCCCTGCCAGTGATTTAGATGCAACAGAAAGGCACTTGATCTGACGAGGCCAGTTTACGACTTTCCCCTTTTAGCATTGCTTTGCTTCCCAGTTTTCCAAGCCAGCCCTGTTAGGTCAGAACTGGTAACCTAGTACATAATGTACTTGGATGGTATATGGTGGACTGAAATGCCCTTCTCGTCATACCTGGTTATCAACGCATTAGTGCTTTGTGAATGTGTGCAGTCTGGCAGATGTCAAGGACAGGCACTAAGTTTGCCAATTAAGAGGTAATGGCCTTAGATCGGCTGGAATGAGCACTCAGCTCATCTAGAGGTAGCTTCTTAGTTACTACGTAACAGATCTTAATGCAGACCACTATCCACCTCGACAGAGGCCTTTTTTTGCAGTGTTTCCATTTTTCTCCTCAGAGAAACCCACAAAAAGCTGATAGTCCACCCAATTGTCCATGGTACGAGCGATGTAAAATGTAAAAGTTCTTTTGGGGTCCAACCGATGGAATCTCTCCTCCGAGGGGTGAGAACGGGCAAAGAATGCACGTAGACTCAAGGATTACCCACTGTGGAAAGGAGCCACAACTTTTGGTAAGTAGGTCGCTCGAGTCCTCAACACCAGTTTGCCCGCAAAAAATCTGTTGTATGCAATTATATCCACAGTGTCTGAAGTTCACTCACTTGATGAGCTTAAGTCACCGCAATGAGAAAGACAGTCTTTAGAGCCAGAAGACGCAACGAGCAGCTATGCATCGGTTCAAAAGGGTGCACACATGCTAAACATCAAGAACAAGTTGAGGTTCACTGTGGCATCCCTATTGGTTTGGGGGAATATGTGTTTCAAACCTTTGATAAACTGCATCATAGGTGATTTAAACAATGATGGTTGGTCTGGTGAATGCAAAAAAGCAGAAAAGATGATAAATAGCCTTTAATAGTGCCCACTGCAAGGCCTTCCTGGACCAAAGAAAAACAAAACAATGAAAACATCTGACAGCTTGGCTTGTAAAGGGACTGTTTTATGGACTCTACAACAAGCCACAAATTTGTCACAGCACCAGGCTTAAATGGACTTTGTGGAAAGGCACCTGGCAGCAAGAATGATATCTACAACTTCAGGTGGCAGATCAAATGTAATCAATTGCTGCCGCACAATCACTACATAAGGAGGTGCAGCCTGCACAGGTTTGGGTGAGGACCTTACCCTGCGACAGAAGAGCCTCCCGAAGTGGTAACCTGATGGGAGGGCAAACGCTCATGCCCAGAAGCTCTGGATACCACACCTTCTTGGCCCAGTCTGGGGCCAGTAGGATGACTTGGGCCCAGTTGTTCCTGATCTTTATCAGAACTCAGGGCAGGAAAGGCATACAGAAGTCCCATGTTCCATTCGAGCCGGAACACATGTCCTAGCGAGTCTCTTCACAGAAACGCCAATGCACAAAATCATTAAAACTGTGTGTTCTCCACTGTGGTGAAAAGATCTAGCCAGGGTTCTCCCCACTATTGAAAGATGCCCTGGGCCTCCTTGGCGTGTAGATGCTACTTGTGATCCGCAAAGTGCTGGAGAAAGCGCTTGTCTACGCTGGCATTCAAGAATACCGCCAGGAGGTGCACAACTAGGGAAATGCCCTGACGCTCCAACCAACTCCAGGAGACATGGGTTCTCCCAGCACGAGACACCACAGGACCCCACTCAGCCCCACTTGTTGCAGTACCACATGGTGGTGGTTTTGTCCGCGAGACCCTGCACCAGCCTCCCTTTGATGGATGTTAGGAAGGCCTATATCACCAGAGGAGTGACCTGCAGCTGTAACAGATTGATATGGAGCCGAGAGTCTATCGGAGACCAGAGTCCTCTGCTCTCCGACTCTCCCAGATGGCCTCCACCACACAGCATTGATGCATTCGTCACCACCTTCAGCTCTGGGTGGGCAAGGGAGAGCGGGGTTTCCCGCGGATCCAATTGTGGTCAGTCAGCCTTCATTGCAGACCATGTGCTGTCTCCTCAGAAATCTGAATGTCTTCTGACAGGTTTCCTTGATGCTGGACCTACTGAAACCTGAGAATCCATCGCAGAGGCCGCATATGCCACCTAGTGTAGTCGACAAAGAATGTGCAAGAGGTGAAAAGGCCCAGAACTGTCACTACCACACTCACCAAGATACAGGTCTGAGGCTGAAACATCGGGATCATATACCGAATGTCCCAGACTTGTTGCAACAGAAGGAAGGCACTGATTTGTACTGCGCCCAAGACAGCTACTAAGAAAGAAACCCTACTCGAAGGAGCCAGGTGTGACTTTGGCTAATTGATCAAGAACCCCAACGGTGCCAGGAGGTTTACCATTGTCTGGAGGTGGTCTATGACGGACTGTGGCGAGCCCGCTTTAACAGCCAGTCGTCGAGGTAGGGGACAACTGATAACCCTAACCACTGTAGATGGGCGGCAAACAACGCCATCACTTTTGTGAACACTTGAGGAATAATGGTGAGGGCAAAATGAACCATGGCAAACTAAAAACACTCCCGTCCTACTTTAAACAGCAAGTAAAGTCTGAGGGACTGCAGAATAGAATTATATGAATGTACAAGCCCGCAGATCCAAGGATTCCGTCCTGTTGATTGGGCCCAGGGGATATAGAATCTGGGCCAGAATAAGAATTCTGAATTTGCCCTTTCTCAGGTATTCAGTGGGGCCAAGGTGTAAGATAGGCCAAAGCCATCCATGCTTCTTCAGTACTCAGGAAATAACGAGAGTAACATCCGCCCCTATTTCTGAGTCCGGAACCCTCTTGATGGCTCTTCTGGTGAGTAAAGCTTGAACCTCTTGCATGAGAAGGGACCGGTGCTCTGCAGAGAGTTACTCTGGTGTGGGAGGAAGGTGCGGCAGAGCAGAAAGAAACAGTAGGGCATAGCAGTGCTAAACGTTTTGGAGGACCTATCTGTTGGATGTGATGGATCCTGCCTCCTACAGGGTGGTTGTGCTCCACTAATGGCAAGCTAAAGCAACTTTGATGCTGTTGCTGCACGGGACAAGACAGGGAGGTGTGATACCCCTGGTGACCTGCACATTGCCTGCCAGATCTACGTCCCTGGACTCGAAAGGTCTGGGGTGACCGCAATAAGGACTGACCTACACAATTACCCCTTGGAGTAGCCTCAGAATTTCCTAACCTGGTGTGGAAACTTTTTTGGCAAAAGGCCAAAAGACCCAGGGAGAGTGCTGCGACACTACTCTCCTTCAAACGTTCCAACGCAGAATCCAGTTTCTTGCCAAATAGGTGTGAGCCAACAAAAGAGATATCCATAAGGGAATCCTGTACGTCTCTAGAGAAACCTGTGGAGTGCATCCAGGCACTCTAATGGAGACCTTACTGATGTTAACCGCACGTCGCAGACAAACAGTACTATAAAGGCCAGCACAAAACACATATTTGGCTGCATTTTGACCATCTTGAATTATCTGAAGCAATGAGCCCCTAAAGCCTTTCAGGACAACTGGCAAGATCTCGCTGGCTGTGTCCCAGAGGGCGTGCATATATCGTCCCAATAAACAAACACAGTAACTGACCTCAATGCTAGGTTAGCCAACGAGAAAATGCATTTTCCGAATGCTTCAATCCTATTAGACTCACTATCCGGGGGAGTCGTAGGGAATGAGTTGGGTTTCACCTTTCTGGTGGAAGTCTGGGCCATCAGATTCTCTGCAGTAGGATGCTTTGTAAGGAAATCAGGATCACCAGGCACCGGCCTGTGGCGTCTGGCAACCTGTCTATTCACCAATGAGAAAGAACAGGGCTTTCGCCTGGTGCCCATTAAGGTGTCAGTAGAGGCCTCATCGCCCGGAAGCAAAGGTCTCAGATAGGGCTGGCCTAGGTTACAAGATTCCTTAAGGACATTTGTCTTGACTTCATCGGAAGCCAGTTGTAGGTCCAGGACCTTAGCTGCTCATCGAATTACTACAGCAAAGGAGCACTATCTTCCGCCGGGGGCCTAAAAGTCAAGTTCAACCTTATACCAGGGGAAGTATCAAGTTCACTGGCCTCTTGTAATCCATGTAAAAATTGTCATCATCATAATGTGGGCTTAAATCATCCACATCCCCACCATCATCTCTGGGTGGCGACAAGATTTGGTTAGAGCCATAAGGAAAATGGTGCCTCTGAGGATTCTTCTGCATTAGTGAAAGCATAGACTCAAACTCCGCTTGTAACGTGCCCTGGTGCACTGCAGTGGATTCAGAGAACGACCTCGGTTGAAGTAGGGCTGAAGACAGCTATGGGTCAGACATTGGAGCCGGCATCGAATTCTCCTTGGGTGTTAAAAGGGGGACCGGCTCAGGTCATGGATGTCCGCACAGGAGTCGGTGTGGACCCCGTGATAGATCTAAGGGTGTCAGAAACTGCAGAGAACAGATCTGCCAACAGTAATCAGACTGAGGGCCTGGTGGATACCCGGGGCCTAAAGGTGCGCCAGAGGGAGCCAGAAGAATGCCAAAAATACTCAGTATGGCCTTCTTAAAGGCCTCGATATGCTGTGGGGTCGCTGATGGCCCAAATAATTAATTGTGCATCGGGACCAACTGCAGGATCGGTTCAGCAACCGGAGATCGAGAAGGAAACCGACTGACACCCTTTTGTTTTATCTTTTGATAGACAGTGCCGGGATGTGGTGAAGACCTGCTTCGCCTAATTGTGTTTTTGCTCGGAGTTCGACTTACCGGAAGACAATTGCTAAGATGCCTTTCCAAAGGAACGACCTCGAATTGGAGTGGGACTTACGTGAGGCCTGCAAATTCTTCCTGTGGACGAAGGTGTACATCTTCAAATCTTGGTCAAGGATTGCCTTCGGGTGCATGAGTGTGCACTCCTCACATGTCTTGGAGTTGTGCCCCAAGCCCAAACACCAAAGCCACACTCCGTGCAGGTTTGTGACAGACATCTGTTTTCTGACGTCGTAACAAGGTCTGCAGCCTGTTGTTTTAGGAGGGGAGATTGTTCTCTTTCACACTGGATTTCGATTTGGGGAGTCATTGGAAGGCCGATGAAAGTGGGACTGGAGCATCAGCTCATCGCTTGAAGACGTGGAAAGAAAGAAACTGACGTCAGCACACAGGGGTGCCATTTATACGCTGCTCCATTCCATTGCTACTGGGGGCCAGCGGTGAGTAGAAGAACTGCTAACAATACTTCCCTATACAGTCTGGCATATTAGAAATATTCTAAAGGTGTGCAATCTGCAGTTAGAAGTATTCATCAGAAGTTTTTTTTCCTCAGAGATTACATATAACTGTATGGCAGACTGAGCTGAGCCCTGCGTCTCTGCAAGGAAAGCCACTCAGGTGAAGGTATTCCAATATCAAGTGCATACCCTCTCCCAACCCCATCCCTTGTGTGCTGTTAGTAGCACAAAGAAAGGATGGTTGAAGCAAGGTGTCCAGGCATCAGGACAATGGGACTATGAAGAAATGTGGGCAAGATGAAAAGAGGCCTAGACATCAGCACGAGCAAGGGGAGCGATGAAACATTTGTGCAAGAGGGACAGAGAAGCTACAAATTTCAAATCAAATAATACAAAAACATTCATGAAGATTTGAAATAAACAAACGCGCACATACTGAAGTGACGTAGATTATTTTTTAGCATAAATTGAGACACAAACATACATAATTTTGTCATTTTCGCATACATCTTTGCTTTATTTACTTCAAATATGTTTATGGAAACTATTCAAAACGTTAGGCTTTCCTGATAGATTTTCTATTTTCCCACCCAAAGTGTGCCATATTTTCACACATTTTTCGGTGGATTTGAACTGCCTCTAGTTAAAAGCGCATATCATGGTACTACTCCCTCACTTCAGCAAAGACGAAGTGAAGGGACGCAGACAAAATGAACCATCAATATGGAGAATTATTTGAGCATTTGTTCTTTACATTCGTCATTCTAAGAGTTCATGAAAGTGGATTTAATGATGTCCAATAAATAACCAACAAGGCTTTAACGTCTCACGCGCTCTATGAGTCAGATACAGAGGAAAAATACCCATATGGGTAATTACCTATAACCTATAACTCACAGGCACTCTGTAAAATGATGGATTTTGGTGGAGTGCTCTATTTTGAACCATTTCTTGGCTGGATTCCGTGTTGCTCATTAAATCTTTAATTTTCCCTCGTGGACAATGCTGAAGCAGGAGTAAAGAAGCCGCCGACAGCCAAGGCGCGGTGTTTGTTTCTGCCAGCACCGACAATAGAACACCTACCTGCTGTCGTCATATGTTAACAAAGTGACAAGAGTATAAACAACATGGAAGCAAAGCAGAATATTTGAAAACTGGAAGCTATGTTCTCCAACCACAAAGAAGCGAACAATGCTGAAAACTGCACAATGCACAAGCCAGGACTACCAGGCTGGAAGACCAGGCGGTGTTGACTGACGGCCCAAGCAAACCATGGCTGCCCACCATGGTCTGAGTTAAGCCGAGGAACAGGCATTCCTCACGTCTAAATTAAACAGTCGAAAAACATACAGATGTAGGTAGATCTCTGCATGTGAGGCTTCCTATCTTCTCTAAGGAACACAACTTTGGAAAGGTCTAAAAACCGAACAGAGGTTATTCGAGGTCCGGTTGAAAAAACACTCATCGCTAGAGGAAAAAGAGCAAAAAAACTCAGCAGTAGGAATGCCCATGCATTTAACAAAAACATGACCACATTAAGTCAGCCCTAAAAGCGCTCCTTGGCTTCCAAAATAACGATGGATTGGGATGCGGCCTGAGTGATTACCAGAGGCTGAGATTAGTTTCCAGCATTCCATCCATCACCTTTTGTATACTATAGCTTGACGCCTAAGTGGGACAGATATGCCCAGACATGGGTCCTGTGCACACTGTGTCACTGGAACCAAGCTGTACCTGGTTGATGAGCCCTAACTAGAGCGAAACCGGATGTGGGTTGTTTGTGTTACGGTTCAGGGAGGACCTGGTCTGGCAGTTCGGACTGGACTGTTCCCATGAGGAGCAGGGTCAAGACTGATTTGCATATGGCTGGGTCCAAACTGAGGTGGCATGGTGTGCAAAATCACAATGGACAGGGTTGCGGTGGCATACAATTACCAGTGTTTCAGATTAATTCAAACGTTCCATCTATCACTCTTTTGTATACTTCAGTGTATTCCATCAGCACTTAAAATCAGTGTAAACATCCTTCAGTAACCATCATTATTACTATAAAGAAAGATGTCCAAAATTGGTTCATAACAGCTCTACATTTGCTCTAATCAGCACATAATAATCCAAATCTTATTCATTTTTATATTTTTAATTAATGAAGTGTTCAACTCCCTATAGAGCAGTAAAACATAAGGAAGAGACACTAGGCGCTGATTTTATTGTGTTGTAGTTGCTTTTATCTAGCGCTTTATATTCCTAAGTTTGAAGCACTTTCAGTGGACAATCAGCAAGCTTCTCCATAAGTCGTGCTTTGATGCAAGGGTATGTTTTTGTAGTGTGGTCAATGTAGGAAGTGTTTGGGTTCTATGTGTTATAACCAGAGTGTAATCTTTTTCGTGTATAGCTTGAGCGTGTAATGGAACATAGAGTAGTTCGAGATAAAAGCCTTTAGCTAACATACAGTCATTGTGAGTGGTTGGAACGGTGTAGATGGTTGCAGGTATGGCCCATGTGTTAATTTGTAGTATTGTCTGTGGTGACCAGCGGCTTGCTTTTGTCTTGCTGCAATAGTGTGGATGCGCTTAGGCATGGGGCGGGGGAGTGGAGGAAAGTGTTGCGTGCGGTCATTCCTACTTTCAGTGTGTGGGAAATGGTTGCTGCTTTTTGAGTGGGTACGATCCTGCATCATCTTTTGTTGAACAGCCAGGTCTTTATTGCCTGCTGAAATTTCTTGGTCTTCGATTTTTCTTGTCTTTGCAGGTATGTAGTTTCATAGTTTTGCTACCTGTACAGAGGTTTCACAGATGCTGGAAGGTGAAACGGACTGAAGGGGTGCCAGTCTAGAGTGAGTATCTCTAAAGTTTTGCATGAATCAAGAATGGGCCATTGCCACAGCTGGTTCTGTAGACATTGCAGAGCACCTTGAAGGAGTTCCTGGCAATGGAAACCAGTGAAGCGGTATGAGGCCTAGGATGATGAGGTCACGTAGGAGTCATCTGGCACATTCATTTTGGATTATATGAGATCTTCTGAGCTGGAAGGGTTACACTTCGAGGTAGAGTTTGTTTGCATAGTCTAGGGAGAGGACTAGTAAAAATACAGGGTCAGAAATATGGCAGCCTGGAGATTATGTGGGAAACCTAGGTGAGATATGATGAGTCTAATAGTTTGCATGACCCAGAAGGTGCTTCTTTGACTTGGTTCACCTGAGGGACCTGTGATAGGCTGAAGTCCATGATCATACAGAGGTTTCCTATCTTCGGAGAAGTTGGCAGAGGAAGACTCATTTCCGAAGGTCAGATGTTACTGGGCTGGCTCCAATCTCCAGAGGGGAGGTCTTGGGTTGAGTTGACTTTCCTGTGGCCCTTTACAATCCATTAGTTGTTGGCTCAAGGGGATTGGTGTAGTCCTGAAGAGTGAAGGTCAGTGGGTTTTCCAGCTTTAGGATGATGTTTGCCTTAGGTATAATAACAGCAAAATAAGATGAAGGACTTGAGGTTTGGTGAGGAGGTGAAATAGGCACCAAAGGAGTGGGGAGAGATTAAGCCTTTAGATATTCAATTATAGGCGAAGAAAGGCGCTGACGTGAAGGTAGAGAGAGTTGACACTTGAGGTGCCAGAAAGGTAGGAGATGTAGTATCAGATGGTTCCCTAGACGCAAAGTTCCCCTAGCCTCAGCGGGAGGTAGGGGTAGTGGACTCTTACACGGACAAAGTTTGAGCATTAGCGATGCAGCAACTCTATTTCTGTTGACCTCAGTCTGTCCAAGTTGGAAATCCATGCAAGATTCAGTATCTCTGCCAGGCTATTAGCCAATCTAATAGTCAGAAAGTAGACTGTGTTCTTCCATGAATTTGAAGATCTGACTAAAACTTGCATTATCAATCATTCGCCCTAAGAAGTGACTACTGCGGATTGGTTAGTGATTGGTTCTGTGTGCTGGAGAATGGTTCTTCTTCTTGATGATTATCTTGTGCAAGGTCTTATGGTCTGTGATGTATGAACCTGAGGTTATAAAAATAATAGTTCATGCTGAGAGGCATTTGTAGTGAGATGAATATCCTCTGATGCTCCAGGGTGGCAGGAATCTGACATAACCAGCCCCTTGAACTCAGAGAACAGAGTTGCTGAAGGAGGCCAGGGTCTATTGTGTGCCTGCATATCTAGTCGTTAATTATGGTCTGGGGGAACAAGTGTTTTCTTTTAAGATGCTTTTTCAGTTTCTTAGATTTTTGAAGAATAAGTTTGCTATGCCATCAGACATTTTGGGAGTGAGGAGTCTTTGTGGCAATGCATGCTGGGTTGCAGAATTCTAGGAGGATTCTTTGTAGTTCTTTGAACGAGCATTGGGCTCTGGAGATCCGATGATAATACTGGAGTGTTTTGCCTTCTTGGTAGAGGATTTGTGTAGTCTGGTTTAATATTGGAGAGTTATTTTGCCATTTTTATTGTTTGGTGTCTTCCACTGTTGTTACAGAGCTCTGATTTCCGTCTTCAGTTTCTTTTTTTCATCAATGAGCGTTAGGGTTTCCGGCTGATAACCAGGGTGGATAGTGGTCTTAAGGGGTGTTGGTATGTCAAAACTTTCAGAAAGCCAAGGGTAATGGGTGGTCCATCTCTTCATTTGGTTATGTTGCGAAGAGGCTTAAAATGGGAGTTGAGGGCAATAAGGCCAAGCTTGTTCCAAAGTTTAGAGCTAGTCTTATAGGCTTATGTTACCGTTATAGTTGTTCTCATGAGAAGGTTGACAATGAAGATGGGGTGGTGGTCGCTCCAAAAGATGGGGAGAGTTCATGTTACTGTGGTGAATTTTTGCAGCGAAAAGACTATGCCAATGGTGTGCTCAACTGAGGGTTTTGAGCTACTACAAGTTGAAAGAAGTAGGGAGCCTCTGTTCATCAGAAGGGATCATGTTACAGTAAGTTTTGGCAGTCAACAAGACATTCATATTTCCCTGGATAATGAGATTTTGGTTTATGGTGATATTGGTGGCATCTAGGCAGACTTGTGTGATTGCTCAGTTGTTCGTCGGAGGTCAGTAGGACAGGGCATGAAAAAGTAGGGGCGCTTGATCAGCAAACTAGTAGTTTCAGCCATCTCTTCTAAATTGTTGGCCTGCGAAAAACCTTGAAAATGTCTTCTTGGGATGGGTTCTGCTGAGGATTCTAGATACAGTGACGAGGACCTCATGAAAGATAGAGGATCAGTGGTCCCCTCCAGCCACGTTTCAATAATGAACAGAGGGTGTAGGTTGAAATCTGTCGCACTAACCTCTGTGCTGCAGCTTCATGTTTTAACTGTGTATTTTCCTGTTCGCTAGAGGAGGCCAGTGTAGTTTTTTGAGATGGGGAGCAGTGGAACATTTACATGGAAGATTCAAAATCAGACCAGAAGCAGCATTCTGCACTATCCGAAGTTTGTGTGTGAGAGATGTTTGCTTATACCTAGATGGAGTGCATAAGAGAAAGTAAACTCTAGGTGATAACATGGAACATCCTTTTCCGTGCCAAGGTTAGAATGATTCTTATAATTTCTTTAAGGGGTTTTAACAGCAGCCTGTCACTGCAGCAATTTGATGGTTTAAAGAGAGGGCTGCATCAAATTTCACTTCCAAATTTCTTAGTGCTTCAACAGGAGATGGAGGTCGGCCGAGCTCGAGAGGCAAACAGTAGTCATTCCAGCTGGAAGATTTACCTAATAGGAGGTTCACCTAGATGACTATGATTCAAGGGAACCATACAGAGGTGATCACACTTCCAGTGACTGCTGCAACTGCTGACAGAAGTTCACTCTATGGCCTAATAATACAGTCCAATGAAAGCAATACTTGTGAAAGACAACATTTGACAGAGCAATGTGGTACACTATAAGTCCTTAAAATTACTGCGCAGTTTGAATTGTTTTACCTTGTAGGCCACACTATTTGAAGAATCAACAATGATGAAGAGAGGTTTTCGTGTGAAAGGGTACAGATCTCCTGGATGCAGACTGTCAAAAGAATACATATCGATTCAGGTGAAAAAAAAACTGCAAAAATACACAAATTCAGTAAAGATAGTGCCAAAAAAGAGGCTAAAGGAGAAGGCAGTAAGAAGACATATTTTAAAGGGCCATTCATGAGCGCATGGAATGTAATGAACAAGACTAGGTGCAAAGCATTTACATCAGATTCACTTTATCTCAAAACTAGACAAAATATATTCAATGTAGAAAGATTACTGGAGAGAGGGAGGATGACTCCTATCATGTAATGTGGTGGCAAAGTGCTGAAAGCTCCAGAGAAAGCAATGATTATACATTATCAGGGCATGTGGAAAAAACAAGATACTTACCTTCGGTAACACTCTCCCTGGTGAAAACTGTATCTCACTGCAGATTCCTCACCTTTTGAATACTCCCAGGTGCCAGACTGGAACCGCACAATTTGCTCCCACGTGCTAGTAGGTGGCATCATGTGGCTCCAAGGTAACTAAGTACGGAAGTGACCGAGCGGAGATGCATATAAGCGCAAAACCTGCATGCTGATGTCCGTTTTTCAATCGTTTGCACACTCAGACACGGAGCACTTCAAACAAACTGTTGATGACAGTGTACTGATCTCTAACTTGGGACCTTATGAAGATGTTAGGGAGTCCACTCCACAAAATATGTAGGAGGGAGGGCAGTGAGAAATCTGCAGTTAGATAAAGTATCTACCACAAAGAAAATTACCAAAGGATAAGTAACTTATTTGTCTGATGGAAACTTATAACCACAGATTCCTCCTTTTTGAAATACATACATCCCAAAGTTAGAAGGGCCAGAGGAATGGACTGAAATGGGGAATTTTTGCAGGACCAAGCAAACAAAATGGCCCTTCCATTGGACAGGGCTTTCAAGGCAGTACTGATTCATGAGTGTGTGCACAGCAGCTCACGTCACCACCTGGCAGATGTATAGAAAGACACCTGCTTGCCAATGCCGTTGTAGAGGTTTTAGCCCTGGTGAAATGAGCTAGCAGGGCTTCAGGGGACTGCCTCTTCGCCAGTACGAAGCAGATTTTGATGCAGAGGACCATCCACCTTGACTGGGTCTTCTTCTGGAGCACCAGTGCGTTCATCGCTCATGAAATCCCCAAAAAGAGGTGTAGATCCAAAAGATAGTCTTTTGTGTGGTCAATATAAAAGCTCAGCGCCCGATTATGGTCGAGCTGATGGAGCCTCTCCTCCTCTTTCAAGGGGCGAGTAGAAGCAAAAACCGTTGGCAGGGTAATGGATTGGTCGACGTGAAGACTAGACACAACATTTGGTAAAAAGGCCCTCCTGAGCCCTCAGCACCAATTTGTCTAGGATAAAAGTATTATAGGTTGACTGCACCAAAAGTGCCTGGAGTCACTCACATGCCACGATGAAGAGACGGCAATAGGGAAGACAGTCTTGACTGTTAAGAGTCTCAAACAAAGTGCACATGAGGAAAGTTAGAGCTAGATTTAAGTGCCATTGTGGCATAAAGAATGGGCTTGGGGAAAACATGTGAAACAGACCCTTTAAAAGATGCATCACAACCAGCAACATGAAAGGGTTGGTCAAGTAAACTCCACAATGCAGAAAGGACTCAAATTTAACCTTTTACTGTTTACATAGGAAGGCCCTGCTGAGCCAACGAAAGAACAAAAATGAACGCAGCTTGGCCTGCAGGGGCTCAATATGTCAATCAATACACCAGGCAACACATTTCTCCCAATGCAGATTGATTCAGAGAAGGATGTCTGGCCGCAAGAATGACATCCAGTGCCGTGGTCCGCAAATCAAATGCACTCAACTGCCACCGCTCAATCTCCATGCACAAAGGTGTAGGGTGTGGAGATTTGGGTGCAGGACCCTGTTACTGAGGCAGTAGGCCTCTGAGGTGCAAGCCAGATCTGCTAGTAGATGCTTAGTCTCAGGAGCTCTGGTTACCATACCCGCTTGGCCCCGACCGAGGCAATCAAGATGGCTTGGGCTTGGTCCGTCCTGATTTTCCTCAGAACTCAAGGCAGGTTAGGTAGCAGTGGGAACATGTACAGAAGCTCTGCGCCCTATATCCGACGGAATATCTTCTAGTGAGTGCCCGGGAGGAAAATCCAATGCACAAAAGTTTGGACACTGAGTATTCGACAGTGGTGAAAAGATCTAGCGAGGATATTCTCATCAGTCAAAGACACCCTGCACCACCACGGGATGGAGACACTACTCGTTATCTGTCAGTCTGCAAGATGGTTGGTAACCAGAAAGATGATCTGCAAGTCCAGTCACCTCAAGAGACGTAGGGCCTCCTGACACAAAATCCAAGACCCCACTCCGCCCTACTTGTTGCATTACTACATGGTGGTTGTGTTGTCCATGAGGAGCTGCATCAGCCTCCAGCTAATGGATGGGAAGAAGACTTTCAGGATCGAACGGATTGCCCAGAGGTCCAGAAGATTAATGTGGAGCTGACTTTCCGTTGGAAAAAGGGGGCCACTAATCTCTATCTCTCCCTTGTGACAGAGACCCCCCCCCACCTCCCTCAAAAACAGCAGTGATGCATCTGTCAGAACCATGACATCTAGGTGAGGAGGAGAGAAAGGCCTGCCATAGGTTAGATTGGTGTTTGTCAACCAGCACTGCTGACCTTTAGCTGTTACCTGCAAGATCTAAATGGTTGCACAAGGCAGCCCTGATGCTGGGCCCTCTGAGATCTGAGGTTTCACTGCAGGGCCCATTTAGGTCATACAGCGTTCAGTATGGGGAGTATGCACAAGGCCAAGAATCCATGAAGCCTCACAGATGGCTGTGAGGCTTTTGGACTCTTGGCCTTGTGCTGTAACCCACAATTGAGCCTGAAATATTCAGATCATATGCTGAACAATCCATACTCCCTGCAGCAGCAGCGTAAAGGCCTGGAATGCCACCATATCTTCAAAGAAGTGAATCCTCTGTGTAGAGCTCAGGTTGGACTTCAATTTACTGATGGTACAGCACAAGGATGTCAGGAGTTCATCCATCAACTGGAAGTGGTCTATGACAGAGTGCAAAGAGTCCGGCTTGAATATCCAGTTGTCAAGTTACATGAACAAATGTGTTCCCGACCTTTGAAGGTGGGCAGCAACCACCGTGATTATTTTTGTGAACACCCACGGGCCAAAGGGGAGCATGGCGAATTGGAAGTGTTCCGATCCCATTTTGAACTGCAGGAAACACCTGTGGAACTGCAGGACGGCTATATGAAAATACATGTCCTGCAAGTCCAGGGTCACCATCCACCTTCCTGGGTCCAAAGTAGAAAGAATTTGAGAAAGAGTTACCATTTTGAATTTCTCTTTCCTCAGGAAGGCATTCAATATCCAGATGTCCAGTGTAGGTTTGAGGCTTCTGTTCTTTTTTGGTATGAGGAAATAGCACAAGAGGCAGCCCTTTCCTCTCTCTGAGTCAGGCTCCCACTCAATTGCACCAACGGTCAGGAGAACGCTGGCTTCTCGCATCAATATTGTGGAGTGATCCTCCGAAAGTTGCACTGGTGTAGGGGGAAGATGGGGAGGGAAGAAAATGAAAAGCAGGGGGTAGCCCCTTTCAATTATCTGCAAGACCCATCTGTCTGATGTGACGGACTTCCAGACAGCGAGGACATGCCGTGTCCTGCCACTTACTGGGTGGATATGTGCCTATGAGGGCAAACTAGAGCGGCTTTGAAGCCACTGTAGCAGGAGAGGAGTTGTTGGATTACTGTTGCGATGCTTGGTGCACCGTCCTCCACCATCTCCACGTGCTCTGCCCTGAATGAGCCTGGTCTGCTGCTGTGGCACTGTTTGAAGGGCTAGTGTCTATAAGCCAGCCCCTGAGAATAGCACCTGAACTTTCTATACTGCTAGTGAAGCTGCTTGCCAGGAGACAGTTGTCCCAAAGACTGTTCTGTGGAACAACTTTCCTTATACCATTTTAACGCCGAGTCTGAGCTCTCTCTAAACAACCTAAACCCATCAAAGGTTTTATTAATTAAGGACACTTGCTCTCTTGAAAACACAATTGATTTCATCCATGTGTGCCTTCTAAGCACAACAGTTGTGCCATTAGATCTACCTATGCAGTCTGTAGTGTCCAAGCCAGCGCGTAGTATGTACTTAACTGCATCTTGACCATCATATATTGTTTGAGCTAAAGGGGTCCTGAGATGTTCTGGGACGGCCAGCAAAAGGTTGCTGACCATATTCCACAAAGCAAGGGTGGGCTTGTCCAAACGGTATATGGCATTGGGCGATCTGAGGACAAATTGTCTGAAAAGAACATTTTCTTTTTGAAAGCATTGTTTTCTGTTGGATTGGTCAGAAAAGAATTTGGGTTCACTTTACTTGCTGATGCCTGAACCACGAGGCTTTCAGGTGCAGGGTGTTTAGTTAAGAAATCCAGGTCATTCTATGCCGCATAGCCACCATCAACTAACCACTGGGAGAACACATAGCTTATCCCATGTAGTCTTCAAGGTGTCAGTAAGGTCTTCATTGAATAGCAAAAGTGGTTCAGACAAAGGTAGTCCTGGTTGGAGAACTTCAGTAAGCAAATTTGACTTAGTTTCAATAGTGGGCAATTGTTAGTCCAAAAAATAATCCACCCTCCGTACCACTACTGCAAAAGAGGCACTATTTTCCATAGGTGGCACAGGTGGTGAGTCATCGTGGGGGACATACCTATACCATGCAAATTTTGTAAGTCCAAGTATAAGCCACTGTCAGTGATAGGAGAAAGGAGTAACTTATTGGCCTCCTCGTCATCATCAGTATCACGGGGAACATTAGGTACATGCTGAATCGCATCAGAATCAGATCCAAAGACAGCCTCTAGCTTCTGGTATTACTGGCGTCGCAGCAGTGCAACATAAGCCTGCAGCAGGCAGTCATCGGTTTGGGTTAAGACACCAGCATCAGAATCAAATCTTGGGCCAGCGCCGGTGCAGTCAGTATTGGTGCTGGCAAGGAAAGAACTGGTGTGGACCATGGTGCCAATGTGGAAGTCTGAACCAGAGTCAGCAGGGGCCCGGAAACAGGTCCAGAAGGGTCAATTAGGTGGGGACACGCCAGCAGAATTCCAACTGTGACCCATGAGACTTTGTGGATCCTGAAGGTGTGTCAGAACAGGCCAGCGGTGCATGAAACAGTTGCAGCATAGCCTCTGAAATTCGCTGTTTGCTGCGGAGTCGACCACAGCCTAGAAAATTCAGAGTGCAGCGTGACCAGCTGCGGAACGAGGTTGGATCCGAGCAACACCGCAGGTGTAATATTCTTAGGTTGACGCCCTTGCACTTTTTTTTACCAGATTTTGAGTGATGGAATAGGGTTGAATCCTGTTTGGTTTTTTTAGGTTTATAGCGCAACTTTGACTTGGAACTTACAGGAAGAGTTCGACCAGGAACTGGACTTTTCGTGGGAACCGCAGCCTCTTCTTGTGTTTGGCGAGGTATAAGTTTGCTTCTTGTTCTCAAATTGCCTTTGGGTGCACTTATCACATGACTTCAAACCATGGGCTGAGCCCAAGCACCACAAACACATGTCCTGTGAGTGCATTACCAACATTTGCTTCATGCAGTCCTAGCACAGTTTGAATCCTGTCATCTTTGGAAAGAATAGTAAGAATCTGAAGTTTTCAGATGACTGACAAAGGAGGGAGCGGGGCTCCGGATCCACATCAAAGGGGGCAGAAAGAAAGTAACTGAAGTCTGCACACAGGAGTGGCGCTCATTTGCAGCTCCATTCTATCACTTCCTAGGCTGTACCAGAATCACTGCAGAGCCAGAGGGCACCTCCTACTGGCATGCACGAGCACTGCTGCAAAAAGTCTCTAGATCCAGTTTGGCGCCTGGGAGTATTCTATAGGTGCAGAATCTGTGGTTGGAAGTATTCATCAGAAATACATTTATAAACCTAATTATTTATACAATATATTCTAACATCCTTAACAGTCTTTTCTTAAATGACAGCTTGAGAGCCATACAAATATTACCATGAGGTCGTTTCTATGCCTAACTGTTGCAGTCTCTATCAGCAAACAAAAGTAATCCTTGTCACCTAACAGTTTTATAGGCATTCATAGCACTACACACAGTAAGCTTGAAGGCGGTCAGAGGGGTTCCCTCAAAACTCTTCACCACCGCCCAATGTGCCCTGCACAACTCCAGAAAACCATCCATACAGCAAATTAAAATTCCTTGTGCCTTGTGAAAAACATCATTATCCTTTCCATCATAGAAAAGAACAGACTGAACAACTTTAGAAGACCAGCTGGTCCCCTAGAGCGCAAGGAGTATAAATTAGAAACTTTGCATCACACTTTCAAAGACACAGACGACTGTCTCTGATCCAGAAGATACCGTCTAAGAACCAACCGCACACCCACTTCTCCCAGTCTCCCTTTGGTGGGATTCCTTTAAAGCGTTATACGACCGGTAGACATGCATTTATGTCCAAGCCTCTATTTTGTGAAGGGCCCATAATTCTACATGTCGAACCCATTGATTTGGTGCAAGAACCTAGGGTCCTTTCCAACCCATGCCTAAATCTACATCTAGAGCTGACCAGCTCCATAAACAGTCTATAAAAATGCATTCAGGCAAGAAGTTCACCGTAGAAATGCATTAGAACCGAATCCATTCATCGTGCCCAACCACCTGCCATGGTGCAGACCCCTTATAGTGTGCAACCATGTGCTGTGAGTACGAGTCCACAGCCCTAGTCATAGGCGCTGTACAGTACACCTGGCAAGGGGAATAACTCACTCAAGGGCGATTACTAGAACAAATATTCTACAACCCTATGGTAAGGATTTGTGGAGTATATTTCACACAACCTTCCCAGAGTTAATGCTCTCAATTCATGATCAAAGCTTTGCTTCAAGCCTTCGGCTGACTAGGTTTCAAATAGGGTATTCCCTGGGTGAACGCCACTTGAAATAGTTTCCTACCATGGATCTTGAGTTTTTGTTTCTATGGTTCTAGACCAGTATGTTTTATAGGAGCTCCCGAACGTTACCTCACATCACTTGCCATCCAGCTCCGAACAGGTTTCCGAGGCCACACGCTAGTGACTAAACATGGTGGGTGCAACAACAGCCTGAATGTGAAAAAGGATGAAACCACAGAAGAGCCAACACTTCACTTACCAATGCATCTCCTTGTAAGACTGATTGCGCTTATGAAGGGAATCGCCGTTGAGAACATCACGGTTACTGTTTGTTAGAACACCACCAAAATCGTAGGGACCTACAGTAAAACAAGGAACATACCTTTACATCATTTGGCAAGAGGCAGCTTATCACCTGTGCAGAACAACAGTGAGCGCCCAAGATGCTTTCCTGCTGGGTCTTGCTTGCATGGCCGATCACAATGCTTTAGCTGTTGGCTGCTGCATTCGTACTTCTGTTTTTTTTTTCACACAAAATAGAACAGGGGGACTTGACATTGGACACTAAAATAATATATTTACAGATCAGAGTACGCATTGGCAGAAGTGCATTCATCCCAACACTGACTGGCCATTAGATACCAACTATTGACCTCTGTTTCCTAGACTGGACTGTGATACGAAACCTTCAGCTCTATCGCCACTCAATTTTAGCCCTTTATACAAAGTTTGCTAAAAACCTTGCCATGCGGATTTCAGTGAACTTGTGAGCAATGGGAACTCAAGTCTTTCCGTTCAAAGACAGATCTAAGAAGAGAATTACAGACTTATTCTACTTTTAATAAGTACTGGCTCTATTAAAGCTGCTAAATAGCCCACGTTTAAGTGGCAAAGTGTAATTGGCTTGTTCTATATGTTCAAGTGGCACGCAACACTGAAATCCCGGATACAAAATTTGGTAAAGATTGCACACATCTTTCCATTTCATTGGGTACGGAAGACATGCTTCTCAATAAAGCACAGGGCTAGGTGGCAGTGGTCACTCTTCTGGGTGGTCTGTGTAGAAAACAAATCTTCTTGCAGTGATTGGACACTCTGGGGAACCTAGTTCAGTACAATACCAAATTTTAATATAAAAAAATCAACTACGGGTTAAACTCTCCCTTCTCATCCAGACCTGCTCGCACCAGTAGTACTTTTCAAAATTCTGAGACCTGTAACCTCTGTTCTTCACAAGACGGCGGTGCCTGGAGGATCCTGCAGCTGTGAGGGAACTGTTGACTGAGTTGGGCCTGGGACAATTGAAAGAATTGCTTGAAAGGGGTCAACATAGAAGAGATTGAAAGTAGACTGATATGTGAGGACACTGGGTAGTACGAAATTCTGGTACCTGTGAAGGAAGTAGAGTCTGGGAAGGGACTATGGTTTATGAGGAGTTTGCCCCAAGAGAGACTGGTAGCTTCAAGGAAATGGTGGCCTGAGAGAGGACCACAGTCTGCAACGGCATGGGACTATTTTCTTGCCTTGGTGCATACACATGGTTGGTAGCTGGAAGGGACTGATGGCTGAAGAGGCCTGAGCTGGCAGCAGTCTACCTTCTGCATGATTGATAATGGGCAAGTGCCGGCTGGATGATGTTGGCAAGGGACTGGATTTGAAAAATAGGTTGGTTTCTTGGTGGAACCCTTTTTTTCTTTTCGCTCCCTGTGAAATACATAAAAATTACTTGGAGAACCACCACCCGTAATGTAGTCTACTAACAGATTGAAGATTCTACAAAGCAGCCAGTAGCACCTGAAGAGAAGACCACATCCGAGTACCCAGCCAGAAGCACTTACAAAACATCAACGCTAAAAAAAAACCTAGGAGAGTTAAACAAGAAAAGTTCAACATTTTAAAAAAAGAGCTTGCCTTCCCATGAATGGTCACACTTCTTGGTTTTGAATGAGAGGAACACTTAAGTCTTTGTGAAAAATAAATAATTTCTAGACCAGCCCTCTTACAGTGATTTGGTTGGTACCTTCATCACCTCCAAACCAACCCAGATTTTCCAATTTAAAATGCACTCGAAAACATGGACAAATCTAGCTTTTTCCATGTCCATCTCTGTATGATGAACCAGTGCTAAGTTGGACTATTTGATTACCACTGCAATAGTTTTCTTTAAAAAAGCATTTTAATTGGCCAGAATTATTTCACATAAAGGACCTGCTAATTTAACATTTTAATTTAATTGATCATGTGTACTTATTTTACATTTGAGTGTGGTATAATACTGAGATCAATGCCAATATATCTGTGGGGCCCTAATGTTTAACAGGCAGATGCAGAACCACTGTGACTGAAGCAGGCACTAGGATACAGGGTGCAGCAGAACATCCATATTTTTATTCAAAGCCAAGAAACTATTCTCAGAAAAGGCCAAAGCTTTGATCCTCTGTGCCAGTAAAGAGAAACTGGATAGCATGGCAAGAGAAAGCTTTTTCAGCAACCAGGCCATGTGACTGCACAAGGGAGGCTTGCACTTTCCATTTCAACTGGCTTAAGGGCTCTAATGCTGTAATTATATCATTATAGTAAATGTGCTGAAAAAGATCCTGTCCAAAACCAGCATCGTATAAAAGCACTTCCGAGGAAGGCAATCAAGACCAAGATGTATCGCATGACATGGAACAGTGAAAAGATGACTCCCAGTCATCAGAGCAGTCTCCAGAGACCGGCAGAGTATTTTACCATTTTATAGCAGAAGAAAATCATTAGGTTTTAAATATTATACCAATCAATAGAGACTTTAAAATAGAACATGCCTTCTTGCAGAAGTCTCTTCCCATCGTTCAATATAAACCTTTTCTTGGACGTCCACCGCCAAAGCCAGTGAATTGGTTCAAGTGAGACAGGTCTCACCAATGAAGGATGCAGACTTTCAGGGTTCTCTATAAAAAATACCTAACTGACCAATCAGATGCCAGTGATGGTATCCCCACTTTCACTGATTATAATAGTTTGACGCGTAACATTGTGACATTCCCAAAATCATCTACAGCAGACATACTGAGTAAAGGAGTATTTCAGTGCATTATATGACGCACAATCTTATAACATGCATTGCACTTTAACTTGGATGCAACATTTTGTATCAGACGTAGACTACCAAGGCCAACCTAATCTACCATTTTCTTCTCTAACTACTCCAAATGCACAGCTCTCAACCTTCACAATTTCTCCCCCTACCCACTGCCAGTATGACTTGAAGTAGAACCACGACTTTACTGCATCACTAACTACCCCTCCATGCCCAGAGATTTACCAACACTGCCCTTCCCACAGTAGGAGCTAAATCTAACCTCCTATACTTAATAGGTTTTAAGGCAACCACACCTGACAGTGGTATGAAATGGCTCTAATGTTAGCACATCACAAAGGTTCATCCACATAGTGGGCAATGTGAGAAAACTGCCATCACCACCATCCACAAATCATTGCACTATTTTGCAAGAAATGAGGCTCTTATAGTTGTGAGCGCAGTATGCGCCACAGCAACATTCCCTGAAAATGGCAGGAGGAACCCAGCTAAGTTAGTGAGTCAGTGAGAAGTTCTGACCCATGGTTATTGCCTGTAGGCCCTTTTCGGAGTCGCATACCAGCTCGCCCCACAGAAGCCTCGTTTTACTTGTCGGTGTAGTTTTATGAGGGCCATCCGGTGGATGTTGTCACAACAGATCTGAAAACTCCAATGGACATCAAAAAAACAAACGTTCTAGAACGGCTATTGTTGGTTTTTGATAGCGATGCATGACTGGGTAAGGAGATCTTTTTTCCTCTATAGTGGCTGACCAGTTATATACGGCGAATAATAATGTATGACCACATGGATGTTTCACTGTTAAAAGTCAATAACGAGATTTTTTTTAAAATGTGCCACCCACCTGCAGAGAAGCAGAAGAGTGTGCACTTTTTCAAGTAAACCTACTGGTTCTTTCAGGAGGAGCCTAACCTAGAGGCAATGTAAGACCGTCGCTCTGCGTGGTTTAGTCTGATTAACAGCTCCTGACCTGCCTCTATTAAGACTCGTGGCTCATCAATGGAAACATTACTTGCCCCCCCCCCACCTAAAATCCTTGCTGTCCTATTTTGCAGCCTTCCCTTGCTCCAAACTCATGGGACACCTTATCTGCATAAACGTTTTTTCCACAAAACACACATAAATGCACATTCTATTTTACTGCACATGCGTGTCAGCCACGTTTGCCTTCTGCCCCATGCACCTAGGTTGCACAATGGCTCCCAGTTTCTCAGTCCTCTTCTTGTCTGTACCTAGCCAGACACAGAGCAAGGGAGGCATGCTGGTTAACTGTGTGGAGGAGATTAGATTAAGGACTTGTAGTACAAGAGCCACAATGGTGAGTAACTAGTACTTACGCCTACATCTGGTCGCATTTCCTCCAAACTTGTGAGAGGTTTTTAAAGTGTTAAGTTATTATCCAGGGCTGCTAGCAGTCACAATTTGTAGCAAAGTTGTTCTTCAAAACCACCTGGCCATCCGCCATGGAACGGAGATCAAAAGTGTGTATATAAAACTCACAAGAAGTTTCCAATATGACCACCTGTAACATCATGTCTTATGAAATCTAACACTAAAAAGTAACTAAGGAAACCATGCCAGTGACGACATGCACTTAGAAGCCCAGAGCCTGAAGTCACTGAAGGAGCCATGTACCTGAAGGCATGCACATACATGTCCACAGTCACAAGTCACTGAATACACTGTGTTCTTGACGGCATGCACCTAGAGGCCAACAGGCAGGGTAGTGCTGCATAAAGGCAACAGCAGGCAGTGTCCCATGGAAACACCAGAAGGATGATGCCAGACTTATGTTGCCAACATCAAATACAGGCCCAAAGCTAGGAGAGAGAGAAAAAATTGAATTTTGCCCAGCGGTCCAAAAATCCACAAACCAAGCCTTGTCAAAAGGATGAAGAATTCCAGTCTTTGCACAGAATGATGAATACCGATTACCACATTGTTCATAAGGAAGGAAGGGTTCTAGGACTTCTCACTGTGCGTTTCTCACTGCCGCACATAGTACTCTGGTTATTGTCCAGAAGTTAAGTTCATTGTGTACTTTATGCATTATCAACTCCCATTACCCACTGCATGTCTTTCTGTGTCGCCCTTCCCCAAAGAACTCCTTTGCTTTATCAGGAAAGGACAGTGAAAAGGCAGGCTAGACAGCGGTAGGCAATTCAACCACTGATGTACGCCACGATCCAGAAACTAAGCTGCTTGTTGCTTCCATGGCCCACCTCCATGTTCCAGATACTTTTTTTCAGGTGCTTCTTATAGAAGTGTCCAGGTATAACCTGTCCCTTTTTTTGCTTTTTTAAATAGAGGATGCCCCTTGCTGGGCCAATGCCCCTGCCACATCTTTTTTGTAAACCTTTTTATTCATTTTTCATGTGCATACAGAGTATACATTTCATAATGTCATTGATAGCTATGGAACATTCGTCTAGTCATATTACCATTAAAACAGAAAGACATCAGGGTCCATTGTTGCTCTGGTAGGTATCTCGTGTCTGATCATGTATGAGTGCCTAGTGAGACTGGGTCTCCTCCCAGCTTGTTAGTTTCCGAGGTCTATTCAGTGCAACTGACTACTCTGAAGATTGGATGTAAAGAGTTCACCTTTGTGGACCCAACTGGGGTAAATACCTCTGGAATGGAAAGAAGGGGGGTTGGGAATGAGGGCATTGGTTGCTGCTGGTCTATTGGCACTGGGAATCACTTTCACACCGGGACTTATAAGCAAGTGTGGGGGGGGAGGCGGGGGTGGGACCCTTTCAGGGAGTTCCTGTGCTGCTCCGGGTGTTACGGGGTCGGACGCCGTTTGTGTGACTGCTGGGGAATTCGTGGGGGTGTTATGTGTCTGTTTGAAGGGCCAATGCCCCTGCCACATACGTTACATGAAGCAGGGGTGTGAAGCCAGTGGTGAGACCACCAGTGTCACGATAGTGGAGGCATGAAGACCACATACCAGAAAAGTGACTGTACATTGTTTACCGTCCATCAAAGACAAGGACATTGAGCACAATGAAGGGCATTTACGTCTGCAGTGTATCAAGGGCTAGACATCCCCGGGAGGTGTAAATGGACTCAGCTCCAAAACTGCGTGATGGACGAGGACAGAACGGAAAGATGGGAGGATCACGTGGGCCTATTCTCAGTTCATAAAAAGGAGCCAGGCTTGATTTGCATCATCAAGAGCCTCCAACCGGCTAAGATCTCATTCATGCCAGCTGCTACGGATGCCAACCTTCTTGGGGAGTAACCACTAACCAATCCGATGTCAGTCACGCTGAGGGTTCAAGGAAAGGATCTGGAACTCAGATCAGGACAATGCGGCAGCAGTGCGGACGATCTAACTTTGTTTCTTACAAGGGAAAGGGGCATTTGCTTGAGTTTTACTGGGTCTGCTAAACATCTCATCTCCAAGGGCCAGATTTAGAAATATCTGGTAGCAGAATACTGATCGCAATTTGCAACCAGTATTGTTGCAACCAGTAAGGATTTTTAAGAACCAACTTATGCACTTATAGGTAGATTCTTAAGAACGAATTGTAG
Source organism: Calotriton arnoldi (assembly GCA_963921515.1). Taxonomy (NCBI): domain Eukaryota; kingdom Metazoa; phylum Chordata; class Amphibia; order Caudata; family Salamandridae; genus Calotriton; species Calotriton arnoldi. The sequence continues at coordinate 1,076,738 of CAWUFW010001256.1, forward strand.
TGGGTCGTAATCCGACCTACCTCCTGAGTATTAATAAAGTAGCTCGCAAATTGCAACTCACTATGCTTATAGGCCATCACAGGAAAGTTGGCTTGCTGGGCTCAGCAGACCACCATGTCTGTGATTGCACTTAAGTACAGCCAACTTTTTTTTTTTAATGCAACCCGTTTTCTGTAAATAAGCCAGGGCTTTGTTTAAAAAGGAAAAGTTTAAGTTTGAGAGTTCGCAGTGGTCCCTGCCTATTCCCCAACCAATTTTTAAAACATTTTTTTTTTACTTTCACAAAGAGGAACCTGGTCTCATAGGGAACCCTTCCCTTTTGCGAATGGGTTATCATCCCAACTCAGGGATCGGTACATTTTCAATAGTTTATGACCGCTATTTCGGTCCAAAACCATTGAATCAATGGCATTGATGCATATGGATAAGAATGGCTAATTGGAAGGGAAGCCAACATCACACTCCTCACAAACAGCGATTCCTTATCAATTTGTAAACCCATTTTAGGAGTTGGTAAAACATCACCAACTCCTAAAATAGGTTAAGTATATTGAAAAAAGTATTTTTGCAGTCGTAAACCTCTAATTGGAGAGTTTACAATAAAAAAATACTTTGTAGATCTGACCCTAAATCACTTAATGGGATTCATGTTGCAGTTCTGTGAGACAAGGGCCGCTGTATTTTGGGCAGAACTGCTTCTGGTCCAGTAGGAGGCTTCAGCTCGAAATGTACTTGGGGTTCAAACCTGCTCATCCTCCCTTCCCCCATCTATCACCCCCATCTTCAGTATCTCTGCTGGGCATTTCCTGCTACTAGCTTCTGGCAGAGTTGACAATGGACACTGATGGGAGTGCAAAGCATACTTCAGAGCAGACTCTAGTTTTAGGCATCTCACAAAGCTTGGGTTGTTCCCAACACTAGCAGGCCTGCGACCGGGTGCTTCCCACATAGTCTGGATGAAATGTCCAAACCATCTGTGGATGCAAGTTTTTTCTGTTCCTCCTGCTGGTGTGCAACCAGGCAAAACTGAAGGTTTCAGACACTGAAAAGGTCTGCGCTTCAAAGACGAGATGGAGGCAAAATTATTGCCAAGAGAAGAGTTGATGAGACCACAGGCTCTGCAAACACAAGATGGGCTGGTGAGCGACAAAGGAAGTGTGACCAGTAAATGGTCCATCGATTTAGGGTTGTCTGTGACAAAAGTGAAAATCAAATATTGCTACATAGACAGAAGCAGAAAAAGAGAGGACTGAAAAATAAAGTGGAACTCACTCAAAAAAGAACATTTTAATGTGTAACATATCATCCTATCCCATTACGTGAGAAACGACAGGCTATCATTGGAGGAAACAAAACTTGGGTAGAGTGTCTGTTACTGGAAGTCCCTTTAATATTTTTGTGCGCACTGCAAAAATATATTCTGGCCACCACAGCATGAACCTGGAGTAAGGAGAGACAGGACGTACTCACACTTTTACGGTATTACAATTACATCTCCTATTGCTATTTATCTAAGCAATAGCTTAGAGAAAGCATCTCTTCTAGCCTTTTAACGGAAAGAATCGATGCATCATCAGAACGTGAATGCAACCTAAAGGAAAACCAAAATTTAATTTAAGTTTTCCAAATTTGGACAAAACCAGAAAGCAAGGTCAATCATGTCTCTCTGTGTTTCAGTGATTACATAAACAGGTTCTCAATGATAAAATAAAAAAGAGAACTTCTCTACAATGAATTATGGCAGAATGAGAGAACAATCTAGCGATTCCTCAACTGCGCACCTGAAAATCCAACATTCTTCATCTTGTGACCTAAGATGAACTTATGTTTTCTTATTAGAAGACAAAGCAGTCAGGATCACCAATTTCATGAAAATACTGTACCAAAGATTGCAAAATGAACATCACCCAGGAGTGAAAGACAGAAAAAGATGGAAACTAGGAAGCGACAGGGTACACACTTCAATTGCAATACATCATTGTTCTTATAATCAGGCATTTCTTCAAGACTGGGTCCACCATACACAGACTATAGCATTTCCCTCAAAGTGGTCTGTGTACAGCATGAGAGAGTCTATGCCTGCACTCATGCACAACGGTCAGAATGGGCCAGCATGCTCTAATAAAGGAATGCACATTTAAACCAACAGATGAATCGCATGGAATATTTGGGATAGCCGGGTCATTGCAAAGAAGATTTCGCAAGCATGTACATATGTAGGTCTAGGATAGACATAGGTGAGAATTTCATCATCTTCCCCTGCCCCAGTTAAACCATCTTACAAGAACCCTTGTTCTTTGCCAGATCACAAATCATCCATTGTTTACAAATTAGGGATGCCCCCCCTTCGTTTTCCAATGTGTTAACAAGAGCTCACAATGTCTTGCAAGAGGACTCAACTACTCAGAGTGTTAGTGTACAAGCTTGTAGGACAATCATTTTGACCACAGCAGAATCCCAATATTTCACGGCTGCAAACAGAATGGCAGTATGAAAGTGATGATTTAACAAGGTCATGACGAGGGCTTGAATTTAGGCACCAACAAATACAAGACAATTACAACAGATCCATGCTCTTCTGCAATTCAGTGATAGCCCAAAATCACTACAGGAAATGCTGTTGTTAAAAGTCTGAGGGGCTGGTACGAAGGTCAGAAGCTGAAGTTTTAAGAGCTTAATATTGTTGGCCATTAGTGACCGTCTTAAGAAGCTACATTGACCAAGAGGACAGAAACTCTGCCACAAGCATTTCTAGGTATGTGATGAAAAACTACATGTGCATAGGTTAATTTGTCATCTTAAAACCCAAAAAGGGACATCAAGTTAAGCACATGAATTTAAAAGCCAACTCTGTTACAGCTTCTTGCCTCTAGGGGCTTCTCCCATACACCACAAGAGCCACTGCTCTCGCTTGGTCGGAACCTAACCCCCCCCCCCGAGGTTAGCTGCTAGTCATCGAAGGCTATCCTTGAACTGGGTCATTTGAGGGCAGCTGGCGTTGGAAACGCCTATGAGGCCCTCTTGTGCACATCACAAAGAGAATTCAAGCCCTGCTCATGACAGGGAGCATTCCTTTATTGTACCTTCATAATCAGAACGACCTGTAGGGAACACGCCAGTCGCTGAGAGGTAGATCAGGAGCACGCTGTTGGCGGGCAGCTCCTGTAATAGAAACACACACAATTTTATTAGCACATGCTTTGCGGACAGACGAGACACTGCAAACAGATGCCAAGCTACAGTGTCATGCACTATGTGGTAGGCTACAGCCATCCACAGATGGTTTAGGGCTCAGCAATCCAACTCAGAGGGTGACGGCGCATCAGTTCTAATACTTCGATGATTATCCTGCTCAAATCTGTGGCCCTCACAAAGGAGCTGAGAGCCTTGGTATCTATAGAGCTGAGAACATGTAGAAGCTAAAGACATCTTCTCTTGAAGTCTGAGATGTCAAGTTTCATGCTGAAACCATATATTAGTAGAATCGGAAAAAGGAACTAGCAACTTGCAGCATTTTCAAAATGTCCACCTCGGAACTCAGGCAGCCAACAGAGAAGGATACTTGATAAATGGCAACACAGAAATGAATCAGGATCCTATCTGATGAACATATTTGTTCTTTAGATATAGTTTTGCTGTTGTAAAGTAACTTTTTGAGCTAGTTACTATCAGTGTTCCATTTTTTCATTTGTTGTCCTTTCTGCGCAGGTTTTTTGTCTGTCTCAATTCAAATCTTTGGACAGATATACTGATGAACTTTAAATTGGCACTTGTGTAGTGGCTTCAGGGATGTTTGCATCACATGCCATAGTCTGATTCAGTTTTGTGGAGAAGTATAGTCAGTAGAGAGGGTATATGAGTTTTGTCAAGTTTTTAAGATCGGTCATGCTAGAGAGCTCTTTTCCAGCCAAGAGGAAACATTAAACACAAGAGCTGGAGAGAGAGAGAGAGAGAGAGAAAGAGAGAGGGAGCGAGAAAGAGAAAGATAGAAAGAAAGAGCAAGAGAGAAAGAGAGAGAAAGAAAGAGAAAGTGTGTGTCTGTTGTGTGTGTGTCCCCACAGCTACAGAACTTCCCATCAAGCAACCACACTGAAATATTCAACTTAATGCTTTGCTTAAGACAACACTCTGTACATCTATCCAAAACAGGTCAGGAAATCCATACAGGTGGGTATAAACAAGGTCACATGAGCAAGCACGATAAGATAAAAAACCAGCAGAGCACAAGGTTTGATACAACACACTATATTACATTACACATCTCACACCACATGGACTACACAAAATCTTTCCAACAGTGACTGACAGATGCCCTAGGAGTCAATCAGATAATACAAACTTTATACACATGTGGTGGACTTGTCCACACATAGTGAGATACTGGACTGAGGTGTGAGTACAAGTCGGCCACCTGACCAATACTATAATAGCTTTCGCACCGAGTGTTTGCCTACTGGGACTGTTGTCAAGGCCTAAAAAGAAAAAGAAAATAAACAGAGTTAAGGATCTGGCTCTGTTGCTTGCCAGAAGAGACACTGCATTTCAAGGATGTCAGCAGGTGCCCCCGATTGACATAGTGGAGAGCAGATCTCGGTGAATGGAGGCAGAATGCTCTGTTTTGTCTGCTATCAGTGATGCATTGGGGGAGACACTGGTATGAGAGAGCAAAACAGCAGAACCTGATGCTCCTGAAGTTGGCAGAGAAAGGCAATCATAAAACAACATGAAACAGATATATTGGAGGCATACTAACACTTCTCAGACTTGGACTGCCCAGAAAAAACAGAACAAACTAGAGACAAGGCTAAGAAGGCATTGGGGTGAGTGGGCAGGGCTTACAGTATGGGAGTGGGCCCGCCAGGGACTTTATGTTGGTCTCTACTGCCATCTGACCTAGAGACATAAGCTCCTTTTATTTGTGAAGGCAACGGGATATCATGTATAGGCAGAAGACGCACAGACCTATAATTCTCAAACGCTTAGACCTACACAAGCGCTTAGACCAAAAAATAGAGCACAAGTCTGCACAGATTACTGCACTATGCCACTTATAAAGCTGTCTTTGGCTTCAGCACATATTTGTCTACTGGCTGGATCTGAGCTTGGGTTGATGCCACTTGCACAGTGTTTTGCTGAAGCCATGTCTTCATGTCTGATTTGGATGGTGCCTCCTCTACATGTTTAGGAACTCAGAGGAGGGCGTGGCTCCTGCACCGACCTGAAGATCTTCACGCCAGAGGAGGTCCTACTAGGTCTTATCCTCCGGGCCCTGCTCGACCATCAATTCTAGCTTCACAAACTGCTATGACTGATTCAGGAGGGGTGAGACGGTGATGATTTTGAGAGACTCTCCTGGCACTGCCAGGTGCTGGTCATAGAGGTGAACAAAGCGATACCAAAGAGGATGATGGACGGAGCGTTAGAGCAAATCAAACACTCACCCCCAGTCAACTGATCTGGGTTTAATCCATCATCATTCTTTAGCTCACTCCACCACCCCAGTTCAGACATGGCCATATGCAAATCAGTCTGACCCTGTGCCTCATGGGAACAGTCCAGCCCGAACTGCCAAGCCATGTCTTCCCTGGACCGGAAACAAGCATCCTGGGACCGGTTTCGGGTTCAAAACCCTCATCAGCCAGGCTATCTTGAATCCAGTGGCAAAGTGAGCAAGGGACCCACGTCTGGGTATACCCTGCCAACTTAGGGCGAACAAAGCGATACCAAAGGGGATGATGGACGGAGCGTTAGAGCAAATCAAACACTCACCCCCAGTCAACTGATCTAGGTTTAATCCATCATCATTCTTTAGCTCACTCCACCACCCCAGTTCAGACATGGCCATATGCAAATCAGTCTGACCCTGTGCCTCATGGGAACAGTCCAGCCCGAACTGCCAAGCCAGGTCTTCCCTGGACCGGAAACAAGCATCCTGGGACCGGTTTCGGGTTCAAAACCCTCATCAGCCAGGCTATCTTGAATCCAGTGGCAAAGTGAGCAAGGGACCCACGTCTGGGTATTCCCTGCCAACTTAGGGCGAACAAAGTGATACCAAAGGGGATGATGGACGGAGCGTTAGAGCAAATCAAACACTCACCCCCAGTCAACTGATCTGGGTTTAATCCATCATCATTCTTTAGCTCACTCCACCACCCCAGTTCAGACATGGCCATATGCAAATCAGTCTGACCCTGTGCCTCATGGGAACAGTCCAGCCCAAACTGCCAAGTCATGTCTTCCCTGGACCGGAAACAAGCATCCTGGGACCGGTTTCGGGTTCAAAACCCTCATCAGCCAGGCTATCTTGAATCCAGTGGCAAAGTGAGCAAGGGACCCACGTCTGGGTATACCCTGCCAACTTAGGGCGAACAAAGCGATACCAAAGGGGATGATGGACGGAGCGTTAGAGCAAATCAAACACTCACCCCCAGTCAACTGATCTGGGTTTAATCCATCATCATTCTGTAGCTCACTCCACCACCCCAGTTCAGACATGGCCATATGCAAATCAGTCTGACCCTGTGCCTCATGGGAACAGTCCAGCCCGAACTGCCAAGCCATGTCTTCCCTGGACCGGAAACAAGCATCCTGGGACCGGTTTCGGGTTCAAAACCCTCATCAGACAGGCTATCTTGAATCCAGTGGCAAAGTGAGCAAAGGACCCACGTCTGGGTATACCCTGCCAACTTAGGGCGAACAAAGCGATACCAAATGGGATGATGGACGGAGCGTTAGAGCAAAACAAACACTCACCCCCAGTCAACTGATCTGGGTTTAATCCATCATCATTCTTTAGCTCACTCCACCACCCCAGTTCAGACATGGCCATATGCAAATCAGTCTGACCCTGTGCCTCATGGGAACAGTCCAGCCCGAACTGCCAAGCCATGTCTTCCCTGGACCGGAAACAAGCATCCTGGGACCGGTTTCGGGTTCAAAACCCTCATCAGCCAGGCTATCTTGAATCCAGTGGCAAAGTGAGCAAGGGACCCACGTCTGGGTATACCCTGCCAACTTAGGGCGAACAAAGCGATACCAAAGGGGATGATGGACGGAGCGTTAGAGCAAATCAAACACTCACCCCCAGTCAACTGATCTGGGTTTAATCCATCATCATTCTTTAGCTCACTCCACCACCCCAGTTCAGACATGGCCATATAGAGGTGAAGCACCTGGGCACTGAACAGTCCTCCATAAGGGACATAACAAAATGATACCGGGTGGATGAAGCAAGTGACGGCGTCACTCTTTCTCAGGAAGAACATCGCTGAGCCCCGGTGGCTTAGGGTCATGCAAAGTGAGCATGGTTGGCCCATGCGTCTCTGCCCTTGGAAGCGACAGGCAGTTGGGTTTGGTAGCGAGCCATCCTATTATATTTTCAGACCTTGACCGGCATCCTCCCTGTTGACATCGGGGGTGCGGCTACTGAATTGGAGGACTGCTGGTGGAATGAGAGGGGTAAATCAGTTTTCTACACCCTTGGCACACTTTAAAATCCACTCCAACACCTCACCTGGCCATAGGAGGAGAGGTGCGGTCCCCATCTATATTCTGGGACCGGAGGATTGACTGTGCCTCGCTGCAGGGAGGAAAGAGACATTAGCAACTGATTATGGAATGGCCCCACCTTCATGGCACTATGAACTATAGACAGGAGCCCTGTTGGGTCTGAGTCCTCTTACTATTAATTAGCTTAATCCTTAGAGTGGTGGGCGCAAAAGCCAATTCTATCATATGGTGTTCTTAAACTATAGTTAATACTATCCGCTCTCTTCGGGAGGAATTTGGTGGGTGCTGGTCTATGCAGGAGATATCGCCTTGACAGCTTTCAGTAGGAAAGTCATGTGAACAAATTTCGATGGGGCAGTCTCCTTAGGCCACAAAAGAAGATCACACAAAAAAGCTAAGAGGGCTAGCTCAATATTTTGCATTGACTAACACACTGAGGATGAGGAGGCCTCAGTAGCTGCACTGCTTGCAAAGGGGGGAAGCAGCACTGTGCTATGTAAGAGAATGTGTCTCCATAAAGAGGTCTTAGTTACCAGTCTGGCAACCTTCAAATCAACACTGCGTGAAAAAGATAAGACTAACACTGTTAAGGGTCTCTAGGAACTGAAAGTGGAAAGAGGAACCAAGGCTGATACTCTATGAGCTGATATGGACTCCATAGGTGCTAGAATTTTAGAAGCAGAAACAAAGGAAGAACAAGTAAGGAAGACAAGTGCTTCACAAAAAGTCATGCAGGAGATACTACAAAACCAAGCGTATGCTGCTGGAGCTGCAAAATTTTAGGCTCCACCCTACATACATCATCTATATACGTTTATACACATAGATACAACATTTATATTCAAAGTGTGGTTTAACCTCATTAAAGTGTGGTACATTTAAATGAATAGTATGGATATGGAATCATTATGATCACTAAGAGTCCACATATGAGTGTATTAGGTTGATCAATAGACTGATGTAACCATATTCATTACATATTCACGTTTAATAATGATTCTTTGCTTTCCACTCATTTATAATGCTGTAACGTGCATCCATTTTCATTCTCACAGTAACTCAGCTTGATATTAGGTCTTAGCTGAAAATGTTTGTTTTAACGCTGCCACTATGCTGTATTCTCTCCTCTGCAGGTGTGATAGCATGCTTCTTGTTAGATAAAGAAAGGCCTATTGTTATGTATTAGATTGCTGATAGTGAGGCCTGGGAGAGAAAGGTTGGCAACAATTGTGAAGCAAGGATGGCGAAAGAGCCTTCTGTTCATGATGTACCAGGAGGATACAACACTCAAGGACAACAGATGTGTACCTAATTGTGTGGAGATGGACACTTAGAGGGTATGCCGACTCCCCTCAATGCAGTTAGGGGACTGGTTCCCAGTGGTGGGAACGAGATATGGAAGTTCTGGAAACTGCAAGGTGTATTTTTAATTGGCGTTTCATAGTTAGTTAGGCAGACTTCATCCTGACTTTGAGAGGGAGCAGATCTCTTGGGTTTTTCTGAGTGTAAATCTTCATGCCGAACACTCATTTCCTTCAAATTTCTGCTGAAGATCGAACCCATGCTGACACGTTCTATGCTTCCCCTTCAGAAATCCTTTTTAGAGTTATCAGTGTTAGCTTATGTCAGACTAGAAAGGGAAAAGTTTCTTTATGGAACACCTGATCGCGTCAATCTGTTTCCTCTGCATTGTGGCTGCTACTATAGCAGAGGCCGCCCCCGAAGGGGGCCTCGAGGGCCGGCGCCATATTGGCCGCCAGAGCCCGACCAGGAATGGAACTGGTTCGCGCCGCCGGGAAGCGCTGCGTGGCAAACCACACACCTGAGTGGTGCTAGGCCACCGGACCAATAGGGGGGCCTGGTGAGGGTTCGGATCCCCCAATCAGGGGCACCCCCTACCCTCCCCCCTTTTCCAAGTGGAATGGCGAAAAGAGGAAAGGGGGATATAAGGCGACGCTCCCACTAGGGCAGCTCACTTCTACATCATGGAGCTGGGGGAACGGCGTCGAGATTTTGTATTTCATTTTATTATGACTTAACTTACTGGAACATTTTGGTCTTTCAACTGTACTGTTATGTTTTAAATCTGGTACTGTTTTGCTTATATACTAGTTGAATTAATGTTTTAAAATAAACCTTCATATTTGAGATAACTGTTTCCTGGTCTTAATTGTGAATTGCATTGGTTTGACAGAAATAGACATTTATTTCTAATGTTATCTCCCTCACAACGCTTCAAGTTGACTATCAAAGGTCCATACGACTAGTGAGGGAATTTGTTTGATGATTTCACTGAGAGATTAAGGTTTAGATATCCGAGCTCCATCACTGCCACCCTGAAGTGCAAATAGCAAAACTACTGTAGAAAGAACGCGCAGAGGAGAAGCCATACAGACATTCATGGTAGGCCTGTTCTCTATCCTGCTGGGCAATAGCTCTCCTGACGTCCAACTGGAGATGGGGCCTCGAGTGGGACCTTTGACAAGTGTCCCACAACAGAAGACTATAGTTAGTTTAGCAAAGTTCAACAGCTTCCACAGTTCAATATTGGTACAGCAAACCTGTGAGCCGATAAATGTGCATGCACACATAATGTGTCACTGTGCCATCAAAGATGTATCCCTGTCCACTCAACCCTCAAGCCTCGGGGGGAAAAATAAGATCACAACGCAGAAGAGGCAATTGGAACAACTCTAACAAGGGGAAAGTGGGAACATAAGACTCTAGACTCAGATAAGTTCTCTCCTGAGTCACCAAACCCACAAGTGCTGACTTTTCCATTTTCTTTTTTAGTTAGAATGAGAACTGAATGCTTCACACCACCAGACTTGCTGCCTCTTTTTCTGTTTCCTGTTGAAAGCTAGAGGAGGGCAATGGGATTATTCATTAGGGTAAATAATGGTAAGGCAATACTTACTCATTTTTTAATGGTACAGGCAAGGGATCAGGGGCTTGCTTATCCTACCCCTACCTCTTTGATCTTACAATCTGGAGGCAGAATGTGGGACCTAATGTTACCCTGAAAGGAGTTTCGCCCCATCAAAGCTTAATAATAATAATTGCACTGGTTAATTTACCTACATTTATCTACTTGTCCTTTAGATGTTCCTTAGGGAGGTTTGGTTTATACAGGTTCTCAATCCAGGGCCCTGACGGAATCACAGGAAGCTTCTACGAGGCTTTCGCGCATACTTGTTCCCAAATTAACAAGCAAACACACTTTGCTCCAAACTTACAACTCTATTTAATAGATTAGCAAGAATGGTAAATCAATTTCTTCTCAAGGAGAAGCAAACATAACCATAGTACTTAAATAAAGAAAGACCCCAAACTCATTTTTGTAGACCCATCTGCCTTAAGAACACTGATGTCAAATTACTTGCATATATTTTAGCAACAAGACTAGAAACCCTTATATCTTGTCTGATTCACTGAGAGCAAGCGGGCTTTATTTATACACCAATAAAATCATGGTAAAGTGAGAATAGTAGCCAATTTAATTGAAAGGGCCCAGACGAAATCGATTTCCACTATTTTAATCTTTTTGGATGAGGAAAAAGCAATTGAACTAGTTGAATAGTGATTTCTCTCTAAAGTTATGAACAAGTTTATCTTGCTGTCCTAGCCAAATATAATAACCCTACATCTGATTGGAGGCCTATTCAACCATTTCCACTGCATATGGGTACCGGACAGGTGGTCTTCTCTCTTCCTGTCTTACTCTTTGCCGTCAGAATTGAGCCCCTACCAATCCAAATAAGGGAAGAGACAGCCACTGAGGAGATTCACTTCAGACTAGATACTCACAAGCTATCATTTAAGGAAAACCGTCTCTTAATCTTGACATCCTCAGAATACTCACTGCCAGCTTTGATGACAGATTTGCACAGTTTTGCTATCAAATTCAGCAAATTCGAACTCCTCCATGTATCCCTCAGCCAGACAACTGCCAGTACGTTGAAGGAACTATCCCCTCTCTGATGGGTACCCAAATTTGTCAGATACCTGGGTAATTACATCACCCAAAACTACACAGTCTTTATGGAGAGAACTTCCCAGTTAGTGGCAGCAGTGCGCTGTGGCCTAAAGAATAGCTGCTTTAACAAATCTCCTGGTTGGGACACATCAACATTATCAAAATGAATGTTTTACAGAGGCATTTCTATTTATTCCAGGCTCTTGAGAATACCATGGAAAGAATATTATTTGAAGAGATTAAACAAATCTTCCTATGCTTCATTTACAGAGCAGTTGCACAGGATTAACATGGAAAATTCTTCTAAAACCCAAAGGAAAGGGAGACCTGGGTTTAACAGATCTTCACATTTATTATAAAGCAGCCCACTCAAGGATGCTTGTTGACTCATCCCTCCCAGACACCGACCACCTCTGGCCGCTTATGGAGCAAACCGTGACATGAAGCACTTTATGAGATCTACCTTGGAGTCCCAGGGCTCCATGCCCCCATAATGTATGTCTTAGCACTCCAATAAAGACAGGGCTTACATTCTGGGGAGCAGCAACAACAAATTAACCCGACTACTTTTCACTTCCCATATACCCTGCTCTATGCAAACCCCGACTGCTCCACATGGCTTAAACCGGGCCCGTTTGATGGATGCAGTAAATGGCGGCTGTACTATGATTCAGGACATGTTTAAGAACAGAAATATTAAGTCACTTGATACATGTAAAGTAGAGTCTAAATAAAATACGCTCAACTCAAAACCAGGGAGATGAACCTTGTAGTGAAAGTGGCATCCACCAGAGATTGCACAACCTTCAACAAATTCATAGCTTGAGAGGTTGGACCGAAGGACACTATATCCAATATTTATGTTAGCCTAACTGGAGCGGGTACAATTAGCCATTGATCCTATATGAAACACTGGACACGAGTTTTGGAGAGAAAAATATCGAAACCCACATAGGAACTACTTTCGGAAGAACCCCACTAGCACACAAGGAAGGGAAGGCCATTATAAAATTATGCTCGACAGGTATATGTAGCTGACAAGCCTCCACCTTCTCTAACCAAAGAGCGAACAGCAACTTGCTCCACCTTTGTTGAGACTGTTCATCGATTAATACTTATGGGGCAGAAATTTTACCTACAATGGAACGCATTTTCAGTTATTCCTTATGAAGTGATATGGGCACAATGATCCTTAGATTACGCTCCTAATATTCAAAATGCAAATAAAATCAGGCAGAGCACTCATGTGGCACTGTTTGGATGCTGCCAAGTTGACAATGGCTTTTAATCGGAGAAGAAGAGACACAGCATCTCGATTACAGTGGCATCTGCAAGTCTGGAGTCTACAAGCAATGGGAAGGCAGATCCTGGCACTCAATGAGAAATAATCTGAGTATGAGAAAATCTAGCACCCCCTATTGCAATACCTGCCATAGGGCTTCCCGGTTGCACACTGTCCACCTAGACTTCAATCAATCAATCAGGGTTTTGTAAAGTGCAACTACTCACCCGCGAGGGTCTCGAGTCGCTAAAAAAGGGGTGGGTGGCTCCATAGCGTGCTGGGGTCATCCGAAACTTAGTGGCCTTAACCTATTCGCTTACTAAGAACCTGGGAAGGGCATAAATACATATATGGGAGATAAGCAGTTGAAACACTGACTTATGATAATAATGTTGGTTCATCCATTTTTAAGTTCATACTAAGACTCAAATATTCCATGGGGAGGAGACACAGGTCATTTTTTGGGGTTTACGTGGACAGGGCGATTTGTTCAAAAAGGAACACATTGAGGGTATGACAGGAAAAGAAGATAGACTAGGAATGTTACTCTGAAAGTGAAGTGAGGAGCAAATTTACATCTGGGTCATGCTCGTTGGCAAAAAAACACCAGCTGGGCTGGAAACACACAGAACAGGGCAGCTGAAATACAGAATGGTTGTACAAAAAAAAAGATAAACAAAAGAGGAAGCCTATGGCTTCATCTCACTGAGAAGAGTTCTTATAAACAAAATGGGGGCAGAGGAAGATTCAAGAATAGTGATGATTCAGGAAACTGGAACAGAGATCTAAAGGCGGTTAAATGGAGGCTTGGAAAGGCAGAGCAATGTCCGGATCAAGACTGTCCAGGTCAGGGGGGGCGTGGTTTGACGCCGAGGAAGATGGCGGCTCCGTAGCGTTGCTCCGCTCCGAGAACCTCACCAACAATAGACATCTTCTGCACCCTATTGACGGCGTAATTACTTGGACTTTGCTTATGAATGCCTGCGGAAGGCATTGCAACCGTCTTTAACCTCGGTAAGCCCATGTAAACCATCTTTTCATCCAAAGTGCGCGGCGCGCCTCCGTGACTAGAGTCGCGTCCGCCATTTTGTTTTCCGCTTTTCGCGCTGCCGATTTTACCGCGTTTTAACGCTCCTGACGACATTTTCATACAAAACCTTCCTTTCATGGATATGTCTAGTACTACTTTTGATGCCTGCAACACTACTTCGCTTGCCTCCTACTCCCTCAATCTTCCTTCACAGCTGTGATAAGTCCACATGACGCCCTCACTTGCTTAATTGTGCGGTGCACTTCCATGTCTGGACTTGCGTCCGCCATTCTCGCTTTTGCTTTTACACGGCGTTGGTGGCACCGCTGTACATGCTCCACCTATATGAGGCATTATTTACTTCATGGCTTTTTTCAGTGACTGCATATCATTGCTGGCATCGCTTTAACTCTTCATCTATTTGAAGCACTATATTTTTTCTGGGCTTTCCAATGTTTTCTTTTTCAACTTTTGCCATGTGACCATCTGTGAACAGTATTCTGGTTAAACTTTTTTTTGGGGACTAGACGACGTCTGAGCAACCCTTTCTCTCCCACCTTCATTATTTTTATCAAAGCATTGAGTATACATATTTACTACGTGCAGCCTTTCTTTCTAACTGTATATCCTATGTCTATGGGGAGAATTAAATCTGCCAGAGGTGCGTCTTCTTCATCCATTTCAACTCCACGTCTTAAAACCAACACAATTCACACCTCGAATCCTTTCTCCATCTTACAAACCGATATGGAAGAATCCGACCAAGACATTCCTTCTCATCCTCAAACTGCAACGACTACTCTGCCCTTATATACTACTTCTACTCCGCCTTCTTCTACTTCAAGTGGGAAAATTATGCCTAAAGCACATACCCCCTCCACTTTAACGTCCACTAAACGGGGTAAAAAAGACCCACCTTCTCCAACCACATCTCCACCGCCAATTTCTGACGAACTACTCTTGGGCGAGATCAGAGCTCTCAAACCACATATGGAACAAACAAATATCAGACTTCAAGCTTTGGAGGATAAATGGTCTACACTGGATAACAAAATTAGGGTAATGGAATGCCAAATGGACTCCTTACAAATATCCTCTCAACAAGTCCAACCTATGAAATCAGAAATTCTACAACTCCAAAAACAAGTGGAGAACTTAGAAAACCGCAGCAGACGTAACAATCTTCGTATCTATGGTTTGGCGGAAGGATTGGAAGGATCCAATCCTATTTCTTTTTTTCAATCTTATTTACCACAAGTTCTTGAATTCCCTGATTCCCCATTATTGAACATACAACGAGCTCACCGACTTGGTCGCTCTCCTTCGACTACATCCATGCATCGTAAACCTAGAGGTGTGATATTATATTTTCTGGAGTATACAGACCTGCTGAAAGTCCTACAAGCTGCAAAAACCAAACGTCGTGTCTCTTGGCAAGGCTCTCAACTCTACTTTTCACAAGACTACGCAAAAACCACAGCAGACAAAAGGAAAAGCTTCTTAGCCATGCGTCCAGCATTACGTACTCTAAATGCTAGATTTGGTCTCATGCATCCTTGTCTTTTCAAAGTGACTTACAAGAACAAAACAACGACCTATGAAGACCCGGCTTTGCTTCAACAATTTCTTGATAACTGCAGAGAAGACTCCATGGAGTTGGCAGGATCGTCTTCTCTTTGAAGTTTTTCTTCTCTTTAGTAAAATAAATTACAATTTTACAATGTTCATATAATATATTCTGATTGATTAATCTCCTTATGTCTTTCCCTCCCAGATGCCGTCTTCCTGCTTCACCCAATGTAATCTAGATCGTTATCCACTGACACATCCTCGTGGTCTCCCTTGGAGTTTCGTGGCCGGTTGCCCGTCTTTCCCCTGTGGCCTCAACACCCTCCACCCATGTTTGAGTTTTTTGGCATGTTTTCTTGTTTTCTATGCCTATGTTCATATTTGTTCGTTTCTTTTTACTGTCGCTTTTTCTGTCTTTTCTCCTTCTACTCTTTTCCCTTTTCTCTCCTTTCTTATCCTCTCTTCTATTTGTTTTTGTTCTCTCTCCTTCTCGCTACTCTCCATTCATACTTCACTTTTTTATTTTTCGACTGTTTCTGTTTCCTTTTCTTGCTTCATGATACAGTTCACGCTTCTGTTGTTCGCTTGATTCGTTGTAATATGATACACTGTTTTTATGCCTATTCTATACAGTTGGTTTTCTATTTACCTATTTCGTATGAATCAATCCTTCATGTATCTTTCCTTCTATCCCTCTTTCTTTATATGTTCTACCCTTTCCACTTCTCTCAACTGGTTTTCACCTTCAATATCTTCGTACCCATTATAAGGTTTTTTCCAATGCTTTATATACTTATTGCTGTTAAATTTTTCACAATTACTATTGTTCATAGTGTACAAAGTTTTATTGGTTCACTTATGTTTTCATCACTTCTATTTCACACATGTTTTTGAATATTGTCACATGGAATGTCAGAGGCTTGAATTCCCCCATTAAACGACAGAGTCTTATTCCACCTATCCAAACTAGATGCTAACATTGTGTTACTACAAGAATCACATCTCACCGAAAGTGAATCACTAAAACTCAAAAGAAATTGGGTTGGTGAAGTCTTTTACTCGCCAGGAGATGGCAAAAGGAATGAGGTGATAACTCTCTGTCACAAAGCATTGAATGCTAAGCTTGTCTCTCAGGAATCCGATACAGAGGGTAGATGGGTTTTCACTAACCTCTTGTTAGGAACGACCTCCTTGTCCTTGCTTAACATTTACGCCCCTACTAATGGTGACGCCATGTTCTGGTCACGTATTTCTCAGTTATCACTCAAGTACCCGTCAGAAAATTTCATTCTCGCAGGCGACTGCAATCAAGTGATGGATCCGTTTATTGATAGAAATTCTAAATTCCCCTTTAACCCGAACACGTCGCATAAAGCTTTTATACACACCATTAAACAGAGAAATGTATTGGACTCATGGCGCCTTTGTAACCCATCCACAAGAGAATACTCCTTTTTCTCCCCTCCACACCAAACACAATCTCGAATTGACCACATTTTTATTTCACGCAACATCTCCCAATCCCTACGTTCTGCTGACATAGGCCCTATTCTCATTTCGGACCATGCACCTGTCTCGATTCAACTAGACCTTCTGAACCAATCCACATCACCAAAAAAATGGCGCTTCAACAATTCCTTACTCCTCGACCCTAATTTCAACTCGTCTTTTGTCTCTCAAGAGTTTTTTTCCATTGATTTAACGAATGATGTCTCCTTTCATACAGTATGGGATGCCTTTAAGGCCACTGCCCGAGATTTCATCATTAGATTTGTGTCAAATAAACGTAAAGCTTCTCGTATACTACACAACACATTTATGGCTAAGATTAAAAAACTCGAACATTCCTTCCATACATCCAAATCGAAGGAATCCCTTAAAAATCTCATCAATGCAAAAATCGCCTTTAATGAATCTACTACTGAACAGGCATCCCTATACTTACTAAAATCCTCAGCGAAGTACTATGGCGGCCAAAACAAATCAGGGAAACTTCTAGCCAACTACCTAAAGATTAAACATAAACTCCATATTGATTCCATTACAGATGACAACCAAACACCGAAACTTAAAGACCCTGAAATACTCCAAGAATTTGTACATTTCTATAAATCCCTCTACACATTAGAAAACACACCCTCAGATACAGACCTTTCCCAATATTTCTCCACAATTCAAAAGCACATTAATCCCCAATTGGATTTAGCACCTTTGGAAGCTGACCTTACACAAACAAAATTATTGAATGCTTTAAAAACCCTTAAAAAAGACAAGGCCCTGATGGCTTCACAGTGGAATTTTATTTACACTTCGCTCATATATTACTCCCACACTTATACACTCTCATTACTTCCTTCACCACCTCTAGTAAGTCCACTGGTTCCTTTTCCGAAGCCTTGATCTGTCTAATACCGAAGGCTGATAAGGACCTACGCTTTTGTAAGAACTACAGACCTATATCCTTAGTCAACCTAGATTATAAAATCTTCTCGAAAGCTTTAGCCCTAAGATTAGAACCACATCTTCCTCTGTTGCTTGGCAAGGAACAATCAGGTTTTGTCAAGGGTCGCAACATCACCGACAACACACGCTTATTCTTTGACATTTTACCAATTCATCACACTATCCAGATTCTTTGGCAGCAATCGCGTTAGATGCGGAAAAAGCCTTTGACAGAGTATACTGGCCATTCATGTTCCACGCTCTCAAATGGTTTGGGCTTGGACCGAGAATCACCTCTTTAATTGCCTTACTTTACTCTGAACCCAAAGCTGCAATATCCACCAATGGTCTCACTTCCCCTTACTTCAATCTTAAACGAGGTGTTCGTCAAGGCTGCCCCTTATCCCCTTTTCTCTTTAATTTGGCCTTAGAACCCTTCTTGTCAAGAATTTGCCAAAATCACTTAATCACAGGTTTTGTCTCGGACCCTCACCAAATTAAATTAGCAGCATACGCTGACGACATTTTAGTTTTTCTCTCCCAACCACAATCTTCACTCACAGCTTTCTTGGGTGAGGTGGAAGCCTACGGACTGGTGTCTGGCTATAAATTGAATAGAGGAAAGTGTGAGATACTACCCTTAACCAAATACACCTTCAAAGATGATTTTAAGATCTCTAATTTCACTTGGAACTCTAAACATATAAAATATCTTGGCATTTGGTTTTCTCCCTCTATAAAGACATCCATCTCTCTAAATATAGACAATTGTTCTGCCAAACTTAAAACACTAACTGCAAGATGGCATACCCTTCATCTCTCTTGGTGGGGTCCCCTGGACACAATTAAAATGATGTTAACCCCTATAGTTTTGTATGTCCTTTCTAACATACCATTATCCATTCCATCTAAATTTTTTCAAAAAATGAACTCCATTTTAATTTCCTTTTTGTGGAATGCTAAAAAATCAAGAATGGCGTTACAGAAATTAACAAGACCAAAATCTGAAGGCGGTGTCAACTTTCCCCATTTCTCCAATTATCATAAAGCTTTCCAGTTAAGACAATTATCAAATTGGATCAACAACCAGCCTGAGAATAGGCCTCTCTGGGTAGATCTTGAGCACTCATTCTTAACTCCCTTCTCATTTCAGGAGTATCTCTCCTTTACCCGCAAACCACAGAAACTCTCTTCTCCCATAATTAAGCACTCATGTAAATTACTATTCATTGCACCCATTTAGCTATACATGATTCAGACACTTTTCTTAACTCCACAATTTGGCATAATAAACAAATCCTTCTTAACGGGAAACCTATATACTGGAAGGTTTGGAGAAACAAAGGTCTGCTCTGGGTTCATCAATTTTTTGATCAAGGCTCACCCATTCAATTTACACAATTACGAACTCTTTATCATTTGCCTCTTTCCTTTAAACCTAAATTTTTAACCTTGCAGAATACAATAACCGGTGCATACGCCAAACTCAAAACTTCACCTTCCTCACCTTCCCAACCCCATTTCCCATGGCACAATCTTTTGCTCATAAACCCCAAAGCTTCCACTATCTATTCCCGTCTAATGGCACCTCCTGAAAAACGGGACAAAACCAAAGTGGAACTCTCATGGGAGTCAGATCTGGAAACGAATTGGCCTATTTCTCTATGGAATAGAATTTGGACGAAACTCAGGAAATCCTCCAGAGCAGCCAGCACAACACAAACACTTGTCTTTATTTATAATCGATTATTCCTTACCCCCACCTACCTAAATAAGATACATAGCACAAATCCCAATACCTGTTGGAGATGCTCCCAGGATGACGCTGATCTCAAGCACATGCTATTCACTTGTACACACGTTTTAAAATTTTGGGAACAGGTTTGGCACCAAATTAACATTATTTTTCACACCACGGCTCCCCTCTCCCTTACAAACATTTTCTTAGGCAGCTTAGCGCCGGACTGGAAAAAAGAACAATCCCAGCTATTACTCATTGATTTGTTACTAGCTGTAGCTTTTCAACAGATCTCAAAACATTGGAAAGATTCCTCTAAATTGTCTTATTTGGCTTGGTGGTATGCTGTATGTCACAATCATTGCTTAGATACAGCCCTCGTTCATCCTATCTCTCTTGCTACAAAACGCTTACACCTTTGGTGCCCCCTCACACAATTTCTAAATGATGCGGTGAAGACCACTTCTTCACTTGCTCCCTCATTGCAAGAAGTTACCAAGCCTCCCTGACTTCCTACCGTTTTTATATAACTCTGCTTATCTTATCATTCCCCAGAATATCTTCTCAACTGTATATTTTTGACATGTACTGTTATTTGCGATTCCTGTAAACCTCGGATCGTAGTCATATCATTTTCTATGTTGTTTTTTTTCATCACTTCAGCGGTTATTGTATATCATTATCATTCTTTATTATTTTTTCTTGCATTTATGCATTGGTAAATGATTGTTTATATGAAGTATTGTTTTTATGATCACTTTAATCTTTTCAATAAACGTTTTCTTGAACTTAAAAAGACTGTCCAGGTCATAAAGTTGGATGGTTTGTCTTTTGGAGGAAGCTGGTCAGAAGATCAACTGCTTCTCTTTTGCAGTGTAGTGCTTCATACCTTTCAAAGACTTCTTCATCGACAACTTGAAGTCCGAACTCATTGGTCACCCTACCAAATACACATCTACGTAGATTCTATGTAGAGAAGATGAGTGATCAACGAGGAATTTAGTGAGGGTACATCACCAGTGGAGAAAACTCATGTTTGTGTTTTGCCCAGAATGGTCATTTCCAAATGGAGGTTCACTGGAGAAATAGTATATCTGTAGCACATTCAAGATTAAGCATTACATAGCCCAATATATTTTAAGTCTAATATTTATAGATCAAGCCATCAGGCATAAGGTATATATTTGCAGTAAACCAAAACAACAAATGTGTAAATAGGACAAACTAAGGAACCTTTGTATCCATGAAATACTCTTCTCTCAGATAATCAGGAAAAATATGTCTAATTTGTATGCAGCTAGAAACTGGGAAGGAGGATAAAAAGAGGGAGACCAACACATCTAAAGAATGACGTTAAATAAAAGTTGGGGGCCGTGAGGAACCGATTTCATGTTTCCAATGTCTACGATTATAATGTACAAGATGTGCATTTTCAGAAAGTCTTTGCCAGAGGTGCCAATGAATGACTTGGGTTTGTAATGTTCGATAAAAGGAGATGCAAACCGCATACTGTCTGCATTATTGTTAAATTCAATTAAAATAGTTTATTAACTAAGAGTGGCATCTAAAATTCAGAACGGAATGAAAAATGTCCTACCTAACGAAACAAGAAGTAAAGTTTAGATTTAATTAAGCACAGGGAGGCCAGGACTATGCAGATTTCCTTCTATACTACACACTAGCAGCTGGCATATGCTGTCCACTAATTATAGTGGGCACCTTGCACCAGTCCAAACAACCCCTTATTGGAGATAGGTTAAAGACAACCTTTATTGAAAGCTATCCTAGTGGTAGCTATGGAGAGCAGCCTTCAGGCTAAGTCTTGAAGGAATGTAAAGCAGCTTGTTTTACCAGTCTATAATCTCTTGAGTGACCAAATGAAAGAGGACCACACCAGGTATATATTCAAAATATATGTATTTATTACTAAACACACCCCTCTAGTCTCGTTATGAGGCTAGAGTTCGAAAGTACATACGTTACGAGTTAGTTATCTACAGTAATAGCACAAATACACGTTTGAGCCCCAGGGGCGTACCAAACCATATACCAATAAAGTGGTATAAGAACCACGACTGAGCTAGACACAAGGCCTAGAGCCTGTAGAAGTGCTTGGACCACAAGGAACCACCCAAGGCAGTGACACAGGGGACCCACGGGGGACGCGTGCAGTGTATGAACACAACCGCGAACCACCGTTAACTTCTATGGGGAAAGTCGCGATTAGAATTTAAGAGAAAAGGGACACTTAGGGGAGGACTTGGAGCAAACCCTTTGAGAACTAGGCTGTTCTAGTGTCTATACCCACGGGAGCACCGGAGTACTCGAGTTACCTCACCCGGGGAAGCCGGGTGCATAGGTGTCTTTCGGGGTCGGGTTTCGTCGTCGCTTTCTATGGCGATCTGCTGCAAAGTGCTGCTGGCGACCAAGTCGAAAGTGTTCGGTTGGATCCAAAGGTGGATCGAAGATCTGAAGAACCTGAAAGCAGAGGGGACAGAGTCTGGGTCACTAGCCAGTGACCAGGAAGGCGATGAGCAGATGCCCACCGAGTGCTTCAGGTAGGTTGACGGTCGTCTTGACTCTTCAGCCACGAGGTCCAGGAGGCGTCGACAACAACCAGGAGCTGGATTCGAGCTGTCCCACGACGTCTGTCGATTGCAGGGGTGTCGGCGACCGGATTGGACCCAACAAGCCTTGGCAACGGCAAGTCTCGTGGAAAGCGAAGAAGGACGATGTTGCAGACCAGCAAGGACTGGGGGACTCACCCAGCGAGGATAAGTCAGGCTACACCTGGAGCAACCAGGGAGCCCAAGCAGAAAAAGATTGGCCTTCGGGAGGGCCTACTAGCCAACGGACTAGCGACTGCGAAGGAGCCTCCAGACGGTGCACGTGGAGCTGGCTCACAGGACACTCGTGGAGTGGAGGCCAGTGATCTTCGGTGCAGTTGGTGCTGGAGGCTGGGGCTACTCGGAGCCCAAAGCACGACTTCGTGGGAGACCCAGAAGAGGATGCACTTGCAAATGCGTTCGGTGTCCAGGGGTCACGGTTCCACGTTACCCACGACAGCTACGGGCCTCAGCTTTGCTGGGGACTCAGGGCAGCCTCGGGAAGTCTGGAAATCCACCTCTGGTGATGCAAAGACTTCGGCGTCCGACGGGAGCTTCAGCGATGCAGACCGGACAATTGCTTCTTTGGTGCCTGCCAAGCAGGGGAGTCACTCCTTGACCCCAAGGGAGATTCTTCAGTCCTCTAATCTTAAAGTAGAGCGTCGAAGGTCCAGGATTCTGTATCAGAGTTTCGTCCAGGTAAATGTAAAGTCCTAAGGACTGGGTTCCCTTACTTATACTAAGGTAGGGGGTTGGACATACTCTGTGACCCCACCTATGGGAGGGTCAGGGCAGAGGGGTGGTTACACCCCTTTCCCTTTGTCCAGTTTCGCGCCAGAGCAGGGGCTGGAAGCCCCTGAGCAGGTTTGAACTGGGGTATGCACAGGGACACCAAGTGTGCCCCCAGTGCAGGACTTCAAAGTACCAGAGAGTGCTCCCCCCCAGCCCCAATACACACTATCCTGTCTGGGGAGGTGGTCACACCTCCCTGGGACAGGAAACCTATTGTCCAGGCCTCCCCTGCCGGAGTTTCGGTCAGCAGCAGGAGGCCAGACTCGTGTCTGTGGCAGCGGCATCCATTTTGTGATGCCAGGGCTTGGAAAGTCAGTACCGGGCATACCGGTGTGTACATGTCTTTCCCTCTAGAAGGGTGGAATGCTACCCCCGCCGCCAGAACTGGCGGGGGGGTAGTATTCCAAGATGTTTGACACCAAACACGACATGTTTCCGTGCAGCCATCCCAAAGTTAGCATTTAACGCGAGGTTATAATGCGCTTAAGAGTATATGGTCAGGCTGCACTACAAACAGCATCAGAGAAGGGTCTCCGAACGCTGCAGAGGGGCCCTGCTCATGCAGGGGCACCCTCTCACATAGGAACCACGCACTCTGCCTTCAGGATTGATAAGGCCTGCCATAGGAGTGACTTATAGGTTTATATGTGTGTATGTATATAGTGATATAGGTAGCCTATATCACAGTAAGGGGTGCATGCACCACCTTACCCAGGCTGCAGTAGCAGACCTGTGGTGTCAGTTTGGATGGCCTTCCAGGGGTGGCACAATACATGCTGCAGCCCCTGGTAGGCCTCTGAGGTACCTATGCCCTGGGTACATAGTATACCATATACTAGGGACTTATAAGGGCACTCCAGATTCCAATCAGAGATGTGCCTAAGGCACATGGAAACCATTTTAGAGAGGAAGCAGCTAGGCTGGGGTTCTGATTAGCAGGGCCCCAGCCAGACTAAGGTCGAAAAACAGTGAAGCATCAGCAAAAAGTGGGGGTACCCATGTGAAGCAGATCCTACTCTCCTACACAACCCCCCCAAACGTAGGGACATTAAACTAACCTTGCCCAGTTAAGTCTTCATGTTCTAAGTGGAAGTACCTAGAGAGTCCATCTGCATTGGCATGGTTACTCCCAGGTCTATGTTCCACTGTGAAGTCCATCCCCTGTAGGGAAATGGACTACCTAAGCAGTTTGGGGTTTTCACCCTTCATTTGTTTTAGCCATAAGAGGGGCTTATGGTCTGTTTGAACAAGGAAGTGAGTACCAAACAAGTATGGCCTCAGCTTCTTCAGAGCCCAGACCACAGCAAAGGCCTCCCTCTCAATGGCTGACCAACGTTTCTCTCTAGGGGTCAGCCTTCTGCTAATGAAAGCTACTGGCTGATCCTGACCTTATTCATTCAATTGTGACAGTACAGCCCCTACCCCCAATTCAGATGCATCAGTTTGAACAATGAACTTCTTGGAGTAATCAGGACTCTGTAGAATGGGAGCAGTGCACATGGCCTGCTTCAGGTCATCAAATGCCTTTTGACAGCTAACTGTCCACTGAACCTTTTTGGGCATTTTCTTGGAAGTTAAGTCATTCAGGGGTGTCACTATTGATCCATACCCCTTGACAAATCTCCTATAGTACCCAGTCAGGCCTAAGAAGGCTCTCACCTGAGTCTGGGTAGTTGGAGCAGTCCAGTCCATGATGGTCTGGATCTTGCTCTGCAGTGGTTGAACCTGGCCTCCACCCACAAGGTGGCCCAGGTACACAACCTGACTCTGCCCTATCTGGCACTTGGTGGCCTTGATAGTCAGGCCTGCTTTCTGCAGGGCCTGTAAAACATTTCTGAGGTGGACCAGGTGATCCTCCCAGGTGGAGCTAAAGACAGCAATATCATCTAGATATGCTGCACTATAGGCTTCCAGACCTGTAAGGACTGTGTTCACCAACCTCTGAAAAGTGGCAGGTGCATTCTTCAGACCAAAGGGCATCACCACAAATTGATAATGCCCACTAGGGGTTGAGAATGCTGTCTTTGGCTTTGCATCATCAGCTAGTCTGATCTGCCAGTAGCCAGCTGTCAGGTCAAATGTGCTTAGATACTTGGCTGAGGCCAAAGTGTCTATTAGCTCATCTGCCCTTGGTATTGGATGGGCATCAGTCCTAGTGACTGCATTGAGACCCCTGTAGTCCACACAAAACCTCATCTCTCTTTTCCCACCACTGGTGTGAGGTTTTGGCACAAGGACCACTGGACTAGCCCAAGGGCTATCTGAGGGTTCAATAACTCCCAAATCCCACATCTTCTGGACTTCTGTCCTGATACAGTCCCTGACATGGTCAGGTTGCCTATAAATCTTATTTTTAATAGGCAGACTGTCCCCAGTGTCCACTTCATGAGTGCACCAGGTAGTCTGACTGGGTGTCAGTGAGAATATGTGTCTGAACTGATTGAGCACTTGTCTGCAATCAGTCTGCTGCTGGGTAGTGAGGCTGCCTGCCAAGGCTACACCATCCACTGACCCATCATCAGGGTTCTGTGAGAGCAGGTCAGGGAGTGGGTCACTCTCTTCCTCCTGTCCCTCATCAGTAGCCATGAGAAAGCCCATGTCTGCCCTGTCCACATATGGTTTTAACCTGTTGACATGGAGAACCCTGTGGGGACTCCTGGGTGTTCCTAGGTCTACTAAGTAGGTAACCTCACCCTTCTGCTCAACAATGGTATGGGGTCCACTCCATTTGTCTTGGAGAGCTGTTGGGGCCACTGGCTCCAACACCCACACCTTCTGTCCTGGCTGGTAAACAGTCAGTACAGCTCTTTGGTCATGCCAGGCCTTTTGAAGTTCCTGGCTAGCCTCAAGGTTTTTAGTTGCCTTTTTCATATACTCAGCCATCCGGGAGCGGAGACCAAGTACGTAGTCCACTATGTCTTGCTTTGGGGGCTTGAGAGGTAACTCCCATCCTTCCTTCACCAAGCACAGTGGAGCCCTGACAGGGTGACCAAACAAAAGTTCAAAAGGGCTGTAGCCAACCCCCTTTTGAGGCCCCTCCCTGTACGCAAATAAAAGGCAGGGCAAGAGTATGTCCCATCTTCGCCTAAGCTTTTCTGGGAGCCCTTTAATCATGCCCTTCAAGGTTTTGTTGAATCTCTCAACTAAACCATTGCATTGTGGGTGATAGGGTGTGGTGTACTTGTAAGTCACTCCACACTCCTTCCACATTGCTTTTAAGTATCCAGACATAAAGTTTGCACCCCTGTCTGATACAACCTCCTTAGGGAAGCCCACTCTTGAGAAAATTCCCAGGAGGGCCCTTGCCACCACAGGCGCTGTAGTGGTCCTAAGGGGAATAGCCTCTGGGTACCTGGTGGCATGATCCACTACCACCAGGATAAACCTGTGCCCAGATGCTGTTTGGGGATCCATGGGACAAACAATGTCAATCCCCACCCTTTCAAAGGGAACCCCCACCACAGGTAGTGGTATCAGGGGGGCCTTTGTAGTGCCACCTGCCTTGCCACTGGCCTGGCAGGTTACACAAGAGCGACAAAACTCCTTGGTGTCTTCAGACATGTGGGGCCAGTGAAAGTGAGGGACAATTCTGTCCCAAGTCTTGTTCTGGCCCAGGTGACCTGCTAAGGGAATATCATGGGCTAGGGTCAACAGGAAGCCCCTGAACTTCAAAGGTATAACCAACCTCCTGGTAGCACCAGGCTTGGGGTCTCTACACTCTGAGTACAAGAGTCCTTCATCCCAATACACAGTATGGGGACCACTAGTTTTCCCAGCAGCCTCAGCAGCAGCTTGCTGTCTGAGGGGTTCAAGAGAGGGGCAGCTCTGCTGCTCCTGGCTCAGATCTGCCCTGGAAGGTCCCCCTGTCCCCAAGAACTCAACCTGTTCAGGTTCAAGCTCCTCTGGGACAGTTCCTTCCTCAGGACTGAGATCATCCCCCTCAAGGGATTGATCTTCCTTCTGAGCCAAGGGGGAAGGCACTGCCTTTACCCTACTACTCCTCTTCTTGTAAGGCACTTGGTCCATTATTCCAGAATCCAAGGCCTGTTCAGTGCTAGACATTTTGGCTTGTGACCTGGTCACAGGAAACACATCTGCAGGGATCCCCAGCATTTCTGCATGGGTCCTGAGCTCCACTTCTGCCCAAGCTGAAGTTTCTAAGTCATTGCCAAGCAAGCATTCAACGGGTAGGTCTGCACTTACCACAACCTTCTTAAGGCCAGTTACCCCTCCCCAGGAGAAGTTAACAACTGCCAGAGTATGGTCTGTTCTGACGTTGCTAGCATTGGTCACTTGGTACATTTCACCAAGTATAATCTGCCCAGGATTCACAAGGTCTTGTGTCACCATGGTGACACTTGCCCCTGTGTCCCTAAATGCCAAAGCCTCTCTTCCATTGATTAAAGGCTGTTGTCTGTACTTGCCCAGATTACTGGGACTCACAGAGGAGGTCATATCCATGCCTCCATCACAGACTAGGACAGCCTGAGTGAGTTCTCTGACTAGGTCAGAGCTCATCTCTTTACCCAGGGTCAACCCTACTAAACCCTTGGCTTGTGTAGTCCCACCACCAACTGTAACTGCACTAGGGGGAGCAGGTGCCTTAGGGGCATTGGTGGGGGCTGGAGTCGAGTCTTTGGACTTGGTGCAATCACTGGTCCAGTGGGTCTTTTGCTTACAGACCTTGCACCATGGTTTTCTTTGGCCTTTCCCTTTGGTAGACTGTGAATCCCCACCTGAAGAAGATTTTTGGGGGCCTTGTGAAGACTTTTGATCTTTACCCTTCTCCCCACCCTTATCAGAGGTTTTCGAATCTTGCTTCTTAGGGTCACCACCTTGGTTCTGTACCTTCTGCTTCACCCTGGTTCTGACCCATTTGTCTGCCTTCTTTCCCAATTCTTGGGGAGAAGTCAGATCAGAGTCTACCAGGTGCTGATGCAACAGCTGATTTTGACAGTTATTAAGAATCGGCTCCCTCATTATCAGATTGTACAATCCTGTGAAGTCACATACCTTACTGCCCAATAACCAACCTTCCAGAGCCTTGGCAGAACAATCAACAAAGTCTACCCAGTCTTGAGTCTGTGCTTTTTGGGTATCCCTGAACTTTAACCTGTATTGTTCAGTGGTTAGGCCAAACCCATCAATCAGAGCACTCTTCAAGACTTTGTAATTATCATCATCCTCCTCTCTAACAGTGAGGAGCTTGTCTCTACCTTTGTCTGCAAAGGATAGCCACAAGATTGCTGCCCAATGCTCCTGAGGGACCCTCTGTACTTTACAGGCCCTCTCTAGAGCAGTTATCCATTTGTGGATATCATCCCCACTCTGGTAGGGAGGGACAATCTTGCTCAGGTTTCTATGGTCATAAGACCTTTCCCTATCTTTGGGGAAACTGCTGCCACCATGGGACTCTAGTAACAACTTTTGTCTCTCTCTATAGAGATCTAGGGACTCCCTGTCTATAGCCAATTGCTGTTTCCTGAGTTCAAGCTGAGTTTGCTCATATTGAATCAGTCTCTTTCTTCTCTCATGAGAGGATTCCCTCCTATGAGAGGAGACAGAGGACCCTATTGAGGTGTCAGAGTGGTTAGACTCCTGAGAAGGAGACCTAGACCTTCTGGGCACACTCAGAACTCTTCCTGGGGGACAAAGGGGAGGTCAGTCTGATCCTCTCCCTCCTCCTCCTCCACAGGAGGAATTGGATTCTCCAGGGCAAGGTCATTTTCACCTTCCTGGCCAGTTTCAGAGGGGGGGTCCTGGGTTTCTTCACCCCTGGCCCCTCCCTCATCTTCTGCCCCACCCTCCTTGCCTACCCCTTCAGACCCTAGGGGCCTGCTGAGATCATCAGCTAGTAACACCTCCCTGAGGTGCTGGGTGCTGGCACTTTTGCCTCTCTTCAACTTCCTAGTAGTGCATAAGGCTCTCAATTCCAAGAATGGGAGTTTATCATACTTGGAGGGAAGAAGCCCACTGGCTTCTGGCAAGGACTCACTGGGTCCTGGCTTTGAAGACATCACTAGTGAGGTGTGGTGTATGCACTACCTACTCTAGTGTGGCCTACTAAACTCTCTTGAGTTGTAGAAAGGGTGTGCTGTCCCTTAACACACAACTCTAAGTTCAGTAGAACTTACTGTATTACTAAGCTTGATTATATGTACCTTAGGTACCCTTAGTGGTTTTCAGTTGATTAATTCAATTGAGATTATCTGGTAAAACAATAGCAAGATGGAATCCCACACGCTGCACACCAATGTGAGAAGTTGGCCTGGCATATGCTGTCCACTAATTATAGTGGGCACCTTGCACCAGTCCAAACAACCCCTTATTGGAGATAGGTTAAAGACAACCTTTATTGAAAGCTATCCTAGTGGTAGCTATGGAGAGCAGCCTTCAGGCTAAGTCTTGAAGGAATGTAAAGCAGCTTGTTTTACCAGTCTATAATCTCTTGAGTGACCAAATGAAAGAGGACCACACCAGGTATATATTCAAAATATATGTATTTATTACTAAACACACCCCTCTAGTCTCTTTATGAGGCTAGAGTTCGAAGTACATACGTTACGAGTTAGTTATCTACAGTAATAGCACAAATACACGTTTGAACCCCAGGGGCGTACCAAACCATATACCAATAAAGTGGTATAAGAACCACGACTGAGCTAGACACAAGGCCTAGAGCCTGTAGAAATGCTTGGACCACAAGGAACCACCCAAGGCAGTGACACAGGGGACCCACGGGGGATGCGTGCAGTGTATGAACACAACCGCGAACCACCGTTAACTTCTATGGGGAAAGTCGCGATTAGAATTTAAGAGAAAAGGGACACTTAGGGGAGGACTTGGAGCAAACCCTTTGAGAACTAGGCTGTTCTAGTGTCTATACCCACGGGAGCACCGGAGTACTCGAGTTACCTCACCCAGGGAAGCCGGGTGCATAGGTGTCTTTCGGGGTCGGGTTTCGTCGTCGCTTTCTATGGCGATCTGCTGCAAAGTGCTGCTGGCGACCAAGTCGAAAGTGTTCGGGTGGATCCAAAGGTGGATCGAAGATCTGAAGAACCTGAAAGCAGAGGGGACAGAGTCTGGGTCACTAGCCAGTGACCAGGAAGGCGATGAGCAGATGCCCACCGATGTCGAGTGCTTCAGGTAGGTTGACGGTCGTCTTGACTCTTCAGCCACGAGGTCCAGGAGGCGTCGACGACAACCAGGAGCTGGATTCGAGCTGTCCCATGACGTCTGTCGATTGCAGGGGTGTCGGCGACCGGATTGGACCCAACAAGCCTTGGCAACGGCAAGTCTCGTGGAAAGCGAAGAAGGACGATGTTGCAGACCAGCAAGGTCTGGGGGACTCACCCAGCGAGGATAAGTCAGGGCACACCTGGAGCAACCAGGAGCCCAAGCAGAAAAAGATTGGCCTTCGGGAGGGCCTACTAGCCAACGGACTAGCGACCGCGAAGGAGCCTTGAGACGGTGCACGTGGAGCTGGCTCACAGGACACTCGTGGAGTGGAGGCCAGTGATCTTCGGTGCATTTGGTGCTGGAGGCTGGGGCTACTCGGAGCCCAAAGCACGACTTCGTGGGAGACCCAGAAGAGGATGCACTTGCAAATGCGTTCGGTGTCAAGGGGTCACGGTTCCACGTTACCCACGACAGCTACGGGCCTCAGCTTTGCTGGGGACTCAGGGCAGCCTCGGGGAAGTCTGGAAATCCACCTCTGGTGATGCAAAGACTTCGGCGTCCGACGGGAGCTTCAGCGATGCAGACCGGACAATTGCTTCTTTGGTGCCTGCCAAGCAGGGGAGTCACTACTTGACCCCAAGGGAGATTCTTCAGTCCTCTAATCTTAAAGTAGAGCGTCGAAGGTCCAGGATTCTGTATCAGAGTTTCGTCCAGGTAAATCTAAAGTCCTAAGGACTGGGTTCCCTTACTTATACTAAGGTAGGGGGTTGGACATACTCTGTGACCCCACCTATGGGAGGGTCAGGGCAGAGGGGTGGTTACACCCCTTTCCCTTTGTCCAGTTTCGCGCCAGAGTAGGGGCTGGAAGCCCCTGAGCCGGTTTGAACTGGGGTATGCACAGGGACACCAAGTGTGCCCCCAGTGCAGGACTTCAAAGCACCAGAGAGTGCTCCCGCCCAGCCCCAATACACACTATCCTGTCTGGGGAGGTGGTCACACCTCCCTGGGACAGGAAACCTATTGTCCAGGCCTCCCCTGCCGGAGTTTCGGTCAGCAGCAGGAGGCCAGACTCGTGTCTGTGGCAGCGGCATCCATTTTGTGATGCCAGGGCTTGGAAAGTCAGTACCGGGCATACCGGTGTGTACATGTCTTTCCCTCTAGAAGGGTGGAATGCTACCCCCGCCACCAGAACTGGCGGGGGGGTAGTATTCCAAGATGTTTGACACCAAACACGACATGTTTCCGTGCAGCCATCCCAAAGTTAGCATTTAACGCGAGGTTATAATGCGCTTAAGAGTATATGGTCAGGCTGCACTACAAACAGCATCAGAGAAGGGTCTCCGAATGCTGCAGAGGGGCCCTGCTCATGCAGGGGCACCCTCTCACATAGGAACCACGCACTCTGCCTTCAGGATTGATAAGGCCTGCCATAGGAGTGACTTATAGGTTTATATGTGTGTATGTATATAGTGATATAGGTAGCCTATATCACAGTAAGGGGTGCATGCACCACCTTACCCAGGCTGCAGTAGCAGACCTGTGGTGTCAGTTTGGATGGCCTTCCAGGGGTGGCACAATACATGCTGCAGCCCCTGGTAGGCCTCTGAGGTACCTATGCCCTGGGTACATAGTATACCATATACTAGGGACTTATAAGGGCACTCCAGATTCCAATCAGAGATGTGCCTAAGGCACATGGAAACCATTTTAGAGAGGAAGCAGCTAGGCTGGGGTTCTGATTAGCAGGGCCCAGCCAGACTAAGGTCGAAAAACAGTGAAGCATCAGCAAAAAGTGGGGGTACCCATGTGAAGCAGATCCTACTCTCCTACAGTGGGGTCCCCTGGACACAATTAAAATGATGTTAACCCCTATAGTTTTGTATGTCCTTTCTAACATACCATTATCCATTCCATCTAAATTTTTCAAAAAATGAACTCCATTTTAATTTCCTTTTTATGGAATGCTAAAAATCAAGAATGGCGTTACAGAAATTAACAAGACCAAAATCTGAAGGCGGTGTCAACTTCCCCATTTCTCCAATTATCATAAAGCTTTCCAGTTAATACAATTATCAAATTGGATCAACAACCAGCCTGAGAATAGGCCTCTCTGGGTAGATCTTGAGCTCTCATTCTTAACTCCCTTCTCATTTCAGGAGTATCTCTCCTTTACCCGCAAACCACAGAAACTCTCTTCTCCCATAATTAAGCAATCATGTAAATTACTATCCATTGCACCCATTTAGCTATACATGATTCAGACACTTTTCTTAACTCCACAATTTGGCATAATAAACAAATCCTTCTTAACGGGAAACCTATATACTGGAAGGTTTGGAGAAACAAAGGTCTGCTCTGGGTTCATCAATTTTTTGATCAAGGCTCACCCATTCAATTTACACAATTACGAACTCTTTATCATTTGCCTCTTTCCTTTAAACCTAAATTTTTAACCTTGCAGAATACAATAACCGGTGCATACGCCAAACTCAAAACTTCACCTTCCTCACCTTCCCAACCCCATTTCCCATGGCACAATCTTTTGCTCATAAACCCCAAAGCTTCCACTATCTACTCCTGTCTAATGGCACCACCTGAAAAACGGGACAAAACCAAAGTGGAACTCTCATGGGAGTCTGATCTGGAAACGAATTGGCCTATTTCTCTATGGAATAGAATTTGGACGAAACTCAGGAAATCCTCCAGAGCAGCCAGCACAACACAAACACTTTTCTTTATTTATAATCGATTATTCCTTACCCCCACCTACCTAAATAAGATACATAGCACAAATCCCAATACCTGTTGGAGATGCTCCCAGGATGACGCTGATCTCAAACACATGCTATTCACTTGTACACACGTTTTTAAATTTTGGGAACAGGTTTGGCACCAAATTAACATTATTTTTCACACCACGGCTCCCCTCTCCCTTACAAACATTTTCTTAGGCAGCTTAGCGCCGGACTGGAAAAAAGAACAATCCCAGCTATTACTCATTGATTTGTTACTAGCTGTAGCTTTTCAACAGATCTCAAAACATTGGAAAGATTCCTCTAAATTGTCTTATTTGGCTTGGTGGTATGCTGTATGTCACAATCATTGCTTAGATACAGCCCTCGTTCATCCTATCTCTCTTGCTACAAAACGCTTACACCTTTGGTGCCCCCTCACACAATTTCTAAATGATGCGGTGAAGACCACTTCTTCACTTGCTCCCTCATTGCAAGAAGTTACCAAGCCTCCCTGACTTCCTATCGTTTTTATATAACTCTGATTATCTTATCATTCCCCAGAATATCTTCTCAACTGTATATTTTTGACATGTACTGTTATTTGCGATTCCTGTAAACCTCGGATCGTAGTCATATCATTTTCTATGTTTTTTTTTTTTCATCACTTCAGCGGTTATTGTATATCATTATCATTCTTTATTATTTTTTCTTGCATTTATGCATTGGTAAATGATTGTTTATATGAAATATTGTTTTTATGATCACTTTAATCTTTTCAATAAACGTTTTCTTGAACTTAAAAAGACTGTCCAGGTCATAAAGTTGGATGGTTTGTCTTTTGGAGGAAGCTGGTCAGAAGATCAACTGCTTCTCTTTTGCAGTGTAGTGCTTCATACCTTTCAAAGACTTCTTCATCGACAACTTGAAGACCGAACTCATTGGTCACCCTACCAAATACACATCTACGTAGATTCTATGTAGAGAAGATGAGTGATCAACGAGGAATTTAGTGAGGGTACATCACCAGTGGAGAAAACTCATGTTTGTGTTTTGCCCAGAATGGTCATTTCCAAATGGAGGTTCACTGGAGAAATAGTATATCTGTAGCACATTCAAGATTAAGCATTACATAGCCCAATATATTTTAAGTCTAATATTTATAGATCAAGCCATCAGGCATAAGGTATATATTTGCAGTAAACCAAAACAACAAATGTGTAAATAGGACAAACTAAGGAACCTTTGTATCCATGAAATACTCTTCTCTCAGATAATCAGGAAAAATATGTCTAATTTGTATGCAGCTAGAAACTGGGAAGGAGGATAAAAGAGGGAGACCAACACATCTAAAGAATGACGTTAAATAAAAGTTGGGGGCCGTGAGGAACCGATTTCATGTTTCCAATGTCTAAGATTATAATGTACAAGATGTGCATTTTCAGAAAGTCTTTGCCAGAGGTGCCAATGAATGACTTGGGTTTGTAATGTTCGATAAAAGGAGATGCAAACCGCATACTGTCTGCCTTATGTTAAATTCAATTAAAATAGTTTATTAACTAAGAGTGGCATCTAAAATTCAGAACGGAATGAAAAATGTCCTACCTAACGAAACAAGAAGTAAAGTTTAGATTTAATTAAGCACAGGGAGGCCAGGACTATGCAGATTTCCTTCTATACTACACACTAGCAGCTCGGTTTAACACACAGTAAAACACATGAACCACAACACATTGCGAACGAGTGTCTGAAAAAGTGAAAAAAAGATACCTTGTGAAGGTAATCAACCAATATGCATTAAAAGATTGCCTCATTGAGGGCACTACAATTGTTTGACAGTCCTTTGGAACCTTATTCTAGAGGCGGACAGCCGGATTCCCTGGAGTAGTTTGTGACGCCTGCTAGACGAGCATCCTGACTCCTGCAATTCCCGCCCTCCACTTTGGGACTTGACATTGGTCCCTCCCCTGCTCCCTTCTGGCGCATCCACCCCTCCTCTCCCCTCTCCTTCTTCTTCTTGTCTTTCTTGGTTTTCTTTTCTTCTGATCTTTACTTTTCCTCTTCTGCCTTCTCTTAATATTTCTCTTATTTTCCTTTTCCTCTCTGTTTGATATTGTCTCATATGTTGATTGCCACAAAATGTATTAGTGATGCTGCACTGTGACTCGTGCCTTAAGATTGGGCGGGGGCCTTGTTTTGCCAAACTTTGTCAATTTTGTGTCCTTATTTGCTCCCCTATGTTTAGCTGGAACCCCTCCAGGATAGACAATCCTCTCTATGCTGGCCCTTAGGCCCTTGGTTCACTTCATGCCCTCTCCCTGGGCTTTGTAGGAGAACCCTCCCCTATATGAATGACTTTCAAATCCTGGACTTTTGCTTTGGCCCAAGTTCATAGGTGTTGTCATCTTTAAAAAATTGCCCTTTTTTAGTTTTCGTGCAGAGTATTGGAGCTTCCCTATGAGGGATTTGCTCTCTGTGCTGATTATTTTCTATCACCTCGCCCCTTCCCTTTGCTACCTGTGGCATGTATTGTTCCCTAACTGCTTTTGTTCAATAAACAGATATTAAACAACAAAAAAAAAAGATTGCCTCAAAAGTCTTCTTAACCACCATTCTACTTTTAATCCAAAAAACAAACACCATGTTCAATAACTCGTTTGTGGTTACTCCCTATAAAATAGCAAAACTTACATCAGATCACTGAGCACATCTTCCTGTAAATTTAATCTTAAAGAAATACATCATATTCCAACTCTATAATACATATATACAGAGGGGAAGGCACGATATATTTGGAATTCCCAATATTTCCCAAGAGGTAGAATAAGCATCACCTCCATGTCATTAATAGAATCAAAATATTACTTCTTGTTTGCTAGGAACGTTTTAGTTCTGTATCAGGCCCAGAGTCACAGATTACGCTTCTCCAAGGCCCATTGGCTATCACTGAGGCTATACCCACCTCTGGTGTAGCAAGCCAGCTCTTTATATGGTATACCAAAAAGAGGTAAGCAGTGCAAAGAGTACAGGTATTCCCTTACTAGCGGACAGGGGCTTGCTCTAGAAATCCCATAGTGCTCTTTTAGGGGGTAGTGTGGTCGAGCAGCCTTAGGCCTATCAGAGAGGAGTGTTACACATCTGCAAATACACACAATAGTCAATAAATTATGCACACGACTCAATAAAGGAGGTCCATGACAATTTATAAAAATAACATGTATCTTATTATAACTTTAGACACCATGATCATCAAAATCTGGTATGTACTTTTTAAAATAGCATGTTTATGGTAACCAGGTTTTCGATATATTAAATCGTAACTGAAGCACTTTGCGGCAATGTTAACCTAGGGAGAAAACATAAGCTGCATACAGTCACTTAACAACGACTTACGGGACTTATCTTCTGGACTTAAGGTGGGTATAGGGCAGGGTCCAAGGCATCACCAAGAGGTCACATCGGGCGGCACTCGGGTAGCTGAGTGCAGAGGTGCAATTCAGCGTTAGGCGCCCAATGTTATCCTATAGGTGCAAAACATGTACTGCATTCGGGCACTTCACAGTGACTTACGGGACCAAACTCCTGGACTTAAGGTGAGTATGAAGAACGGTCTGAGGCAGCACCAATGGGTCATCTCGGGCGGCAGTGGGGCGGCCGGGTGCAGAGGTACTTTTCAGCATCGGGTGCTCAATGTTATCCTATGGGGATAAGTCCAGTCGAAAAGAGGCTACAGTCTTGGACTGGGAAACCAGTCGGACTGAACCAGCAAGTGGGCTCAGCTCTCACGATGCTAGGGAACACCTTTGGTCCTCTTCTCCACGGGCCAGGGGCGACAGGTGCAGAGGTGTCTTTAAGTATCAAGTTTTCGTCACCAGGAGCAGTCACAGTAGAGGGGGCCTGCAAACAGGGACTGCATGCGGCATCGGGAACTCCACAGTGGGAAAGTCCAAGGTGGGCTGTGTCTCTGGAGGGCTAGGGGACCAGAGTGGCACAGTTGGCCCACTTCCACTCAGGCGTGGAGCGACGGGTGCAGTGATGCGTGTCTGGTTATCACGGTCTTGAGCTCCTCTCAGGTCTCTTTGGGAGCCTGAAGGATGCAGGGAAGCAGCTCTGCTGCTCCAGGGGAGTTCCTGAGTCTTGGCAGAAGTGCTAGCACTCCTCCCAGTCTTTTGGAGGCACAGTAGCTTGCAAGATTAGTCGACTTTGGTGCAATCTTCGGGAATAGCAGACAGGCCGGCAGGGTTGGCCCAAGTCAGTTGCTTCTTCCACAGTTCTTGCTTTTCGTGGCTCTTCGGTCCTTCTTCTTCTTTCAGTTGGCAGGATCTGATTTCCTGGTCCAGGGCTCTCCCAAATACAGAATTTAGGGGCGTTAGGGGAGTATAGGGAAGTAACCAATGGGCTACTTACCCCTGGGGTCACTACACCCCCTAAATGACCACTTCCTGGGGGAAGTGTGCATAACCCTGTCCCAGAGATCCTAAATTTGCCACCACAAAGATGGCCACGTCTGAAAAGTTGCGTCCACTTCAGGTAGCTCAGTTCATGGGTGGTGCTCGCCTGAGGGTGGCCACGCATGTCCTGCCTCGCTAATTTTCCTGCCTGTCCAGGAGCCAAGGACTCTAGGCAAGGGGGTTGGTTTCTCTCATGTGAGAGAAACCAGATTTGCATACCATAGGCAGAGGGCTTCTTTGAAGCTCCCCGGCCTTGGAATGCTAATCCACAGGGCATCCTGTGGGCAGGGGTGCAAGGCACCCCTCACTTGAGCAGGCTTGGTTTATGGCTCCCGGAGAACAGAGGCCCCAACCTTTGGAGGGTCAGACACTCGTCTCTGGTGGGAGGCTGATGAAAGCCATTCAGTCAACACCAGGGGCTGGTAGGTTTTCAGGGGGCACCTCTAAGGTGCCCTCTGTGTGCATGTATTACTAAATCCAACATTGACATCAGGGTGGGTTTACCAATATGAGATGTTTGATACCAAACATCCCTATTTTCAGTGAAGCCATCATGTGGCCGGGAAACTTGTTTTCACCAGTGTCCAACGCATGTTTGAAAATGGCTTCCCTGTTCCCTTATACTGGCAGTAATGGAACTGCCCAGCACAGGGGAATATCTGCTCATGCAGATATGTACTCGCATGTAATATAAGGCACCCTGTCCTAGAGCTGTAAGGCCTGCTGTAGGGGTGACGTGCAAATATTACATGCAGTGTTGGGGGACATGGCACACAAGGATGTGTGTCTTGGCGTGTTTTCACTTTTGTCTGCACCAAGACACGCAGCCTGCAGTGGCAGTTTGCATGAGCTTGGTGAGGGGTCCTTTAGGGTGGCACAGTTTGCGATGCAGCCCTTGGGGACTCTCTTCAGTGCCTCAGGCCCTAGGTACATAGGGACTTACAGAAGGTACTAAAGGTAATGCCATTTGAGTAAAACAATTGCACAGTTTTGGGGAAAGAGATCTGGCACTGGGGACCTGGTTAGCAGAAAACCAGTGCACGTCAGCCTCCTGTATTGACCAACACAATCACAGACCAAAGTAGGTGCTGGCGGATGGCTTCTTCAAAGTCATCAAAAGCCATTTTGCACCCTGGGAAAAAATTCGCTTGCCAAGTCTGCATAGAACTTGAGACTACACAAAAATTGGATTGACAGGAAAACTTGGGAATGAGATGGATAGGGAATTTACCACCTACTTCAAGTAGGTGGTAAACCATTCGCCCTCCCTTCCCCTTTGTGAATTTGTCAAAAAACTATTTTTTAAGGGCAGGCAGAGGACCCAGGGACCACTGCCTGGCCCGTAAAAATGAAACTGAAAAGTTTCATTTTTCTTTTTTTATAAATGCATCCCGTTTTCCTTTAAGAAAAACGGGCTGCATTTAAAAAACAAGCATTGGCATAGCCAATAGGTCTCGCTTTTGGGACCTTATAAGTGTTTAGCCATGCAACAGTTGATGTTGTTGCACCAAGGATATTGTGCTGCATAACTAAATACTTATAAGGTCCCAAAAGCGAGACCTATTGACTTTGCCAATGTGTTTAAGCTGTGCTGTAGAGAAGTGTGGCTGTTGTGCAGCATGCTGAAAAGTTGTAATAAAAAGTGCCAGAAGCATTTTTGTTACCTTATATATGACCAAAAAGGCATTATGTCCAACAGAACGACCATATAAAAAAATTTATGTACAATAAAAAATTTCCTCATTTTTCTTTTGTTCTTGCAATGCTGGCAACTTGTTTTTGCCTATTCCAATGGTTGTTTGTTAAAGTCTTTTTTGAGGGGGCTTAAACAATTTCGAGGTTGAAGGTTGTGAACTAGTACCTGTATTATAACACTAGCAGCGGCCAGACGCTAGGGGAGAATCAACAGATGGCAGATTCCGAGAGCAGGCTGAGGTGGTGTTGAGTGATGTTGAGGTGGTAGTGGTGGTGGTGACTGGTGCTGAGACGATGCTGAGGTGATGCTGAATGATACTTAGGTCTTGCTGAGTGATGATGATGTGGTGGTGTACTAGTGCAAAGGCGATGCTGAGTGATACTGATGTGGTATTGAGTGATGTTGTGGTTGTGCTGAGTGATGTTGTGGTTGTGCTGAGTGATGTTGTGGTTGTGCTGAGTGATGCTGTGGTGGTGGTGAGTGATGCTGTGGTGGTGCTGAGTGATGCTGTTGTGGTGCTGAGTGATGCTGTGGTGGCGCCGAGTGATGCTGTGGTGGCGCCGAGTGATGCTGTGGTGGCGCCGAGTGATGCTGTGGTGGCGCCGAGTGATGCTGTGGTGGCGCCGAGTGATGCTGTGGTGGCGCCGAGTGATGCTGTGGTGGCGCCGAGTGATGCTGTGGTGGCGCCGAGTGATGCTGTGGTGGCGCCGAGTGATGCTGTGGTGGCGCCGAGTGATGCTGTGGTGGCGCCGAGTGATGCTGTGGTGGCGCCGAGTGATGCTGTGGTGGTGTCGAGTGATGCTGTGGTGGTGTCGAGTGATGCTGTGGTGGTGTCCAGTGATGCTGTGGTGGTGTCCAGTGATGCTGTGGTGGTGTCCAGTGATGCTGTGGTGGTGTCCAGTGATGCTGTGGTCGTGTCGAGTGATGCTGTGGTGGTGTCCAGTGATGCTGTGGTGGTCCTGAGTGATGCTGTGGTGGTGCAGAGTGATGCTGTGGTGGTGCAGAGTGATGCTGTGGTGGTGCAGAGTGATGCTGTGGTGGTGCAGAGTGATGCTGTGGTGGTGCAGAGTGATGCTGTGGTGGTGCAGAGTGATGCTGTGGTGGTGCAGAGTGATGCTGTGGTGGTGCAGAGTGATGCTGTGGTGGTGCAGAGTGATGCTGTGGTGGTGCAGAGTGATGCTGTGGTAGTGCAGAGTGATGCTGTGGTGGTGCTGAGTGATGCTGCCGTGACACAGTGTCTTTGCTAGTTACAGTGGGTAGAAGAGGGGTAGAGGGGTAGTAGAGGGGTAGAGGGGTAGAAGAGAGGTAGAGTAGAGGTAGAGGGGTAGAAGAGAGGTAGAGTAGAGGTAGAGGGGTAGAAGAGTGGTAGAGGGGTAGAGGAGTAGAAGAGGGGTAGAGGGGGGATAGAAGAGGGGTAGTAGAGGGGTAGAAGAGGGGTAGTAGAGGGGTAGTAGAGGGGTAGAAGAGGGGTAGAAGGGTAGTAGAGGGGTAGAGGGGTAGAAGAGGGGTAGAAGAGGGGTAGAGGGGGGGTAGAGGGGTAGTAGAGGGGTAGAAAAGGGGTAGAAAAGGGGTAGAGGGGTAGAAGAGGGGTAGAGGGGTAGTAGAGGGGTAGAAGAGGGGTAGAAGAGGGGTAGAGAGGTAGAAGAGAGGTAGAGTAGAGGTAGAGGGGTAGAAGAGAGGTAGAGGGGTAGAAGAGAGGTAGAGGGGTAGAAGAGAGATAGAGGGGTAGAAGAGAGGTAGAGGGGTAGAAGAGAGGTAGAGGGGTAGAAGATAGGTAGAGTAGAGGTAGAGGGGTAGAAGAGAGGTAGAGGGGTAGTAGAGAGGTAGAGTAGAGGTAGAGGGGTAGAAGAGAGGTAGAGTAGAGGTAGAGGGGTAGAAGAGAGGTAGGGATATATAGGCAAATGAAAAGGAAGCTATCGACTTCAGGAATGTGAAAGAAAGCTCTCGTATCTTGAAAGCTGATTACAAGCATCTCCTGAGAAACGCGGCGAAACGTTCAAACCACAGAAACAAAGTCGTCGTTTGAAAGTTTCGCCGCGTTTCTCAGGAGATGCTTGTAAACACGAATAACCTGATTCATTTAATTTAACAGTTGGCTCCGCCCAGGATTGCTTAGTAACGCAAATGAAAAGGAAGCTATCGACTTCAGGAATGTGAAAGAAAGCTCTCGTATCTTGAAAGCTGATGACCCATGACGAGAGAGGAAAGCCAGATGGCGGCTGTGCGCGTGCGCGTAACAGCAAGCCTTATGCCACAAGCAAAAGCTTGTGGTCGCATTTCTAAAGCCCCCACTCACTAAATGTCTCGCCAGACCAGCGCATGCGCTGGCTCAGGCGAGACCTAATAACTGCTTAATTTAAAAGCAGTCACAGACATGGTGGTCTGCTGACCCCAGCAGGCCACCATCCCTGTGAGTGCTAGCCAATCCTAATGGGGTCGCAAATTGCGCCTACCTCATTAATATTAATGAGGCAAGCAATTTGTGACCCCATTAGGAATCGCGATCAGTGTCTGAGGCACTGTTGCACATCCCAATTTGCGAGTCGCAAACTGCGAGTCACAAATGCGACGCAATTTGCGAGTCGCAAATTGGTGGGTCGTACATCTGGCCCTAAGTCCTTTCTGCAATTACTAAATGTTACTCGGTGTGGAGTAAATAGCCAACCAGGCAAGTGCAGTGCCCAAACACACCACACCTACTTACAACAGGATATTAAGCAGACCAACATAGTCGGTTTAGCAGACACATCCTTCCTGAAATGATGTTTATTAGAGGGCAACTTAAAAGTAAGTTGGACCACGTTAGAATCCAACAATTGCAACTATTTCCACTGGAGAAGGTTAGACAAATCCATTTAATTAAGTAATCTGAAATACTAGTGGGTGTTTGTCCACAGAGCTTCTTCCACTAGTGAGTGACCAAAAGAAATAGCTGATCTGAGTGAATTAATCATCATCTCAGACATTCCCTAATCCGAGAGTTCCAAGAGAAAATTTGGAACACGCAGAACATCAAACCCCAAGAGACCAATGCCCTCTTCAAACTCCACTGCTTCAAAGCTTACCTGTACTACTCAATGGTGCCTGTTGGATGAATATCACAGCACACTCCGAAAGGACCTCGGTTGAAGAGGCTGCTACATGGCCCTATTAGAATCTGCTAAAACTGGGGGTGGGCGGAAGGGAAGAGAGGGTGGTTGATTGAACCATTGGAGATTCAATAAGTACTGGAAACCACACTTGTTACAGAGGAGTTATCAACAACAGATCTGCGTTCTATCTCTCAGGGCCATTACTTATATTATCATTATAAAAGGGGCAGGCACGTGTATGTATGTAAGTGGTATTTGTATAGCACAAACCTAGCTAAAAGCAGAGGAGCACTGTGCTGGGAAAAAGGCAAGGATACAATAAAAAAGGGATTAGAGAAGTAGCTGATTTGTGATGTGTCACTGCATCATGATGTATTGCTCTTTAAAGAAGTGCATCTTCAAAGATTTCATGAACTGGAGCAATGGTGGAGCGGTGCTGATGGATATGGGGATGTTGTTCCAGATCATGGGTACATTGATGGAAAAGGCCTTTTGCCTTGTTTTTTTACTTTTTTACACTTCTTTGCTTCTGGTCTGGTGCCCTGACTTCAGGTGTGCTGAGATCCAGCAAAAATGGAGAACTGGCCAGCTAGATGGGGGGAGTTGGAAGTTCGAAAGTTCTGTAAATGATTCAGCTGGCTTTGAAGATGATGAGGGCCAACAAGGGGAGCCAGTGAAGTTCTATCAGAATTGAGATTTGACTATATTTCTTCAGGCCTGGATGAGACCGTGCTGCAGTGTGTGTAGGATGGCCTTAAGAGGAGTCAGTTTGGATTCTGGGAGGCCATGGAGCAGGGCGTTTTCCCCACTCATATGTGAGAGTATGAGGAATTGTACAGCAATTCTGACGTCTCTTTCTGGTAGGAAGAGTTTTGCTTTCTTAAGTAGAGTAAGCCAGTACTAGCTCCTCTATGTTTTCTTGGTAATGTGTGACTTGAAGATGAGGTTGGTGTACAGTGGAAGAGGTGTGGCGCAGCGGCCAGGGTGCCTGACTCTGGACCACGGGGTTCACGGTTCGATCCCCGACGCCGGCGGCAGGTTAGCCCAGCACCATGTGACTCTGGGCAATAGCTCGCTTAATCTTCCCGACGGCCCCCAGCGCCGGGACTCCTCTCCGGAGGTAGCTGTGCGCTTTACAA
The DNA here is from genome assembly GCA_963921515.1 of Calotriton arnoldi. NCBI lineage: Eukaryota > Metazoa > Chordata > Amphibia > Caudata > Salamandridae > Calotriton > Calotriton arnoldi. The sequence goes on from CAWUFW010001256.1 coordinate 1,119,971, forward strand.
ATGCTGGTATTTCACATTTATTTCATTTCATGAATCAGAGTGACCAGGCACTAGGAGAAAGTGGGGGTTTGAAGCTGTGAAGGGTAAAGTGATTGAGCCTGGTTTGTATGCGTTCTTGCTTTTGGCAAATATCAGAAAATCTGCCTTGGTGGGGTTAAGCTTCAGGTGAGTGCTGGACATCAGGATCTGGATGAAGTGCAGGCAGTGTTAGAGGCTTCGTAATACTTTATTGACCGTTCAATTAATTAAAATCTTTATAGTAAAAGGCGCAATGCTGTTCCTCGCCTCCCCCACACCCACCAATTTCTTGAGTCCATGGTACAGCAATGGTCCCCTGGCCTGCATAAGCTCTTAAGTCAATGTTATTTGCACTTGCAGATGGAAAAAAAGCTTCAGCTGCAAGACCATTTGTTGGTGTGGCCGTCTTCTCCTATGCAATTGGTTAAATATCATCAAATAAGGTGTGTCGCCTCAAGTTAGGCCTGTACTGTACAACCCTGCATGTGGCCTAGCTTGTCCTAAGGACTTGTGGGTGGACTGGGACTTTCTGAGCAAGATTGAGTGAGCTGGTGGACAAAGAGGCCCTTGCAATCCATATCATCTACGCCTAATATGGATATACTGTGCAAAAAGCTAAAAAAAAACGTTAACAAAGATAAAGTGCAAAGAATGTTGATTTAAAGTGCTGCATGCTCTCCCCTAAAGGCCTGTTGATTATTCTGTAGCAGTCAGTAAACACGGACCAGTAGCTGTTAGAGACTTGAAAGTCGGGAATGAGTAAACTGGACTTCTAGATAAATAGATGGTTTCCCTTGTTGTGCTCCCTCTTGTGACCTGTCAGAGATCTACCTTGCTACCCCCTTAAAGGAATAAAGTGCACCGTGCTAGTAAAAGTGTGCAATAGTTAGCCTGTCATGGGAATTGCATTAGTCTGTAGTGACTAGTTTTTTTTCTTCTCCAGAGTTTTATATAGTGCTAACTTGACCCGAAAGTATCAGGTCTCAGAGCGCTTTACATGAGCACCAGTTACGTTACACAAGGACACATTCATTTTTGTTAGGCACGGGGAGATTAAGTGATTTGCCCAGAATCACAGGATGTTGAGCGTCTTTGCCGAGACTCGAACCCGGTTCCCCAGATTTGAGATCGACAGCTCTAGCCCGTTCGGCTACATCCTCTCCCCTCGTTAAGAGCAATTCTGATTAGATTTGTAAACTTCCCCAGTCTGGCTAGGTTGTGTGCAGTGGTTTCAGTAAAGCGCAGATCCGAACACGCCCGGCAAGTCCTGACTCCCTTCGCCCTAAAGATAGGGCGAAGCAGGCGACGTCGCTCAACGGCCAGTAGCACAGAAGATGCAGCCAAGATTCTCTGCGATAAAAACATAGTCTGCACGAGACCACTTCCCCCTTACGTGCCCAGGCTCGATTCAAATCTGTGATTCGTAGCACGGAGAGTCTCATGTAGAGTATTTTCCTCCAGGCCTGTGCTGTCAAAGCATCACAAAAATACGGTTCAGCTTTCCCTAGGATGAATGTCATTTCCAGTGGCTCTGTAATGGAGCTGGGGTGGAATGATGCAGAGTCTTTTTCAAACGACGTTACCAATACCTACTCGTTTACTGCTTCTTTCCAAGCAGATAGAGGAATGTCAGGTGATTGCAGGCTTACTTCTTCAATCTTCAAAGTGTCAATTGCCTGGCCTAGTCTGGAGTCTCAAAAATGAACCTCAATTGGTGTTTGAGTGAGTCTTCTGGGGCTCTCGAGTTCCTGATGTAGAGTTTTATTAGGTCCCCTTGGCAAGCCAAGTCCAACCTGGACCTTGCTTTTCTGGCGTGCCGCGGTGCTAGCAACACCGACATATATGCCTTGGCAGTAATTAAGGACCTATCCAGGGCTCCAGGAAAGGCCAGATGACCGTAGCTAATGGCTGGCATCAGTTTTGCTTTTAAGACTACCAGCATTGGCATGACGGTAGGACTTAGCAGGCGGTGGCTCAGTTGTTTCAGTATGTGGATGACACGGTTGGCCTTTGTACTAAGGTGTTTTTGGTGGGTGGTCCAATTGGTCCTTTCTGAAAACCAGAACCCAAAGTAGTTGTAGGCTGTTACTGTTCCAATTTGCAGATCTCCCAGTTGCCAGTGAGCTTGCCTTTTGTGTGGGTATTTTCCAAACACTACTACCTTGATTTTACCGTGATTGACCCATAGATGGTTCTCCAGGTTATAACGTTCAAGCGCAATGAGGGCTCTCTGGATGTGTTAAAGGCACTTCAGGTCTGAAGCAGAGAAGGCTTGCATGTAGGGTTATATATTGCCTGCATATTGGTGAATTGTAATGTTTTTTCCAGTGAGTAGAGCTCCTAGGGGCTCCACGTAGAGGTTGAAGATGATAGGGGACAGTACAGAACCCTGGGAGATTCCACAGGTGACCAAAATGCTCTCTTTTGGAAACTAGAGGTACACATGTGAACAAATTGGTGTTGGTTGGAAAGGTAGGAGGTAAACCACTGAAGGACATTGCCACTGAATTCCTTTTGAGGCTTCGAAGAGTGGATGAGGGTGGCATAGTTAATGGTGTCAAAAGCAGCTGAGAGGTCCAGCAGTACCAGAAGACAAGGGTCATCGTCACCTTTAATCGTCAGGACAGCGGCATCTAATATGTGTAAGGTAGCTGTCTCCATGCTGCAACGCGGTCAGATTCCAGATTGGCTTTTTTTATATTCTTGCCGATAAGGGTAGGGGAGCGATGGGCCAGTGGTTGATGAGGTCATTAGGGTCTAGTGTAGGTTTCTTTAGGAGTCTGAGAACCTGGTCTATCTTGAGAGCTTCTGGGAACGTGCCTTGAGTGAGGGAGTCATTGACAATGGTGAAGAGGGGAGAAAGAGCTTCACTAGAGAGAGCTTTGATGAAAGACAAGGTTATGACATCATCTTCATAGGAAGTTGTTTTCAGGGAGTGGAGTATCTTGGTGACATCTGACAGAGCTCTGAAGGATAACTATTGTGGATGCTATGAAAATGGCTGGATGTAAGAGGAAAAGCAGGCTTGGTGTTGCTAGTGTGCTGTAGTATCTTCTGTATTTTTTCAATGAAGAGGCTGATGTCACTGTATTGCTGTGAAGTGTGGGATTTTTCGGTCAGGCAGCGTTTTAATGCAATGCTTCAATGCCTTGAAGAGTTTTCTGCTTTTGTTAGCAGCTTCATTGATGGTGTTGGAATAGTACTTAACTTTGGTTAATGTGAGGAGTGCTGTGCGGAGGGACTTCAGTTGTGGGGGCATCGGGTACTCTATGTTTATTCAATTTTCCTTTCTATGTGTGGATGAAGCGTTTGTTTTTTGCAGAGTCTTTGGAGCACGCTGGTGCTGTAGGTTTCAACTAACACTTGTGTGTTTTACTCGGAGTTCAGGTGTTCAAATGGTTTTCCAGAAAACAGATGAAGTTGTTTAGAAGGGTGCTGATGTCAGATGTGGATTTGGCAGGGTGACCAATGAGTTCAAGCTTCAAGTTGTCGGTGGAGAAGTCTTTCAAGGATATGAAACACTATTCTGCAAAAGAGAAGCAACTGATCTTCTAACCACCTTCCTCTGGAAAACAAACCATCCCACTTTAGGACCAGAAATAGTACTGATCGGAACACTGCTCTGCCTTCCAAGCCTCCATTTAACCACCTCTGGATCTTTGTTCTGGTTTCCGGAATCATCACTATTCTTGAGTATGCAAGTCCTTTGCAAAAATTGCTACCATCAGCTTTGGAGAGCCCATTAAGGCAGAGGACACAGGAAAACGGCCTGGATGGATGAAGTTAGATGGTCCACTATCCTCGCCAGTTGTCTCAATGAGATCTTGTCAGTTTTCAACGCTCTTTTCAGTTCCCTTTTAAAGAAAATCAGCTTTCAGACTGCCAACAGAAGGGTTGATAACAAAGTCTACTACAAACCCCAGAAAGTCGGAAATTGTTCACAGTTATTACAAAATACAGACTGTGCAAGATATTTACCATCATTTGAGACTACTGGCAAAAAATCTATAGATCCTGAGTAATTTGGAACTTACTGTTCAAGTAGACGATCAGTGCCGCTAAAGATCTCATTGACTTGATAAGTTTTGTGAAGGATCATGACGTGAAGGAAAGGCTGAGGGGAGTATTCTGTATTCAAACACCTGAGCCTTGCAAAACTTCAAGTAAGCACCATTTAGGTTCAATCTCAATATCTAGTTATTCTCTCTGAAGACATCCTGGAGGAGACGGATCTCCTCTATCTCGAGGGGCCTACAGTTTAACAATGAGCTGAGTTCTCAAGAGTGGGCCGTGCAATCGAGAGCAACCTACTGTTCCTTTCCTTCTAATGCCACAATCATGTTCTATATCAAAAGGTCATCCTCTATGAACGACATGAAGAATCTCTGGTTGTACAAACGTGCTGTAAAACTTTAAGAAAAACTCTATGTGAAAATCGCAAAAGGCTGTGTTGAAAACTTTTATTAGTGAGAATGGAGTCTCATCTCAGGCAGTGAATGTGCTCTCAACTTTCCAAGCTCTTTAATTAATTGCCAGCAAAAAGGAAGACCTACACCACAAGCCTTGCGTCCACCACAGTTAGCTCACCCCTAGTAACAGGACCCAGCCTCTATAGATGGATGTAGAGCAGTTCACTTTACTGAGTACACATATGATTCTCTGTGCTGAGCCAGAAAGTGTCGCTTGGGAGATATGACGGCCAGAACCATGGCCATGACAAAATGTAGGTCAGATCAAAGAGCTAATATTGACAATTCTGCCAAAATCGGTCTAGTGCATTCTTGCGGTTCTGAGAGTATTTGTTCAAAAAGGTTGACACTGTAGCATTAATATCTGTAGTATCCACCACTTACTCATCTAAAGATGGCAAAGGATAGTCTGCCTTCAGGCCTTTCTTAACCTTTCTGTCCAGTGGCCTGCATGGCTTTACATGTACAAACTGTACCACCTTATATGATGGTGCTCAATTTGAAGATCTCAGAAGGGAATGCCATTCTTGTTGCAAATCCCTTCTACTTCCTTCTCTTAAAATGTTGCCCATTCTTCAGGTTATCATCGTGTTCATGCTCCTCGGGATGGAACTTGGCCTTCTTGCCAGAGTGACCCGGATGCCGTCTTTTTCACCTGCTGTATAAAGTTTGAATGATGACTTCATGTCCTTGGTACCTATAGCCTCAGAATGAATGGAATCCTGACTCCAAGTAGGGTCTCCAACAGCGATATAGTTGCTAAGGACAAACAGCCGTAGAGGAGCTGGCTTGTCCATGGCAAAAAATGTTCTACTCTTCCTCCATGTATTCCTCCGGGTTAAAATCATCTGTGCACCACTGCACATGGAATTATTTTCAAAACACACAGTTGGCCCCTAACAGTGAAAAACAAAAGGAAATGTGTGAAGTGAAAATGTGCAAGTATGTATGTTAGAAAATGCTTAGTAACCCCTACTTTACACAGGGTCTCCAACCGCCAGCGTATTGGGCCTACTCTGCCCCTAAAAGAAGCACCTGGGATGAGATTGAAGGAGGAGAGTTACTGCTCATGTGTACCATTCGGGCACATGTGCTCAGCGTTACCATGAGCTCCGATGAGGTTAGAGGCAGAAGGACTGCTCATAAGCATCCAGGATCAGGAACGCCAGGAGAGCTGATGCGCTTGCAACTCATCACTGCATATGGTGCATACAGGAAATTGTCGCCGGATCCACCAGCACAGAAAGAGGACTGACTCTCTGGCTGATACCATTATGTCCATCCCGGGAGCAGCACCTCATCCTGCTTCCTCTGCGGTACACACCTGACTCCAGACATAAGACACACCCAATCAGAATCCTGAACATGAAAGCGACCACCGCATTAAAGCGAACAAAGGAAATGCACTGCGATGTGCCTCAGACCCTGAACTGTGAATATTTGGTTCTTAGAAGGGTCAGTAATCGTTGGGAAGGTCTAAGGTGTTCAAGGACTAAAACACAGAAATAGCATGACTTACAACATAAACGCCAGTCAGAGAACACACCAACCACAACTCTAGGTCTACACTTTGAATTGAATGACAATGTTAGTGCATATTCCTAGGTGCTGAGCAGCAAGACCAAGGGCAAAACTGTGGCTGAAGGCACTTTCTAAGAGCAATGAGAATTGTACTGCAATCTGTTACGGTTTACATTTTTTAGTATGTGTTAAAGCGAGCAGTTCAGTTTCAGTAAAGAAAGAAAAAACAACCATTGCTTCTGATCCTCTCCTAAAATGCTATTGCTTCCAAGAAAGGCCCTGATTATTCAGTGTTGCCTCACACTCTGGTACTCCCTCATTCTTCAGCTTTCCAAAGACAGTGTTTGTGGTCAGAAGTCTTTTATTCTTAATTCTATTCAAATTACTCTATTATTTTTTACTGTGAGTTGTATTGAGAACCATGCACTGAAGCCCACACTTTGTAATGAAGACAATACAAAACATCAGGCTGGGTAATGGAGAAAGACACACCTTAAAAGATGCTGCTAAGAAGGTGAAGAGCTGGCTGAAGGTCGGTTTGTACAGAAGATATTTGTGGGGGTTCTCCCGCTTGGCTGGCTTCTCAGATGGGTCCTGAATAAAGGAAGACAAGTTGGTCACAACTTTTATGTTGGTTCTCATCAACTATTTTCCATTTATCCCCCAGTGTTTCCACACATTCTCCACATGACTACACACTGTTCTTTAATCAGTAAAAAAACAACATCCTATTAGCAGAACAAGAATGTAGGAGAAAGAACTCATTAAAGAAGTTATCTGAAATCGGAGGTTGAAATTGCAGTGCTTTGTTCAACATGTTATCAGGACATGAAGGGCTGCAGCAGAATACAAAATTATAAGTTACTTACAGGTAATGCTAGTTTAGTAAAGTGCTTGTTCTCTGCAAATCAAATTCAAAACTTGTGATGGAAAGGCTGGTGACTACATATAAATAGAAAGGGATTGTTCTCTATGAGCATCGTTCTGTGGTTTTTTCCAACAGTATCAGAGTAATTTGTGTATTTCGGCCTTTCTCGTAAACACTAGTACAGAGCTCGAATGCAGCTCGGAAAAATTTAGAAGGTGCAGTATCAGGCATTCCCAATAATCTTTTTATTTTAACACTAATAGTATACTATTTTTAGAATGCTTTATTCCAATCAGCATAACATATAACATTTTAATATGAAATATATACATATTGAGAGGCATGAAGCACTTCCCATGGTTTGCGTGAGGCATTGTATGTCCTTTTGCCTCTGAAAAATAGTTTCTGTTTGAAATCAAGAATTAGTTACTAGTATACTCTATATTCCTTTATCACTACTTGAGTGACAGAACATTTACCGGTCAACTCATGTTGCTGATCTGTTTTATTGTCATATATCTATGCACAACGGTAAAAAAGGATGTTAGAATAACGTTTACAGCTCTGCACAGCATACTACTCAAATGTTGCTCACCTGAAGCCCTGGCTTGTTCATTTGTGTTGACAAATTCATGGGTTCTCGCTCTAGAGCTTGCAGCATTCGGAACATGTCGACAGTCAACTCACTAAACTTGACCTAGAACACAAGAAACGTCAATAGTTAGAAAAAAACAGTGGTCTGCAAAGTAAGGAAAAAATTACGAAGAACAGGAATCAGACAACCGAACTTGGAGGAATACAACATATAAAATCTCTGGGTCTCCAATAAGTAGAAGGGATGAAAACCAAACAAGACAGCAAGATAACTTAGATGCTCAATTTATTGTTTAAGGCATGGCGGGGAAATGCATGTGAGAAGAAGGTAATAAGTAATGTTCAAACCAACAAACACAGTTAACAATAAATTAAGAAAACGGCTGCCTTCTGAGTTAGAAAACACAGCACCGACACGTATTTGCTAACCGGAAACAGCTACAAAGCTAGTGACATGAAAAACAAGAATATTGAAAGACTTGATTTTGTGTCTCACATATTGTGCAAGGAAACATTGTTAACCTTCGCAAATGGGGTCTTTACCCCATAAAAATGACCATTAGGCTTAAAGAAAAATAAACTCAAAAATCTGCTTTAAGATAATGAACTTCTTCATCCAAGAGACGGAGCACATTCTTCTCTTAAAACAAGGTAGTTTTATGCTATCAACTACACCTGGATGATGGGCTGTTAGGCTGACAATGTATTTTGTCTGCCACACTGTCCTTAAAGAAGGCATTTCTAACTCAGATGGCTGCTGCCCAATGAACAGATGGAGATCTGCTCAACCGGCTGTCCAAGACTAGTCTCTTTGCAGAGCATCCGTGACGTAGATCAAACACAGTGGGCTCGCTCAAGTCCTATTTGTATTGTAGCATAGACTTAGTGCTTCATACCTTACTGTGGGGCGCCGAAGCGCATTAACGAATGGCTAGCACACTTCACTGTGGAGAAGTGTGTGGTTTGTAGAGTATTGCATTTGTTGTGATCCTATGTGGGAAGAGTTTTGATGTCATGCATGAGTGACCAGAGAGGTGCTCTTGTATTGTTGCCTGGCGCGGTGCCTAACATTATGATGGATTAGGAGGTGTGAGCGATAGGTTCACAAATTATCATTGTAATTAGCTGTCAGTTATAATATACAGTGCAAGTCCACCTGCGGTGTTTCGTGATTTCTTATATGCTTTCAGTTCACATCCAATGCTGACTGCAGCAATGTTACTGTAACCTGCAGTAGCCATGTTTTCTTGCTACTGTTTACTTTGCCTCCAGAATGTGTCCATCTCCAAGACTAGACGCGATGCACCTCGCCACCAGAGATATCAAATTTGCAAGCTAGTTTGCTCAGCCAAATGGTTTACATTTTTGTTATTTCTGAAGACTATCTGCTAATTCTCATGAGTTTAGCTAGGCACCTGCCTATGCGCTTGGACAAAATGTAGTCACATGATTCATACTAGAAATAGTATGTGTTGTAGTGTATAAATCTGGGACATGCCTTCCCAGAGGGACTTTGGCTCCACTACTGGTGTATGGAGATGGTTGGTAACTTCTATGAATCACAAGCTATTCATTGTTGCAATAAACACTTTACAGATTCAACCGAAATATGAGGCAGAGATTTCTTTGAAATAACGTTGACATAACCGTACCTCTGAGCAAGAGATGTTGCACAATCTCAGCCGTTCATAGCCTTAGTCTTTCACCTAAATCCCGAATCGTCTATGCCTGTCCTGAACAAGACATCATCCCTATCAGCATCTCCAGTCAAGACAATTATCACACTACAAGCTCCTTTTCCTCTCTTCTTTGTTCCCCAAATCAACCCAGATCCCTCAGCCTGCATTCAGCAAATCTTCATGGGCACAATAAGGCGGAGCCCTAGTAATGAGGCGAGAAAATCAATCTCCCCTCTTTTTTACAGTCTGCCTTATACATTAAGGAAAGTTGAAACACCTGAACTAAGAAAGCTTACTTCCAAACTGGAGGCGACATCAAAGAATATTTGACAGCATTCTGGTTGGTACTGGCATTCTTTCCATTAACACCTTGAACACTAGTTCTGTTAAAGCAACTATACAACTTTATGGTGCATGTCCAGGAAAAAATACACTACCTCTGGGCTAACATTGCTGCTTTGGCATCTCATGAGGTAAACACCTACCACCGAACTGTCTCTAAGCGTCACCAATGTCCATGAATGCACCACCTTAGCCGAATTTCTGATATATTAGGTTTATCAGTGTGCTAAATCCTCCACTAATGAAACATGTAATCCCAAGGTCATGCATGAGCATCACCCAGCCAACATAACTATCATCACAAAATTGTTCAATATCTCTCTCCTACACGGGGAGGTCTTTAAGAAGACCTCAGACAAATTAACACCAATAGCCAGCTTTTCCCATATAGCCAAGGTCCACCAGACAAATAGCAAACTCTCCGCTTCTCTGAAAGCAGTGTAGTCTTCTTTGTGATTTCCAGTGCGGGTTCCACCACCACGCGTCGTTTATGATCCATCTGAGCCAGGTCCTGATAGATGTACATTAATGCTTCCAAAACCCCCAGCTGCGTTCAACACTGCTGATAAAAAAAATATTTCTGGATCTACTGGCAACTAACTGTAGCGTCGGAATATATGGTTCAATTCCTTCTCATTTAACAGATCTCACCTGGTAAAGCGTGTTAACTACATGTACTTCACTAACATCACCTGTGGGCTCCTACAAGCGTCAGCTTTGTCACGGACCTATTCGATATCTACAAGGTATCTCCTGTATTTTTAACAGCTTAAAGATAAGGTATTATATTTAGGGATACATATGCACTGTACATTATCATTTACATAAGACACTAACATCAAAGTTTCCAAAGGAACAAGATGACCAGAGGTAAGTCAAGGAGTGCAAAGTAAGCACCCAAACCGGAGACGCAAGAAATGGTCGGTCACAGTGCATCGAAAACCAGGATCCTGCCATTAGGCCGAGATAACCCGCCATGCTCCAGTTTCACCAGCATTCCTCAAACGGCCTGCTGCTGTCTCCCTGTCAAAAAGTCTGTGAATTGAAGGTCACTTTTAACAAATACATATCAATGACTACAGTAGATTAACATCACTAAATATGGGTGCTAACTTCTATGCTAAGCAAAATCCTGTTCTTTCGACTTCAGTCTCAAAGGATGGTCCTTGTGCTAACAGTTGCAATTGTCAGGACTGATTTCTGTGACGGTATCTAAATGTGCTTATCAGCACAGACGGTAGATGAGTTTCAAACTGTAAAAAACCTGTGCAAACCACCTCATCCTAGGTCTGTAGCGATATGATCGAGTCCACCGATTGCCCTACCAAACTAAAAGTTGAGTCCATGATGCGCTCCTTCCTACCTCTCTAAACTGATGTTGCTGTACCTGACGACCAGACATCAAAGGGCGCCCCACTAAAACATACTTGCTGCACACCTGACAAGATACAAACATTTTGGGGGCAGAACACTGCATGAACCGAACTTCTGTCCCCTAGAAGCTTGCACACTGTAGGCAAGTTTCTAAGAATACAGAAGTTCCAGAAAAGGCATCAGCTCCCACTGGCTTTTGAATTCCAGTAGAATAGCTTTGCTGGTTATAGTGAGCGGCCACTAGATTATCTTATCACTGTTCTGGTTGATGGCTTCAACTCATCTTCTGACTCTTCCTTCCACTGCAAAGTGCTCTGAAGTGGCATTAGGGCACCACTCATGCTACAGAAAAACAATAAACAATGAAGACATTCAAAACATATGATTTTGCTAGATATTCTATGCTAAGAACAACATCAATTTCTAAACCAGAGGCTGTATTCAGCTCTCTCAAACCCAGTGCTTAATTTGCAAAAGAACAAGAGCAGGGGCCCAATATTTTACTCAGTAGCTCGCAGCTAGCCCTAGCAAAGGTCGGGTGCCGGATTCAAAGGCTGTGTAGTCTTGATTGCACCTCACGCCCCTTTCCTCCACCACAAGGCACTCCCTGCCTTTTTATCCCACTCTTGCAAGTTCTTTTCCCCTGGTTTCTCCCTTTGTCGCTGTTTTTTCCCCATCTTTCTCGTGCTCCCTTTTGTGGTTTTCTCTCTTTATCTGTGAATTAAAGTTTGTTTAGGAAAAATGACAGTCGGTCCCCAAAATTGAGTGCTGGAGGACCCAACCTGCAACCACTTGCTGAAATTAAGCACTGCTCGAACCTTACACTCCTAATCTAATCAACTTCCCAAAACCATGATTAACACAACATTACCTCAAGACTTTGAAATTCCTAATTTCAAATCTTCAATAGAGACGGTTGTAAAAAAAAAAAAAAAAAATGAAGTATTCTTAATTTTCACTAAACAAGGCTCCTAAAAAAAGATGGGAGGGATAAGGAAAAAGAGGGGCACGAGGATTGCTCCAAAGAAAAATAAAAAAGAAGAAAAATAAAAAAAGGAGAGAGACTGAAGGAACCAAGAAAAAAACAAAAGAAAAACACAACATTAAAAATAACAAGCATTTTCAATGCAATAGGTCTCGCTTTTGCGAGCGTTTAAGTGATTGGCATTGTAAATGACAATGCCTTTTATTTATGTGTTTTAAACCAAACACATATATAAAAGGCATTGTTATTTTTAATGCCAATAGCTCAAACTCTCGCAAATACGAGAGCTCTTTAATGTTGGCCACGCCCATTTATTTAGACGCTGCTCACGGTATTCAGGTTACAGTGAGCAGTGTCTAAACAAAGGGGCACGGACAATATTAAAGTGAAAGCGCATATGGTGCGCTTTCACACAAAGTAAAAATAAATTAATTAAGAAACGTTGTGCGCTGCCGCTGAAGTGAAAGTGGCCCGCGCTATTATTTAATAAAATAAATAAGCGCGGCCGCTAAACTGAAAGCGGACTGCGCCCTACATTAAATAAGTGAATAAGTGCGGCCGCTATAGTTTAAACGGACCGCGCAGTAATTTAAATAAATACAGAAGTAGGCCTGCTGCGATGTCATCTGTGGAATAGAGGAAGAGCATTAAGGAAAATTGTGCTCACCAACTTATAAAGCAGAGCATGTCACAACACCAGTAAAAGGTCCAGTCCTTATGGGCGGTTACTAAAGGAGACAAGGCGGTACCAAGGAGGGACTAACAAGCCTCATAATGAATCGGAAGCCAGCGTTCACGAAGGACAATGGCACAAGCCAATTAAAAATATGGGCAGAGAGTGGACGTGGCTTCTAGTGCTATACCCTAATACAGCATGCCTCGCCGAGCGAGCAGTGCATGTGCGATGCCGCTAGGCTCGACCTAAAAATATACATGTGTTACCGTGTATATTTTTAATCTCTTTACTTGGGTTTTTTTCTCTTTGTTACAAGAGAAAAAAATCCAAGTAAAGAGAAAAGCAAAGTGGAAAAGTAAAAATTGGGAAGTAAGGTAAATTCAAAGTAAAACATACAAGCTAAGAGATAGGCTCGTAAATGAGGTTATTTTGAAATTGTTCCTCTCTGACTCTTCCAAACATAAACCAGCCAATCTTTTCATCTGCTTTGTAAGGCAGCCTCACCTGATTGTTGCAGTTCCCAATAATCAGCGCATCGGCGAGGGTCAGCTGGCCAACTATCATGCCCTGCTCCAGCATTGGGCTGCCTCCTTCTATGAGCCGATTTGCAATGATAACGATGGTGTTGTCATCATTCAAAACCATGACTGGGTCAGCCTGAAAGCAGAAAGTCACAATGATCTTTATTTTCACCAAAACGATCAGCACTGAGTGTTCCAACAAATATCCCACATTTGAATCAGCCTTCTTTGACACAGCATGAAAAAACAAGCATTTGCAATGCAATAGGTCTTGCATTAGTAAAACTTTGAGCTATTGGCGTTGCAAATGCTAATTATTTTTATTTTTTTGTCAAAACATATTTCAGCAGTAGCATAAGTAATAATAAAATAAATTCCACGAATCAAGGAAAGGGTGCAGTACCACAGGCTGTTACTAGGTGTCCCTGTGGAGTTGTAAAGGGACCTTTATTAGCCACATAAGGTAGTGCACCCTTAAAGCAATTATAAAGATAAAGATTGCAGCTGAGCACACGTTTTCATTTGTTTTTATTGGAAGTGAGATTTTTATTTGCTTGCGTTTTAAAAATGCACCATTCTGTTTGTGAAATAAAGCTAAATAAACAACAATGGTGCATTTTTAAAATGCAAACTAACAAAAATTTCACTTCCAATAAATACAAATGGAAAGGTATGCTCAGCTGTAATTTATCTCTTTATAATTGCATTAAGGGTGCAGTACCTTATATGGCTAATAGAGGTCCCTTTACAACTTCACAAGGGCACCTAGTTTGAGCCTGTGGTACTGCACCCTTTCCTCATGACCTATTATGCGAATAGAATTACGGGAACAGGAACGAACGCAAGCATTTTTTTTTGCCTTTTTTTAAATTTGTAGCACGGCACGTTTTAACTTCATATACTTAAAGCTAAAGCACGCTGTCCCACAAATGCTAACAAAGTAAATAAATAAAAAAGAAAGCATGGGCGGCCGCCATGTTGAAAGTGAATAGAATTACGGGGAGCAGGAACAAGAGCGAACATTTTCGTTTTGTTTTTTTGTTGCATTTGCGGCACGCCGCGCTTTAACTTTATATGTTTAAAGCTAAAGCGCGCAGGGCTGTGAATGCTAGAAAAGTAAATAAATAGAAAAGAAAAGCGGGCTCGTCTGACAAACTTGGATCGCTGACACTGCGCATATTTGTGGACTGGTACGATAAGCACATCTCTGCAATGTATAACAATGTTTTTTTCTTTCTGGAGAGAGAAACAGTTGCCATTTCTAAGCTCAAAGCGGCATTTATCCCAATGGTCCAGCACACCAATACATATCAATATATTTAAAAAAATATTTAGTTTATAAATAGAGCTCCCCGTTTTATGATATTTCTTGGATACGTTTGTCTGTATTTATGCATTCTTATTTCGGGCTACATTTATTATGTAATAAATGAATTCGTAGCTCGTATATACTTCCACATTTATTTATCTTATAATTGAGCACTCATTTTTTTTCCTGTTGGGTTTTAGCACTTTTAGCAGGCAAATATAATAAAACAAAGCATTCACGTGAAAATTGTAGCATTACAGCACAAAAATATGTTGAGATATGTGCTTAACTAAGGAAATTCAAATTTATTTTTAACTCCCCATTCTGTCAATCTGCACTGCTACTGGCAAGAGATACATACATAACAGCATGCAGAGTCACTCAAAAGAAGCCCAATTTTCTGTATTTTTCTGCTTTCAAAAAGTAATATAATAACAAAACACATTGTTTTCTGTCTGTATTTTTCAGCAGAAATTGGAAACTTGAAGCCTTATTTTTTTTTTTTAAAAAGATAATTAAAAAACATTTTAAAATACATACACATTTAAAAATATTCTTATTCTGCATTCATCATAATAAGAAAATTGATTACGTGCAGTGGGATCATGAATTTAAAACCTCTACAGGGTAAAAACGTGTGTCTGTAGACACAGTTGTGTGCGGCATGTTGACCAATGCACAGTGCAGCTGACGTCCTTCAAGTCTGACTGCGGCTACAGTTCAAAGTTGGCTCACCACTCTGGCCAAAGCAAACCACAGCTTTAATGGGACATTGATTTGTGAGGGTTGTCTTTAAAGAGGGAACATTTAAATATCAAGGAAGTTTCAAGTTAACCTCCAGCCCAGATAACCCTGCCAATATTGGTGTGTGGAACACCATCGAGAATAGCTTAGAAGCCAATTAAAGTCTGTCTTTTATGTTGATTGTTGTCCCCAGTGAAGTGGCCTATCAGAGGCTTTGCCATGTCTACATTCTGAAGATGGGTCAACTAAACACAGGCTCTGGTTACACGCAGTCGCTGCTTATTCTTGGGTGAAAGAGTCCAGCAAAAGCAAACTGAACTGACAAACATACTGCAACGCGTGAACCCTGTGTGAAAGACCGGTAGCATATTATTGGTTTCATAAGAGCACTAATAGTAGGGATGATATTGATTTATTAGCTTACTTTATTCAGCATCTGCACTGCCACTGCACTGTCTGGGTCAGAGAGAAAAAAGTGAGGAGGTTGTAATGAAAAGAAGATGACGTTGTGGTGGGTCTTCAGCACTCATCACTGTGGTGGTAGGGCCGAGTCGCAGACGTTGAAGGTTCTAGAGGGAGGTACCTTGATTGTGAGGGCCCCAACCCTCTACACACACCAAAGGCAGTTATATATGTGGCACGTGGCCAGCAGATACTAGGAGGATGACTCTACATGTGCGGCGGATGTCAGGAAGAGAGTGCTCTGCTGGAGTCGAGGAGAGCCCAGACATGGGAAGCTGTGAGCGCCCATTCCACTATCTGGAAGTCAATGCAATGCTAAGCCAGGAGCCGGGGTGGAGAACGACATGAATGAGCTCGTGGGTGGTGTAGTAATATTCGTGATATTGCACACAGTGGGGTCCATTCACGAAGGTATTTTGGAGTATTAATGTAGTATACCTGTAATGCTCTTCTACATACCTGGCCCCAATAGATCTAAAATGGGAATATTCAAGGAATCGAACATACAATTATTACAAATAGAAAGGGTTGTGTCCCCTTTTCAGGTTTACTAAAAGGAGTTGGACATTTCGGGCTGATTCGGAAAGGCGTGTATGAGTATGTAAGAGAATACTCTAGGAGTACTACTTCCTGTAAGAGTATGTAAAAGAATACTCCTAGTACTAGTTCACATAAGAGTATGTAAAAGAATACGCCTGTAGTACTACTGCCCGTAAGAGTATGTAAAAGAATACTGCTGTAGTACTACTGCCCGTAAGAGTATGTAAAAGAATACTCCTGAAGTACTACTGCCCGTAAGAGTTTGTAAAAGAATACTCCTGTAGTACTACTGCCCATAAGAGTATGTAAAAGAATACTCCTGTAGTCCTACTGCCCGTAAGAGTTTGTAAAAGAATACTCCTGTAGTACTACTGACCGTAAGAGTATGTAAAAGAATACTCCTGTAGTCCTACTGCCCGTAAGAGTTTGTAAAAGAATACTCCTGTAGTACTACTGACCGTAAGAGTATGTAAAAGAATACTCCTGTAGTACTACTGACCGTAAGAGTATGTAAAAAATACTCCTGTAGTACTACTGCCCGTAAGAGTATGTAAAAGAACACTCTAGTAGTACTACTTCCTGTAAGAGTATGTAAAAGAATACTCCTGTAGTACTACTGCCTGTAAGAGTATGTAAAAGAATACTCCTGTAGTACTACTGCCTGTAAGAGTATGTAAAAGAAAACTCCTGTAGTACTACTGCCCGTAAGAGTATGTAAAATAATACTCTTGTAGTACTACTGCCCACAAGAGTATGTAAAAGAAGACTCCTGTAGTACTACTCCCTGTAAGAGTATGTAAAAGAATACTCCGGGAGTACTGCTGCCTGTAGGAGTATGCAAAAGAATACTCCTACAGTAGTAGTTCACGTAAGAGAATGTAAAAGAATACTCCTGTAGTACTACTCCCCATAAGAGTATGTAAAAGAATACTCCTGTAGTACTACTGCCTGTAAGAGTATGTAAAAGAACACTCTAGTAGTACTACTTCCTGTAAGAGTATGTAAAAGAATACTCCTGTAGTACTACTGCCAGTAAGAGTAGGTAAAAGAATAGTCCTGTAGTACTACTGCCCGTAAGAGTATGTAAAAGAATACTCCTGTAGTACTACTGCCCGTAAGAGTTTGCAGATACTAGGAGGATGACTCTACATGTGTGGCGGATGTCAGGAAGAGAGTGCTTTGCTGGAGTCGAGGAGAGCCCAGACATGGGAAGCTGTGAGCGCCCATTCCACTATCTGGAAGTCAATGCAATGCTAAGCCAGGAGCCGGGGTGGAGAATGATGTCAATGAGCTTGTGGGTGGTGTAGTAATATTCGTGATATTGCACACAGTGGGGTCTATTCACGAAGGTATTTTGGAGTATTAATGTAGTATACCTGTAATGAACACAAAAAGAACTGGAATTTAGAACCTAACTATGGGAGAAAAAGAGAGACTTTCGCTCATGTGGAGTAGAAAAGTCTACTGACTAGAAAGAAGAGTTTTTCTTTCTAGAGTCCCCTCACTCACCAGGGTTTCCCCTTGGTGACATGCTTCATCATAGGGGTCCTCTCAATCCGCTGCGGATTGAGGCGTGCTGCGACTTGCGAAGTTACGTAGGAGCACTTATGTGAAATAAATATGTAGTGCAGTGATGTGGAGTGGGGGAAAATTGGTTAAAAATACCTAACTAGTGGGCGAATGCTTTATTCTTGCTCCTAGTTGGTTTGTTTAAAAACAGGGGTGAATACTGTGGAAAACAACATAACCATGATGAGTCAGGTGTCCCTAGTATTAGTCGACATGTTTCGAGCCTCCCCTAATGCTCTTCCTCAGGACCACACAGGGGCCAGCCCTGTGCGTACCACTCCTAGGTGACCTATGAATTAGGTAAATAGAGAAATATAGTGAAAAAAGTGAAATAAAAGTGCCACACCTAATGTGCGTGCACTATTGGTTAAATACATACGATTACACAATGGTACATAGTATCTGTAGGAATTAAAACAGAACACTGTTAGAGTAACATTTGCCTACCAGGTGATCTGGCAGGCATCGTAAATACAGGCGTCATTCTAATTCGTATAAATGCTCCTCTATGGTGCGTGTAGTTATCAACTACCTTGTATTCCGTCGTGCTTTGCAGGAGAAAGAACATATAGCAAGTGTCTCCAGAGGAGATGGTGACTGAGTGCTATTTATAAAAGACATAAACACCACGTGACATACAACATCAAATACGAACATGTACATATGAAGTCACATACTTTTTATAAGGCTCAAGTGTGCCCCATGGTCTGGAGGGGTTGAGGGGCTCGTTGTCACACTTTTGTCAGAGCGCTCCTCAAGGGTAATTCACCTACTCGCTCCCCTGGAGACCGCATATTAGCGCGTCTCTCCTCGGGTGCCACTTAATATACTTCCGTGTCCGCCTAGTCATCGTTGTATTGACTAGAGCGGTACCAAATCAAAGATGGCCGACGGAAAACGGCCATATCGGCGGCCATGTTTGAGGTATAGTTTTTACCGCGATTGAAGAGAGCGGTGATCAGTTCATGTTGGGAGTTGATTGAAGGGACCAAAAAGGAGTTTAGCGTTTATAAAAAGGGGGGATACACATTTATTTAGAGTGCACTTTAATCTTTTTATTTTTATCAGTTTGTTGCTTATTTGAAAAAGGGATATACATGTATTTCGAGTCCATATCAATCTGTTTTTTTTTTTAGTATAGTTATTGGACAAAGCTCAATAAGCATGATTTGGCTGGATTATAACAGGACAAAGCCCAATCTGCATAATTGATATGGCATTGGAGGTGTGTAATGGTGCAACCTGTCAAGGTGGAATTCTTCTCTTATGATCTACTTTGTTTTGGCTGGGTGATGTAGTTACTTGGTAAATTGGCCCCAAGGGATGTTATCATTCAAACCTTGGGTGTCTGTGCGTAGTTTAAAAACCCAGCGTTGTTCCTTTTCTAGTAGTCTGTGTTCAAGGTTGTCAAGATGTTTAATGTGTTCTAACACTACCCATGTGAGATCATTGGGGGTGTGTTGTTTCTCAATGAAATGCGTGGTCATTTTTGTGGTAGCCCGCTTGCACCTGATGTTACTACGGTGTTCCACTATTCTGGTACTAACCTTCCTGGTGGTCATACCCACGTAATGGAGGTTGCAAGTGCAGGTGATCATGTAGACGACCCCTGAGGTGTTACAATTTGTGAATTTTTGCAGTTCCCATGTCATGTTGTTATTGAAGACCACTTTCTTAGTTGGGGATGTTAGGTGACACACACTGCAATTACTGCAAGGGTGGTGTCCGCCTGGTAGTGTGTGTAGTACTCGTTGGGCCCCCTCATTGTCAGTTGTTGTTTTGGGGCGTGTATGTACCAGAATGTCTCTAAGGTTCTTCCCCTTCCTGTGGGAGAACATTGGTCTAGGTATGTTCAGGTTGCCACTGTTTAGGGTGCGCCAATGTTTCTTTACTATCTTTGAGACCCGATCTGACACTATGTTGAACGTGGTGATGCATATAGGCCTTTTGTCTTTCCCGGGTTCCTCTTTTTGGTGTGTTTCAAGAAGCGCCTCTCTGTGGTTATTAGCAGCTCTCTTTCTTGCCTTGGACACCAGATGTGAAGGATATTTTCTCGCGAGCAGTTTTTCAGATAGTTCCCTTGCTTGGATTTTGTAGTCTTCTTTTTCTGTGCAGTTTCTCCGAAGGCAGAGGAACTGTCCAAATGGGAGGTTCTCCTTAAGTTGTCTCGGGTGGAAGCTGTCATATATTAGGAGACAGTTCTTAGCAGTGGGCTTGAAGTGTGTGGTGGTCTTGAGTAAGCCATCGACTGCAAAGATGTTCAGATCCAGAAAAACCCGCTGTGTCTTGCTCATTGTATGCGTAAATTTCAGAAAGGGATCTTGTAGGTTGAGCAAGATGATGAATTCGATGGCTTCAGACCCGTTGCCTTCCCAAATGAGTAGCACATCGTCGATGTATCTCTTCCACATTTGTATATGGTGGGCATATGGGTTGATGTTGTTTAATATTTTATGCTTCTCAAGATGGTGTACATAAAGCCCTGCCACACTAGGGGCAAAAGTGCTTCCCATGCTGGTCCCGTGCTGTTGGCAGAATAGTGTCTCCTCGAAACGGAAGAAATTTTCGGTCAATGCCAGTCTGCAGCACTCCAGGACCACATGTCTCGGTGTTTGGTACGTCCACTGGTCTTCAAAAAGGACTTCCTCTATGATGTCCAGGGTCTCCCTGTGTGGTAAGCTCGTATAGAGGCTCTCCACGTCTAAACCAATCAAGATACTGGTGGTGGGATCGAAATGTAGATTCTGGAGTAGGCATAGTACTGCCTTAGTGTCCTGCAGGTAGGTGCTTGTTCCTTGTATGAGCGGACGTAGGAAGGCATCCGCGAACTTGGAAAGTGGTTCCAGAATGGATCCGATTCCGGAGACTATCGGTCTTCCTGGTGGGTTTTCCAAAGACTTGTGTATCTTCGGTATTGTATAGAAATACGGGATGGTTGGGTTGGTATTTTCCCATAAATCTCCTTCTTTTTTAGTTATCCAGTCATGTGCTGTGGATTCCTCAACCAAGTTGGCGATCTCGATGCGTAGGCGTTGTGTTGGGTCTTCTCTTACTCGTATGTAGTTCCTCTCGTCGGCCAAAAGTCTCAAGCATTCGTTGCAATAGGCTGCCGTGTTTTGGAGCACGATTGCCCCACCTTTATCAGCTGGTTTGATAGTTATTCTTTTATCATTAGCCAGCAGTTGAATCGCTTCTTGTTCCATCTTGATGGTGTTATGGAAAATCTTTATGGTCCTGGGGTCTATTTCACTCACTTCCTTTAGGACGGCCTTTTCAAAGGCTAGTAGTTCTACTGGAAGGTTATTTGAAGGTGGGGTGAAATTCGATTTTCGATGTAGACCTGTGTCACTCCCACGGATTGCCATAGGAGGTTTGTCTTTGAAGAATACCTGCAACTTGATCTTGTGAATGAATTCGTTTAGCTCACAGCAGAGTTTGAATTTGTTCATGTTTGGCGTGGGCACAAAACCAAGTCCCTTTTCCAAGACTGTCTGTTGGGTAGGCGTCAGGATTGCGTCTGACAGGTTCACCACTAGACTGGGTGGTTGCTGGTGGAGGGGTTTTTCGGAGGGCCCATGCTCCTCGTATTCATCCTCGTGGACTCCAGGGGGTGTGCCCATTGCACTTGTTGTCCTCTTTTGGTCCTGCCTCTTTGTGTTCTTTTGCCTCTTCCTAAAAAAGGCTGTCCAGGTTGTTCCGGTTGTTGTACTTGTTCCCAGTATGGATACGGTTGCTGCTGGTTCGGTTGTTGCTGGAAATGTGGGGGCCCATAGAAAAACGGTGGGGGAACGTTGTACGTTAGGGGCCCTTGGTAAGGAGGCCATCCATATCCCTGTCCCCCTCTATTCCTTGTGCGTCCACTTCGGTTACGTCGATTCCTCTTGGTATTGTTACTGCTGTATCCTGATTCTGAGTTGTCTGAGCCGGTGTCTGAACCGTCAGTGTCTGTATTGTATCCTGGGTTCCTTCCACATGGATTGTAGTCTTCCCAAGTATATGGGTAGACCCTGTCATGTGAGAAGGTTTTTTGGTCCTTTTTGAATTTTTGATATTTGGTGTCCTTCAGGCTTACCTCGAAATCTGTCATCGTCTTATTCAATTCTTCTAGTCTTTTTTTCAACTCGGTGACTGTTTGGAAGGATTTTAAGCGGACTTCCAGAGTGTGTATCTCTTCCTTCATTTCTTGGGACAGGCGTGCTGCTGTCTTAATGATTAGCACCAGCCATTCTCTGGTACAGTGCCACGAGATGAGCGACCAATCTTTTTTAAAAGATTTGTCTTGCTGGAAAATAAAAGGTTAATTTCGTACAATCAATCCTCGTGGTGCTGTATTGGCTCTAAGGTACTCAGTCATCATGATACCATGGATCATGGTTTTTATTTGGTTCCTTTTCAGTTCCGTCAGTTCATCCCAACTTTGTCCCGCTTCATTCGTGTCTCTATTTGGTGTCTCTGCTAAGGGTAGCATAGATGACTCTTTCTACCTCCTCTTCTGAGAAGGTTAGGCCAGTGACTTCAGTCATGCTGCTAATGTGATGTGGCGCCACGTATATCAAGTGTTTGGGGGTCAGGGATAACTCCCGCAGCTGCGCGCTGTATATAACACAATCGCAAAACAGGGGGAGGTAGAGGTTTCAGCTAGGTTCACCCTCCTTAATCAGTTATGAACACAAAAAGACCGGAATACCGGAATTTAGAACCTAACTATGGGAGAAAAAGAGAGACTTTCGCTCATGTGGATTAGAAAAGTCTACTGACTAGAAAGAAGAGTTTTTCTTTCTAGAGTCCCCTCACTCACCAGGGTTTCCCCTTGGTGACATGCTTCATCATAGGGGTCCTCTCAATCCGCTGCGGATTGAGGCGTGCTGTGACTTGCGAAGTTACGTAGGAGCACTTATGTGAAATAAATGTGTAGTGCAGTGATGTGGAGTGGGGAAAAATTGGTTAAAAATACCTAACTAGTGGGCGAATGCTTTATTCTTGCTCCTAGTTGGTATGTTTAAAAACAGGGGTGAATACTGGGGAAAACAACATAACCATGATGAGTCAGGTGTCCCTAGTATTAGTCGACATGTTTCGAGCCTCCCCTAAAGCTCTTCCTCAGGACCACACAGGGGCCAGCCCTGTGCGTACCACTCCTAGGTGACCTATAAATTAGGTAAATAGAGAAATATAGTGAAAAAAGTGAAATAAAAGTGCCACACCTAATTTGCGTGCACTATTGGTTAAATACATACGATTAGACAATAGTACGTAGTATCTGTAGGAAATAAAACAGAACACTGTTAGAGTAACATTTGCCTACCAGGTGATCTGGCAGGCATCGTAAATACAGGCGTCATTCTAATTCGTATAAATGCTCCTCTATGGTGCGTGTAGTTATCAACTACCTTGTATTCCGTCGTGCTTTGCAGGAGAAAGAACATATAGCAAGTGTCTCCAGAGGAGATGGTGACTGAGTGCTATTTATAAAAGACAAACACCACGTGACATACAACATCAAATACGAACATGTACATATGAAGTCACATACTTTTTATAAGGCTCAAATGTGCCCCATGGTCTGGAGGGGTTGAGGGGATCGTTGTCACACTTTTGTCAGAGCGCACCTCACGGGTAATTCACCTACTCGCTCCCCTGGAGACCGCATATTAGCGCGTCTCTCCTCGGGTGCCACTTAATATACTTCCGTGTCCGCCTAGTCATCGTTGTATTGACTAGAGCGGTACCAAATCAAAGATGGCCGACGGAAAACGGCCATATCGGCGGCCATGTTTGAGGTATAGTTTTTACCGCGATTGAAGAGAGCGGTGATCAGTTCATGTTGGGAGTTGATTGAAGGACCAAAAAGGAGTTTAGCGTTTATAAAAAGGGGGGATACACATTTATTTGGAGTGCACTTTAATCTTTTTATTTTTATCAGTTTGTTGCTTATTTGAAAAAGGGATATACATGTATTTCGAGTCCATATCAATCTGTTTGTTTTTTTAGTATAGTTATTGGACAAAGCTCAATAAGCATGATTTGGCTGGATTATAACACAGGACAAAGCCCAATCTGCATAATTGATATGGCATTGGAGGTGTGTAATGGTGCAACCTGTCAAGGTGGAATTCTTCTCTTATGATCTACTTTGTTTTGGCTGGGTGATGTAGTTACTTGGTAAATTGGCCCCAAGGGATGTTATCATTCAAACTTTGGGTGTCTGTGCGTAGTTTAAAAACCCAGCGTTGTTCCTTTTCTAGTAGTCTGTGTTCAAGGTTGTCAAGATGTTTAATGTGTTCTAACACTACCCATCTGAGATCATTGGGGGTGTGTTGTTTCTCAATGAAATGCGTGGTCATTTTTGTGGTAGCCCGCTTGCACCTGATGTTACTACGGTGTTCCACTATTCTGGTACTAACCTTCCTGGTGGTCATACCCACGTAATGGAGGTTGCAAGTGCAGGGGATCATGTAGACGACCCCTGAGGTGTTACAATTTGTGAATTCACGCAGTTCCCATGTCATGTTGTTATTGAAGACCACTTTCTTAGTTGGGGATGTTAGGTGACACACACTGCAATTACTGCAAGGGTGGTGTCCGCCTGGTAGTGTGTGTAGTACTCGTTGGGCCCCCTCACTGTCAGTTGTTGTTTTGGGGCGTGTATGTACCAGAATGTCTCTAAGGTTCTTCCCCTTCCTGTGGGAGAACATTGGTCTAGGTATGTTCAGGTTGCCACTGTTTAGGGTGCGCCAATATTTCTTTACTATCTTTGAGACCCGTTCTGACGCTATGTTGAACGTGGTGATGCATATAGGCCTTTTGTCTTTCCCAGGTTCCTCTTTTTGGTGCGTTTCAAGGAGCGCCTCTCTGTGGTTATTAGCAGCTCTCTTTCTTGCCTTGGGCACCAGATGTGAAGGATATTCTCTCGCGAGCAGTTTTTCAGATAGTTCCCTTGCTTGGATTTTGTAGTCTTCTTTTTCTGTGCAGTTTCTCCAAAGGCGGAGGAACTGTCCAAATGGGAGGTTCTCCTTTAGTTGTCTCGGGTGGAAGCTGTCATATATTAGGAGACATTTCTTAGCAGTGGGCTTGAAGTGTGTGGTGGTCTTAAGTAAGCCATCGACTGCAAAGAAGTTCAGATCCAGAAAAACCAGCTGTGTCTTGCTCATTGAATGCGTAAATTTCAGAAAGGGATCTTGTAGGTTGAGCCAGATGATGAATTCGATGGCTTCAGACTCGTTGCCTTCCCAAATGAGTAGCACATCGTCGATGTATCTCTTCCACATTTGTATATGGTGGGCATATGGGTTGATGTTGTTTAATATTTTATGCTTCTCAAGATGGTGTACATAAAGCCCTGCCACACTAGGGGCAAAAGTGCTTCCCATGCTGGTCCCGTGCTGTTGCCGGAATAGTGTCTCCTCGAAACGGAAGAAATTTTCGGTCAATGCCAGTCTGCAGCACACCAGGACCACATGTCTCGGTGTTTGGTACATCCACTGGTCTTCAAAAAGGACTTCCTCTATGATGTCCAGGGTCTCCCTGTGGGGTAAGCTCATATAGAGGCTCTCCACGTCTAAACCAATCAAGATACTGGTGGTGGGATCGAAATGTAGATTCTGGAGTAGGCATAGTACTGCCTTAGTGTCCTGCAGGTAGGTGCTTGTTCCTTGTATGAGCGGACGTAGGAAGGCATCCGCGAACTTGGAAAGTGGTTCCAGAATGGATCCGATTCCGGAGACTATCGGTCTTCCTGGTGGATTTTCCAAAGACTTGTGTATCTTCGGTATTGTATAAAAATACGGGATGGTTGGATTGATATTTTCCCAAAAATCTCCTTCTTTTTTAGTTATCCAGTCATGTGCTGTGGATTCCTCAACCAAGTTGGCGATCTCGATGCGTAGGCGTTCTGTTGGGTCTTCTCTTACTCGTATGTAGTTCCTCTCGTCGGCCAAGAGTCTCAAGCATTCGTTGCGATAGGCTGCCGTGTTTTGGAGCACGATTTACACTTACAATGAGCAAGACACAGCTGGTTTTTCTGGATCTGAACATCTTTGCAGTCGATGGCTTACTCAAGACCACCACACACTTCAAGCCCACTGCTAAGAACTGTCTCCTAATATATGACAGCTTCCACCCGAGACAACTAAAGGAGAACCTCCCATTTGGACAGTTCCTCCGCCTTCGGAGAAACTGCACAGAAAAAGAAGACTACAAAATCCAAGCAAGGGAACTATCTGAAAAACTGCTCGCGAGAAAATATCCTTCACATCTGGTGTCCAAGGCAAGAAAGAGAGCTGCTAATAACCACAGAGAGGCGCTCCTTGAAACATACCAAAAAGAGGAACCTGGGAAAGACAAAAGGCCTATATGCATCACCACGTTCAACATAGCGTCAGATCGGGTCTCAAAGATAGTAAAGAAACATTGGCGCACCCTAAACAGTGGCAACCTGAACATACCTAGACCAATCTTCTCCCACAGGAAGGGGAAGAACCTTAGAGACATTCTGGTACATACACGCCCCAAAACAACAACTGACAATGAGGGGGCCCAACGAGTACTACACACACTACCAGGCGGACACCACCCTTGCAGTAATTGCAGTGTGTGTCACCTAACATCCCAAACTAAGAAAGTGGCCTTCAATAACAACATGACATGGGAACTGCGAAAATTCACAAATTGTAACACCTCAGGGGTCGTCTACATGATCACCTGCACTTGCAACCTCCATTACGTGGGTATGACCACGAAGGAAGGTTAGTACCAGAATAGTGGAACACCGTAGTAACATCAGGTGCAAGCGGGCTACCACAAAAATGACCACGCATTTCATTGAGAAACAACACACCCCCAATGATCTCACATGGGTAGTGTTAGAACACATTAAACATCTTGACAACCTTGAACACAGACTACTAGAAAAGGAACAACGCTGGGTTTTTAAACTACGCACAGACACCCAAGGTTTGAATGATAACATCAGTTGGGGCCAATTTACCAAGTAACTACATCACCCAGCCAAAACAAAGTAGATCATAAGAGAAGAATTCCAACTTGACAGGTTGCACCATTACACACCTCCAATGCCGTATCAATTATGCAGATTGGGCTTTGTCCTGTGTTATAATCCAGCCAAATCATGCTTATTGAGCTTTGTCCAATAACTGTACTAAAAAAACAAACAGATTGATATGGACTCGAAATACATGTATATCCCTTTTTCAAATAAGCAACAAACTGATAAAAATAAAAAGATTAAAGAGCACTCTAAATAAATGTGTATCCCCCCTTTTTATAAACGCTAAACTCCTTTTTGGTCTCTTCAATCAACTCCCAACATGAACTGATCACCGCTCTCTTCAATCGCGGTAAAAACTATACCTCAAACATGGCCGCCGATATGGCCGTTTTCCGTCGGCCATCTTTGATTTGGTACCGCTCTAGTCAATACAACGATGACTAGGCGGACACGGAAGTATATTAAGTGGCACCCGAGGAGAGACGCGCTAATATGCGGTCTCCAGGGGAGCGAGTAGGTGAATTACCGGTGAGGTGCGCTCTGACAAAAGTGTGACAACGAGCCCCTCAACCCCTCCAGACCATGGGGCACATTTGAGCCTTATAAAAAGTATGTGACTTCATATGTACATGTTCGTATTTGATGTTGTATGTCACGTGGTGTTTATGTCTTTTATAAATAGCACTCAGTCACCATCTCCTTTGGAGACACTTGCTATATGTTCTTTCTCCTGCAAAGCACGAAGGAATACAAGGTAGTTGATAACTACACGCACCATAGAGGAGCATTTATACGAATTAGAATGACGCCTGTATTTACGATGCCTGCCAGATCACCTGGTAGGCAAATACTACTCTAACAGTATTCTGTTTTATTTCCTACAGATACTACGTACCATTGTGTAATTGTATGTATTTAACCAATAGTGCACGCACATTAGGTGTGGCACTTTTATTTCACTTTTTTCACTATATTTCTCTATTTACCTAATTTATAGGTCACCTAGGAGTGGTACGCACAGGGCTGGCCCCTGTGTGGTCCTGAGGAAGAGCATTAGGGAGGCTCGAAACATGTCGACTAATACTAGGGACACCTGACTCATCATGGTTATGTTGTTTTCCCCAGTATTCACCCCTGTTTTTAAACATACCAACTAGGAGCAAGAATAAAGCATTCGCCCACTAGTTAGGTATTTTTAACCAATTTTTCCCCACTCCACATCACTGCACTACACATTTATTTCACATAAGTGCTCCTACGTAACTCGCAAGTCGCAGCACGCCTCAATCCGCAGCAGATTGAGAGGACCCCTATGATGAAGCATGTCACCAAGGGGAATCCCTGGTGAGTGAGGGGACTCTAGAAAGAAAACTCTTCTTTCTAGTCAGTAGACTTTTCTACTCCACATGAGCGAAAGTCTCTCTTTTCTCCCATAGTTAGGTTCTAAATTCCGGTATTCCGGTCTTTTGTGTTCATAACTGATTTAGGAGGGTGAACCTAGCTGAAACCTCTACCTCCCCCTGTTTTGTGATTGTGTTATATACAGCGCGCAGCTGCGGGAGTTATCCCTGACCCCCAAACACTTGATATACGTGACGCCACATCACATTAGCAGCATGACTGAAGTCACTGGCCTAACCTTCTCAGAAGAGGAGGTAGAAAGAGTCATCTCATCTATGCTACCCTTAGCAGAGACACCAAATAGAGACACGAATGAAGCGGGCCAATGTTGGGATGAACTGACGGAACTGAAAAGGAACCAAATAAAAACCATGATCCATGGTATCATGATGACTGAGTACCTTAGAGCCAATACAGCACCACGAGGATTGATTGTACGAAATGAACCTTTTATTTTCAAGCAAGACAAATCTTTTAAAAAAGATTGGTTGCTCATCTCGTGGCACTGTACCAGAGAATGGCTGGTGCTAATCATCAAGACAGCAGTACGCCTGTCCCAAGAAATGCAGGAAGAGATACACACTCTGGAAGTCCGCTTAAAATCCTTCCAAACGGTCACCGGGTTGAAAAAAAGACTAGAAGAATTGAATAGGACGATGGCGGATTTTGAGGTAAGCCTGAAGGACACCAAATATCAAAAATTCAAAAAGGACCAAAAAACCTTCTCACATGACAGGGTCTACCCATATACTAGGGAAGACTACAATCCATCTGGAAGGAACCCAGGATACATACAGACACTGACGGTTCAGACACCGGCTCAGACAACTCAGAATCAGGATACAGCCGTAACAATACCAAGAGGAATCGACGCAATCGAAATGGACGCACAAGGAATAGAGGGGGACAGGGATATGGATGGCCTCCTTACCAAGGGCCCCTAACGTACAACGTTCCCCCACCGTTTTTCTATGGGCCCCCACATTTCCAGCAACAACCGTACCAGCAGCAACCGTATCCATACTGGGAACAAGTACAACAACCGGAACAACCTGGACAGCCTTTTTTAGGAAGAGGTAAAGGACCACAAAGAGGCAGGACCAAAAGAGGACAACAAGTGCAATGGGCACACCCCCTGGAGTCCACGAGGATGAATAAGAGGAGCATGGGCCCTCCGAACAACCCCTCCACCAGCAACCACCCAGTCTAGTGGTGAACCTGTCAGACGCAATCCTGACGCCTACCCAACAGACAGTCCTGGAAAAGGGACTTGGTTTTGTGCCCACGCCAAACATGGACAAATTCAAACTCTGCCGTGAGCTAAACGAATTCATTCGCAAGATCAAGTTGCAGGTATTCTTCAAAGACAAACCTCCTATGGCAATCCGTGGGAGTGACACAAGTCTACATCGAAAATCGAATTTCACCCCACCTTCAAATAACCTTCCAGTAGAACTTCTAGCCTTTGAAAAGGCCGTCCTAAAGGAAGTGAGTGAAATAGACCCCAGGACCATAAAGATTTTCCATAACACCACCAAGATGGAACAAGAAGCGATTCAACTGCTGGCTAATGATAAAAGAATAACTATCAAACCAGCTGATAAAGGTGGGGCAATCGTGCTCCATAACATGGCAGCCTATCGCAATGAATGCTTGAGACTCTTGGCCGACGAGAGGAACTACATACGAGTAAGAGAAGACCCAACAGAACTCCTACGCATCGAGATCACCAACTTGGTTGAGGAATCCACAGCACATGACTGGATAACTAAAAAAGAAGGAGATTTTTGGGAAAATACCAACCCAACCATCCCGTATTTCTATACAATACCGAAGATACACAAGTCTTTGGAAAACCCACCAGGAAGACCGATAGTCTCCGGAATCGGATCCATTCTGGAACCACTTTCCAAGTTCGCGGATGCCTTCCTACGTCCGCTCATACAAGGAACAAGCACCTACCTGCAGGACACTAAGGCAGTTCTATGCCTACTCCAGAATCTACATTTCGATCCCACCACCAGTATCTTGATTGGTTAGACGTGGAGAGCCTCTATACGAGCTTACCCCACAGGGAGACCCTGGACATCATAGAGGAAGTCCGTTTTGAAGAACAGTGGACGTACCAAACACCGAGACATGTGGTCCTGGAGTGCTGCAGACTGGCATTGACCGAAAATTTCTTCCGTTTCGAGGAGACACTATTCCGCCAACAGCACGGGACCAGCATGGGAAGCACTTTTGCCCCTAGTGTGGCAGGGCTTTATGTACACCATCCTGAGAAGCATAAAATATTAAACAACATCAACCCATATGCCCACCATATACAAATGTGGAAGAGATACATTGACGATGTGCTACTCATTTGGGAAGGCAACGAGTCTGAAGCCATCAAATTCATCATCTGGCTCAACCTACAAGATCCCTTTCGGAAATTTACGCATACAATGAGCAAGACACAGCTGGTTTTTCTGGATCTGAACATCTTTGCAGTCGATGGCTTACTCAAAACCACCACACACTTCAAGCCCACTGCTAAGAACTGTCTCCTAATATATGACAGCTTCCACTCGAGACAACTAAAGGAGAACCTCCCACTTGGACAGTTCCTCCGACTTCGGAGAAACTGCACAGAAAAAGAAGACTACAAAATCCAAGCAAGGGAACTATCTGAAAAACTGCTCGCGAGAAAATATCCTTCACATCTGGTGTCCAAGGCAAGAAAGAGAGCTGCTAATAACCACAGAGAGGAGCTCCTTGAAACACACCTAAAAGAGGAACCTGGGAAAGACAAAAGGCCTATATGCATCACCACGTTCAACATAGCGTCAGATCGGGTCTCAAAGATAGTAAAGAAACATTGGCGCACCCTAAACAGTGGCAACCTGAACATACCTAGACCAATGTTCTCCCACAGGAAGGGGAAGAACCTTAGAGACATTCTGGTACATACACGCCCCAAAACAACAACTGACAATGAGGGGGCCCAACGAGTACTACACACACTACCAGGCGGACACCACCCTTGCAGTAATTGCAGTGTGTGTCACCTAACATCCCCAACTAAGAAAGTGGTCTTCAATAACAACATGACATGGGAACTGCGAAAATTCACAAATTGTAACACCTCAGGGGTCGTCTACATGATCACCTGCACTTGCAACCTCCATTACGTCGGTATGACCACCAGGAAGGTTAGTGCCAGAATAGTGGAACACCGTAGTAACATCAGGTGCAAGCGGGCTCCCACAAAACTGACCACGCATTTCATTGAGAAACAACACACCCCCAATGATCTCACATGGGTAGTGTTGGAACACATTAAACATCTTGACAACCTTGAACAGAGACTACTAGAAAAGGAACAACGCTGGGTTTTTAAACTACACACAGACACCCAAGGTTTGAATGATAACATCCCTTGGGGCCAATTTACCAAGTAACTACATCACCCAGCCAAAACAAAGTAGATCATAAGAGAAGAATTCCACCTTGACAGGTTGCACCATTACACACCTCCAATGCCGTATCAATTATGCAGATTGGGCTTTGTCCTGTGTTATAATCCAGCCAAATCATGCTTATTGAGCGTTGTCCAATAACTATACTAAAAAAAAAAAACAGATTGATTTGGACTCGAAATACATGTATATCCCTTTTTCAAATAAGCAATAAACTGATAAAAATAAAAAGATTAAAGTGCACTCTAAATAAATGTGTATCCCCCCTTTTTATAAACGCTAAACTCCTTTTTGGTCCCTTCAATCAACTCCCAACATGAACTGATCACCGCTCTCTTCAATTGCGGTAGAAACTATACCTCAAACATGGCCGCCGATATGGCCGTTTTCAGTCGGCCAACTTTGATTTGGTACCGCTCTAGTCAATACAACGATGACTAGGCGGACACGGAAGTATATTAAGTGGCACCCGAGGAGAGACGCGCTAATATGCGGTCTCCAGGGGAGCGAGTAGGTGAATTACCGGTGAGGTGCGCTCTGACAAAAGTGTGACAACGAGCCCCTCAACCCCTCCAGACCATGGGGCACATTTGAGCCTTATAAAAAGTATGTGACTTCATATTACATGTTCGTATTTGATGTTGTATGTCACGTGGTGTTTATGTCTTTTATAAATAGCACTCAGTCACCATCTCCTCTGGAGACACTTGCTATATGTTCTTTCTCCTGCAAAGCACGACGGAATACAAGGTAGATGATAACTACACGCACCATAGAGGAGCATTTATACGAATTAGAATGACGCCTGTATTTACGATGCCTGCCAGATCACCTGGTAGGCAAATGTTACTCTAACAGTGTTCTGTTTTATTTCCTACAGATACTACGTACCATTGTGTAATCGTATGTATTTAACCAATAGTGCACGCACATTAGGTGTGGTACTTTTATTTCACTTTTTTCACTATTTTCTCTATTTACCTAATTTATAGGTCACCTAGGAGTGGTACGCACAGGGCTGGCCCCTGAGTGGTCCTGAGGAAGAGCTTTAGGGGAGGCTCGAAACATGTCGACTAATACAAGGGACACCTGACTCATCATGGTTATGTTGTTTCCCCCAGTATTCACCCCTGTTTTTAAACATACCAACTACTTCCTGTAAGAGTATGTAAAAGAACACTCTAGTAGTACTACTTCCTGTAAGAGTATGTAAAATAATACTCCTACAGTAGTAGTTCAAGTAAGAGAATGTAAAAGAATGCTCCTGTAGTACTACTGCCCGTAAGAGTAAGTAAAAGAATACTCCTGTAATACCAGTTCACATGCTCATTTTGTGACTAAGCCCACACATCTCTTGTGTTGTCACATGACACGTCATGGGTGCACAGCCTCAGTTGGGGGTGGCATGGAGGTGGGCATCCGTGTGAACCCCAGGTTCCTCACTTTTTGGCTTTTGCTTTATCAAGGTCACTTGATGTTGTGAGCGCAGACACACCCTCGTGCACGCGCACAACTGCGCATTCCATCACTATGAACTTGGATGAGGCTTGGACCCTCGTGCACGTGCACAGCTGCGCATTCCATCACTATGAACTTGGATGAGGCTTGGACCCACGTGCACAGCTGCGCATTCCATCACTATGAACTTGGATGAGGCTTGGACCCTCGTGCACGTGCACAGCTGCGCATTCCATCACTATGAACTTGGATGAGGCTTGGACCCTCGTGCACGTGCACAGCTGCGCATTCCATCACTATGAACTTGGATGAGGCTTGGACTCCTACCAGCCAAAGTATTAAGGTAAACGCCCCCGAGCCTCGTCGGGCGGGGGGGGGGGCTAATGGACTAACAGAAGCGTTCATGTATATTTAAAGAGTACTCGCTCTCTACGTTGTGGTACACCGGGCGTGCGCCGTGAAATACTGCACTCAGCGCACAGCCCTGCAGGTGCACCGGGCCCATCACAGAGAGCCTGCGGCTTTGGAAAGTCCCCGAGCCCATCTGCAGGCAGATCTTAAAACCGCAGCAGGCTGTGGCGGGAAAGCCTGCCTGATCTGAACTTGGGGTCCCCTCCACTCCCCTCCCCCCACGCACCAACATCACACTGATGATGAGTCCGAGTAAGCTGCTATGATGTACCGCGCTGCTGCTCTGCTGAGACACTGAAGCGCAGACACAAAGGTTGGAAGACATCAGAGCTTCCCAGAGTGCTCTCTGCAGTTAAATAACTTACTCCGACCTTCCCTGGTGAGATACGATTCAAGTGTACGGAGTTTATCTAGTACAATGTACTGAGAGGGAGTCCACATGCCTCACAAGATCAAGGCTTTGTTGTATTCCAGCATGACTGTGGGGAGCAGGTTGGAAGACCGTGCATTTCTTTCCTGCATATCTATGCAACTCATATGGTGACACGGTGAAGAGAAAAATGTCAATTTGAGAAATACGGACTTGAAAAATGTAAAACTGCTGCAGTCTGGAGTAAAACAAACATAAGGGACCCTATAGACGACGGAAAATATGCGGAGTGGAATATGTGATGGGAACGGAGAACAAGGCTTAGGTGAGCATGGGACGGAAGGAAGGAATGTCCTCAGTAAAAAGAGGAGAGGATTATAAGGGAACATTTCTGGATCCAACTCTGACTTGCAGAAATGTATGGAACTGTGATAGAACTCTATGATTACTTCTCCTAAACTTTGGCATTGGTAATTTTCCAGGGCTACTGCAGTGTGCGCATGCAGAATTACAACCAGGTGGAAAATTCTGCATAACTAAATCTGATGCAATTATGCATTTGCACATGAACCTTTTTTCATTGGTTTCTCCATGCATGTAATATTCTTCCCATGCACTTTTCTTATGGTCCCATCACACATTCAAGTGATCCGCTCTATTGCTCTCTTGGAGATGCCCCTTCTCCTACCCGCAAAGGAGTCAATCTCCGTATGTTTTCAGGATATGAAACTTCCTGCAAAGAATAAGCGCTTGTTCTAATTTCTCAGATAGGACTTCACCGGAATGCTCACAAACCTCCCTTTTGTCCTAAATTTGCAAATGCAGTAATTCGACAACAATGGCAGAATTTCTATATTCCCGAATCCCATTTGCAATAGTAAGCTTCAGTCAATCCTGTACATTTTGTCCTCAAACCCAAGTTGAACCAAAACAGCTTTATGAACGGGGCTGATCTGAATATTCCTGATCCTTCCCAGCTCTGCCCAAGTTCCCGTAGCACAGAATTTGTTTGTGCCATGGCTCTCTTCAGATGGGCTATACAAAGTTCACGTGGACATCAAACCACCCTGAAACACATAACAACATCCATCCACCCCTACTGATGCTTCACGCCGCTTTTGACTCCTTGCTCTATAATCCCACTGGAGGTCGCCAACAGTCGCTGCAGGCCTTCAATGAGTTTAGCAAAAAAAATAAAAAATACCCCCCCGCCCCCCCAACAAAATAGGAGGTACGACAGACGCATTCAGTTTTCCCTTCCCTTACCGCTGAACTGGTTCAAAAAACTAAACCTCAATTGATAAATTTCACAAGATTTAAATAATTGACTATTTAATAAAATTGGGGTGTTCAAGATTAAGGTTAGTAAACATTGGCCAAAGATGCTACACCATAGATTGTGTACGTTACCTTAAAAATAATGCACCTGGATCAGCATATGGCTAGCCTCAGACTCAACATCTAACATGATTTACACACACTTAATTAATTTGTTTTAAGTATTATTATTTGTCATTAATGGTTGCCAGAGGATAAACCTGGATTTCAGCAAAAACCACTAGACTGAGTGAGGGAGATAACAAAAAGAAATCACAGTTTCCATGACAACTGCACCGGCCTATATGATGGGATACACAAACGGCCAGCTACATGAATGCAAGCGGGGACATGCATGTGCAGACTTTGGAAATGCACCAGCTATCATGAAATATCTGTTATTTTGTACTCTGTGTGAGGATGGACCGCCTGTGTCACTGTCTGACAAGCAAACCATCTTCCAGGCGCAAGAAGAGTCATCTCACGCCACCTCTGTGAATCAACAAGGAATGGGTCCATGAAAAGCCCCCTTCAAGCGCCCAACCCGGAAGCGCAGCCTCTAAGATGTGATCGACAGGAAAGAGCACGGACCGCAAATTTTCAAGGATGAACATGTTATTAATGACCAACCAGGCCTGGCATGCCGCGTCAGCACTGCCAGCACATTATTTACGCCTGCGTCTTCCTGCAGGTGACAGGTGGTGACTGATGCTCGGCTGGAGGACGTCACTGCATCCTTTGGGGGAGCGGAATACTGAAAACCAGGATGCTCATGAGACTACATAACACCAATGAATTCTGAGTAGGTTCTAAATATGAAATACTACTTCAGGACAGACATTAACCTACACTCTTGACACATTTGACTTAGATTCACAAAAAAGACTACGTCGTTAATTTATAAAAGTTTTTCTGGTGATCACAAATTTCTTTGAGTTAAAGTTTTAAGCCGGATACTAGACTAAATAAACCCTTTAAATTTGCCTGTATATAAACCTCTTTAAGGCTCTCATTACACCTCAGTCATCATGCCCCCTGGCTATACATTTCCTGACTAGGACCTGAACTTGCTTAAAGGCTATATTAATAAACACACACTGAATACACACAAATATACTTGAGAGGAAACTATGCACCGACATCTTATGCCTAGTACATTTCAGAGATGAAATTCTATGAAGGAATACATTTGAGAATGAAATTTTTCTTTTAATCTTTTGTTTTGAATGATACTTCTGGTACTAAGTCTTGCCCCATCGTGGTAATGATGGGTTTGACTTAGGGCCTCATTTACATCTTGGAGGACGGGTTACTCCGTCACAACGGTGACGGATATCCAGTCCGACGAAATATAAATACAATAGGATATAATGGGATTTATATTTCAGCGGACCATTGTGGCGCAGTAACCCATCCGCCAAGATCTAAATCAAGCCCTTAATTATTACACGGTCTCATAGAGGGATAAGGTCTCTGAAGAAGTTCTTCACCGCTCTTGGTGTTGATTTGTCAATGAAGAAATAGTCAATGCTGGGAATATCTTGTCAAAGGGTGTGCGGTGGATGTAACCTGTAGCCGAAAGATGAACCTTCCGATATCACATCTGGACATGCTAGTTCCACCCACAGAATGGCTTGGATTTTTGCTGAAATCAGTCAAGACTCTACTCTAATTGCAGTCAACTGTTGTCAGTTCTTTAAGGAGGGCTCTTGTTCAGAGCCTTGGTCAGAGAAACAGACATTGACATTTACCAATTTTTTTGTCTAGTAACTTTGTGAGTTAGGATTGGAAATCTGCTTCTTTAGCACACTTGAGAGATGCTATTTTGCAACTGAGTTTTTGTTGGTGTGGCTACTACACAATTTCACATCCTCGGGCTCTAAAGGATGTGTTTTCTGAAGTCAACATTTTGCCACTTGAGTGCTAGAAGGTCTTGTCTACTTTGTTAGATTGTGGATGCGGTTAATATTAAAAGAATCAGGAACTTTTTGTGAACTTCTGTGTTTTTATTTAGAGTAGAAAACATAACAACATATTACCCCAAAGGAGCGAAAACCACAGCACACAACACATTCCAGCATAAACTCCACAGCTACAACCTAAACCCACCTCACACCCAAAGGAAAGGAAAGCAGGAGTCAGAAGGGCGTGTGGCTGGAAATAACATCTGTGTATACCCAAGCCTGTAAAAGGACACAACCTCTCCTGCAATAAAACACAGCAGAGTATCTTCAAGCCTGTCAGAGTTAGAAATTAGTAGAACACGCACCTAGAGGCAAGAAAGGCGCTCTGAGGAACAAAGCTCAAGGGGTTCTAGGAGTGATGTTTAGGTCGGCCCAGAGTTAGTAAAAACATAGGGCCCGAGTCATAAAAGGAACTAGTAAAGTACTGCTGTAGTTCTACTTCATGTACCACAAAAAGCAAGTCACAAACCTACGGGTGGAAATCTCCAGTGGTGAGAAAATGGGGAACAATTACCTCAAGATGGTGAGATTGAGGGAACTTTAGCAGGGATTTAGGGATGGATATGCCAATAGAAACACACACCCACTTAAGAGTAAGAGAACGGTTATTCACAAAATACATGTTGAATTCTACTACAGTCTCAATAATGACAAAACAAGATAATATGTACTTCACCCGAGCCCTGGAGTAAGTCAAGCACCACACAGGGCCAACCACCAGTGCTGCAACAGGCTCCACTGAAAACAATGGTGGCAGGTTTTAACACTAACATCCATATGAAATAATGTAAAATAAATTAAATTATAATATGCGTGTGTGTGTGTGTATATATATATATATATATATATATAAATATATATATATATATATATTCACTTAAAAAAACAAAGGTGACTGGGACGTTATAGTTAGGAAATAGAATTTTAAAAAAACATTCGAAATTCAATGAAAAAACAGAGGTTACAGGGACGTTATATTTAGGCTCAGATTTCACTTGTACAAAACCAGTGAAATTCAGCAGTTATCGTTACCCGAGCTAACTGTAACTTACAGCCTCGGAATGCACTGCTTAGAGCAGACTTAGGGTTTGGTTTCGCTTGGCGGTAACTTTGAAATTGCTTCCGCCAAGCGAGAACAAACACAGGATTCCGTGCCAGTGCGGGCAGGGAAACGGCTATGTCCCGGGGGTGGGCACGCCAGGACATAGCTGGAATCTGTTCCCAAGGCCATTAATGGCTCCAGGAGGGGGCTGTGCGGTGCCCCTCCCCCTTTTTAAGTACAGCCAGGCCTCGGGGTGGGGTACGCGGGCCGAAATCGGCCCGGGGAAGGGGTCTCCATGCCCCCTCCTCCTTTTTCCAGTTCGGCCCAGGCACCAGGGGATGGGGGTCCCCAGGGCCAAAATCGGCCCGGAAGGGGAGGCGCATACTCCCCCTCCCCATATCAATATTGGCCAGGCCCCAGGGGTTGGGATCCCCGGGGCTGAAATCAGCCTAAGGCGGGCAGCCAAGTGCGTCCCCCTCCCCATAATAATAATAATATAAATTCCCCCGGACCTGCCCATCCGGGGGACCAAAAAAAGAAAGCGTTGGTACCCGTGCTTCCTTTTTTTTAAAAAAAAAACAATTCCCATGGCTCCACTCCCTTTGGGACCCCACCACCAGGCCTAGGAGGTCAGGGTATTCCTACCCTGCCCCCTTATCCTTTTCTTTAATGTTTTGTCTTGGGACTCGGCCGGGTCCGAGTCAAAAGATGACTGCCAACACTTCCTGGTTGAAGTGCTGGCAGACAATTTGAGATCTGTCGGATCTATGGAGGATTTGGGTCCCTAGATACACATAAATCTGTTTTCTTTAATAACTCCAAAACTACTGAACGGATTTACACCAAATTACAAAAAATGCTCTTTCTGGACCAAGATCTAGCTTTCTGCCATATTTGGTGTAATTCCATCCAACAGTCGTGTCTAAAATCCCTATGGGAAATTGCATTGGGAAAACGCATTTTGGGACCGCCCCTTTTTTCTTGGCCCCTCGCTAGACGTATCACCCCAAAACTTCCAAACAGCAGCTGAAGTGAGTGGCAAACAATTTTAGAAAATGTTGTGAAGATTCTCAAACAGTGTCAAAGTAATTAGCAAAACAAAAAACGCTTTTCCTATGGAAACAAGGTCCTAATTATAACTACTCACTGGCGAACGAACACACACACAAACACACTTTTATTTGCTGCTACAGATTTCAGTTAAAATGTTAAAGTGATAATTCTCGCCTCTGTGTCTTTAATAGAATCCAAACCTGTTGTCACGCTAGTGGGGGAGATTTTCCACTTTACTGTCTGGGGCTAAAATGATCTCACAAATGTGTGTCAAATGAAAACGATGTTCGAGCCCGACAGACAGACAGACATACACACCTGCATTATAGGCCAAGTACCCACCCACCATCTTATCTTACTCTTCGCAGCACGCACTCCACCCCTTTATCAAGGTATGCAGGTTATACACATATATATATATATATATATATATGTATACATATATACAAACAACTAAACCAAAAAATATCACACTGGCTCCATCTATAAATCCCGCTAAATAAAAATAAAAATATCATAAAAACGTTTTAGTCAATTTCTGCATCGCTTGTATCATTAACCCCACCAGTCTATGGCTTAATCACATTGTATTTGTTTAAAATAGCTGGTGTGAGCAGCGCGACATGTATGGTTTTATTGTACATAAATATATAAACAAATGATCGAATGAATGAATCAATATCTAATAGATCTTTCTTCCTCGCTAGAAGCCGTCCTACAAATCTTTGGCCTGCGAATAGCGCCAGAGGCGCCGGCAGCATGGATTGATATTTTTTGTAAAATGGGCCTGTGGGGGTGGCGCAAGTGAGGGGGGCAGGTGAGGGGGGCAGGTGAGGGGGGCGCAGGTGAGGTGACAGCCGGGAGAAGGATGGCTCGGCCCAGGCCCCGCTTTCATGCTCCAGTAACGAGGCCTTTGGCGGTGTGGGGGGCGCAGGGCTCCTCCTCATCATCACAGAGCGAGTGCGGAAGAGAGAAAGGCGGAAACGGACTTCCACGCTGCTCATCACCACCAAAAGATCGTCAATGAAAAGAGGCCATTTTACGGGTCATTAAAACACAGCGAGGGAGCTGGAGGCAGCGATAGGAGGCGGCGTGAGAAGAAGGGAAAGAAGCAGACGGTGCAAGGGAGAGAGCCTGGACAGGGAGGGAGAGAAACAGTGCAGAGGGCCGGGAAGGTAGAAGCAGAGGGAACAAGCATTGGCATAGCCAATAGGTCTCGCTTTTGCGACCTTATAAGTATTTAGTTATGCAGCACAATATCCTTGGTGCAACAACGTCAACTGTTGCATGGCTAAACACTTATGAGGTCCCAAAAGCGAGACCTATTGGCTATGCCAATGCTTGTTGTGTGCTTGCTGTGGACTCGGGAGCTAGTTGTTTCCGTGGTCCCCGGAGTGTCCTCTTTCAGTACGTGTCTCCTCGGGCTCTTTTCCCGTTTGCTGTGCCTGTGGGTGCTAGTTATGTCCACGCCTGCTTGATTTGTGGTTGTTGTGCCTAAAGGTGTTTGTCGTTCTGTGCTTTCTATGCCCGTTAGCTGTTTCAGTGCATTCTCTGCCTGTGTCTATTTGTCGTTTCTCGTGTCGCTACCATCTCAGGTGATTGGTTTGCCTATGCTTGCAATCCCTATATGTGCTTGTTGCTTTTGTGCTGGCGGGCATCTCAGACCCCTGTTGTTCCTGGTCTTACTGTGGGCAGATGCCTGTTGTTCCCTCGCTTGCTCTACACCCAGGTGCTTGTTCTGCCCTATATCTATGCTTGATGTTCCTGTGCTTACAGGTGCATGTTTTTTTTGTTGGTACATATTTTAGTGCTAGCCCTGCCCGTGTTTGCTAGTTATTTCTTAAGTGGCCTCGTCCATGGGCGTTTGTTATTTCTATCTACCTCTGCCCCCCCTGGGTTCCCTCAATTAAGTGATTTTTTATATTAATCTGTCTTTGTGCTAGCTGTACGTGTCGCTAGCTGTAGGTGTATTCGCCGGGTGTTAAAGCTTTTCTACCCACAACTGGAGATGGACTGAACTTGAACTGGAGATGGCCAGCCCAGGTTAAATCCCAAATTCGGAGATTATCGCTATCACACTGTAGTTTGAGAACTCCAAAGCCCTGCTTCAGCTACAGCTCGGCACCCTGTTGCAGACGTTCGCTGCCCAGGCGGAGGACTTCACTGCCTCGGTTCAAACTTACACAGCTTCGGTTCTGGCATCACTACCTGGTCTGGATTCAGATCTCCGAGTGCCTTGCTCAGAACTTCACGGACTCCTATCAGTACTTTACTCTGCACGGCTAAGGCACCGCGGTCGTGCGCTTCCTCGTCTGTTTTAACAGGACTTCCGCAGCTTTAGACTCCCGGGCGCAAGCTTCTCAGAACTCCAGCACCCAGACTAGGCTGGACCAGGGCACCCTCCGCTGGAGGTAGCAGACAGATAACCCCTCCAGGCACCCGCAGCGAGGGGAAAACAAAGAGTAGTCAAACCTTTGTCCAATCACAGCACAGGGTCCTACAGAGGGTGTGACGGACGTCTCTGCTGGCGCTATGGTTGGTCGGTGCCTGGATCCGTCAGCCGACAGTCACTTGCAGCCGCCCCCAGGCAGGGTTCACGGTTATCTCTCGGATTGAGCGCGCATGGCGCATTTTGAATGAGGGCGCGGGGAGATGCATTGAGTAACAGCTAGAGCATAGACAATAACGCAGGTAACCTGCAGGGGTAATGGTTTAGAGGGAAGGCACGCATGATTTCGAACAAAGGAGATAGCCAAGTCATCTGTAGAGGCAGACAGCACAGGCACATTAACTAGTCGGGGGCCCCAGACGTCCAATTTCTTTAAGCATCAGCAGAGGCGAGCACTTAGACAAAGCACCGTAGGATCTGATTACAACAGGCCTCGTGAGGCTGTTGGTGACAACATAACGGCAGAAGCAGCAGAAGGTTTGCGCTTCTGTGATGTCCGCGATATTGATGGGGCAGTGCTTAATTTCTTTAAAAGCAAGCGCGCGCGCCTCGCGCTCAAAGTAAAACAAGCGGTGATCCTTGCATTTTACCTCTGGAGGGTGGAAACTTCGAAGAAGGAAAACATCTCTCATTAGTCATTATGTTAGCTTCGTGCAGTTTTCAAGTATGCTGTGTCCGAGTGACTGATTGTTTGTATATCAATATGAAGAGATGAACTGGGCATAAGCAACGCCAGTAGTTTGCTAAACAAATTAGAGTTGTTCTCATATCCTAAAGGAACTCCATTGATTTTTTTTGCAGTGCTCCTCGGCACAGTGGTATTCGGTACATCACCCCTCCGCGCGCTGCCCCTCGGTGTAGGGGGCGCAGTAAAAAGAGAGGGACCTTCTGGGTAAAGAGGCCTTGTGGCAGTAAAGCCTGTGTCTGTCATTGCAGTGCCCTCAACACTAGTGGAAAGAGACGTAATTAGCACAGATTCACTCATAACAAGCTTGAGTTCAGTCATGCGCCAAGCGCCGAGTCCCGGTGAAGTCCGAACCCGGGATAACATGTCACCGAGGTTTGTGCGCAACGAGAGGTGGAGGGGCAATAACATTTAAACTCAGTTCGCTTCTCGGAGCTTTAGGGCTTTAAGGTATAAATAACCAGGTACCTTCTTTTGGAGCCTCCGGGACCTCGAAATAGCTGCCGTTAATTTGCCCGAAGCTGATTAGGTGTCACAGTGAGCCTTGAGTGGTACGTGCACTCCCGTCACGCCGGCTCAGCCTTTTACTGTTTATGAAGTCAGTAGGTGAGTAACGCGCGCCTTACTTTGTACAGTATGTCTGAAAGAAGCGCTTGCTTCAAAACAATTTGCCACTAATAATAATAAACAAGCCGACAGAAAGGTTGCAGACACTACAGAACTAGAAACAGACGCGCGAAAGTGAAAGCAACAAAAAAAAGGAGCGGGGGCGAGCGAGCGCGGCAGCCTGCTGAGCTGACCACACGCTCGTGCATCGTGCGGGTAACCGCACGGAAAAGGCCATTGTGCACGACGTGTGGTCAGCTTTCAAATGCCCACTACATAAAGTCTTCGCCAGAAGCAGCGCTTGCGCGCTACTCTAGGCTCGACCTAAAAAGGACATTGAGGAGGGAGGGGGAGAGAACAGGGCATTTTATAGGTCATTAAATTCAGAGGGGAGACTGGAGGAAAGACAACACTGGATTTAAAGAAAGAGAGGGAAGTGAGGTAAAGGGACAAGAGATAAAGAGGCAGAGGGTACACAGGAGACAGTTTGGAGAGGCAGAGAAAAGAGTCAGGGAGAGGCAGAGAGTATGGCAGGAGGAGACCGAGAAAGCGAGAGGCAGTGAACAGGTAGTGAGAGAGAAAACGAGGAGCGCCTGTGGAGGGGGACGCAGAGTAGAGGGGGAGAGGGCAGCGAAGAGGGAAAGAGTGAGGCAGGAGGAGGGAGAGACACGTTACGGATGGTGGCAGGCAGAGAGACGGGGAGCAGAGAAATGGAGGGCGAAGCACGGAAAAGAGGGCAAGGCAGGGAGAAGCACGAAGCGGGAGAAAGGGGCAAAGTGAGACGGCAACATTGGGAGGGCAATGGAATGGTTGCGGAAAGGTTAGAACGACAAGGGTGAGAGGAAAGAAAGGACTGGCGAGAAAAACAGACCGGTGAGAGAAATGTGGAAGGGGTCGGATGATGGAGCAAGAGAGAAGCAAGGAGAAGAGAGGGCAAGA
This sequence comes from Calotriton arnoldi, assembly GCA_963921515.1. Classification (NCBI taxonomy): domain Eukaryota; kingdom Metazoa; phylum Chordata; class Amphibia; order Caudata; family Salamandridae; genus Calotriton; species Calotriton arnoldi. Next base: position 1,163,805 of record CAWUFW010001256.1, read on the forward strand.
GAAGAGCAGAAACTTGGAGACGTGAATAGAAAGGCAGAGAGAAAGAAACTAGAGTAGAGGGGTCGGCGAACACAGACAGTGAGAGACAGGGAGACAAAACGTCAGAAAAAAAGATACATGCGAGGAGTGATGAGGGAAAGTAGGGTAGAAAGGGAGACGCGAGACAATAGCGAGGGCGTGAAATGAGAGAGAACAGGTATGTGGAAACGAAGGTGGACGTGGGGGTGAAAGGGAACATAGAACACGAGGCAGGGAGAAAGGAGAAGTGAGATGAATGAAGTGTGTGAGAACAAGTTATAGAAAGTGGAAATGTTGCCCCAGCCCAGTTGTGCGATGTTCAGCCAGTCAGATTTTACGTCACGATACTTTGCATTCTGGGGCCTGCAGTTTCACAAGCTGTTATGGTTAAATAGGGCTTGCGTAGCGCAAAGTCGTAGTTTGGCATCGCAGCGCTTTTCGATACTCCGGGCTGTGCCTACCCAGCAGCAGCAGGGCGCTGTTAAACAGCGCATGCGCCGTTCACTGTGAACACGCGTGAACTCCTGGTGCCTCAGGCTCTCAGGGGCCGTGGAGAGGACATGCCCACGGTCACACTGCAGACAGACGCGACCTACGCACCTAACTCGATGCAGTGCCATAATCAAAGGCATTCTAATGTCCTGAGAAGTTAGGTAAAGGTCTCTCCGATTCGGCAAGATGTCTCTGCGAGGTGAGCACTTGCTGCTGACATCAGGACTGAGCTGCAAGTCAGAAGTTCACACTCGGCAGGGCCAGCGCAGCCTTTCATCCCCCCCAAACCGAGAAGGATTAAAATGGGCAGCAGTAATAGTTGTTTATTTAAATGAACGACACATGGAGAAGCGGCGAGGAGGACAGGGCCCACGCAGAGCACCAACATTGTACATGAACTCCGGCGATTCCCGAATGCCGGGAGGGGCGGCTGGAATTCTGCCCCCCTCCCCTGGCAATACACACACACGGCAAGCAAACGATGCTGCCTCCCTCTGAACGTGGCCGCGGCCCCACACTTCCGTGCGCCACAGACATTCTTAGCCTAGGCCTTGAGTTGAAAAAAGGCTCCCTTGAAAGTGGGGGCCCGGCCGCCACGCGCCACAGGGGCTAGCTTTAACCCCCCCACCTCCCCCGCTCTGAGGTGAAGTTTCCATTTTACATTGAGCCACTGACAGGTAATCCTGAAGACAACGTCCACCAGAAGGGATGTTTCTAAATCACGGCTAAAATCAATTCCAATCAGCGCCGCGGCGTGTAATTAAAATCAACAAAGGCAGGAAGACGGATATCGGAGAAAGCGGCTCTCAATCGTACACTGCAAACAAGCACTGGCAAAGCAAAAGGGGTGGCGCGTGTATCGTGCACCCACACCGAAGGGCGCACAATGCGAACGGACCAGCACACTTAGTGACGCCCAGGTTCACAAAGCAATACGTGTGCACACAGACCTGCAAAAATAAGTGCATCAGCGCACACAGAGCAAGCACCACAATGTTGTGTGCACCAGGACGGCACGTGCTAAGATGAACTCTAGTAAATAGTGATGGCCTCAAGGGATCACAGGGCGTTGTGTCCGAGATGAGTGCTTTAGTGCTTTGCACCAGGAGAGCACAAGGGGGTCTAAAGATCAGACGCACAGGGCCGTGGGCTTGAAAACTAGAGGAGGCGAGCCAGCAAATGAGCAGGGAGAGTCCGGCTGAGCCGAGCCAATGGTCTGGCTTGGCTCTAAGAGCCTGTGCAGGAGCCGAGCCATGAACATGTTTGGCATGTAATTCGTGCAATAAACATCATATACAATATTATAACGTCTCTTCGAAATTCAAAAACGTGTATAACTCAGGTATTCCATTTTTATGCTGTTAATAAATAAAGTTTACAATGTTTCTCGCAATATTTTCATAGTGAAGCACTTATAGATACATTTCCTATAATCGTATTTAATGAAAACCTCACAGCACGATGTGCAACACAGGGCACGCAAGGCGATGTGCAACACGGGGCACGCAAGGCGAAGTGCAACACGGGGCACGCAAGGCGAAGTGCAACACGGGGCACGCAAGGTGAAGTGCAACACGGGGCACGCAAGGCGATGTGCAACACGGGGCACGCAAGGCGATGTGCAACACGGGGAAAGCAAGTCAGTGCAACACGGGGCACGCAAGGCGATGTGCAACACGAGGCACGCAAGGCGATGTGCAACACAGGGCACACAAGGCGATGTGAAACACGAGGCACGCAAGGCGATGCGCAACACCGGGCATGCACGGCGATGTGCAACGCAGGGCACGCAAGGGGATGTGCAACACGAGGCACGCAAGGCGAAGCACAACACGAGGCATGCACGGCGATGCGCAACACGAGGCTCGCAAGGCGATGCGCAACACGAGGCATGCACGGCGATGCGCAACACGAGGCACGCAAGGCGATGCGCAACACGAGGCACGCAAGGCGATGCGCAACACGAGGCACGCATGGCGATGCACAACACAAGGCAGGCAAGGCGATGCGCAACACGGGGCACGCAAGGCGATGCGCAACACGGGGCACGCAAGGCGATGCGCAACACGGGGCACGCAAGGCGATGCGCAACACGGGGCACGCAAGGCGATGCGCAACACGGGGCACGCAAGGCGATGCGCAACACGGGGCAGGCAAGGCGATGCGCAACACGGGGCAGGCAAGGCGAAGTGCAACACGGGGCACGCAAGGCGAAGTGCAACACGGGGCACGCAAGGCAATGCGCAACACGAGGCATGCTTGGCGATGCGCAACACAGGGAAGGCAAGGCGATGCACAACGCAGGCAAGGCGATGCGCAACACGGGGCACGCAAAGCGATGTGCAACACGAGGCATGCATGGTGATGCGCAATACGAGGCATGCATGGCGATGCGCAACACAGGGCAGGCAAGGCGATGCACAACACAGGGCAGGCAAGGCAATGCGCAACACGGGGCACCCAAAGCGATGCGCAACACGGGGCAGGTAAGGAGAAGTGCGACACAGGAAACAAGGCGATGTGCAACACGGGGCACGCAAGGCAAAGTGCCAGACGGGGCACGCAAAGAGATGCGCAACAAGGGGCACGCAAGGAGATGCGCAACACGAGGCATGCATGGCGATGCGCAACACAGGGCAGGCAAGGCGATGTGCGCCACGGGGCACACAAGGCCAAGTACAACACAGGAAAAGCAAGTCTTAGTGCAACACGGGGCACTGCAAGGCGATGCGCAACACGAGGCACGCAAGGCGATGCGCAACACGGGGCATGCAAGGCGATGCGCAACACAGGGCAGGCAAGGCGATGCGCAACACGAGGCACGCAAGGCGATGCGCAACACGAGGCATGCATGGCGATGCACAACACAGGGCAGGCAAGGCGATGCGCAACACGGGGCATGCAAGGCGATGCTCAACACGGGGCAGGCAAGGCGAAGTGCGACACGGGAAACAAGGCGATGTGCAACACGGGGCACGCAAGGCGAAGTGCAACATGAGGCACGCAAGGCGATGCGCAACACGAGGCATGCTTGGCGATGTGCAACACAGGGCAGGCAAGGCGATGCACAACACAGGGCAGGCAAGGCGATGCGCAACACAGGGCAGGCAAGGCGATGTGCAACACGACGAGGCACGCAAGGCGATGCGCAACACGAGGCATGCATGGCGATGCACAACACGAGGCATGCATGGCGATGCGCAACACAGGGCAGGCAAGGCGATGCACAACACAGGGCAGGCAAGGCGATGCGCAACACGGGGCACGCACAGCGATGCGCAACACGCGGCAGGCAAGGCGAAGTGCAAGACGGGGCACGCAAAGATGCGCAACAAGGGGCACGCAAGGCGATGCGCAACACGAGGCATGCATGGCGATGCGCAACACAGGGCAGGCAAGGTGAAGTGCAACACCGGAAACAAGGCGATGAGCAACACGTGATGCACGCCAGGCGAAGTGCAACACGTGATGCACGCCAGGCGAAGTGCAACACGGGGCATGCCAGGCGAAGTGCAACACGGGGCACGCAAGGCGAAGTGCAACACGGGGCACTCAAGGCGAAGTGCAACACGGGGCACTCAAGGCGAAGTGCAACACGGGGCACGCAAGGCGAAGTGCAACACGGGGCAGGCAAGGCGAAGCGCAACACGGGGCAGGCAAGGCGATGCGCAACACGAGGCAGGCAAGGCGATGCACAACACGAGGCATGCATGGCGATGCACAACACAAGGCAGGCAAGGCGATGCGCAAGACGGGGCACACAAAGAGATGCGCAAGCCGGGGCACGCAAGGCGATGCGCAACACGGGGCACGCAAGGCGAAGTGCAACACGGGGAACGCAAGGTGAAGTGCAACACGGGGCACGCAAGGCGAAGTGCAACACGGGGCACGCAAGGCGAAGTGCAACACGGGGCACGGAAGGCGATGTGCAACACCGGGCACGCAAGGCGATGCGCAATACGGGGCACGCAAGGCGATGCGCAATACGGGGCACGCAAGGCGATGTGCAACACGAGACGCAAGGCGATGCACAACACGAGGCACGCAAGGCGATGAGCAACACGAGGCAGGCAAGGAGATGCGCAACACGAGGCAGGCAAGGCGATGCGCAACACGGGGCACGTAAGGCGATGCACAATATGGGGCAGGCAAGGCGATGCGCAACACAGGGCATGCAAGGCGAAGTGCAACACGGGGCATGCAAGGTGAAGTGCAACACGGGGCACGCAAGGTGAAGTGCAACACGGGCCACGCAAGGCGATGCGCAAAACAGAGCACGCAAGGCGATGCCCAACAAGGAGCATGCAAGGCGATGCGCAACACGGGGCACAGAAAGCGATGCACAACACGGGGCACGCAAGGCGAAGTGCAACATGGGACACGCAAGGCGATGTGCAACACGGGGCACGCAAGGCGATGTGCAACACGGGGCACGCAAGGCAATGTGCAACACGGGGCACACAAGGTGAAACACAACATGAGGCACGCAAGGCGATGCGCAAATCGAGGCACGCAAGGCGATGCGCAACACGAGGCACGCAAGGCGATGCGCAACACGAGGCACGCAAGGCGATGCGCAACACGAGGCACGCAAGGCGATGCGCAACACGAGGCAGGCAAGGCGATGCGCAACACGGGGCAGGCAAGGCGATGCGCAACACGGGGCAGGCAAGGCGATGCGCAACACGGGGCAGGCAAGGCGATGCGCAACACGGGGCAGGCAAGGCGATGCGCAACACGGGGCACGCAAGGCGATGCCAACACGAGGCAGGCAAGGCGATGCGCAACACGGGGCACGTAAGGTGATGCACAATATGGGGCAGGCAAGGCGATGCGCAACACAGGGCATGCAAGGCGAAGTGCAACATGGGCCACGCAAGGCGAAGTGCAACACGGGCCACGCAAGGCGAAGTGCAACACGGGCCACGCAAGGCGATGCACAAAACAGAGCACGCAAGGCGATGCCCAACAAGGAGCACGCAAGGCGATGCGCAACACGGGGCACAGAAAGCGATGCACAACACGGGGCATAGAAAGCGATGCGCAACACGGGGCACGCAAGGCGAAGTGCAACATGGGACACGCAAGGCGATGTGCAACACGGGGCACACAAGGCAATGTGCAACACGGGGCACACAAGGTGAAACGCAACATGAGGCACGCAAGGCGATGCGCAACACGGGGCACGTAAGGCGATGCACAATATGGGGCAGGCAAGGCGAAGTGCAACAGGGGGCACGCAAGGCGAAGTGCAACACGGGCCACGCAAGGCGATGCACAAAACAGAGCACGCAAGGCGATGCCCAACAAGGAGCACGCAAGGCGATGCGCAACACGGGGCACAGAAAGCGATGCACAACACGGGGCACAGAAAGCGATGCGCAACACGGGGCACAGAAAGCGATGCGCAACACGGGGCACGCAAGGCGAAGTGCAACATGGGACACGGAAGGCGATGTGCAACACGGGGCACACAAGGTGATGTGCAACTCGGGGCACACAAGGTGATGTGCAACTCGGGGCACGCAAGGCAATGTGCAAAACGGGGCACACAAGGTGAAACGCAACATGAGGCACGCAAGGCGATGCACAACACGGGGCACGTAAGGCGATGCACAATATGGGGCAGGCAAGGCGATGCGCAACACAGGGCATGCAAGGCGAAGTGCAACACAGGGCATGCAAGGCGAAGTGCAACACGGGGCACGCAAGGCGAAGTGCAACATGGGACACGCAAGGCGATGTGCAACACGGGGCACACAAGGTGATGTGCAACTCGGGGCACGCAAGGCAATGTGCAACACGGGGAACACAAGGCAATGTGCAACACAGGGCACATAAGGCGATGTGCAACACGGGAAACGCAAGGCGATGTGCAAGAGTCGAGCACAGGATAGTCTCAGCAATCTCGAGTGGTCCCATGTCAGGCATGTCAAACTATTTTCTCTTGTTTTTTGAAAAACGTACTGTGTTTTTTTTACATTATATTTCTTTTGCAGTGAAAAGCAAAACATGTCAGATAAAAAGGTCCCTCGCATCAGCTGTATTCCCAGCCTCCCTCCAAATCTTACCTCTATGAAGGCGGCCACCTCCTGCAGCACCAGGTTCCACTCGACCTGATCTTCTGTGTTAAAACGGTGCGTGTAGTCTTCGATCTCATCCGACAGCTCCTGAAATGAACATTTAAAGACAGCAAAAACTTGATGAAAATGGCATCTCTATACTTTGCGATAAACTGGTTCCATTGAAAACGTGAACAGTGAACACAGGCAGACCACCACGACCACCCAGACACGTGACTTCTTTGGGGTGCAGATATCCAGCCAGGTCTTGGATGGAGAGTCCATGATCCTACTACAGGGGTCTGGATGGCCCCGCGTGCCATGCTTCAGACACGACACCTGTCCACCAATACACCCAACCTCCACCCTTAACATCATCTAATTAGTGCATTAAAGAAAGCCTTAGGCGAATAACTTGATCACCAAGGCACATGAAACATGCTGGCAATGCTTTGGGTAAAGAGGTGAAGGCTTTCTTGATCACTGCACTCAAGGCTGTCACAGGGATCCTTAAGGATTGTCCATTAGCAGTGTCGGAGGGAACCCCCCACTCTAGCAGCTCACGCGGGGGCTGCCACTGAGTCCGAGGACTGGTGAACTGGGCCCCACTTAAAAGTTAAGGCGTTGTTGGTGGGTCTCTTCTACCTGTGAGTCTGTTGGCAAAATGCTTATTAATAACAGGGCTAGGAAAGATTAGGAAAGAGGGTGGATGCATGTGTGAAAGGGTGGATGCATGTGTGAAAGGGTGGATGCATGTGTGAAAGGGTGGATGCATGTGTGAAAGCAAGGGTGGATGCATAAATGAAATGACAGGTGGATACCTGGATGGAAAAAGTATGATTAAATGGGACAATAGGTTAGTGGATGGAAAGTTGAAGAGATGGATGGATAAATAGATGGAAGGGGAACGGATTGGCAGATGGAAGGAAGGATGATGAAACGTTGAAAGGAACTCTTCTAAGCAGGGTTAGATTTCCACACTTCGCCAGCTCGGCATGATTAGAGATATGTTTCAAGTGGGGGTATTTTAATTTTCTGGCTACTCCCTTGTCCTTTAGGAATATAGACCGCATATATCCGGTGGTACAAACCCTACAGCTGACTCACTTCCACCACAGAATGTGGATCCCCGGAGCTTGAATAACAGTAAACAAAACCCTACAGAAAAACCTTTTGAAAAGGTAAACTACCTCACTTGGGGCTCCCCCACACTAGCCTCAACGTCCCTTTACTGCCACATTCAAGTATTTAATCCTGGTCTTGTATTCGATGTGGGGGGAAAGGACCGCCCTTCTGTTTTCTCGGCACGGCCTCTGTATTTGCAGACCCCACTGCAGGTGGTTCGATTAGGAACAAAGACAGGTGCAACACAACTAGACTTAAAAAGGCACTGCTGGATCCGGCTGAATTTAGACAACTTTAAAAAGAAGAAAAGGAAATGATCACGACTACAAATGCCTTACAGAGGAAACAAACTGATTTTTTAAAAATAAGCAAGCACTTTAATTTTACTCCTATAATTAAGACACAGGAGAAAGCTCCATCTTTGCCATTTTTAGGTAAACTTGAGGTATGTAAGTGGTCATCATATGTTAAGGGGTTTCATTGTGGACACACTGTGATGTCACTTCTAGTAGACCCTCTGAATAGAAGTGCCACTTGGGGGCAGCAGCTGAAACCTGGAGTATGTGCTCCTGTGACAATCATGGCAGTGCCAGTAAGGCATATAAGAGAAATGCCCCTAAAGGTTACACACAACCTTCTGGGCCAACAAACACAGAGCCTGCTTTAACTGCCAGAAATACACTCTTGTAGGACTGCACCTAGAGTTGAAGGACATGCACAACTTTCATGATGTTTACAAAAAAAAACCACACCTGAAGTAAAGGAGAGCTATGCCACTTGTAGTGTTTCAGAAGAATACACATGCAGAAAATGTGTGCACGCTGAATTGCTACCTGGTGGAAAAATCTGCTAGTGGAATTATGACGCAAATGTGCATTGGCACAAACAAAAAAAACTTTCCTTTTTGGTTCTCAATCGCATAAAAAAACACAAAAACTTTGCAGTAGAGAAACCCATTTCTTTACACACCAATAAAATATGGGGGAGCACTCTGCCCTTCCCACTCTGGAATCACCTCGGCAGGACTATATTTGCATGTGTTTTCAGGATGGTAATCTATCTGACAGAAGTTATGTGAATACCCACAAACCTAAGAAATTCTGAGAGTTAACGTGCTCTTGCATGTAGACACACCCAGAAAACCCCACCAAAGTCCAACTAATGCTAAGTTTGGCAGAGTTTTCAAATTTGCAGATCAGAGGGTCAGTTGCACAAATCCAAACTTGGTGATTCAGAATTTGGAATCTATTCTTGCCAATGCTTTTTTAGAGCAGCCAATGTGACTAAGAGGCATAAGAACTTTGTGACTAGGGCGCTAATGAAGAGGTCATATGACTAAGCACAGGTCGTGAGCATGGAATCACCACAGCCTTTCGTGCATCTTGGCTTGTGCAATCGTGAAAGTAGCCAGTTTCAGAAAGGATTAAGTGAACTGACGTCAGAGAGGGATTCTCCATCCACCCATCACGAGCAGCGGGTGAGAGCACAATGTTAGTGAATGCTGTTATAGGGTACGATTCACGAAAGCTTATAGGAACCCTAGATCTTCTGTAATCCACTTGATGTTAGACGAATAAAAGGAAGTCGGAAAGCCGAAACAGAATCAAATTCAGAAAACACCCCTCTAGCCTGCCCTTTCAGAAACTGATCATCATTAAAGTGTCTGCCATTCCTGGCAAAGCCTCCTGTATCCAACTCAGTGCCATATCTGGAGATTTAGAGAAACGAAACGAAAAAAAATAAACTCGGCCCTGGCAGCTCACAGGATAATTCATGTAACAAATAACAAGTTACACCCTGGCCCTGACTTATACTCTGTATTAATTCTGACAGAGGCTCAGGATGGGAAGGTTTTTCAGGATGATGTGACCTAAACATTACTTTATTACAAGGGTTTACTGTTGCTTTCAGGAGCCAGCAATAAAGAAGACGGAAGCATAAAAGGCTGTGCAATTTAAGACCCTGCAGGAATACTGAAGGAAGAAGGAGGACAGACTGCTTTTTGCTACAATACAAGTCAAGGAAAAAACCTCTATTACAAGTTTCGGTGCTTTACCAATGTCAGAGCTACTAGCATTATGCGGCATGGAGGACCAAATTATGTGTCAAAGTTATCTAAATTATGCAGCAAAAATGCAAATTATGCAGTACATTTCCTGCCAGCGTTTTTTTAATCTGAGCAAGAAAGAATATTTTTCTGAGATCATATAGTTATGTAAGAAGCTATATGGCAAATGTGTTAAATCCATAATTAAATGGTAAAGCCTGTAGCCACAGAATTGTATTAATCTAGTGGCAGTGACTATGGTCCATTGTTTTATTGACAATTTATTTACAAAAGGTAAACAAAACCTAAACATTATAATTCCTATTAGCGACCATTGTCAAAACACTTCTTTTTCAAGCTAACATCCCAGAGTAAACATCGGCATCGTAGCTTATGATGTCACCAGAACCCCTCGATGGCAATGCTGTTAAACACTGTTAGCCATTATGTATCATACATATATAAGGTCACTCTGGGGCACCCACAAATCCCATTGGTTGCTCTGTCTTTGGTCCTCCCTACAGAATGGACTTCTATTTTTTGTTGTTGAAGTCAGTTACTCACAAAAGTTTGGGCGTGGAGGTTCTTAGACTAGCAAAAAATGTACGAGTTCCAAAATTTCAGCCCCTGAATTTTAGGACTGTATCCTGAAGAAGTTACTTAAAGCGGTGGTGGCCGAAACAGGCCGAAACAGGAGGGGGCTGGAGAAGACACTCAGAGAAGAACTCTAGAGTCGGCGTTTACCTTCACAAGTTCCTTCACGATGTCCAGTTTGTTCAGCAGCAAACAGACCACGATAAACCTCGCGTAGTACCGCAGCTTCTTCACAACCAGTTCAGGCCTAGAGTACGATAAACACAAGGGTAAAGAGTCCATTACTGAGAAATGTGTGGTACGGGTACTGCATGTGTCCTGTTAGTGGTGAAAGTGCATTGTGTGGCATGGACCTCTGTGCCACAGGTTCTCACTCATCCAAAGAGCAGCACATGTGAGAGATCTAACTTTCACATACATCCTCAACAGATGAATTTACTAGCAAGTAAAATTCTTTTCATACAGTTAGGTATTGCAAATCCCTGAAAATATATGCCTTTTCTTAGGTTTCCAGGCCCTACAAGTGCATCAAAGGGTGATTCTGAGTACCAAAAAAAAAATGAAATTTAAGACAAGAGCATTGGTAAATAACCTCTCTTACATTTCTGAAATTTCTAATGCATTGTGCTTCATTTGAGTGTTCAGTAGTTTGTATTACAAGGGAGCAAACACCAAGGCCATGTAAAATAATCACACATCACAGATTGTGGCTTGTAATACACAAATTAGAGAAATCTTGTCAGAAGCACTTCAACCGCCCTACTTCCCCGTGGAATCATTTTCAGTGATGGAAAAGAAGAGGGTTGACTGGTCATGGGCTAGGCAGAACGAGAGGAGAGGGGCAGAAAAGGAATATGCAAGTGAGAGCTGGCCAGTGGTGCAGAGGGCAGTAATTTACTCCACGATGGAGGGTCCAGCGAGGTAGAAAGTATAAGGGTGTAGAGTGACATCACAGGAGGACAAGCGACAGTGGCGGAATGAGACATCAACAGCCAGAGGTTTGGACCAAGCAGAGAGATGGAGTAGTTGAATGGAGAGCCGAGGAGGCGGTGGGCAGAGAGTGACCAAGGATGAAGAGTTACAAAACATATGGAAGACAAAGATAAGAGGTAAAGGGAACAGGATCCTGTGTGATGCTCTGATGGAGGAGAGTTTTACACCCTCCAGATGAATAGAGCAAGGAGATGAAACGAGAGCTGGCGAGCATGGGCCAGGTACAAGAGATGGAAGAATCGGAGCAGGAGATTGCGCCACAGGACCTATCCCACATACTCCGTCATGGTCTTCAGAGCTATGGGGAGCAGGAACAGGCTGGAGTGGGCGGACGGAGTACTGGAGTAGGAGTAGGAGTCACATAAAACAGATTGTTTGTGATCCGTGAAAACCTATGGTATGGCGGGCTGGCCAATGCTGGCTGTTGGCATCACTTTAACAAACAACCATTGGCAATGCCAATAGGTCTGGCTTCAAAGGGATGTTGTATGGTAATGTGAAGCATTACAAGTAAGTAGCATGGGAATAAATATCTATTTGTGAAGAAGCAAAGAACTGTATGATAATACTGGTGTAGGTTAAAAGGTCAGGCAACAGTTGTTCTGTCAACCCAGACCTAAAAAAACATGTAGTTTAATGACTGCCCCATCTCCCATCTGTGCTGCTGCCTGATTAAAACAACATCCATTATCTAGTTATCTAAGACCGCTTAATAGCATTTCAATGTCATGTGTGTGCCCCTGAAAGTTTAATCTTAAGCAGCTGGATAAATAAACAAAATGATCAAAGCACTTTTTTTCTGGAAGCCTATAACTTCTCCCCAATCAAAATATGTACTCCTGGATCCTAAGATGTGGGCGGAGCCAAAGCCTCTCTCTAGTGATGCTCACATAATTGTCTGGTGACAGCCGCGCTGTCAAGTCAGACCATAATGACTGCTTCACTTTCTCCAAATTCGTTTGGGGTTTGCATGTAGCAAAGCAAGCATCGCCAACTTTGAGTCACCGTAAAACCGCTTCCTACTGTACGTTAATACCAACAAACAAATGTCCCACTCAAGAGCCCTATCCCAACTGAAACACCCTCCTCATAATCTGTCTCCTTTTTAAAGAATCATTATCTACGCCCTTCTCTTTTTATTAGCCTTTTCACTGCACTGATGTATTTGTCTTCCATTTATTTACTTGTTTGTTTAAATTTTATGCACTTGAAACTGAATTCTCTTCTGGTAATTTTTAGCGCTTTATAAATACATAAAATACAAACAATAAAATACAAATCTAATTTCTTCCAACACCTGGAGAGTAAGGCGGCGAGTGGATTCGGAATGGAAACCTGTTGATGGTCCACCTTGCAGAAGGTGAGGGGGTGAGATCGACGTTCAATGACAGAAGAGAGTGATAAAGAAGTGGCCTCTTCTGTCCTCCCTGTACCCCAAGCGCCCTTGATATTGTGCCAAGTGTGGCTGCTTTCCAAATGTATAGTAAAGCCAGAATTATAGAAAAGATAACTGGAGCTCAATAGGCTATTTCATACTGTAAGGTTTACTCCATCGTTTAAGACAGCTGTGGCACATCGGGTACCCTACAACCTACTGTTGCAATGAACTAGGACCATATCAGCTGATCGTGAGGCAATATTAAATATACCAAATGGAGTTCTGTCCGCTTACATTCTTTGACCATCATGTGGCAGGCGACAGTTGATTTAAACTATCCTCGTGCGGCCAATGATAAGGTTAGGAAATTATGCTGTGGGAGCTTTTGTGCATGTATAAAAAAAAATAGAGCAATATTAACAACATGTGAAACATGGATCTACACTTATTTATTTTATTTATTTATTTAGAAGTTTAAGCACAGCTACCCCCAACGGGGGTGTCCCGGCGCTAATGCTAAGCCAATACATCACTCATTTTTTTCTCTTCATATTGTCTGTGCCATTTACAGTAGCCCAACTGTTCATTTTAGGGTCTATTTGGAGAACAGTGTCCCAATTGTATAAGCCAAATGAAAGGTGCGGAGTGAAGAACTAGGGGTTGGTAAACATCAAGTCTTTAAGGCACGTCGAAAGATGGGTTCTGACTCAGAAGAGCGGAGAGAGAGTGGGAAGGCGTTCCAGATTCTGGAGGTAATGACCGCAAAGGCTCTGCCACCCATTCTGGTCCTACGAAAACAGGGGGAAGCAAGGAGACGAAGATGGTTGGATCTGAGGGTCCGACTTTGTTGATAGTGTTTAAGTCTGGCTCTCAGGTATACAGGGCCATGTCCCCGAAAAGCTCTGAAAGCCATAATGAGCGTCTTGAATTCAACACGTTTAATCACCAGTAACCAGTGGAGCTTCCTCAGGTGGGGGGTGATCGAGTGGCGGAAAGGGATTTTACAGATCACTCTGGCCGCAGCGTTTTGTATAATCTGTAGACGCCTGATCAGATAGGCAGGCGCCCCAAGGTAAAGACTATTGGCATAGTCCAGATGGGATGTGATTAAAGCATGGATTACCATCCTACTGGACTCCAGAGGAAGGAAGTGAAGGAATTTACGAAGCATGCGGAGCTTCCCAAAACAGGAGGAGGACACCTGTCTGATTTGAGTTTTGCAGGACAGTTCATTGTCAAACCGGAAGCCGAGGTTCCTCGCCAACAGGCTGGGGGGGGGGAGGATTCATCTCAGGCGGCCACCACAGCGCCGGGGGGGTGGGGGGAGCGGGACTTTTGATTGAAGAAGAGTACTTCGGTTTTATCCGAATTAAGCTTAAGAGTGATAAGTGACATCCACACCGAGATGTTACTCAGGCAGTGTCTAAAGTTAGAGAATGCGGCTTCGGAATGTTCTTCAAAAGAAAACACCAGTTGGGTGCCGTCAGCGTAAGAAATCACCTTTACCCCCCAAGATTCGACCAACGCCACGAGGGGTGATAGATAGACGTTAAAAAGGAGAGGACTCAAGGCAGAGCCTTGGGGGACCCCGCAGAGCAGGGGTTTCTCGTCTGAGACGAAAGGATTGAGAAGAACTTGTTGAGTACGGTTTCCCAGGTAGGACCGGATCCATGACAGGGGCGTGCCCTGAATACCCATGTTGTTTAATCTATCCAAAAGGATAGGATGGGAAACCGTGTCAAACGCCTCGGACAGGTCAAGCAGCACCAACATGGCTGCTTTGCCTGAATCGACGCTCTCACGGATACTCTCAGAGACTTCGAGAAGGGCGGTCTCAGTACTGTAGCCAGACCTAAAGCCGGACTGAGAGTCATGGAAATGATTACGGGATTCCAAGTGGTTAGAAAGTTGTTCCTGAACTATTTTTTCAAGAATTTTTGCCGGCGCCGGTAAGAGGGAAATAGGTCTGTAGTTTTTAAAAACAGTAGGGTCGTCATCAGGTTTTTTAAGAATTGGCACCAGGAGAGCCTGTTTCCACACAGCGGGGAAGGTGCCGGAGCACAGAGAGGCGTTCCAGATGTGATTCAATGGGGTGTTGATGAGGGGTGCCAGAAGATAGAAAAACTGAGCCGGACAGGGGTCGTTGGGAGAACCGGATGAGACAATGTGTCCCAAGACAAGGCACCACACAACATATACACTTGAATTTACATATGTGCACTTATCTGATGTTATTGCCTTTGAAAAGATTTTGCTATGACCTGTTGAAGTGCCTTTTCTTGGCTTATAATAACTAGGCCTCAGCTAGGCCTCGACACCATCTTGTTTATAAAGGGTGTCTCACCCTGCAAGTTCACTGTTTGTTATTTCTGTTGCACACAGTCAAGCAAAGTCCTCTATTTCCGAATGACGTTGTTCTCACTTTTCTCAAACAAAATGTTTCCAAAATGGGCACTGTAATATTTCAGCTGCTCAAGGGCTCTTTCGCTAACTCCTTGTAGTGCATTCATTCACAGTAGCTCATTGCTGTTTTGTAACTAGTTTGGTCTACCGTCTCTGGTTGACATTAGCGTAGGTGGGACTGAATCAATACTCGTGGTGGGACAGTGCTTAGATGGTAAGGCAATATGACGTTTACTAATTCTGAGATCTGATTTGCCGAAATTGTATTCTTTTTGCTCACAGCATGATAATTTTGCACTTTCAATGAATTCCTATGAGAAGATCTCCTATAAAACCCTTACATTTGGGGGCGAGCCAGAGCTTTTATGAGACTTTTCCAATGTTATTAGGGATGCTATCCGATTTCACACTGACTTTGCTGCTCATTGGACTTGCAATAATTTTTGATTTTGTCTATCACTCTGTATTGCCATATCTTATTACTGAGTGCCATCATGGCCATGAATTTTTGCATCTGCACTTTATGATTTATGTATTGCACCTTTTAAATATTTGTAATACATCTTTCTAAATTTTATAATTCTGCTCTATAACTCATGGAGCTAGCCTTACTTATTTTACTGTATTTTTAATATGTTGTGTGGTGCCTTGTCTTGGGACACATTGTCTCATGAAATTGAGTTTTAACACCGCCGACCACCAATCCACCTGTGGGTGTGTGGCTGAGGTTTCTTATTGGGCTGTAAGATATAGGGGTTACCCACACCCACAATGCCATGCCTTTGGGAACACCATTTCACAGCACAATGCATTTTGGGGACTGTAGCATCTGTTCACCAAATTATTTAACTGGAATAAAGTTCAAGATTACAATTCTTCCTAGAAGCAAGGACGGTGTGAAGTATGCCGGCGTGACCCTGATGGAGAGAGCTGGAAACCCTATCCACTGGCAAATGAAACCCTATTCTCAGTCTCACGTTTGCCCAACTGGTTGTGTCAGATCACTGAAACTGACTGCAATACCAACTTATTTTCATCTCCTAAACTTGCTTTCAAGCAAGACTGACAAATCCTTTTCTGCGCCAGAATAATGCATGAAATTTTGTCATTTCCTATGTATGAACTGTTTGTTTATTTCGCAGGTTTTCTTTAGTAAACACCAGCCCCATTTTAGCGACTGCTGCAGGCACTATAACTCGATATGAAATGTGGGAGTTCTTTCTGGCTAACTGCCGTAGCCTAGCAATGATATTCTAGGCCCTACTGCAAGTAAGGAAAATGGCCCCTTTGACTGCTGCTGGGATGGCAAAATACAATAATTTACAGGGCTAAATGGGCCCCTTAGTTGTCTAAGCCCAGGTGCCACTGTACCTGCAGCACCAAAGGAAGCGACGCCCCTGGCTGACTGCCGTCCAACAACGGGTCGGTTTCACAAGGGGTCATCTTGCATTCCCCAATTTTATCACCCACAAGTTGCACAGATCTCTTTATTTCATATGTCAACCCAGTGCCGGCTGGTAGGGAACGGGGGTGGCGGGGCGGGTTAAAAAGATTTTTTTTATTTTTTAAAACACATACCTTTTTCCCGTCTCTCCTTGTCCTCTCCACTTCTCTTCTCTTCCTGACTCCAGTCCGGAAGAAGCAGGTAGCACACAGGCTCCCCTAAGCCAATCACAACGCTGCAATGCAGTGTTGTGATTGGACTGAGCGCCGTGGATCTGCACTAAGATGGGGTCAGGGAGCCTGTGCATGTTCCCCACCAGGCTGTGCATTACAGCCTGGTGGGGAGCATGCAAAGTGCGCATGACTGTTTAGCCAGGCCAAGAAGGCCAGCCAAGCAGTCATGCACACTTAGTGTGTACAAACCACTCCTCCTGCCTGAGACACCCGCCCCGTCCCGCCCTAACCGAGCCCGCAGCAACGAAAAATAAAATGATAATAATGTTATTATCCTTTTGTCCCTCTTTTTCACTGTTCTAGGAGCAGTGGTGCGACGCTCCTCCGCCTTAACGGAGGAGCCGCCCCTGTGTCAACCTGCACTGGGGCCTCACCTCTTGCTATCATAAGTCATTTTGATTCTTTCTTTATGGCTACAAGCTCACCCAGCGCCTTCGTTTTGGCACATCTGCCTTCTCCCTCTTTGCCTCCACTGCACTTTATCTTCTGCCTCTGCCCTTGACTTCTTGTGTGCTCCCTCTCCCACAAAGTGCCGGCCGTAGAGCCTGCCTGCCTCCGGCCTCCATTATACTTAATAGAGAGAGAGGAAAGACTGGGGCAGGTGCAATGGTAATAGGTATGAACCAGAGACTCATTTTAATGCAAATAATAAGATAAATAAAACAAACAGAGGTAGGCCTGGGCTAGTGTCACTGGAAATAATGGAAAGATTAGTCCTGCGGGTTTTGTTCCAGCAGCCAGACTTCCTTATCGAAGGCTGGAGTATATGGAAATCGTCTAATTGACTTATATACCTTTTACAGTCATTTCACTGTATTTTCAGTCAGGCAGCTGAACGCTGCACATGTACACATCAATTAACACCTGAACTAGACAGACAACATCAAGTGTGGGAGTACGATAACGAGGTGACTGTTGGTGCGTACCAAACAGTGCGCGGGGGATCATGGAGCGGTAATATTTATACTCTTACAAAATCAAAATAAGCGCCGCAGACCACAGAAAGCCAGGCGCTTTCTAGGAACAGGCAAGCTATAGTGTTTCTGAGAGAACACAGTGTGTCCTGAATAAAATCTAATTAATTATTGTTATTTCACATCAACAACATGTTAATACTTTCTGGAATGTATCATACTCCAATGAAAGTGCAAGGCAATAAAATAAAACAAGCATCACAATGTCAATAAGCCAGGCTTACGAATGTACTGTCAAGCCAGATCTAAAAATGTATCTAGGTTAATGACTGCCCTCCTCCCAGCTATGCTACTGCCAGAGAAAAAGAACATAAATGATCTAGTTATCTAAGACACTTTAATAGCATTCCAATATCATGTGTTTGCCCCTGAAAGTTCAAGCTAGGGCAGCTGGATAAATAAACTGATCACAGCTGTGTGGAGGGCAAGCACTTTTTTGTGAAAGCACACAACATCTACCCAATCAAAACATGTACTTCTGGCTCCCAACATGTGGGCGGAGCCAAAGCCCTTTTCTAATGATGCTCACATAATTTTCTGGTGACAGCTTCGCTGTCAAGCCAGACCATAAAAAGGACAAACTTTCTCAACAAAAGTCACACAAAACTACAAAAAAGTTAGGGCAAAACTGAAAAATCCATTCCTCTTGCCTTTCAAGCATGACATCATTTGGCGAATGTGCTAAAGGCACATTTTTTGAGTGAGAGCCTCCGCACCCAATGCCCATGCCTCAAACCTGAAGAGCAGTCCCTCGATAAACGCTCCTCAGATGAGTCAGGATCATCCGGGGAAATTTAAAGAGTATGCTCAAGATTGGGTGCACGCTCAAGAGGTCAAACCATACCCTATGCAGGAATGACAGAGGCAAGAAAGCTTCTCTTGCATCTGACACAAAACAATGACTCACTGCTGATCAACTGTTCAAGGGAAAAAATACAGACAGCACCCAATGACAAGCCGGCTTTCCTCCCCTGAGCTATCTGGTCACAGTGGCGTGACCAGAGCAGAGATCGAGGTGACGGATGCGCGAAGTGTCAAAAACCATACAGCCTTCAAGTTAAGAGAAATGGAAAGGGAATTATTGCTTTCCTGTCTCCTCCTCTAGACTGCAGTTCATTTCTGCCAGCTTGAGTTATGCTCATGCTCCTTAGTACCAGGGCAGTAATTGCTAGCTACAGCGATGACAACTGCTGTGAGGACAGAGCAGTCGAGCTACAAGCTTTTCTAGCACCGATCTCCTCCAACAAATCTCCAAGGACTTTGTGTCCTGTGTCTACGCAGAGCCTCAAACCTTCATTAGTGAGCGCATGCAGTGATGGGGGTCTCGGAATGGACCTTTTTTAGCACCTGCTTTTCTACAATGAGAAAGTGCTGTGGATTATCAGTAACTATCAGCACACACAGGAGGTAGTAGGTTAAATTAATGTTTGGGAAGACAGTGGAATCAGATCAGTCTTACCGGTCTTCTTTATTGACTTGAGAGTAATAAGATCTCTGTCGGATTGCCGAATAGAAGGAGAAGGCCTCGTTCAGGTAACTTGTTTCAGAGGTACGTAAACTGTGGAAGAAACAGAGGAGTAATCACCATTTATGAGATGGAAACTAAGACACAAGCAGCAAGGAAGGCTGTAGGTTTGGCAGAAGATATGCAAAAAACAATCAACAAAGACTATGGAGCTGCATGGTAGGTACTGAAACAATCGATATGAAATATCCTAGGGTGGCTCCTCTCCCGCACTATATTGGTCTCTTGTGAAGTTTTGCTTTCATTTTTCTTTTCCTGAGTGACCACGTTAATCCGTTTTAATCTTATGTACAAAGATATTAAATGTTAATGAAAATAAGAATAAACTCAGACGCAAGAGGTGAAGCTTGAATAAACTCCTTTGTGCGACATACTCTACAAATACGTTTAACTCTAGGACCTGGTATACTTGCTAATGCTCATAAGGTAAGAAAGCACATTGACGAAACATCTTTCGAAAAAATATATGGTTTCTGAAGTGTTCTGCACAAAGTTAATGTTAAATGGGGAAAAAAAACAGTGTTACATAAGCCCAAATGCCCACTCCACTGATCGTTAATGCCCTGCATACACGTAGAATCAAAGGTTCTGATCCACTATTTGCTTTAATGGTTTCTCCGACTACAGGCACTACATGCTTTCATGCAACATTCAGAGCGCCATGCGCGCTTTCAAGGGGCGCTTTTACAAAAAAAAAAAAAAAAGCATTTGTTTGTCAACTTGACAAACAAATGCTTTTTGGGGTAAAAGCGTCCCATTCCCGCACTTTCACTTTAATAGCGGCCGAGGACCTTTCTTTAGACACGGCTTGTCTAAAGAAAGGGGCGTGGCCGCTATTAACGTGAAAGCGCAGGATGGGGCGCTTGTAAACAACAAGCGTTTGCAATATAATAGGTCTCGGATTTTAGAAACTTTGACCTATTGGTTTTGAAAATGACAATGCCTTTTATTAATGCAGGTTTTTTTAACACAAATAAAAGGCATTGCCATTTGCAATGCCAATAGCTCAAAATCTCGCGATGGCGAGATCTATTGCATTGCAAATGCTTGTTATTCTATGGTACTGGCAAGAAGGGAAATATATGTAGGAATTGGGCGAGTGGTGGCTCTCCCCTCCACATGTGGAATGGCTAGATGCCCTCTTCTATAAGTCCAAAATGGATTTATCGTTGAAAGCTTCCAAGAAGAAAACGTTTTAGAGATTACTGACGGAGGGGGTAGGGACATAAGTGAGGCGATGAGTAGAAATGCAAAGAGTATATATCTTGTCTAATGATTACACCTGTACAGCTCTCCTGGCTGCGTTTATAATGCAGCTTCAGGAATCGGACAATATGAGAGAGACGCAGCCTCCTGGGTATTTTGTCTACCCCCATACCTGACCAATGCAAGAATCTAAAAAAAAGGTTTGGGTGACAGTTATCAGAGTCTGAGGTGATGAGGACAAAAAAATATATATATTCTCAAGCAGCTGATGCAGCCTTATCCTGATCAAAGAGTAGCAAACCATACTACTTGGCTACAGAAGTCTCAATGAAAGTTTACATTATTCAGAGATCTTCCTTCCAATAACTAAAACAACTAAGAGGGTGTTCCACTGTGACAAAGTCTTATCTCTTTCTAGGTGAGTCTACAGTGAGACACTTTGGCTGTAAGAGGGAGCATGATTGAGGACAGGAAAGGACTGCTTCTTACAAGAACCTTTGGAGAACTTCCATCGAACCTAGATCACAAGCAGAAATTTCACTTCCATTATCTACACTTATAACCCCTGAAATGCCTGGAATTCATCCGAGCTGTGTTACCAGAATGAGAAGTACATCTCTTTGCTAAGAATACCAAGTAGGCTGAAGATGCTAAAAAGGACTTTCATCGCCTGCTAGCAATAACCCCATCAAGATTTTTGGATGCCGCGGGTAATTAAGTCATGAAAGATTTCATTGAGGTTACTGCGCTTACCGACATAAATCAGACAATGGCAGAATGAAGGATGGGCAATATATACATGTTAAGCACTGACCTGTCAATCATGAAGTGTCAAGGGCATAAAACTGTACAGTACTTGACTTAATATTCAATTTTACATTTCCATTTTCTCATTCCCAGCAGCTAGATTGTAATTTATTAATCCTATGTTTACTTCTTTTTGCCAAGCACAATAGTGCATTTGCTCATGCCATGGGATGGTGAAGGATGCAGTGTCAGGTAACAGGCAGATATGCATACTACATTGCATGGTACCAATATACAAGAACTTTTTACAAGAAAAACTAAGCATTAACATCATAGGGTGGCCAGAATTACAGCACTCATTAAAGACTCATAAAAATAGTTAGTCCAACTGATCTATTAATAAATTTATCTAGTCAATTTCCGACCTCTGACACCCATCGGGCCAATAGGAATCCCTGCCTTTTAAAAAATTATGAAGAGAACAAAATAATTATAGCAATATAAAAAAAAAATAGGGCTCCCTGTTTTCCGTTTTACTGATTTTTACAGATAAATAAGGCAGAAAAACATTTATTTTCCAGCCTGCGTTTATTTTTTAATGTGGATAAAAACGAAAACCAGGTTCTTTTTTCAGTGATTCTAAATCCTGTCAGTCATGACTGCCAGGCCAATAGCTGTGCAGATTGACAGGGAAAGGGGTTAAAAAAGAAATACATTTCAGTAATGATGCTTAAACAGCAGTAAACGTGCTTGAACATGTGCATGTTTTCACATTGATGTACTGTTTTATCATAAACGCGAAGCAAAGTTTCTACTAATGAACAGATTCCTCCCCCAATGAAGATGCAACCTTCCCAGACTTTAATCTATGTGGTCCTACTACATACCCATCGTTATTTTTTTTCTATGATGCCACTCTACATGCTATTTAGATAACCATTCCGAATCCGGACTCTCTGAATAAGACTTTAGGTTCTTTTAGTGCCTTTCTGTTCTTCCACATCTGTATTACTCTTGTGTGTTCGTCTTTTGCTTCCCTGATGTACAGCGCTTTGATACGAAAGGGTCATGTTCGCGCTATATAAAAACTCTTTAAATCTGTGGTTTTTCAAATCATTGAAACCGGTCAGGCATTCAAGGGGGAGTGTACTTTCACCTGTTAAATAAATGTGGAAATATACTAGTTTCAGATTTTTTTTTCTCAAAACCCAAAATAAATATGGATTAATACAGATAAAACTAGTCAAAATAAACATGGAAAAATTCAGACGGAAATGTAAAAAATAAATAAAAAATTACCATAATACCGGGAGCCATAATAATAATTTATAATGAAAATTACCAACTACTGAATTTATGTTAAGTACTTATAGTTTAAGTTGGTAATATGCCTGGCAACCAGTGCACATTTTGATTAGTACAAACTTCAATTTTATAATTTCTCCATATTTTATCAATCAGTCAGTCACTGTTTACTTTGGAAAAATACAATTTCCATACAATACACAATATGGGAAAGCATAGGATTCAATAGAATCAGTTTCAGTTTCTGCTATTTAAAAATATGTAGATTAGCAAAAACAAATACGTATCTGCGGCTTCAATGGATAATGTACAAATGCTTTAATAATTCCAGTACATGATCCTAGGGAACAAGGAACATCATGGACAGGTGAAAAAAACTATTAATTCAAGTTAGATATTTTCCTGCGAATCCATATCTTAAGTATACAGAATTGAATACAGTATTGAAAGTATAAAAAAATCAGTTGTTTTACATAATTAAAGGGCAGATCTTCTTAAACTGAATTTAAACTTAATCAAAAAGGGTTTCCATAAGCTTTATGTAAATGAATATACAAAGGACAAAGGAAGAGAAAATGCATTTCACCTACAAGTAGTCCGGAGGAACAAAAACAGTAAATAGAGATTTCAGACTACCATTTCGATTTAAAGCTGTGTAAAGGTAATATATCCAGACAGAATCTTAAATATAAATTACATATAGGAATCAAAATCATATTGGCCAAATACGTTTCTTGACATGAGGGCTGCTTTGGGCATAAATAACTGGGGCCCAAGGCCGTCTGATATAATGGGTTTACATCCTGCAAAAGGTAGTCCTCCTAAAAGTGAATCGTTATTAGCTGAACGCTAGCTTTGTTAATGCCAGTCGTCTTTACCCATAATTAGTTATGTCCAATATCCAGAAGCGTTCTTGGACCTCGTGTGATCCTTTGATATTTAAGGGCACTTTTCCATTTTAAATGATCATTAAAATGGTCTTGATAAAGAGAAGTTCTAAGATTATCCAATAATTTCGCCCAGAACAAAGTAGGTTTAACAGAGACAGAGTATATCATATTCCTAACAACAACATCCAGCCGCAAAAGCTTCATTAGAGTGGATTTTGCCAAGCAACAAATTCTTATCAGGAAGTAATTCTGAGGTGACAACAAGATTTAGCAGAGTCCCAAAGTTCAGCTCCGAAGAGAGAATCTGGTTCTATTTTAGCCATACATGCTTCTAGAGAGGCTGTTAAGGGTCTGGTACCTCACTTAGGGCCTGATTTAGATGTTGGCGAAAGTGTTACTCCGTCACAACGGTGCTGGATATCTCGTCCACCGAAATATAAATCCCATTATATTCCATTGGATTTATATTTCGGCAGACGGGATATCCCTCACCGTTGAGACGGCGTAACCCGCCCGCCATCTAAATCAGGTCCGTAGTCCTCAAACAGGATATAACCTGTCTTGTTTCTTAAAAAATTGGGGCCCATTAGTGCCTGTGTATCTCGAGTTGTTCAATTAGAATAGCGCAGGCCAAAAAAATCAATCTCAGTTACCAGTTGTAGAGTATTTGTTATCAACAATCAGCCCCTTGCATTTGGCAGCATTCGGTTGCGATCATTTATAGCTACAATAGTTTTCAAAGACGGCTAACAGTTTGCGCAAGGCACTCTCTGTCTTTTAAGGCGGTCAGCATCATTTTCATAAAGTAAACAAGGAATGGACATTACATTATGCATTGGGCAATCACAAATATGGGCTTTTAAACATGAATCCAGATAAAGGATACAAAATTAAAAAGTGAGGCGCCAGTAAACAACCTTTAGTTACATTAAGGCTGTGTGCACTCCCCTGCCTTTCTACAATGTACGGAGGATGTTCTAACGGGGTAAAGCTGAAAAACTGCATCAATTAGACCCTTATGGAGACAGCTCAAATAGCCTCTCTAGGAAGGACCAGGTCAACACTGTCAAAAAGAGTCTTGAGGTCAAGGAAAGGTGAAAAGAGCCCGTTTCACTTCAAGGTATATTTCACAATCAAAACAGAAAGGTGGGATGCCAGTTCTGTTCTTCTGTAGCCACTTTCTTTTATCACTTTCAACGGTGTATCAAAATGGCTCAAAGCTGTTTGAGAGCATGCTGCTAATTGATCACTGAGGATGGTACTTACCAGCACGGTGTTAATAGGGTGTTCTCTAATAGGGCTATATTGTCTGCAAAAACTAAGGTCCTAAAAGCATGGCTGGCTAGCAAAACAATGAGACATTTGTGAACCCTAATGTGCAAGGAAGGGGCTCAATACCAGTGTAAACATAGAGGGTGAGTGAAAGCACCACTGGTGAGTACCCAGCCAGACTGGAATCACTCCAACAGAAACAGCGCACAAAATCAGAACTTTCCGATATAAAGTTGACAGGAAATCTGAATCTACTGCCCAGGAAACTGCCAACTGTCCTTGTTGAAGGCCTTCTCTGCACTCAGAAGAACTACCACAGCGGGTACGTTTCGGGCTATGCAATCCTTAAGGAGGGTGAGACGAAAGGTTGGTGTGTTTGGTTCTGTTATAGAGAGACATAAATCCACAGCTTGACTTCACGTAGGATGGGCTTCATGTTGTTTCATGCAGGACTGCGTTATCGCAAAATTACATTGACTCCGCTCATTGAAAAGTCTTCATAAAATTACATTGGTGGCCCATCACCCCAAGCACTTTATCGGTCAGTATCTCAATTTTAGCACTTTGAATTCCTCAACAGAGAAGGGTTGAGTTAGTTTAATCTTTTGTTCTCCATTAAAGTTGCTGGTTCAAAGCTATTAAGGTAAGCTATTTCTTTAGCTGAACAGTTGGTCTCTTTGGATTAAAGTGTAGATTAGAACAGGCCAAATATTCGAGAAATCCCTCCTAGCTCACTGCAAATGTTGCCAGTGTGCTCGATGAGCATGTTGCTGTGCCTCCATTCAGTGATGTACTTTTAGTGGAGTACATGTATTTGGCCTCAGAAATGAATAAACCCAAAAGACTTGGTCCTATGTGCCTGTTGGATACACCACGGTCGGTTGTCATTTTGTAACACACTCATTTTATGAATGATTGATTTAGCTATAGCACCGCTCTGAGATACCAAGCTGGGCACGTATGTCCTGAAGTCCTAGGGTCTTGCCAGATCACTTCCTCCTTCTCCCCAGCTACTTTATTTTGCCTAATCCTGAAGGTTGTACAAAGTCTCTGCTCCACCACCTTTCGGGCATCTCAAATCAGAGCAATGTCCATGCAGTTAAGAGTTTAATGTACATATTATAAACTCGGTTCCAAACTCAACTCACAACATTCAGTAGGGGATCTTCCATGTTTGGTAGGATGGGGTGTCAACTGAAACTACAAAAAGATCTGAGATCATGACTGCCTGCAGGGATGAAGGAGGTCAATATGAAAACAGGCAGCGTGAGTAGGAAGTAAATTGCCTTTAGTGAGGCAATTACTGCCTCCAAGCATCACATAAGATCCTGGAGCCTAAACGTAACACTGTTATAAGGATTTATTCGATTCTACTAGAGCTGGACCACTCTGCAGGAGTTGGACTACTCTAGATTAGTGTTCAGAGTAATGTTAAAGCATCTCATCCCACCAACCATGGGCAGTAATTAGCTGCCAGCACTGTCCACATGGCAGAATTTTCAATGCACGGGTTGCAAAAAGTACTAAGTGTAAACCTTTCATAGTGACTACCACATTGATACCTCCTTTCAGAAATTGAATTTGGAGTGGTGAACCAAAACAAATCTCTTTCTTGGAACTGTTGGTATATTTTCTAATCATTAAATATTAATTGGAATGTTGAGAGCTCTATTGAAGCCAATAGAGTATCTGGACTTATAATGACTGGTACAAGCCTTCTGTGACCACATTCCAATTTTTTTCTTTTTTCCCCTTTTTTAATTTAGAACTACCTAACATGGGTTGAATGTTCTAATAGCCTTATAGCCCGTCTGCCTCGGGCTATACCGGTTGTTAAAGGCCCTTTCCCTCGTTATAGGCAGCCCTTGCCAAGTATCACGCATCATGCGTTAGACTGACGCATTTCAGTGTGGTGGCCCGCATCACCGCACTGAAATGGAAAGTCACGCATTTATTATAGCGCCTCCTGGGCTGTGAACAAGCCGGAGCACTGCTATATTACTAGCACAGTGACAGAAAGCTGGCAGCGCGGTCCGCGCTGCCATCTGGCTTGGAGAATAGCTCAGCACGCTCCGGGCTCAGGCAGGTTAGAGTGTTGCTAATTCACCCAAGTGTGTCACTCACAGACACACATAGGGCGGGCCCAGCCGCCCTCCGAAAGAGCGGGCGGTGCGGCTGCGCAGACAGTTTCTGCTCTCACTGCGCTGCGGTGATTGTGCCCTGAATTACTGCCGAGATCAGATCTGACGAACCCGTCACCTTCGACTCGTCCGCCGCCAAAGTGATGGTGGCTCAACAGGCCCTGAAGCCTGTAGCGCTGTAGTTAGTGCAGCAGAACTGAGGCCATTATAAAAATGGAGGGCCTGTGCCAGTCATTGACTCGGGGCCTGGACCGCGGCCTCTGCTCACGGTGCAGGAAGTCGTCGCGGCTGTCTGACCCGTACGTGACAGCGCTGCAGTGTTCGCCGCGCCACAAGTAAGTGTGTCACATTGACTACCTTTTAAGTTGCAGATATGTTGTTTTAGACAATAGTTGCAGGTTGTATTACGGTCTCATTCGCCTCTTGGCATGGAAAGACACCAGCTCCTGCTATTTGCTGTGCGTGCTCACACATATCACTAGCGCACTGTACTTAGCGATTGTTTCACTAATGTACTTTCCTACTGTTTAACCTACTTCTTTTGGTAATTTTTGAATTGTAGCGCTTTGTAACTGTAACCATCCATGTAATGACATATATGTATAAAAATGCACATAAATAAAAATAAAAAAACTTGTCTTCTCTCCTCCTTCCCCCAACCCCGTACCAAAGCCTCCGTTTCTGGGACGTCAGCCCATCTTCTGTAGTCGAGGCGCTATCCGTCTGCTGGAGGGCGCGCTAGAGCACCGCAGGGGGAAGCCTGGAACCTTTCACTATCTCAGCCGTGTTCTGTCTGCAGAGCAGCGGGGGATTTCCAGACATTTACACCCAAGTCATGGCATAGGCAGAGAGGGCCTCTCCGCACTGATGGAGCTACGTCAGGGAACAGGCAGCAAGGGCTTCTAGGCAGACGCACTGTTAGACTCGAGTTCGGGGAACAGTAATAACAAATAAACAGAAAGCTAAGAGAAACAACCACAGGCAGGGCTGTATCTACAGTCGGTCCGATTCTCGCCCGTAGAGTAGCTGATATTCCTTAAGACACAAGACCACTTTAACTTTTTTCATTTGTTTAAGCGTGCATTGGCAAGCTGCAATCATTAGAAACATTACTATATTAAAATAACTTCAACATTGATATCCAGATCTGCAGTGGTACTTTTTAAATAAAAAGATAATGTTTTATTTGATTATGGTGTTTAACATCGCTTTTCCGCTTATAACATTCTAGTGGTCTCCATATATGACTAAGCAACACATTTGCATTCTTGCACCTGTGCATGTAGTGTACTCCGAAGTGCAATGTCTGTGAAGGGAGATCAGTCCATCTAAGTATGTGCCATTTTAATAACACAAACCAAGGCAAATGGAGCGTTGTACATGGTCAAAGGCAGGAATACAGTCAGCGAGGGACATGAGTTATGGGAAGAGATGTGTAATATTACTGTATTGTGCTGTCACGTTCTTTAAAAAGGTGCATCTACAACTCTTTTCTAAGTTGGAGCAGTGTTGAGGCAGTCCTGATGGATACAGGGATTTTTTTCCAGATCCTTGATGCATAGATGGAGAAAGTCAATTGCCTTTTTTATCACTTTTTAGAGTTTTTGGTCACCAGTCTGGTCCACGCCCGTTTAGCTTAACTACGTGTGTTTGAACACATGATCCTAAAGACCATCTCATTGCTTAAGTGAGTGTAATTTCTGATATTTATATGTTTCCCTCGTCTTCATTGCTTGATTTTTCACGCGAGAAACTGTCACTCATAGTCGTCGAAATGTCACTCATAATTACACTGAAATTATAAAAATGTCACACATAGCAATCTGAAACCTTGGCAGCTATGTATAGGCATTTCAGAGTCTTTAACAACTGGTATATGCCTCGCAAGTGGGCTATAACACATTTTGACCCAACAGTCAATATTGGCCAAGATTGATCTAAGATGATGTGTTGGCAAGCATAGCTTCTTAGGATTGTGGAGGCAAATATTTTAAGCCTCTTAAAGGAAATCTCCTTGTTTAATAAAGTTCACTCTATTATCATACAATTCTTTTAGAAGACAAGTGAGGTCAGGTGACCTTACAAGTGGCTGAGATGAAAGCTCAAAAAGGTGGATTTCTTTTTTTACAAGAATTCCACTAGATGTTGAGCCAATCCATGCCATAGCTCAACATCCTGTGATTCTGGGTAAATCACCAAATCTCCCTAAGCCTAAAAATCTGCAACAACTGGATCTCTTGTACAGCTCTCTGATGACCTCGGGCAAAGTCTGTGCTATATGAAACTGCAAAAAAATCAACCAAAACTACAGTCAAGAGTATATGGCCTTACAGTCAGGGCTGCCGACTCTGGAACTGAAGAACCAGGTTCGAGTCCCGGCATCGGCTCAACATTCTGTGATTCTGGGCACACCACTTAATCTGCCCGTGCCTAAAAATGAATGTGACCTTGTGTACTATAACTCATGCAAAGCACTTCAATGCCCTTGGTCAAGTTTGCGCTATATAAAAAAGTCATACCAGAGCACTGTGCCAACAAAGCTGCGAGAAACGCCTGAAGGGCTGAACTAAAAGATATTTCTTGCCCGTTTTTATTATGACATATATGCAACTCCAAAGAAAAACCCAGATTTTCATGTCCTGTCATGGCTGCAAAACCAAAATCACAGAGTGAAAATGAGACAATATTCAGTACCTACAGTATGGATACTACCACAGCTTTGCATTTCATTGCTTACAAGAATCTAGCATTTAAAATTCAACAGTAGACACCATTTTCCGAAGCACAACATATATACTTCAGATAACAACAGAAAATACTTCGAAAGAAGTGAACATAACACCGACAGTCATCCGCTGCATCACAAAAATACTGCAATTCAAAAGAAGTGGTGTGGGAACAAAGCAAACACAAGGAGATGATGGACGCAGTGCTGAAACTTTTCAGACACTCACCCCCAGTCACAGATCTGGCTTGAATCCATCATCGTTCTTTAGCTCACTTCGCCACCCCAGTTTGGACCCAGCCATAAGCAAATCAGTCTTGACCCTGTGCCTCATGGGAACAATCGAGCCCGAACTGCCAGGCCAGGTCCTCTCTGGAACGGAAACAAGCATCCTGGGATTGGTTTTGGGGTAACACCCCTCATCAGCCAGGCTAGCAGCTCACTTCACCACCCCAGTTCAGACCCAGCTATATGCAAATCAGTCTTGACCCTGTGCCTCATGGGAACAGTTCAGCCTGAACTGCCAAGCCAGTGCTTCTACATGTTCAGTAAGCCTCGAAATTAACAATTTCCAAAACAAGGTATCGACCTATGAAACCGGGTGACAATGATTGGGGTTTGCCCAGTCACCTTTCTTATATATGGGCACAGTTCCAGAAGTACGTGCCATGGTGATCGAATAATAGTTATGTTAATATTACACTAAACAGAGGTGTTAAGGAAGGTTACCCAGAAATAGAGTCATACAAAAAGCAATTAAATGAGATTCTATTTGGACCCCAACCTACCCTTTCTCCATTGCAGCCTAGGGAGCTGTGTAACGCCAAACAAAAGACAATCCACTTTGTTTTAATGCTGCCCGCAGATGCCATTTCTAAAGTTACATTACAGGTGCCCTGTCTGATGGCAGCATTCATAAAACACAAAATGAAAAGGTTTAAACATATATCTCCATTGGTGTTTTATTAGCACCTAGGAACAGTGGTATTTTGTGCACTTGATTAAAGAAATTTAACATAACTTGTGTACGGTATCAGGTGCTATGGTCACTTTCACTGTCGGAGAATTTTTCTTATCTGCACCAGTCATGAGTTTCAATCAAGGAATGCTATGGCCAGCTCCCCCTCTTGCTTAGGGAGTAGGATATTCTTGCTTGGTGATTCCTACAAATTTTCTATTGAGATTACATGCATTTGTAACTATCTGTCCGGTGTGTACTATACTGAATAACTTAACAGAAATGATAAGCATCAGGAGTTACTTACTAATAATGGTAATAGAGCTGTCCAATTTTAGATGCAATCTCCCCAATCTGCCATCGTTTCAAGCCATACCTGGTGTCCAGTATTTGTCTATTTGGAACAAAAGAGAAGGATACATTCTTAAATATTAAACAAAGCAATTAACATGAATACCTTACAAGGCCACAGCACGGACACTTTATTAAGGACGGATTAACCCCACTAAAAGGTAATTTTTCTTTCCCAATCACAGCTTTCCAGATGTACTACTAAGAATGTTCTGAGAGTTGCTAAGTCCCAAATGGAGAGTGGTACGCAAAGTACAGTAGCAACAAACAGGAGGATAACAATAATTGTAAAACCACCTAGTGCTACCACTGTTTTAGGTTTTTAAAGTGCTGCTGGTAACTAGCTCACTGGTACTCACTGGAATGAAAGGCTCAGTGATCCTAATCAGGGTTCGAACCTGTAGACAGATCTGAGTAGCCAGATTTTAACTCATAATTACGTGACAGGTCTTGTACCTGTATGACAAATGCTATTGCTTTATAAACACCGCATGCTTAATTTGTAAAAGAATGAGTGCCGGTGCCCACAGCTCAGTGCCCACGGCCGGTGAAATTGAATGTCAGCGTGTCGAATAGCAAGGCTGCACAGTACTGCTTCTACCTCATGCCTCTTTAATCTACTACCAGACACTCCCTGCCTCTTTATTTCACTCCTGCATTGTCCCTTTGTGATGGTTTTTCCGTGTATCTCCTCCTCCGTCTTTCCGCCTTGTGTTTTTCCCTCTCTTGCTCTTTGTAAATATCTGAGGCAGAAAAATGAGTGCCGGTCCCCAAAAATGAGTGCCAGTGGCCCCCTCCGGCAACCACCGACTCAAATTAAACACTGAAGAGAATAATGTACGTCCAGTCATACGTACTGTACACATTTTTGGGGGGAAAAAAAGTGTTCAACAAAGGTTATCTTTACTGTGCAAAACCTAAAACTTCTAGAGTTCCCGAATTATGGCGAGCTATGCAACTATAAGGCCGCTTTCCACTTCTCACACATAATATCACATATGACATCACCAATGACATCAGTGATTCGACATGCTATTGTACTTTTTCCTACCTGCAGAGCAAAAGTGGAAATAAAACCTCAGCTCTCCCTGCAAACCTGCCTACGTGCCCATTGGAGGGGTTGGTGGGGTGCTTGTTAGCCCCTTGGGGGTCTCCGCCCTGCTCAAGAGAGAGGGAAGGACGGGTAGCAGTTCATCCCCCACCTTGTCTTTGGAGGGACCGACGGCAGAGGGATATTTCTTTTCCCACCTACTCCAGCATAGCTAATTTGTGTGTAGTTTTAGATGGCGATGTCTCACTCTCTTCTCAAGTAAATGCAATTGTATAACCTTTATCAGCTTGGTAAATTAACACCTATACTTCCAATTCTTATCACAAACTATCAGACTCCTATTGCAGGGGTTGATTCACAAAGAATATAGCGGCCTTAATGGGCTGAGCAAGAAAAGATCCGGCCTCAGTTGAGGTTCTATATGTCCTGGCACTGGTTGCCCGTAGCAGGTCGAACTCGCGTTAAGATCACCTGACTTTAAATGCCTCATCAGGTGGCCGCATGCTGGCTGTGAACATAAACAATATGCAATAAGATCTATTTGCAACCTCCGCAGCAAGGTAAAAGCTCTCCTGACACTATCTAAATTCAACCTTACCTCTCACGGTCGCTGGTCCTTCTCGCTCAGGTCCCGACCATATGGACATTATGTTCGTCCCTCTCTGTCTTCGTCAAGACAAATCTGAGACCATTCTGTTTGGTGGGCAGTATTGAAGAGCAGTGCCAAGAGACTCAGTTGGGTAGTGTGCACTTCATACATGTCAAGGCCAAGGGGTATTTGATGCCACCCACTTCAAACAAGCACTGGGAGGGGTGGGATTGCCATTTTGTTAATGCTGCGGGACAGCTGGCTGGTGTGTTCACAGCTGCAGACATTCAAATGTCAGTTGTGGGCAAAAGAACAATGGGTTGGAGTACTACCCTGAGCAATTGCCAGTGATTAGACGTATCCTCCCATCACCTCTTGAGTGTTTGATGCAATGCCCTATGTGGCCAAGGGTTTGCCCAGAAGTGGGTCCCGTGCTCACTGTGCCACTGGAACCAAGCTACACCGCACTGAAGAGCCCTACTCAGGGAGAAACCGGCCTTGGGTTGCTTGTGTTCCGGTTCAGGGAGGACCTGGCCCAGCAGTTCGGGCAGGGCTGTTCCTATTGGAGCAGGGTCAAGACATATTTGAATATGGCTGTGCCTCATCTGAGGTGGCATGGTGAGCAAAAAGAAAGATGAGTTGGAATGCTACCCCGAGCGATTGCCAGTGGTTAGACTTATTGCAAGTAGCCTCCCATCACCTTTTGTGTGTCTGAAGAGGCAGTTGTTAACTGGGCCCGATGGGTGCCACATTTTCAATTGTGAATACAGCACTGGGGCAGCTATGAGAAGTTCGGAGTGATTTTTTTTTCTTGACAGAATCCTCTCCTGTTCTTGGACCAGGTCGGGTGGAAGGGGACAAATACCCTACCTTTGGGGAAGGCAAGGGTGTGGCCATAACTAACCAACTCTCGCCCTTAGCCAAGACTGGGGAGGCAATAAAAACAAACCATTATTCTGGCTTGGGCTAGGGTTACAATTTGAAACGTGGGGGTGGGGGAAGGGATGATGATGTGGGGCAACTAAATCCTCTCTGGCCCCACAGATAGAAAAATATTTATCACACACAGGCTTTTTTACTTCCTGCCCCTTGTCAGATCAGGGGGGAGAGGTGAGGGAAAATACCCTTTTTAGGTCTCACCTACTAGGCATTGCATGCACTGTCTATTGCAAGACTACTGCTAGCTCACAGTGGGCTTAGAGCCCGCCCATTGCTTACCATTGGTTGGCTTCATTGCCATTCTTATTTGCTTGCTTATTATTCATTAGTGTGTTTGGGATTTCCTTCCTCTTCTTGTATTTGTGCCTTCCCTAGAGCATGGATGCATTACTGCTCAATGCTTTTTTTGCTTAAGCATTCTGCAAGAGTGGATGTGTTTCCCACCAATATCCCTCTACTACTTCTCCTCCTCCAACGCCGCGCTCGCTCATGTTGCTCTTTCCCTCCCTGTGTGCGTCTCCCCAGCCCTCCTGCCCTGCTTATCCGCTGCATTACTTTTTAGCCTGTGCGTTTCTCCCCGCACAGCTCCATGTTCTCTCTCCCTCTTGCTTGCTTCCCCCAAGTTCTTCTGTCTCCTGTCTGCTTCATCCCCCACACGCACCCTCCATGTTCCTTGCTCCCACCCACTCCCTCTGTGTTATTTCCACTCCACCGTGCCTGTGTTGCCTTGCAATCCCTCTACTGTTGCTTCCCCAGCTCCCAGTGATTCTGCCCACCCTCTTCCCCTCCTCTTTGCTTCCCCACACCCACGCTACGTTTTGTTTACCGATCCAGGCTAGAACTTTTGGTAAAGCCAATAAGCACCAATGGCGAGATCGATTGACTTTGCCAATGCTTGCATGTATATGATTTCTCTCCCACAGATCTGCTCAAATTGGTGGGCCAAAGGCCCGTCCTTTAATGTATAATGCAGCATTACTTTTCCCGATTCCACATTCTACCTTTGTACTCCAGTTCCTGATCTGTTCCCCCATGCAACACAGTGAATAATAAACAAGAGCCAGAGACTAAAAACAGGAGAAAGAAGTAACATCAAACAACCATGAATGAAGACGCCTGTCAGAATCGGAATGTATTCCAATATAGGGAGCTATTCTACTAGAGACTCAGGAATCCGTTATTTTGATGAATTTCTAAAATGAAGAAAGCCAGCCTGATGTAAACACGCTGTTGAAACTTGATTTTGAGAAAAGTTAAAATGTGTAAGTACCTTCTCCACCAAAATTGCTAAATGTTCGTTTTGAAGGACAGCATGATAAGTAGGTTAGAAAGAAAAAAGGGGTAGGTATACAGGGCGGGGAAGGCATGGCTGGGGAAGGTGTGACAGTAACAGGTATGTTAAACAAGCATTGGCAAAGCCAATAGTTCTCAGCAATCTGAGAGCTAAAGGCGTTGTCAATGTCAATATATTTTAGCCATGTTGAATAGCAGCACGGCTGCTGTTTAGCATGGCTGAAAGTTATGTAAAAAAAAAAGCACTATAACCTAGCCTACGCTGTATTCTGAACTCACATATTTGAAAGCGCTTCCATGCGTGATAATGAAGAAAAATGTTTTGGTGAAATAAAATCTTTGGGCAAGAGCACACATGGTGCAGCTCTTAAAGAAACTAAAACAAAGTGCCCAAGCAGCTTGCCGGAACCCAGCTCCCACAGCTGCTCCTTGGCCTGGCCAATTCCAGGGCGAGTGCCCAGCCCCCAACAACAGACCTGTATTTATTTGCTTGAACTGTTGTGTGCTCCATTGCAACTCATCTGCCAGAAGCTGGCAATTATGTTTAAAGGCGAGGGGAACGGTGGGTGAACTGGGAGAGTGAAAATGAAAGAGTTAAATAAAAAAAAAGAGGACAGGTGGGTGGCACCTGGCTTGATAAACAACATGCCTTGTGAAGCGTCATTTTAAAAGCCTTGCTACATTTTGGAATGTCGGTTTCTATTTCAGTCTTTCTTAATAATGAAGCACCACAGGCAAGTTACAAAATGAAACAAAAACGGAGTGAGGGCGGGTGAGGAGGTGAATAATAAAGGCGATCTGCGAAGGAAAAGAATCAACAGGGTTGAGGCGGGTGGGAGGAGATTGAGAGAGTGAAAACACAAGCTCTTGTGTGGAGTGCTCAAAGACAAAGAAAAAAGTAGCTCCTAAAACGGGAGCAGTTGATGAGCACAAGTACTTGGTCCATACTCTGGGGGAGGGCCAAAAAGAGGAAGAGGCATGACACGTTCATTCGATGGACAAACAGGAATGAAGGATATGAGAGCGACGATGGAGTGAACAAATAGTAAGCCTATGGGCGGGCTAAAGCATCCTGAACTGAAAACAGCATGTCTTTTCGAGACAGGTCTAGCCGAGACTGAAAAAAGGGGTGAAGGAAGTGACCCGATTAGGGCCACCTGGGTCACTCACGACCACCTCTCAGCCTTCCATACAAATGAAGAGTCAGTCAGACAGTAGAGAATACAAACCAAAAGTATTTATTAGGAGTACACTCGAGTGGAGTCCGGTCTGACCAGCCTCCTTAGATTGCTGCAGAGGAACTGACTTCTGCCAACATGGTAACACATAATGTACATCTCCAGAACCACTAAAGACACGTCCAGACTGGAAATTTCCAGCTTGTAGCTGATGAACAAAGGAGGTACTGAAAATGATGAGTTGCAATCCTGGGACCAGGTAC